>JANHMN010000014.1:32595108-32641436 GCA_030674055.1 Rhabdomys pumilio
TCTCCCATTCCTTCTATGAACCTTGGGGTCTTCACAGAGGTATCAGACTTCCTTGAGTCACAGTGGTATTTGCAAAGAAGCTCTTGTTTGAGTGCCAGAGTTTAATATTGCCTTTCCATATGGTAAAATATTAGATGCTTAATGGGTTCCAAAGACTTCTCATTTGTTCTTGAGTTTTTCTTAGGGCAAACCAAATTTTTTTTAAAAAAAAAAAAAAAAGAAAATTTAATTTAATTTACCCAAATGAGCAGATGAGTGTAATGCAGTGTTAACCGGATTCTTCTGATGCTGCGGAGAGTAATTTTTTTTTCTGCAGAGAAAAGAACATTCAGAGGTTTAATTTAGTTTAAAACATAAATATTCAACTTATTTGATATCTCAGATTTAAAAGATCTAGTTACCCCCACAAGCTAGTAACTTTAGCCTCCAAAGCCGTCACTTTACATGTGGCAAAGTTTTAAAACCACTTTGTTTAAAAGGTTTCTATGGAAAACTTCAGTTCACAGCTATAAAATGGCATTCAGTGCTTCATTTTCTTTCCAAGTCTGTCTCATTTCTTAAACACAATATCTCATTATATTAAATTATGCTTCAAAGTCTAATAATTCTTTAAATGTTGTAGAACTTCACACACTGAAGTGTTTCAAAACGATCCATTAAATAAACACCACCACTTAGGATCACACGCCTTAATTACCTATTATGACTATGCTTTTTAATCTGAATTTATAGAGTGATTACTCTGATGGGCACTAATTCGTTTGAATCTTTTGAAAAGATGGGACATGCAAATTTTCTAATATTTTCCCATTTCTTTTCAGCATGGAAGTTTTTACAGTGTGGTTCTAGGAAACAATTTTCTCCTCACTTTCAAATCTTTGTGAGGCTGAAAGTTACTTCCGCAGGAAGTGATAGCCATCTATGTTAACTGGGATGTCTTTACATCAACAGGTTTTTTGTTTTTCAGAATCTGGGTTTGAGCAGGGACTGTTTACTGATCGTTAAGGACAACCATGTCAAGTTAAGTGTCGTGTTTTCAACCCAACTGTTAAGAACCAGAGTGTACCTGGGATACTTCCTCTAAGTCTTGGTAGCTAGTCTCTATGGGTTCTGTAATTTCAGGTGACATGATAGAATTTTCATTTGTCCTTCTTCCTTTTAGTCCATTGAATGCATCATTTAACTGTATTATGATGAAAATTCCCCATGCAGTCTTACAACACAGATTTCTTCTGCTACCATGTTTAAAAAACAAATGAATAATAACAACAAAACTATTGTCTAACAATGAAGACATAAGAAGTTAACAAGATTCTTAATTCTGACAAAGTCATTTTCCTTAGGGCAGTTTTCACATGGGTAGTGTTTGAAAGTGATATGCAAACAGTCTGATATATTTCTGGCCTGCTCCTAGTTCTTTGGGCAAATCATTTTGGCCCTTAGTGCTACAAGCATGTTCATTGAAAGGAAGCATTATGCTTTATCAATATTAGAATGAATGAAGAACATCCAGAAAAATTGCTGTCCAAAAGATCTATCTAAGAAGAACGTGCTATGAGCTGTGTGTGCATGTCTTCTGTGGGAGGCTCAGGTGAGAAGCTCAGTGGAGAAGGTCTGAATGACTATCTGTCTACTTGTCAGTGAATGAACTTGGAAAAGACCCTTAACCATCCTTACCTCTTCTTCCCTGGCTTCACTGTATCTGCTTTGTCAGAGGATTATGAGAGTACAAAGGCAAAATTTGTGTGAATGAATCTGAGACATGAGAGATGTCAAGCATGCTCTCTTCTGCATCCTGTGGCCTGCTAATTTCTCTGTTTTCACCTACACACAGCTCCTAAGTTTCTACACTGATGGCCATAATGTCCTGAATGCCTCTAGAAAAGGGTTCTCCAGCTTCTCTATTGTGGTCTGCAGATAATCCCAGCCTAACACATTTTATTGCTCTGATCTTCACAGTTTATTCCAAAGGCTCTAAAGAAGAGAGTGTTGGGAAGTTATGCTTCTATGTGCCTTCCTGGGAATGGAAGAGCAAATGCCTTCACAGGTTTACAGGCCAACTTGTCACCAAGAATCTCGGCTAACAACCATCCCCAATGCTTTTAATTTGTGTTCGTTCTCTAACCTTAATGCTCACATAAATCAAGTTTTCAGAGTAAAAGCTGATCTAAAGGGAAATGAGAATATTAATTAAATTTTAACTTGAAACCAATAAGAAACTTCACTCTAGGAGCAATTAAAAACAAGAAAGATTGTCCAGGGCTGGCAAGATGGCTCAGCAGCTACAAACACTTTTAACACAAGCCTGACAGACTAAGTTTAGTTTCCCCAAACCTATGTGGTGAAAGAAGAGAACTGACTCCCCAAAGATGTCTTCTGATCTTCACATATATGCTAGGATACATGTGAGTGCCTGTGCACATGCACACACGCACATGTACACACACACACACACACACACACACACACATACACACACACCTACAATAATAAAATACATAAATATAATGTAATGCCCATAAGAATATTCCATATGACCTGCCAGGTCCCCCTGGGCCATAGCCATGAGCTGTTCTCGGTACTCTGAGCTTCATCAAGCCCAAGGCTCTGCCTGCCTTTTTGGGGAGACCTGCAGGCCCCAAGATCATTTAGGTCCACCTGGGCCCAGCCAGCAAAAGTGAGCAACATATTGTTAACTGAGTTCCATTGTTAGGCCTATGGCTCTGCTTGCCTCCCCTACAGGTTCTACTTATTCAGGGAGAATCAGCCAACACCAGGGACAACTAGAAGGGTAAAGGCCAGCTTAAAAACACACACAAAAAAACCAAGAGGCATGGCAATAGAGCCCAATCAGAGCCCAACTATCTGACTACAGAAAGCCTTGAATATTCTAGCATAGTCTAAGCACAAGATGGTCATAAATACAATTTTATAAAGATGATAAAGGCCTTTAAAGAAGAAATGAATAAATCCCTTAAAGAAGTACAGGAAAACACAATCAAACAGATGAAGGAAATAAAAAGAACTGTTCAAGGCCTGAAAACATAACTAGAAGCAATAATAAAAAAACAAATGGAGGCAATCCTGGTGATGGAAGACTTAGGAAAAAGAATAGTAACTACATACACAAGCATTGCCAACAGAACATAACAGATGAATGTGAGAATCTAGAGCATAGAAGATAAGAACATCCAAGAAATCTGAGACACTCTGAAAAGACCTAACCTAAGAATAATAGGAGAAGGTAAAAAGTCTTTGCTCTAAGACCCATAAAATATTTTTAACAAAATCAGAGAAGAAAATTACCCCAGCCCCCAAAAAAGAGGTACCTATAAACATGTAAGAAGCTTACAGAATAACAGATAGATTTGGGTCAGAAAAAAAATCCTCCCACTACATGATACTCAAAACACTAAATCTATAGAACAAATAAAAATTATTAAAAGTTGTGAGAGAAAAAAAGTCAAGTAACAGATAAAGCCAGACCTATGAAAAATTATACCTGACTTCTCAACAGAGACACTAAAAGCTAGAAAAGGCCGGACAGATGTCTTGCAGATGCTAAGATACCACAGATGTCAGTCTAGAATATTAAACCCAGAAAAACTTTTAATCACCATAGATAATATAAAACAAGATATTCCATGACAAAACCAAACTTAAACAATATATATCCACAAGTTCAGCTCTACAGAAGATATTAGAAAAAAAATTCTTCCCAAAGAGGTTAGATACACTCAAGAAAATACAGAAAATAAAGAATTCCAAACCAGCAAAACCAAAAAAACCAAAATGGAAGTGAGCGATAAATACACACACACACTCACATACACACACACACACACACACACACACACACAAAGAGAGAGAGAGAGAGAGAGAGAGAGAGAGAGAGAGAGAGAGCACAATAACAGGAATTAACAATCATTGATCATTAATGTCTCTCAATATCAGTGGTTTCAATTCTCCAATAAAAAGACCTAGGCTAACAGGATAGATGCAGGATCTGTCATTCTGCTGCATATGAGAAACATACCTCAACCAGAAAGATAGACACTACCTCAGAGTAAGGGGCTGGAAAAAAGTTTTCCAAATGTACTCAAGAAGCAAGCTGGAGTAGCCATTCTAATATCTAATAAAATAGCCTTATCAACCAAAAGTAATGAAAGGAGATAGGGAAGAGTACTTCTTTCTAATGAAAGAAAAAGTCCACAAAGATGACATCTTAATTCTGAACATCTTTGCCCCAATAAAAGGGTATCCACATTCATAAAAGAAGCATTATTAAAGCTTAAATCACACATTAAACCTCACATATTAATCGTGGGAGACTTCAACACCCTGCTCTTACTAATGGACTAATGTCATTGAGACAGAAACTAAACAGAGAAATAATGAAACTAACAGAAGTTCTGAATTAAACCTCACAACTATCAATTAGACCTAACTATTAATTAGACCTAACAACTATCTACATTGTTATCCAAACAAAAGAATATACATTTTTCTTTGTATTTCACAAATCTCCTAAAAATTTGACCATATACTTGGTCACAAAGCAAGTCTCAACTGCTCCAAGAAAATTGAAAGAAATCCCTGTATCTTATCAGACCACCATGAATTAAAGTTGGATGTTAACAATAACAGAAATATCAGAAAGTCTACAACCTCATGGAAATGAATCAACTCTCTACTCAATGACCACTGGTTCAGAGAAGAAGTAGGCTTCATCCCAGGGGAGCAGGGGTGGTTCAATATATGAAAACTCATCAATGTAATCCATTATATAAACAAACTGGTAAAAACCACAATTATCTCAATACATGGTGAAAAAGGCCTGACAAAATCCAACACCCCTTCATGTTGAAAGTCTTGGAGAGATTGGGAATACAAGGCACATACCTAAACAAGAGAAAGGCAAGAATATACAGTAAATCAATAGCCAATGTCAAATTAAATGAAGAGAAATTTAAAACAATTCCACTAAAATCAAGGGCAAGACAAGGCTGCCCACTCTCTCTTTACCTATTCAATATAGTACTTGAAGTTCTATTTAGGGTAATTATATAACTAAATAAAACAACTAAAGGAGATAGATGGTTTCTGAATTGGAAAGGGAGAAGTTGATGCATCACTATTCACAGATGATATGATAGTATACATAAGTGATTCCAAAAATTCTACCAGAGAACTCCTACAGCTGATAAACATCTTCAGCAAAGCAATTAGGTACAAAATTAACTCAAAAAAAATAAATAAGTAGCCCTCCTTTATACAAATTATGAACAGGATGAAGATGAAGTTAGAGAAACCACACTCTTCACAACAGCCACAAATAATACAGAATATCTTTGTGTAACTCTAATCAAGCAAGTGAAAGACCTGCATGACAGGAACTTCAAGTCTCTGGAGGACACTGAACAATATATCAGAAAATGAAAGATCTCCCATGCTCATGAATGTGTAGGAATAACAGGAAAAATGGCCATCTTATCAAAAGCAACCCACAAATCCAATGCATTTCTCATCAAAATTCCAACACAATTCTTCATAGACCTTAAAAGAGCAATTCTCAATTTCATATGGAAAAGTAAAAAGCCCAGGATAGGTAAAAAAAAAATCTGTTCAATAAAATGACTTATAGAGGTATCACCATCTCTGATTTCAAGCAGTACTATGGAGCAATGGTAATGAAAATCACACAGTATTGGCATAAAAACAGGTCAATCAATAGAATTGAAATAAATACACATACTACAGACACTTGATTTTTTGAAAAGGAAACCAAAGCCATACAGAGGAAAAAAGAGTACATCTTCAACAAATAGTGCTGGTCTAACTGTATGTCTGCATACAGAAGAATGCAAATTGATCAAAATCTATCACAAGGCACAAAATTCAAATAAAGTGGATCAAAGACCTCAATGTAAAACTGGACACACTAAATCTAATAGAAGAAAAAGTGGGAAATAGCTTTGAACACATTGGTTCACAAGACAACTTCCTGAGCAGAACACCAACAGTTCAAACAGTAAGATCAACACTTAATAAATAGGACTTTATGAAACAGAAAATTTCTCTAAGTTAGAGAACACTGTCAATAGGACAAAATGGCAGCCTATAGAATGGGAAAAGATATTCTACAACCCTCCATCCAACAGAGGGTTCATATCCAAAATACATAAGAAACTCTAAAAATTAAACATCAACAAATCAAGTAACCCAACTAAAAATGGAGCACAGAGCTAAACAGAATTTTCAAAAGAGAAATCTCTAATGGCTGAGAAGCACTTGAAAAAAATAAAAACCTTTGAACCTTCTTAGTCACTAAGGGAATGCAAATCAAAATAACTCTGACATTCAATCTTATGCTCTTCAGAATGGCTAAGATCAAAAATTCAAGTGACAGTATGTGCTGGTGAGGGGGTGGAGCAAAGGGAATGAATGCTTTTCTATTGCTGATGGGAGTGCAAACTTCTGCAGCCACCTTGGAAATCAGTTTGGTGGTTCTTAGAAAATTGGAAACAGACCCTGGGACATATACCCAAAAGATGCACCATCATACCACGAGGACACTTTTTCAATTATGTTGATAGCAGCATTATTCACCATAGGCAGAAACTGGAAACAATCTAAGTGTCCCTCAACCAAAGCATGAATAAAACAACAACAACAACAACAACAACAACAACAACAACAACAATTGTAAAAGACCTTTCTGCCCAACGCTTGGCACCAAACTGTAAAAAACCTGCTTACTGGAACCCCACATAAGGCATCAAACTGTAAAAGCCTCGCTTACTGGAGCCCCACGTTGGGCACCAAACTGTAAAAGACCTTTCTGCCCCACGTTGGGTGCCAAACTGTAAAAGCCCCGAGCTATTGTGAAGGACCACTCTTGTCCACGTTTGGGTGCTAAACTACAGTGGCCGCTCTGTTTTGTAGGTCTGGGTTTAGTAAGAGAGAGAGTGAGGGAAGAAGGGGAAGAGCTAGCTGTGAAGAATAGAGACAAGCCAAAGGATCTGTAGTAAAGTCTTCTTTATTGTCTCCACCATATACACACCACTACACCTATTACTACTACACCACACAAACATACATACATACATACATACATACATACATACATACATACACACACACACACTACAACAAGGAAATCCTGGGTATTTATAGGCTTTTGCCACATGCCTTGTAGGCACATGGATACCACGTGTCTTGTAGGTGTGGATATGACTTAAGCCTTACAGGGGTGGACAGCACGTGCGCCTTATAGGCATATATGGCATAGATAGCACGTGGATAACACGTGCACCACATACCTTGTAGGCTTGGATACCACGTGCTCCTTGCAGCTGGGGGCACTAAACAGCAAAACAAGCTATGTGGGATATCAGAGTGTGCTTCAGCTGTTGTAGGCTGTTGAAAACCAAGTCTCATGTCAGGGTATATGGCTCAAGATGGCTGTATAGCTGATAGCTGCTTTCTAGCTGCTTTTTGCTTAAAGTCGGCTCCTAACAAACAACAACAACAAAACAGGGTTCATTTACACAACAAAATACTACTCAGCTATTAAAAACAAGAACATCATGAAATTTGCAGACACATGGATGGAACTAAAAAAGTACCATCCTAAGTGAGATAACCCAGACTCAAAAGGAAATACATGGTATAAATGGATATTAGTCATAAAGTAAGTACAAGATAATCATGCTAAAATCTACATACCCAAAGAAACTATGTAATAAAGAGGACCCAAAAGAGGGTTCATGAATCTCAATCAGAAGGGAATATAAAATAAATATCAGAGGTGGATGAAGGGAGGAAACTGAATAGGAGAGGTTGGAGAGGGGATCAGGGCTGGGGATTAGGTGTACAGAGATTGAGGAGAGGGGAGAGGGCTGGGAGAAAGAATAGAAATCATTGGCAGGAAGACATCTGTGTGATGAGAGAGAGTGATAGGAGTCTATAAGACCTAGGTAAGACTCCTAACATCTGGGTTTCTGGAGCCTGAGGTAGCCACTTCCTGAAGCCAGGTGGGTCTTCCAGTGGAAGGAGGAGGATACCAACATACCCACAAAAACTTTTACTCAAAATTTGTCCTGTCTACAAGGTATGCAAGGATAAAGATGGACCAGAGATTGAGGTAATGGTCAACCAATGACTGGCCCACTTTAAACCCATCCCAGGGGAGAGAGCCAATCATTGACACTATTAATGAAACTCTGCCTTGCTTGCAGACAAGAGCCTAGCATAACTCTCTTTTGAAGTTTCATCCAGCAGCTAATGGAATCAGATGCAGAGACTTTCTGCCAAACATTAGGAGGAGCTTGGAAATCTTTGTGGAAGAGTCAGGAGTGTTGAGTGAACCAGAAGGGTCAAGGATACCATAAGAAGACCTACAGATTAAAATAATCTGGGCTCATAGGAGTTCACAGAGACTGAACCAACCACCAAAGAGCATGCACGGACTGGACCTAGGTGCCCTACATATTTGTAGCAGATGTGCAGCTTGGTCTTCATGTGACTCTCTTAGCAATTGAAGTGGGAGCTGTCTTGGACTCTGTGGCCTGCCATTTGATCCCTTTCCCCTTGTTGGACTGCCTTGTCTGGCCTCAGTGGGAGAGGTTGCCATTAATCCTGCAGTGATTTGATGTGCTAGGGTGGATTGGTACCCATGAGGGGCCACCCTTTCTCCAAGGTGAAAGGTAGGGGAATGGAGAAGGGATAAATAAAGGTGGAAATGGGAGGAGAGCAAGGGGACTGCAATTAGAATGTAAGTGGATAAATTAATGAAAAAGAAGATATTTTGATTATACACTCTCCTTTGTCATCATTCTTAGTTGACAAATCAAATTGATTCTACATCATGTTTCTTGTAATTTTTTATATTTTCAGAGCTATTTATCATATTTATAATCTCATCAACTTGATTCAGTTTAGGTTGACAATCACCTACTAGCTATTTATTATATATCTGAAATGTACTAAGTTTTGGGAATATTGAAATAAAATGTAAACTCATTATTTTAACCAATTTCTGAATCCTTTAGTGAGATAGGAACTGAGCCATCCCATTAGTATTTTAAATAGAACTGAGAATAGGAACTAGACAAATACAAATATTGAAGAGACAAAATGTACAAAACAGATTTTACCTACAGCTTGACACTAGTGATAGTTTCATTCAGATAATTCTTTTTGCTATGTGACAATGTGCTAAGTACCTTAGAGCACATATTATACCACTCATTGTAGGCACATTGTAGGCCTGCTTACTAGGTACCAGTGCCATGTTGCCACTTGATAAGACAACCAAAATTCCGACATCCCATGTTACCTGAGGAGGCATTTCCAAACTTGACAGTCACTTCTGAAAAATGGTAACTGTTCTCCATATCTCCTAATGGCCTATTATATCTTTTGCTCAGTGAGTTACTTTCCCGATGTGTTCTACATACTCATAACAATTCTCTGAAATCCACTGAAGATCATCTACTATTCAATAAATAAATGTCAAACAACAACAAAACGGAAGAACATTTCAATACTAAAAGAGAATGAACAAGAAATATATAAATGAAAGATGGAGAGTTTTCAGAAACTTTTGCAAGAGACACAAATCCACCCATGTCACATGATCAAATCCACTAGGCAAGAGCATGAGGGCAAAAACTGACAATTAGGCAGTGGCTCTTCAGGAGCAAATAAACTTTGATGGCACATCACTGTGACTTTACATTTTGTATGGCTTGTCTCTTGATCATGGCATCATCTGAATATTCACCAAGCAAATCACATTTCCTGAAGCAATATGACAGCAATAAGAAACCCTATGTTCCATCCCTAGCACACAATAAAGCAATTTAGACTTTCAATGTCTCTGCTACTCATTCATGTACTAAGTGAACACCACAGTCTGAATCACCTTCACAGTCAAAGGATGGCAGATTTATTAGTTCTAGCATTTTCATTCATAAATATGAATTCCATTTTCATTAAAAGTAATAAGAAAAATGCCACATTTTTTACATTAAAAAATTTCAACACTTAAATTAACAAACTAAATCAGGGAACTCATAATTTTAAGATATGAAAATCCCCAGCATCTCATAAGGCTTATGGGGCTCACATGGGTGGTTTTTCAGGCTTGGGGCAGAGACCCAAGAATTACAGTAAATCACACACTCATAAAGAAAACGTATGATACTGCTTTAAGATAACAGAAAAGAGAAACCATTTGTTCGTTTAAACATAATGTAATATTTAAGGTGCTGTGCTTTTCTCCACTTAAGATCTTCCCATTTGCAGATTCGAGGAGGAAACACATGGTAGAAACCATAGAGGGACACGTGGATAACCCTCCTGAGTAAATATTTAAGACGTGGTGGTTATTTAACTTAGACACAAAGGGACTGTCTTCACGTATCTGAGTGAGAGTGAGTGACTCATGGGTTCCTCTTCTTCCTGGGCCTAAACAAGAGGAAATAGGGAAGAAGGGGGGTTATTTATGAGGGAGAAATGTCAGTTTGTGAATGCTGAGATGTAGCAGGAAGGTGTGGGCTGACTGTACCAAGGAGCTGCACTTCAGGAAGGAAGCCTTCCCTCAGCAACTTTATCACAGGAAGCCAGATGACTGTCCCAAGCTCTTTTTCCAACCCCATCCATCCTCGAAAGAAACTGCTCTTTTAGGGTAATGTTCCTTATCAGCACCTGCCCCTGCCCTGTACTCCTTAACACCAACTTTCAAAGTTACTTATTGTCCACATAATTTGTGTATCAGAGAATGATTGAAACTTCATTAGTGACTGTCTGCCCTTAATAATCTTCCCTCTCTGAGATAACTGGACAAATAAAATTAAGCACTAGGGATAAGTCAGAATCAGACTGTTTCCTTTGGAAGGATATTGGATCAACATAGCTGTTCATCTGGAATACATATAGTGAGCTTTTGATTTCTGTTTTGAGAATTCAGTTGTTACTAGGAAACTATCTCATCTCCCTAACAAATCTTACCCGGGTAGATAGTGTCATAGACATGGGATTCAAGGCAGAGAAAACCAAAGCACGAAGCAGCATGCATCTAGCTGCCATCATCGGGCTACACAGTGTTCTTCTGGGTTCTGGAGGACAGCATGATGTGACAGTATCCCCTCCCACTTGTCATAACAGCCTCCGTGTTGATGCTGAACATATGGCCTTTGAGGGGAGAAACTGCTTTATCTGAAAACTTTTCCGTATGTTCCCAAAAAACAGCATGTCTTAAAGAGACAAAAAGAAGGAGCCATTAAGTTCTAGTACTCCAAACCATTTGTGCAGTGTTCAAAAGTTTGACACATGAAACATTTTAGTTGAACTAACCTAGAATTAACTTTTGGTTAGTAACAGGTTGTTCTTGCTCTGCTTAGACTGATTTACTCCGATTTTGGAGGAGCTGTGATTAACTATTCAGAATATCAGTCACCCCAAGTAAATCACTGAGTTCTTGGATAGAGAATTATCTGGTTGACCAAAGAACAATTTCAGAATCATTCTGCCATCCCTCCCCATACTCTCCTTCCCTTCCTCTATTCTCTTTCTGTGATTATGTACAAATGTGTCTATGGGGGATTGGGGAAAAGAGAGCATTAAGAATTCAATTAACTAAATGAATTTCCAAAGCTGACATGCTATGTGGGAAGCAGAAGCTTGGTTTAAACAAAGAATCACAAAACAAATGAGAAACAATGACTGGTCCTTAAGCAGCTGAAAAGCAAAGGCTAATTCTCACCTCCCTCAAAGAATCTAGAGATGAGCATAAAGAATCTAGAGATGAGCATAATTACAGAGAGTCACATACAAGGTTTGCCCAATGATTTTGCAAGGTAAGAAGTGAAAGACAAGAGGTTGGAATGGTTGGAAAATCAACAAAGAGAAATTATTTTGAGAGTAGTAACACTTGTCCCTGAACCAATAATTCAGTCTTGGATCCAGAGCTGAGAGCTAACTGTTATGAACTAAAATAAAAGTTTAACCCAAGATCAAATGAAGTATGTAACAATTGCTGCTTCACTTCTAAGGACAAGGTAAAAATCTGCTCCATGAAAATTGCCATGAGCATCTCCTGGTAATAGGTTTTGACCTTACTTGAGGGATTGCCTGCAGAATCTGAGGCACTTAAGTATAAGAGCCATGATGTAGAGACAAGGACAAAACCTAGAGAGGGGAAGTTGATGGTCTTGAGAGAAAGCCTTGACATTTTAGAGAACATGTTTCTCACTCTCAGAGCTTTTGCTCAGAAAAGAGAAAAATTAATGTCTAAAAATTTCAAATGTGAAAGATTTGAAAAAATTGTATAATGAATGTTTGTCCTTGTGTCAGTGATGAGACTTCAGAGGTTCCCCACTTACAAACTTGCATCTATGATTTTCATTTACAAACTCACTCTGGCTTTTGAAATAGATGCAACCAAATGATTTCATATTAAATATTTTAGCATATAGCTCCAAAACTCACATTTTAAAACTAATATATAATAATATACATTAATAAATTTATATATGTGTATACATACACACATATATATGTATATATACACACACATATAGATATATGCTTAATTTATTCTGCACCACCAGCTATCTCTAAAGACCTCAGGGAGATAAATTGTCATTGTCCCTCTAAAATGAAAACTTAACACACATACCTGACCTTTTAGTGCCCTTTGTTGTTATCATTTCAGCCTCCAGTTGTTTTTAAAATGCTTTCATTATTCAAAGTTTTGAGGTTATACCTAAGCACATAAGTAACGTATTTCGTCAATATCATTGTTTGTTAAACACCATTTTCCCAGAATCAAGAATTAGTTTCATTCTCTTAGGACTCACAACTCATCAAATGCTTCCACCTTTTTTCCTCATTTAACCTTGTCACTGGAGGGCCAGTCATCAAGTTATCTAGTAAGCTAACCTAGAGTTTCCCTGATTAATGTAACAGCAGATGCTATAAGTATGTGGTTCTCAGAGCTAGAAGAACAGACAGGGTGTGATGCTCCATTTGTGCTACATGGTGAAACCTTTAAAACTCTTTCAACTTCCATGGAAGTGCATAGAAAAATTATATTTATTTCTTGAGTGAGAAAACTAAAGATCAAAAAAATTCTTCAATTGCCTCCAAACTACCTAAAAAAGCTATGTGACACAGTCCTATCCCCAAGTTTTCCTTAAAGCAGGACCCATTGAAAGGACTTTGGAAGCAAGGGGGACTCTGGTTTAGAGAATGAGAAAATCTCAGAGAAGATAGTCATTTCCCTCACGTTCTATTTTTAGAGTCAAATGGACCAAAAGTCAATAGACCTGTGTCTATAAAATCCCTGGTATCGACCACAATCTACGTCATGTGTTGCTTCCACCCTTGCCTGTGCTGCTCCTTAACCATTTTTATGAGGTGTTTCACCCTCTCATTTTTAAATAGCAGGCCTGTGTTGTCTTGGAGACAGACTGATAAGAAAAAAAAAAAGACTATAAAGTTCTATGTAGTCCAAAGAAAGAACTAACCTAAGTCAGACTATTTTGAACAAGAAATTTTCTCATGCAACCCTATGTCTACTTCATAATGGAAGCGAACCAACTTCATAGTAGCCTACCCTGGTTAACTTTCTTCCTCACTAGTTTCATTTACCAAACAGTTTAAAAAGTCGCATGGCATGCACTCAGTGGATAGAGGCACTTACTTACCTGTGGCTTTGCTGGCTTCCTATAGTGGAGTTATAGCCAGACATGATATATGGAATATTCCAGCAATAAATTAAACAGTAAGTTTTAAATAATATACTATTCCGAGTACAATAAAGCTTTATACCATCCCACTTGGTGATATTCAAAATGTGTCTTCCCCTTATGTGGGGTTTCCAGACTGCATATGCCACCTCTCCATCAGTCACTTTATTAGCCATCTCAGTGACAGGTTGTTCCCATGTGCAGTCTGTGTTTACTACACTCACATAGTAAACAGATGCTGTGTCACTGTATACATGCCATTCACCTCCCTTCCACTCACTGGGTTGGTTCACACCACTTTACATCATCATTTGAGGTAGAAAGTCTGACTACCATAAGGTATTTTGATAGACAGTGATTGCATTAACCTAACTTTAATTATTCTACATTATTCTTATTGTTGCATCGGATTTTCAGTTATTGTTAACCTCCACTGAGTCTAACAAGTTAAACTACATCACTAAGAAATATGTGCAAGGAAAAGTATAGATAAATGTTGCTGCTATGAGTTTTAGGAAATGAATTCTCTATAGGTGAGTTGTGACTACTATACACAAGATAATATTGTCCATTTAACGCCTTGTTACTAGGGTTTTCCATTGCTTACTTTATAAATTAGTGCAAGAACTCAGGTACTTAGTCAATTATTCTATTTCTTGTAAAATGAAGCAAAGACTTTAAGACTGAGTTTAAGGTTGTCTGCTTCTTCTTATTAGTTGCTCTGATAGTATATATTTGCTGAGTTCTGATGAAGAAAGTCTTGGTAATAACAGCAACTGTATATTAAATGTTGTTATTTCACTTAGAGTCTGATATTTCAAGTGGACTGAGGTTGCTGTTAATTTACAAAGCTCTTCAAACATTAAGTCTTCACTGTAGGGAATAATAAAGAATTAAAAATCTTCCTTCTCCGGAAGCAGGTTTTCCAGTTCATTTGTTTTAAGGATGTTACAGACTCTAAGATCCACAGGAATACAATGTACTTTATACTTGAGTTGATGGATTTGACTAGAAGAATTTTTCCCTCAGTAAAATAGTCATCACGGAGGCCACAACTCAAATACAGTCACTCCTGGCAAGCCCAAAGAACTGCATACAGACTCATAGCTAGACTTAATTAATTTGCTGCTGGTGCAACTTGCAATGTTGAATAAATACTTCTGATATTAAAAATCACAAACAATAAATTTGACAAGACCAACAACAACCCCATTTAATCTGTTTGCCTCAGACAATTCTCTTTATTACTAGATCTCAGAAAAGGATGCTTTAAAAGAAGGATGTCATTGGAAAGCTAAGAGGCAGATGATGAAGCACCTGAAGAGAAATTTAGACATGAGTCAAATAATAAATACAATCATTAGTCACATGGTCAAACAGACATTCAAATATATTGAGAGACAGTGAATCATTTTGTAAACTCTACTTTCCTCCTGAAAAGCCATCTTATAATGTCACAAACAGGAAATTTGGAATTAATAATTGAGCTCTGAGCATGTGGAAGGCCTTTATTTTCATGAGTATTACTTTGATAAAGCAGTAACATTACTTGGAAGAGCTAAAATATTTCAATCGGAAGAACGTTTTGTCTGGCTTGCAATTCACGATCTTATTTAACAGGGAAAGAACATAGCAAAGAATTTATTAGAAAAACAGCTCCCTCCGTAACTACTACCTCAATGGTAGTCTCCATATTTGTGGTTACATCGTTGTACCTACCAGATAATATTTTGCTGATGGCATCTTAGAGCTGGAAGTTAGGTTAATCTCATAAAGCTCAGAAACACATTTTAACCAATATATGGGACATCCTTATAATTTAAGGAGAAACCATGAACTCTTGCAAGTAATAATAACTTTTTAATACCTATGTTTCATGTTTTTACTTATTTATTTATTTATTTTTGGACTCTTGCTAAGATGAAATTGTACTTCATCTTGAGGTTTTTTTAATCTGTTTTACAGCATCCCTGCTTTAGGTTTAAGGAAGAGTCCTAGCCTACTGTAGCAGCCATCATGGGGTTCTTAAAGCTCTTCTCCTTCTTTGAGACGATTATGTATTTTGCACTGAGGCACCAGGAGCTGGGCTGTGGCATGTTCTTACCTTAAGGATATTATTGTCATAAGCCCAAAGCTAAGTGAGAAAATTAAGGATAACAGAAAACTCTTCCTCAGGGGCAAGAAACCTGTTGATTCCTGTCAGAATTTTCATTAAAAAAAAACCCACCTGTGAAATAATGACTTACTTATATTTCAACAGTTTTACTTTGCAAAAGCCACATGCAGACAATGAGCAGGCTTCTGTCATGAGCACTGCCCATTAGCATTGCCTCACGCCAGCCGAAATGACTCGGTATTGCCACCTCTTTCAATTCCCAGATGTCGGCTGTCATTTGCAGGATGATGCTTATTCGGGCAAAGCAGAGGCAGATCTAGGAAGCTCACTTGAGATGTCCATAGCCCTTTTATAGATGGAGAGCAGATCAGAGCTGCTCTGAGCTGCTTTCAACTCAGTCCAGTGCCACAGATTTCTTTCACATACGTTCCAGCAATCACAACCTCAGAATCCCAGGGACCTCCCTTCCTACAGCAGAAAAGAAGGTAGGGGTGGATTATAGCCACTGCAGCTGGTCTTGGACGATTGTTGTTACTTATTGTTTCCTTTCCCACGATTGAATTCCAATTCCTTTATTCTTAGCTGCTGGGCTGCTGAAGTATGTCCTGCATTCTCACACTGCCACCCTAACTTCTGACTTCCCTGCAGTCTGTCCATTATGCTCAGAAATGGGCAAAGTCATATTTAAAAAATACAAGTAGATCACATGAGTACCAAATATTTCTCTTGGCCCACAACATCTCTCTCTTTTTCTTCGTGTGTGTGTGTGTGTGTGTGTGTGTGTGTGTGTGTGTGTGCATGAGAAAGAATATATGTCAGTACTGTGTGTGTGCATATGTATATATGTATGTATATGTATATATATGTGTGTGTATGTATGTATGTATGTATGTATGTATTATGTATTACATGCACACATATGTGTAGGTGCATGTGCAGCCATGTGTGACATCTAGAAAAGAACATTGGGTATCCTGCTCTATCACTTTCTAAAAAGACAAGTTCTTACAACAAGTCTTTTTCTGTGAGAACAAACCAAGCTTTTTAAAGTAGAAAGAGCCCAAGGCATTCACTATGTCACAAAGAGACTAACTCTCCTTCATGAGAAATGGCTGAGTTGTGTATTTTCATCTCCTGGGTTTTGGTAATCAGCTGGACATTTAACGATGATACCAGCCAGTTATCCTATGGTATGGCAGTACATGATTCTCATGTCTGGCCCACATCTCCACCTTGTCTGCCACATTGTTTATGTTACCATTGGACCAGTACAGTGTTTGATTGATACAAACTGACCAAGACAGGCTTTCTGCTTGGTTAATGAGCATCTCGTCCTTAAACCCTTCAGTGGAAGTTAAGATTTTCACATTTCATGCCCACTCCCATATGCCCAAGCTCATGCCTTGACCCTATATCTTTTCTGTCCTTCAGATTTCATTTTTATATTCTAGCCTTCTTCAGCTGGCCATGCCATCTGCCATTGTCTATGAATTCATATGAATACTAATTTCAGGCCATGTCTCCTTCCCACAGAGTATACAATCTGTCTTTTGGGAAGTTTTTTTTTTCTCCTAGCTTTCAGGGTTTTGTCTGAGTGGAGCTGGATGGACCTACAATCAAATTATAGCCCACCCATCTGTACACCAGCACAGCTCTGTCTCTCTTCATCAGGGTGCCCACTGGAGTGGTGGTATTCTGGTTCACTGTTATAGTGTTACCAATTGCAATTGGGTCTGTTCAATCTTATAACTTGGTGGCCTTTTAGGACCTACCTCATGCTGAGCCTGTCTTGACTCATGGACACTCAGACTGATGCTCAGTAATGTTAGGACATCTGCAACTCAGAGGTTAATCTGAACCTATTTCCTAGAGTTAGACTCTAGGGACATAGGTTGTAATGTATACTAAAGTTAACTCTGGGAGCTACCATTGGATATATATGAAATAATTAGAGAAAAAAATGAGGAATAGACGAAGTATTTTTTAAAGTAAAAAAATAGTAGCACCGAATGTAATTTATGAATACTCTTACAGAAGAAAGCCATGACCCAGAATGAATTTGTGCAGAACAGATAAAGACAGATAAAGCAGAATACTAAGAATATCTTTTAAAGCACCTGTGAACAGAACTGAGTGGCTATTCCTTCACAAGGGAATTGATGCAGTTTCTTTGAATTGTGACTATTGATATCATCCTTTGTCTCACAAAATCAGTGGCTTTCTTACATATGCTTGCATTAAGTTAAGAGATATCTTAAAAAAGCACTTTTTATATTGGATGTTGGGGACCCTTGCATCTCGATAACATATAAGTTTTTTTATCCAAACATAACATTTCACAATCTTGAGAAAATTTCCCCTCCTCACTAAGGGAAGCAATGCTGTGGATTTAATAATGAAAGTTCACTACACACATCAGGGAGAAATAGACAGAAATAAAGTGAAGAACATTCACAGTCTAAAGTGTGAGAAGTCCACTTGTCAAAGTTTTAACCTGACTACTGAGGGTGGGAGATGTGAGTTTAGAACTCATACAGTTCTATTGTAGTATAGACTACAGAATAGACCAGGGGTATAATGACTATATCTAAAGTAGCTCTGTGCTCATAGATACAGTATAAGCCACTATTCTAGGCAAATAAGTTCATTCATCAGTAGAAAAAATTGCTTTAATAATTAAATGAACCAGCACTGATAGTTTAAAATATAAATCCATGGCTCATTTCCAGAGGAAAGAAGAACACTGACTCTAAGTGCAGTATTCAACAAAAGACACTAGCAACTTTGCTTATATTTCGATTTCAGAGCATAGCAGTGGTGTTGGGGCCTCTATGGATTAAACATATGACATTAGCCACATACTATATTATTCTGACTTTATGTTTAAGAAGTAGAGAGGTTTGTTAAAGTCTTTAAATTTTATATTTTTTGAGTTAGTGTTCTTACTCCAGTTGGTAACAAAGAACTTGATCTATAGCTCAGATCATCTTTGAATTCATGACATTTCTGCCTCTGTCCTTGTAAGTGCAAGGTATAGAGTTGCACCCAACCATGCCTGCTTAAGTTTTACTTTCTAAATGATACAGCATACAGAAATTAGCACATAGACCAGTGTGCTATGACCAGTCAAGGCAAAAATATACAATGCCAAGCAAGAATTATTTAAGCTTATCAATGACTTCTAAATTCTCACTGACACTGGAGCAGATTGAAACTAAATCTTGCCTGAAAGTCTTCTTGGGATGGGCAAGCTGGCCTTCTAGCAGAAAAGTCATGTGAGGATAGACAGCATCTGCCTGCCCAGAGGCCAGGATCACTTTCTGTGTGAACTCTCATGAACTCTGTGCATTTGAGTTGAGAAGTATTTGCTTCATTATGCATGTCAGACATGGCAGTAGTGTAGGAATCCCATTCCTCAAAGGAAATTTCCAGGTTATTCTTTTACATTTTACAAATTCTTAGTAAACAGGAAACATAATACTAGAGCAACAATAGAGAGAAGTAAAGTAATTCTTAGAAGAAATCATGTGTGTGTGTGAGTGAGTGTGACTAGGTGTGTGAGTGTGTGTGCATGTGTGTGAGTATGTGTGACTATGTGTGTTTATAAGTGTTTGAGAGTGTGTGTGTGAGAAAGAATGTGTGTGAGTGTGTGTGTATATGTGAGTGTGTGTATATGTGTATATAAGGGAGTGTGTGTTTATATGTATATATTTGAGTCTCTCTCTCTCTCTCTTTGTGTGTGTGTGTGTGTGTGTGTGTGTGTGTGTGTGTGTGTGTGTTGGACATTAAGCACAATGCCTTACATGTATTATAGAATACTAGGTAGAATACTAGGCAAGTATTCTACCACTGAAATCTACCTTAGGCTAGTGAGAAATTTAGATTCAATGCATACTTCCTCACCAATGAAAGAAATGTCAATTATTATAGAAGATAAATATTTAAGATGCATACACATAAAGGTATCCTCATGTTCAAAATGTTTCACATAAAAAATTGACAAGCTAAAAATATTTAGTCTGCCCACACAGTGTATTAGTATTTCTTGCTGTCATAACAGATCAGCACAACTTCATGGCGGACAGCTGCATAAATTATAGTTCTAAAGACTAGAAGTTTAAAATGCGTCTCACTATGTGAAAGCTAAAATCTTGGTAGAACTTTTTCTCTCCTTTTCTTTTTCCTCTTCGGAAGATTGTAGGGGAAGTTCTCTGGCATTGTCTTTTCCAACTTCCATATGTGAATAAAATCCTTAGCTATATTCTCATTTTCAAAGACAACAGCATAGCATCTTGCATTCTTTTCTTTTAACACCGCTGATTTCTTTGATGACTCCTGTGTTTATAGTGGATGCTTCTTATTTCAAAGTCATTACTTTAATTATACATGAAAAGTACTTTTTCCATCGTAATAGAACTTATTCAAAGGTTAAGAGAGTTAGGATGTGGCCAGTTCTAGGGACTGTTCTGTATACTATAGAGATGTTACAAAGAGGGAGGAAATAGCTCACTGTATTTTTTGTTTACATTTATTTTCTTATTGTGTGCATGTGTGCTCATGACTTTCCATACAAGTAAAGGTCAAAGGATAACTCTCTCTTTTCTCCAAGAAAGTCTCCAAGAAAGTCCCCAAGATCAAACTCAGGTCTTCTATCTTGGTGGAAAGTATCTTTACCCAATGATCCATCTCACCAGCCTCAAGTCAATATTTATTTATTTATTTATTTTTAAAGTGTGTATTTTATTTTAGGTATATGTGTGGATGTGTGCATGTGAGATGCGAGACGAGTGCCTATAGAGGCCAGGAGTGTTGGATCTCCTGGAGCTGGAGTTACAGGCAGTTGCAAGATGCTTGATGTGGGGACTGGGTAGAGAGCTTGGGTCCTCTGCAAAAGCAGTATGCACTTTGGACTACGATTTTGATAACAAATAGACCTGTTCTTGTAAATGAAATAAGCAATATAAAATATTGGTAACAACAATAACAATTACTTTAAAGTGTCTAATAGATCACAAATGTTTTGTTCCACTTTTCAATTCTTACAACCCCACCATTATGTCATCATATTCTTACAGGTGAGAGACTTAATCCAAGTGACATGAAAAATGTCAAAGATTCAGCAATTTTAGTCTAGAATTGTAGACTAAGCTGGGTCATAAATTTAATGTAGGTCTTTTCAAGTCCGAACCTATCATCTTTCCATCGGTTGCCATATATTTGTACGTAATTAGCTGCACTAACAGTGAAGAAATGACCACAGCTTGGCTTTCTTGAAGAAGAAAAGGATCCTCAGAGAACATCATTTTCTGGGGAGACTCTACCTGGGATTTTCTCAAGGGACCATCATCATTTCCAGTGCCTTCCCTGATCATCTCCCAGTTGTGTAGAGAGACAGCAGAAGAGAAGCTATGTTGGGGATTAAGAAGACACCGGGTTGTTCTTGGTGGACCTGAAATGTAGACCATGTGTCTACCATATGAAATGGACCACTGTATAGTTAAGGAAGACAGGCATTTGCAAACATTCTTTGAAACAGATTTGACTTTTTGATTCCAGAGCTTTAATTGATTCTTGTCAGGCAAGTAATGTTCGACCCTTATTACATTCTAATTATTTTAAATAAATTGCCAGAGTGACACTTAAGTCAACACTATTTTAAAGATGTATGTCTGAATTAGCCAGTTCTCTAATTTAATTAAAGTGGATTGCTGTTATTTTAGGGATAAAGCTAATCAATACTCTCCTGTGTGACAGAGAAGGTACCTGCACATATTAATAAGGATTCCCAACCAATGTCTTCTCACACTCTGATGGTCTTCCTTTTGTTTCTCTGTTCTCCCTTGCTCCTTCTCATTCCAAGTACATCATATATAGGGCTTCTTCAACCTGGTATCATCTTCCTACTAGGTATCCTGCTAATGGATACATATCCTTCACATTCCAGCCCAAACACTACTTCCTTTCATTTCCAAGAGTCCAGATATTCATGCCCTCCAATTCCTGGAATATCATTCCCTCCTTCATTTATTGCCAATTACATATAAGCATTCAGCTCAAAGGTCACTTTCAGGTAGAAGTCTCCTGTGAGCCAGACCTCCACAAGGTTGCTTACATCTCCCGTTTGTGTTCCTTCTAGTACACCTTGTAGTACTTATTGCAATTCTCCTGAATAGTCACCAGTTTTCTTTTGAAAACATTGCCTTTGAATGAGCACACAAGAAATGAAGCTCTGCTCAGGTGTTTGGCTACACAGTCATTTGATGGTTGTTGAGAAGGTGCTTGTAAAGCACTCATTATCATTCCACACTTAACACGGTAATAACTAACCATTCAATACATCATTCTATAAAAGTAGCAAAATCAGTAGAATTCGTCACATAGTGATCTCTCAATTACTCATTCTGAACAATAATCTTCAAGGTTCTACTTTAAACAAAGCCTCATGATAAGAGTAACACTTGATTCTTTGAAGCAGAGAGAGAGGGAGAGAGTAAAGAGAGGGAGAGTTTAACCTCTGAAGAGAGTATCAAGAATGAGAAGACAGGTGCTAGAGAGATGGCTCAGTTATTAAGAGCACTTGCTGCTTTTGCAGAGGAGCTAGTTTCTGTTCCCAGGAGCAAAAAACCTCGTACATATAAAATAAAAATAAATCTTTAAAAGATAATGTGGGAAAGAAAGCTTTAATTTAAGGTGAAGTTGATGAGAAGTTATTTCTCATCCATTACAGAGAAGTTAAAGAAATAAAATAAAATATACAGCTTGAAATGAAGTAAGGGCTTAAGGCTCTGTGTGCGTGTGTGTGTGTGTGTGTGTGTGTGTGTGTGTGTGTGTGTATAAATGCATGTATGTGTGGAAATAAAGTAGTCAAGACATGAAAAGGACATTTCAGAGAAAGAATATGCTAAATGCACAGGAATATTTGATTTATAATACAAGGTAAACTGTATTAACCTATTAGATTATATTTCTAGTAAAATACACAAAATTTGCCACCAGATAGTAATTTTAGAGTGAGCTTTCTAAGTAGACAAAAAAATTATACAGGATCATTTACATATATTATCATAAAAATATTTTTATATTCTAAGCATATCATATACAATTTTGAGATTAGATCTATGCGTAATATTTCATCCTTAACTAATAGAGCCTTGACTACTGCTGTCAGTTAGAAAAGAAAAATTCAGAGACATATCTTCTCTCAACTTAAAAAGCTTTGGGGTAGATTAAAAATAGTTACACAGTTATTTGCTACTTCTCTCATTGAATTCTGGGTGATTGTGATTCTGCCCCATGCATATGAATGGACTGTTAGTGTTTCTAAAGGCAAAATGTAGAGAAAGGTAATCTGGATTCCCCTGGTCCAGGTCTTGTGGTACCACCAAGTTCCCCTTTGTACTCACTGGAATACATGCTCTGCATGAACATTGGCTGCTAAGTAAGGTATCAAGCTTCTGAGACTGTCAACTTGAATGATGCTAAAACTATAGTACTTTGAAATGCCACATAAAGAAAAGTGATCAACAGGATATTCCAGCTATTATACACTAAGTTCCAGGAGAAGACACAGACATCCAAAACATACAAATTAGCTGGAACTCAGACAAAGCCTCCTCTTACTTACAGAGCCACCCAGTAGAGCCATGGCTACCTAGAAAGGTTAAGCCACCTATATGATGGTAAGATCTATGTTCTGGCCTAGGAAACAATGTATGTAATATTCAGAGTATTGCTTTACATCATTAAATTTGGGAGTGACTAGTGTATAGTCAGAAGTATCAGAAAAGGTATTTTCACTGGAGATTGTTTTAAAAAGATGTTTTCAGTTTTACTCAAGCACAGAAAACTCTACAATTGGTTCTCAGAAAATCGGTATTCAAAAGTCTCACTTTAGAAAATGGCTTACTTACTTCCAAAATTTTCCATGGTAAAAACACTTTTGATATTCCCTTCTCAAAAATATTTTGTAAGCAGAGAAACAGAAAGAGGAAGGAGAAAGGAAGGAAGGAGAGAAGGAAGTGGGAAGGGAGGGAAAGAAAGAGAAAGGGAGGAAGAAAGAAGGAAGGTATGGGAAGAAAGCAAAAAGGAAAGAAGGAAAATTATGCTTGGCAGTTCATAATCACCTCTGCACTTGAGCTTGGTTGATGCAATTATTTCCATAATGTCTAGACAGTGCTCTACATAGCCTTTTATTTTTTTCTTCGAAACCAATCATAAAAGAGGTGCATCATGAAAATATTAAAAATGAAATGGCAGGCCTTCCCTAGGCAATTAGATAGGAAGAGATATGGAAACCTTTCACTCATTTTCTTCATTTTCAGCCTCCCCCAAGGTGTCTGCTCTAAAAGACAGAACTGAAGTAGAATCACCTGGTCCTGTGTGTTTAGAAAATCAATTCTATCATAAAGGCCAGCTCCAGCAGACAGAACAGCACTGCTGCACAGATTGGTTTGGTCTGCACTGTCAATAAGGCTGAATTTCACCATGAAGTTAATTCATGCTCAAAGATTCGATGCTGAATCTATTTGCTATTTGTACAAATATATTTAGTGTCTAAGAGTGAAGCTTTATAGGAATAAGCTGTCCTTTATCAGCTCAATGAAAACCTACTAATATCTCTGAAACTTGAGTTTGGTTTTTTTTGTTTGTTTGTTTGTTTGAGTGTGTTTTATTTGAGTATTACACACACATGCACACACACACACACACACACACACACACACACAAGTACAAGGGCAGTTTGTAGAAATTATAAACATTTTTGAAACCCACTCTATACCTGATGTACAATCGGCCCTGAAGCACATACAGTCTTTCAGCCTAATAACCGACCCAGTGTGCATTTCTTTGCTTCTATTTTTAAGGAACAACAAATGCTTCCTAAATAGCCGTCTCTCCTAGTAGGGCACATACAAAATGAAATCCCATCTAGCTTCAATATTCTGATACAAACTTTATAAAAGGCTTCATTTAGAGAGGAATACAGCAAATGCTCATTTTGTCCCTCCCCGCCCCAAATAAAAAGTGAAGAAAACTCCATGTATTAATACCTATTGTCTTGACAGTGGAAAGAAGCAGAGGTACAGCATGAATACAATGCTATAGGTGTGATGAATTAAGCAATAATGTCTAGGCAATGGGGAAATGGCACTATGATAAAGTAGAGCCATTACCTGACATTATGAAAATGGGCTTTGGGTAATATTCTTTATACACCAACCTAACAATCGTGCTCCAAGCACAACTAAATAAACCACTGTTGATATTTCTGATGCCACCTCTTATTAGGTGGTAAGCCAAACTTCTCCCTCATTATATTCTCCTTTTGTGCTTACTTGAAACTGAAACTTGAAACAGGGCACATGCTATTTTCTCTGGAATTTTCAGTGTTGAATAAGTGCTTTAGATATTTATACACATACACAAAAACAACAAACAAACCTGTGTGTTCTTATCCATGAAATCCCTTAAAGAGTCATAGAAAAATCTCACATTTAAAAAATAATGATTATCTGGGTGTGGTGATGTATGCCTTTAATCTCAGCATTCTGTGAGTTTGAGGCCAGTCTAGTCTACATCAGGAGTTCTAGGAGGTCCAGAGCTATGTAGAGAGACCATATCTCAAAAATATCAATAATGATGATAATAATTATGTTGTTAATAATAATAAAATAAAAACAAAAATTAAAAATAATAATTAGAATATTAGCACAAGGTGATTGCCAAGAAGTTTTGCAAATGCCACCCACAGAGCTTGGAAAAAGTTTCCATGTGTGGTCAATGGCTTCTGGATCTTCTATTATGACAAGGGAACTTGATGTCTACATAACAGATGCTTTTCACCATAGGGTGCCAGCTATAATTGATCACCAAGGGAACTGTCCAAATGACAGACCATTCTGTATTATTAATGTCAAACCTCTTTTCTGGAAAAAAAAAAGAATATCTGAAAACAGTGACCTCTTCCAAAATACAGATTTTTGAAAATAACCTTCATTATTTTGCAGAAAGCTCCAAGTGAGTGTTTGGGTATGGTAACTGGCAATGTAAATGGGACATTAATTCTGCCTCCTTATGGGGTTGGTTGATAAGATGCATACATCATGTGCATGCTGCTTGTCCAAAGCGGCTGCTAAGGTTCTCTCAGTCACTTAATAACAGCTGTAATGATCCATCATACTTCCAACCAAATGGGAGAGTGGCCTTCAAACAACTAACATTGGAATTATCATATCAGCAAATCTGATAAAGGGGGGATTAAAAACAAATTAGTTTTTTTAATTTTTTAAATTTATTTTTATTGGATATTATATTTACATTTCAAATTTTATCCCCTAATCTCCCTTCCCCACCACCCAGGAACCTCCTATCCCATCCCCCCTCCTCATGCTTCTATGAGGATGTGCCCCCACCTACCCCCCAACTCCCACCTCCCCACCCTCAAATCCCCCCCCCACTCGGTGTTCATCCTTCATGGGACCAAGAATCTCCTCTCCCTCCTATGCCAGACAAGGGCATCCTCCCCTTCATGTACAGTTCTTAGTATTCAGTGGGCATTCTTAAATATGCCGATAGAAAATGTCACTATGTTTGAGACCTTCAGGGACAATGAAAGGGCATCATAACTTCTCAGGTTATCACTTCTGACTGCTTTTACTCTTGACCTGTTGGTTTCACTATATGTGTGATGAACATTTTGACTATTGATGCTGTCATCAATAGTCAAAATATTCAAACTATTACATACTTTTGCCTACAGATTTGAACCTCTAGACTTGAAAAGTCAAAGGTTTTGTTTTGAAAATTAGGCTTTGGCTACCCCAAGCATCCTACCGAGATGATATCTATTAACTGCAGACTGTGAAGCATACCGTATGTCCTGTAGTCAAGGCTAGATGGTTACGCCCAGCTTTACACATATTTGATGCCTATGTAGCCTCTGGAAACATCTGGACCATGTCTTCTATGTTTTCCAACCCATTTGAAGAAGAGAAACAATTACTTTTCCTGCTTTTGTTTCCTCATGATTTCTTATAAAACTACAAAAGATCACAAACACAATCAATTTATAAAATTAACAAAAAATAAAATAAGCAGGACTAATAAAGAGTAAAAAGCAAATAAAATATAATAAACCCTACTTATGATTGCGTTAGCAAAACTAATCCCAATTTCAACTTTGTCTTTGATGGCACTGATGGCAGTGAAATTTGAAGCATTCCTTTAGAAAGCAATTTGGTACAATAAGAAAACAGACTCATTTATTTACTCATCCAAAGATTTTTATAATTGCTGCTATTTAACAATCTTACAACATGGCAAATAGTGTTCTAACTGTGGAAGTCATGGACAGGGAGAATGAAATAAATCACACCCTATTTAGTGAGGTGGAAACCGAAAATGGATATTTAGTGGTTTTGGCGGTTGATCCAGATCCTGTACTATTCCTGTGTTCATTTTTTCATACATTCTTTCACCCACTAAGTCTATATCAAACACTTTCTGTGTGCCAGAAACTGTTCTAGGGGCTGAAGATATGGCAGGTGACACAATGGCAAAAATCTCTGCCCTCATGAAAGTCATATACTGGTCAGAGACAGACAAGAAACAACATAAATAAAATAATCAAATACTGTTGTTGGCTAGTGAGAGTTAAGAAGGAAAAAGGGAAAATTGAAATATGGTGTTAAGAACTAACATCATAGGTAGGTGTTGACATTTGATAGAACATTTAAAGAATGTGAGGACTGAGCATGCAGCTTCTTCTGGGTGGGCCAGAAGTATGTGGCAGTATGGCTGAGAAGACTTTGGGGAGGGAACCTGTCTAGGAAAAGGGACATGAATGAATGGAGAGGAGCATGTAACTGGGAGGAAAGGAGGAGAGACAGGTATTTTGGATCACGTTAGTACTTGGCTTCTTCTTTTAATGTGATGCCTGGTCACTAGAGGGCTTGGGTAGAGGGGTGATGAGGATGTGTTTATGTTTTCATACATTCACCCTACTTAGAACAACAAAAACAAAAATAAGAGACAGCTAGGAGGCTCACTTATCCAGAGAGCACCAACAATGTTTTGACAAGCTGAACACCATGGCTAAGTGAACACCTGTCCTATCTACATAAGCAATGTTGACAGAAGTTATCAATCGTATGTCGGAGGCCCTCATAGGATTCATCAAACTGTTGTACTTTCTTGTAGCTATGACTTACTATAGCAAAAGAATACAGAAAAGAAAATAAATCAGCAAAGGCAAAGACTCAAGTAAGAGATGGAAGAAAATAGACATGACCTTCCAAGTCTCCTTTCTCTATAGCCACACATACACTCACACACACACACACACACACACACACACACACACACACACACTTCCATAAAGAACATGCTAATTTCTATCATTTTCTCAGCTATTCTCATCCAATTTCACTTTTTGGTGGAACACTCCAGGTGCTGTGCCATCTATGTCATTACCTGTCTGGTTGTCTGACAATGTCCTCCTCTTTCTACAGTATCTAAAATCTGTGGGATACAAGTCCATCTTCAAATGATTTTTTTCCTATTATCTAAGGATAGAAACTTTTTCATAGATATACTTATTTTTATTTAAAATATAATTACATCACTTCTTCCCTTCTCTCTCCTTCCCCTACTTTTCCCATGTACTCCCTTCCTTGCTCCCTCTCAGCGACATGGATCTTTTCCTTATTGTTGATATATATATATGTTCAGATATCTATACATAGACACCTGCTGAGTCCTTTTAGTGTTGCATATATGTAAATTATTTCAGGGTTGACACCTTGGGACTGGTTAACCAATCAGGGGACTCACTCCTGGAAAAGATTAATTCTCCCTCTCTGATTGCTGACTTGCTGTTTGTAAGGCTTTGTTTAATGTGGGAACACTATGAGATTTCACCCTTACACAGATACTTCTTCTTTCCACTTTCCTTTGTTTTATCTCACATTTCTACCAATTTATGTCAATCTTAACTTTCCATCCCTCGTATCTAAATACAACTTTTACTACACATAGGCAGAGCCAATAGTCTGGGTGGGGAGAGTGATGGGGTCTTCTCTGCCTATTTTTACATCATTTCTTTGAACAAAAAAAAACCATAAGATTTCATTTATTCCACTCTGGCCTAGAGCTTACTGTATACTCTATGTATTCTTATGATTGTAAACGCCTGATCCTCTCTCCTCTGCTTTTCAAGTACAGGGATTATAGGCTTGTGTCTTTGCTCTGGTTTATATATTGCTAAAGACTGAAAACAGAGTTGTCCTATGGTAAGCAAGCATTCTACCAACTGAGCTACATCTCTACACCCTGGAGTCATGTTAATGGCATTTCAGATTCCCTTTCCCACATCTAAGATCCCCTTTCCCACATCAGAACACTCCCTCCACCTGCTTATTGAACCCTAACATTTTGAAATTAACAAATTCCTCTGTCTACTTGGCAAATGATTTGTCTTCAGCTAAATACAGTAGCATGCTTGGAAAAGGAGTATGTTACAATCTTAACAGCTTGTTATTATACTCATTAGTATGGATTGTTCTGCATGTCGCCTGAAAAGAAACTTTTAGAAGGAGCATTTAACTACAAGAAGATATGGGAGAGCTATTTCACAAATAGCAAAATCCAGATAGAGAAAGAGTGTCCTCCTAGAATGAATGGCTACACTTCCTCATCACTCACCCCAGGCTAACTCTTTGAACCTTATGGGGGAAGGAACATCAAACACCTCTATTCTCATGTTTATACAAATCTGGCTTATAAGTAAGACACATATCCTTTGTGCACCATCTGCCAAAGGCCATCAAAATGAGATGATGAGGGCAATCTCTTAGAACAAGAAAGAAGGGAGACAAATGACTGATGAAAATAAACCGTGACAGCAGCAGTGGCCTGGAAGTGCACTTCTTAGGTAGTGGCTGGCTCACTCATTCTTGAGTTCTTTCTCATGTGGCTTAATGACAACTTTGGTCTGCAAGCCTTTAGACTTGTTATTTATTCATAACCTTGCAAAGGTCTTGGATTCCTGATTTGGAAGTACAACAGTGAGAAGCAATTTGCACAAGGCAGGTGTCTGGACAAATGTTCCCCTTTATCTACATAAACCAGATGTTCAATGGCTTTAACCAAGTTGAACAGAATGCATATTATTTGTTCTCAAGCTGGCAGCACACTCCTACAGCAAGCCTCACTTGGGCAGACGACTGTATGGTTGTTATTCATTATGGGGAAATTATAGTGTGTACATGTGTGGGGTGTGTGTGTGTGTGTGTGTGTGTGTGTTTCCTATTTTTTGCATGTTTTCTTAATGACATGTTTCTGGCTTATAAAGCGATCAGACTTTGCGTATCATGATTAATATATGCCCCAGGTAGACAAGTTTGGAATAATGACATTAAAACCAGATTTACCTACCATATCTAACCAGCATGTTTTGGGACTATTGGACCTAAATGCTTGGGGTAAAGAATCATCATACTATAGACCAGGCACGATGCTCAAAGCATCATCATTTTATTTGAGCAACTTGATTGGGTCAAAAAATACCTACTCTGGTTTGATCTTGAAATTCAATGTTTTTCTATTAAAACAACTATCCTCTGTCTTGACCCTGATTTAAATACCAGAACAGGCTGCTTTTACAGTACCAACCAAAACTACATTTAGCTGCTCATGGGTAGGTGAATGGGTTGATGAGCCTGGCTGTAGTCAAAATGTTTCTGTGTTCTCATGAACAGAATCAATCCTGACAGTGCATGTCTCTCTGAGTAGGGTAAGGAATTAATTCTTCGGTGATTAGTTCTGATTGTCAACTTGATTGGATTGAAGAATCCAGTCATTCATGAAGTATGCTTTTGACTGTGCCTGTGAATGTGTTTCTAGAGAAGATAAACTGTGAGGTCTGAAGGGTGACTGTGGAGAGCTCCACCCCATGAGCTAGATAGAGTATCACTATAAATGAAAAGGGAAAAGGAGAAAAATGGCTGAGGGTTGGCATTTTCCTTTTTCTGCTTCCTAATGTGCCTAGATGTGAGCAGTCTTCTCCCACTATGGACAGATGCTGGTTCCACTATCGTGCCTTCCTCACTAAGATGTTCTGAATCCTCTTAACTGTAAATCTAAATGAATCTTTCTCTTCTTTATTTGCTTCTTATTAGGTATTTGGTCACAACAATGAGAAAAGCAGATACTACAGATTATGGGCTTGCAGTAGCAAGCAGAACTGGAAGAAGAGGCTTGGAAGCTAAGATGAGGCCAGGATGTGAATGGTTCTGAGAACTCTTACTTGTGAAGCAATTGCAAGGGTCAAGAAAAAGTCCTCCATCTGAATAACTAGCAGATGAACTAGCCAGGGTCTGCATAGCAGTCCTCAGAATATTAAAATACAGCAGGATGCCACAAGAACACCTTTCAAGACAATTCAGAAGAAAAGCCTGAGGTCTGAGCCTGGCAGGAGTAGAAATTGCAGCTAGCAAGGAGTCAGGAAGCCCTCAGATGGAAGGGGAGAGCCAAAGTGTTAACAAAAGAGAAAACCAGAGACTCTGAGACAATGATTCCTAAAACATGCTGCCATTTGTGGGTGTTGTAAATGGCCTTGGATGCCTGTTCACAGATCAATAAATCATGCTGTGAGCTGGATAGCACCAGTTACTCGTTGATCACAAGCCTTGGAATGGATCTTGAAGATAATAACCTGGGCTTTCCAAATAACATGAAGGACATTTTCAAGCAGGGTGTCTCTTCATAAATAAAACCATTTGTTGCCACTGTTTCTGCCTGGTGACATACAGTGGCATACTACAAATACATTGCAGATGTGTTAACATACTGATACCCCAACCTTCACATCTGGTAGGCAACTGCTTTTATGTCTGTGTTCCAATCTTATATTAGTGCTTGAGCTTATGTTACTGCAGATCCTCTTTCTCAAACCTTAACACATGCACAGATCACCTGCAGTTCTTGGTTTAAATGCAAACAAAGATCCAACAAGTCTGAGCGAACATGAAATTTTGAATTTCCAAACTCTCAAGCAAGGCCAAACAGCATCATTTTTAAGCACCAACATCCTACCTTAGTGACGGAAGTGTGATTCCTGTTTTATGTTGATAGTTGATATACACAGCAGACCACACACAATGGCAGTCTATACCCAACTAGCCTCTAAGAGAACAAAGATCCTTGCCTTGTTAGTAGTTTCTAAGCCTGATTATGCTTTTGCTTTTCATTAAGCCAAACCTTCATTTAAGAATTTGCACATATTCCAAGTACTATAATGATTATTCTCCATAGAAACAGCATCAGTTGTGTGTTCATGTACAGAGCGACAGAACCTCATTAAGAACTGGTACACAAAATTCTGGATGTTACATTCCATAGTCTCCTCTCTGTGAGCTGAATATGCTGAAAGGATAGAAATAAAGTTGCAGTTCAAGGACAGAAGACTGACATCCAAAGAACCACAATGGCAGAAATCAGAGTCCAATGCTTACAGAAGCCCCAAATCCTACTCAGGCTCTCAGATTGAGAATAGATCCCTTTCTTTGTCCTTTTGTTCTGTTTAGACTTTCATCCACTCCACTGGGTCTACCAATTCAAATAACAATCTTATCTAGAGTCACCCTCACAGATGTGTTCATGAATATCATTTAGCCAAACATCTGGGTGCCCTGAGACCCAGTTAATTTGATGCATTCAATTGTTACATTAACAGACAGATGATAGATAGAGATAGATAGATAGATAGATAGATAGATAGATAGATAGATAGATAGATAGATAGATGTTTACAGCGACAAGGAGAGATAGAAATAGGTACATTTGGCTTAAAAGCTTGTAAAGGTTTTGAAGTACTACAAATTTCATTACTGTCTGCAGAACAGCAAAACTCTAAGCCTATGAGAGAGCTAAGTGTATGGATTTGTGAAGTAGGCTGACTCTTCCACTGTATGCAATTAAACTCTCTAAGGCAAGGAGAGGAAAAAAAATATAAGGCATCTTACTACTTCAAAGGACGGGCAACAAAATGAAGTAAAGATGGAACTATTTTTAAGGCATAAGCAATGTAAGTGTTATGTGGTACTATTTCAGTATTTAAGTTAAATTAATATCCATAAAAGATTTATAAAAATGGGAATTTATATACTTACCACTCAAAAGGAGTAGCATCATACTTTATCTTTAATCCACCTTCTATAACATCCAACAAAGGACTATTGATCTACATTTGACATATAAGATAAGAAAAGAGACATATAAAAAGAGATTTTAGGGACTAGGCCTAACATTAAATGAACTCTTCAGATTGATTGTGAATTATACATAGAACTTGACATGCTATAGCTCTACATTGGAAGGACTCCCAAACCCCACATGAACCAACATTTAGGGTGAAATAACTCAGGTTCTGGTGAATGTGCTGATATCCAATTTTGGCTGCTATAGTAATAGTAACATACTACAGTATACTATAGTTTGAACTTTCTATTTTGAGGGTGAGCTATAGAACTTTTACATCTGGAGGGATATATATGATATATATATATCATATATATATCATATATATCCTGTCTCTATAAGATATTAACCTAAAATGGATAAACACTACTATTATTAACAATCATAGACAGAATTAAAAAGGGAAGCAAAAAGAATACTAGAAAGCTAGGCTGTAATATAAAGTAAGGACAAACAAGTATTTCTGAAGCTGAGCGTCATTCATATTTGGACTCTCTTGTCTTGAAAGGCCACTGAAATGCCAATGTTTTTAATAAGCTACCCACACCTCACCTTAGCACACAGGATTAGGTCTATTGTAATAGATGGATCCCACCCAGAAAGGAACTGTGGGTTCTATTTGGTGGATATGAGATATTCTTGGCTTTGAATCTCACATTTGCTATTCCTATTCAGTGCTTTATGTGTTAATAAAGATACACAAACAGCATGAATTATGTCTTACTTGAGAACTGAGAAGAAGATCTGAATTCTAACCTCAGGCACGAGAGGTAAGAGTTATGGTGGCGACACCTGCAAGAATGAACAAAATGCTGGCTGCTTATCACCTAGGAAACATGGAAGAATGACTGAGTCTTTGTGAGCATTAGGAGCTAATGAAGGAAGCAGCAATGTGAGAAGAAGCAGGTCATGATTTTAAACCATGCACAGAAATATGGCCAGATATAAACCCATATTCAGACTCATGCCAACTTGCCAAGAAATACACTGATAAAGAACAACCCTGCCCCCCACCCCCCCACACACACTCATACAGATTAACTAGAACCACTCACTATTTTCTTGAAATTTAAACAATTTCTGTTGTATTCTAGATCCTTATCATACCTTGGAATTTTGATGATTATCAGGCCATTGTCTTATTTTGCTTATATATTTATTTTAAAATGTAAATCACAATTAAAGTTGACAAGGTTGCTTTTGATTGGGGGAAAGAAATTATTTCCATTCAGTTTATGTGGATGGAAGCCAGGTTCTATTGCTGATAAATTACTGTGAAATTGCATGGATCTCAAAGCATGTTCAGACATACTTTCCAGCATATAGTGACTTTGTCTGAGCTGGTCAGTCACCAGCTATGGATCTATGTGTTTCTTCTAGAATCTCTCAAGCACTTTACATAATGCAGATAATGATCCCACAGACTGGTTTTAGGTTGTTAGATGCAGCATGAGGCTCTACACAATATTAACCAGGAGTTCCTGTGCAACAAGGTAGCTTGTATGTTCACACACATTGACCTCGTGGGCAATATATGAATGTATGAACATATATAATTTACATAGTTTGAATTTAGGACAAAATAAAGATGCTTGTCAAATGTAACATGTGTTCAAATCTGAGGCGATCGTGTACATGGATATAATCCAATGTAAGCATCCAAGACATTTTGAAAAATGCCATGGCATAAAAATTTCTTAAAAAGTTTAGGTCAATAGACACAAACTGAAAGTGCATGTACCAGGTAAACCACTAAAAGCGCCATACTTAAGTTTGCAGTTCTCAGTGAAGGCCAGAATGTTTGGAATCTCTTTTAAAATACTTAAGCAAAGCATTTTCTCTAAAGCAGTGGTTCTCAACCTTCCTAATGCTGTGACCCTTTAGTACAGCTCCTCATGTGGTAACCCCCAAGCATGAAACTGTTTTTCACTACTACCTCATAATAGCAGTTTAGCTACCGTTATGAATTATAATGCAAACATGATAGAAACTTGCCAAAAGGGTCACGACCCACAGGCTGAGAACCACTGCTCAGGAGACTGCTGAATTAGGGGATTCAGTGGCACGCTAGTTACATTCCTCTGTCCCTCCTGTTGCCCTGTAAGCAAGAGTTGGTTGCAGAGAAGACAGTACCTTCTGAGAGTATTATTCAATTTCTACCTGGGAGGTAAAGCCATGAACTTTTGAATAAAACCAATATTATTTGTTTCAGTTTATAAAGGACAAGCCAAGAAGTTTCCCCATAGGTGTAGCATAAAAACACTCCACTTTCACAGACACCTAAAACTGTGTCTATCTCCGAAAAGGCAAAACTAAATGAGATAGACTTGAATTAACAAATTGCTGTCTCCAAACTCACTTAGCAGTCATTGGCCTTTCCTTAAAGTTGTTTACACATTAATTAATGATTTAAAAGACACTTAAATGGATTCTTATGTTTAATTCATGCTAAAATATTTTAGAAAAGTATCATCTATACATGGGCCTGACACACAGAGTTTTGTTCATACAATGCATTCATAAAGTAACAATGAATAGATTTCGGCAAGATTAGAAAACTGAGCTTATTGTTGCCATGAATATCTTAATGATACACAGTCACTCATTCCAATAGCAACCCTTATATCGTGAACAGAGGTGGAGAATAGAGGCCACATAGAAGCCAAAACCACCCAACAGCTCAGAAATCAAACCTAAGACAATGCAGGGGTTGAGGATGAAACCCTTAACAGAACAACCTCAGAACTGATCTCTGAGTAGTGGGGAGAATATTTGGAAATCGATCTTTGCCTGCTAAAACTGAGGACCGACCATTCGAAAGTGTCTTTATCTCACTGAGTATTAGTGACACTAAATTTTCATTACTGCGCAATTGGGCAATTGAAGCTGACACATTTTAAAAGTGCTTATCAGAGGAGAAAGAAATTTTCAGGCTCCATTCATTATGTAAATGGATGGCAGATATGAGCATACAAATGGAGCTTTGAAAGAGAAGATAACGGATGCGCTCTACCTTATATTGTGAGCTGTTAAAACTGGGTACGTCATCTATGACTTTAATAAAGGACAGGCAGAAATACAAGAACTGCTACAGTAGAAACAGAATGTGTATTTGATAGACTGTGCAATTTACTACAAGCATCAGTTTTATATGATAAAGATTTTATATATGTCATGTTTTAACTTCAGATATATGAGAATATGAAAAATTATATCTAAGAAATAATAAAAAGTAAGTAAGAATATTCATGCATAATATTTCTTAAAGTCTAGGTTCATTCTTTCATTAATGTATTCAAAGAATATTTTCTGAACCTCCAACAACTACTTGACAAGAATGACAACGTATCATCGCTTTTAAGAATCGAGAGACAAAAATCTCATTGATTAGGACTTATATCTATGAACAACTTTCTGGAGGTATAGAATAAATACATTTAGAAATATTTCAATAAGGCATGTTTTTGACTGGTGTATCACAATACACTTACATGTAGTGTTTTTTCAAAGTTATGCATGTTAATGTTAAAAACTGAGAGTCCTGTATATCTAGCATTTATTTTCAAATTATAGTATAATGTCATCAAACGTTCACTTCTGGGTTAGAATTTATTTTAAAAACAATATAACACATTTTAGATAGGGCCTAGACCTAATCAATAAATGCCGTGTAAGTCACAAAAAAGACAAATGATTAAGTCTGAATTTTAATATGCCAGACTTTGCTATCACAGGAAGTCTCTCTAGATCTTTCTCACAGTAGTTTATGAAGTAGTGGTGAGAGCAAATCAACTCAGTTACTCATAAAGAATGCAGAAGTTCTATAAAATCAAGACAATTTCAGATCCATAGCATTGCTTCTGGTATAGATTAATCTGACAACGTCAATTAAAGAGACCCAGGAACACCCCAAGGAGTAGTCTTTCCCAAGTTCAGGTTTGCCTAGTTCAGTGTCAACATTTTCAATGAAAATCGGGGCACTGATGTTTGTAAAGGGCAGCTGTTGTTTATAATTACCCCCTCCCCCAATGATACATTATTCTTTCTCTTCATTACCAATGCGTTACAATATACTAAAATATTTCTGGTATCAGCTGTTCATCCTACTGTTTGTTTGGAAATTTTTCATAATAAGCAATTAGGAAGGAAAGAAAATACAGCTTGAAAAACTGCCCATGTCTGGATGGCACAAGACCACCTCAGAGTTCCTTTAACCACAAGGACTGCAAAAGAACAGGGACTCTTATCCTGCTTTTGAGCTGTCAAATTAGTCTGACACAGTTACATGGGCTCTGGAAGAAGACATCATTTTCCTGACTCAGAGGCAAAGAGTTTACCATTTACAACTCAAGCAATGCAATACCCACAAGATCATCAGTGACTCTCTCTGCAGGGTTCTCACTGGGGTCACAGGGCCAGGTGGTGATTCCACAAGCTTGGGTTATGCAATAGGAAAAAAATGGCCAGTCACATTCGGGAAACCCAAGTCTACCTGACCTTTGCCTCAGAGGGAGATAGCACATCCATTGGAAGGAACAGTACGCCTATGTTTTGCTCCAGAGGGGAAGAAAGAGCCTGTCTTCCAAGACACAGTGTTAAATAGTTTGGAACAAAAGGATCTAATGCCTCTGCTCGAGAAATAAATTGTCTCAACACATTAAAAACAAAACATCTGAGAGGCTCCACCCAGCAGCTGTCTTAGGAATGCAGAGACCCACAGCTAAACAGTGGATGGAGCTTAGGGACTCTTATAGAACAGCTGCGGTGAAAGACTGTGAGCCCTGAAAGAGATAAAAACTCCAAAGGAAGACAGAGTCAACTAACCTGGACCCTTTGGGATCTCAGAGACTGAACCACCAATCAATGATTATACCTGGGCTGGACCTACGTGCCTCTGCACAGATGTAGCAGATATACAGCTTGGTCTTTATGAGGGTCCCAAACAACTGGAGTGTGGGCGAAACCAAAAGCTGTTGCCTATCTGTGAGATATGTTCTTCTAACTCAGCTGCCTTGTCTGGCCTCAGTGGGAGAGGATACGTCTAGCCCTGCAAAGACTTGATGTGCCAAGGTTAGGGGACACTCAAGGGGTCCCACCTGCTCCCAGGACAAGGAGAGGGGGAATGAGGGAAAGGATTGTTGGAGTGTTAACCAGGAGGAGGAGCAGTGAGCACGATGTAAAGTGGAAAAAAGAGAAAAGAAAAGGATCGGTTAGCAGAAAATCGCTCATAAACAAAATAATTAAAGTTAAAAACAAAAAACAAAACAAAACAAGACAAGAAAACACTGCCTTTAACTAAAATAGCTGCCATCTAAGTGTTAGTAAAGACACTTTGTGTGCTGAGTCTTAAACGTTGATTACACCATTTAACTGGCATAAAAGCATCCTGTGGTATTTACCCCTCTTTATTTTATAAATAAAGAAAATGAAGCCATCAAATCAGCAAGTCATAAAACTAAAAGCCATAATTTTACTAGATAACGAGCCAGAATTTGGACACAGACCCTGTGCTTCTAATCACCATGCTTTAGTACCACATTTTAACTATGTTTTATGCTTGGGTCCCTATATGCCATCCCTTTGCAATTAACTGTCCCTAAGCCTGCCTTTCCTGCTAGGCCACATTCTTCTGGTTAGTAACAGCGCCGTTCTTGTTTTGTTTTGTTTGATTTGATTTGATTCTCAAAGTCTAACAGTATTTGACTAGTAGATAACAGATAGTTAAATGATATTAGTTGGAATATTTTTTTTAAAAAAATATCATTGTTTAATAAATGATCTCCAGAACAAGGAAATGTTACTCCCTGGGGGCCTTTATGATAATCTATACTTGGAACAAAATTCTCATATGAATTATCATAAAGTGTTTCCATTTTATTTTGTTTATATGAAGATTTTATTTTTGTATTTGGGTGAAATTAAAATTCAAGTGTTAGTGACAAATTTAAACTTTCCCGATAATTTTTGATCAGATTTATTTGGAAACAATCTAAATTCCAAAAAGAATAAATATTTACTCTTATTAATGTTTTATCCTTGGGTAACAATGGGTAAATAAAATACTGGTGACGAAAGATTCTCACAGGTCATTTAGTTCACTGAAGCAAAGTGGTTCACCAAAGAAAATGTCTAAGGAAGCCCAGCATTCAAAGAAGATGAATGTGGAATTAAATTTGAAGTTCAAAGATAGAAACCCACTCAGCTTAGTGTTTTTTCCTACTGCCATGACAAAATACTATGCTAAAGGCAACTTAGTTTATTTTAACTCACAATTACAGATTACATCCCATAATTGTGGCAAAGTCAAGGCATCAGGAACTCAAAACAGCTAGGGATATCATATCTACAATCAAGAGCAAAGAGAAATGCATGCATGTATGCATAGTCTTCTTTTCTACTCATACAACACGGGACCCCCTGCCAGGAAATGGTCTTACCCATAGTGGGCTGGGTCTTTCCATAGGATTTAATGAAATCATGACAATATCCCCAAAGATGTATTATAGTCAGGCCAACCTGATTTAGACAATCCCTGATAGAGAGATTCTTCCCAAGTGATTTTACATTAAATTAACAATTAAAACTATTATACCAGTTATATACTTTCTTTACTATTTTTTATTAATTTATTTTACATCCCAATCAAAGCCCCCTCCCTCATCTCCTCCCAGTCCCACCCTCACAAATCTTTTCCCCTATTGACTCCAACCCTTCATCTCAGAGAAGGGGAAGTCCTCCATAAGTACCAACCCACCCTGACATTTCAAGTTGCAGCAAGGCTAAGCGCATCCTCTCCCACTAAGGCCTGACAGGGCAGTCCAACTAGGGTAAGGAGATTCAAAATCAGGCAACAGAATCAAAGACAGCCACTGCTTCAGTTGTTAGGGGATAAACCTGAAGCCCAAGCTGCACATTTGCTATAAATGTATAGGAGATCGAGGTTCAGCCTGTGTATGCTCTTTGGTTGGTGATTTAGTCCCTGTGAGTCTCAGTGGACCCAGGTTACTTGATTCCATAGGTCTTCTTGTGGTGACCTTCACCTCTCTAGCGCCCTCAATCCTGTTCCTGACTCTTCCACAAGCTGGCCTGAGCCTGCCTAATGTTTAGCCTCTGTTTCTTTAAGCTGCTGGATGAAGCCTCTCAGAAGACAATAATGTTAGGCTCCTGTCTGCAAGCATAGAAGAGTATCATTAATGTATTCTCAGTTGTTGGCTCTCTTCCATGGGATAGATCTCACAAGTGATTTTTACATTAAATTAACAATTAATGTAAATGGGCCAATCATTGGGTGGACATTCCCTCAATCTCGACTCCATCTCTACCCCTACACCTCTTGTAGACAGGTCAAATTTTAGGTTAAAAGTTTTGTGGGTGAATTAATGTCTCCCTCCCTCCACTAGAAGTCCTTTCTGGCTACAGGAGGTGGCCATTTCAGTCTCTATATCCCCAGCTGCTAGGAGTCTCAGCTACATCACACCATAGACTCCCAGGACCTTTCCCCATCCCAGGTATCTACTTTGTCCCAGAGATGCCTCCACGCTGATTTCTGTTTTCTCCCCCAGCCCATGCCTGCTTTCCCTCTCTCTACAGCTGATAACATGCTCATTCCCCTCTTCATCTCTTCTCACACTCAGTTCTCTCACAATACCAATGTTTATTTTATTTCCCCTTCTGAGATTCAAGCATCCTTTCTTGCTCTCTCTTCCTAATGGTTTTTAATATCTCCTTATGGGTACAACTTGAAATAAGACAGTTTTGTAGATTTTTTTTGTTTGTTTATTGGTTAGTTTGGCTGGTTGGTTTGGTATGGTGGTATGGTTTGACGTGGTTTGTTTAATTGCACTGAAAAAATTAACTTTTGTAACTTGAGTAAAGAGGTTTCAGTCTATGATCATCTTGGTCTATTGTTATAGTCGTATGAATGACTGAATGCCATGGAAGTGACTACGTAGCTTAGCAAAGTTACTGAGTTACTAATGGGAGAGAAAGAAAAATAGAGGCTCATGATAAAATATAGCCCTACAGACACTGCTTCCTCCAACTATAAATCATATATAAAAGTATCTATTATTCCCAGATAACACTCTCATTTATGTATATTTATATATGTTATATAAATGTACATAATCTATGTGTATTGTATAAATATGTAATATATGATACATATGTATAGATATACATATACATAATGTATATATAAATATACACAATATATGTATTTTATAAATATGAAATATGTATAAATATACATAATGTATATGATGCATATGTATATAAACATTATCCTTTATGCATATTTACACACATATATATTGCATATATGTATACATACTATATGAGCAATATATATATATGTATGTATGTATGTATGTATTTCATGTAGGAGTATTAATCTCTCTTAAAAAGGCAAATCCCTTCATCTATTATCCTCTAGAAAAGGTCATACTTTATGACCAAATTACAGCTGCCTCTAATTTTTACAGAAATTCTGCATTAGTGTCATCCCAATTTTACCCAAATAAAATTATTCTAAATGAAGATGGTGAAGCCAAGTCAAAAATGCTGACATCTTGGAATCAGGGTGGTGATAACTTAGTCTTTGGAGTCTACCTGTCAAGAGGCCTACAGCCAACCTTCCTCCTCCAAGGACAGTGTTGCTTCAACATCTACAATCTACCATCTCAGAGATCAACGTTTTCATGTTCAGTCCAGGACATAGTCTGCCCCTAAGCTCCCTTAGGGTAACTGGAAATGTGATGACTTAGAGCCATACTATAAGATGTGTTTAAGCTGTTAACTTTAGAGTGGAAATTCCTAGCACATGCACTTCAAAGTTAAGATTATCATTAAGTATAAACAAGGAAACACTGCCTTCCAGTACCTCCTCTATCTCTGTCTTCTGAAGCCTGCTCACTCATGACTGTGAGTATTAATCCCTCTTAAAAAGGCAAATCTCTTGATCTATTATTATCAGTCCCAGAGGTGACATACAAACGGTTTATTTTCATTTAACTGCCTTCTAGCTTCCCTTGGCTCTCCAAACCATGAGAAATCTCTAAATGAACTAAAACCACCCATAAGAATGCTGTGATATGCTGTACTCAGAAGTGGGATCTAGACATTAATGAAGTGTTTTAATTGAATGAAACTAATAACATAAGCAGGAAAACCTCAGATCATGCTTTATTTTTTATTCATATTTTTAAATTATTTATTGCATTTTTAATAAATCATGCATAGGAGTGCCTTGCTGATTTGCGTTGCTGTGACATTCTGCCACAACTGTTACACACTAATGAGAACCATTTCTCTGAAGACCGGTTCCAGTTCTCACAGACATAGACTCCACCAAACCAAGCAATGGACCAGTGCATCTAAAATCACTCAAAATAAAAAAATATATAAATTAGTTTTGATTGATAGTTGTGTACAGAAGCAGTGTTCTAGCTTCAGTAGACAGAGTACAGTGCTTCTGGCTATGCTTTGCAATATTACCTACCTCACATGACATTTTTTTCAGATTTAAAAAAAAATATATAGTCTCTTTGCCATGTAAGTTGAAAAGTTTCAAATTTGCCTCACGAATACCTGGAAGACCCATAAACAACAAGAAATATCAATTCAATTGCTTTGGACAGTCAATATGACTAGATCCCATTACCGTAGTTGTCAGAAGGACAGCACAACCAGTTGGTCTTCATTTACATCTACGCTGTTGTCAATCCTTGGTGAGTTTATTCTTCATTGATTTAATCAATGAATTTTATTAAGCCTAAACTATTTGTTGAACAGTGTGGAAGTTCTGAGATATAATGAGGGAGATGTAAAATGCCAAATCATCTTATAAAAACTGGAGGGTAAGAAAAAAATGTAAGTAAATACATTCTGAGTTACTGGAAACAGAGAATAGTTAGAAAAAAAACACTTCTAGAAAGGGATACCTGACTTAGCAGTTGGAAGACTTCAAAGAGAAAAGCATGCCACAATTGAGCCAGAAATATCTGATCATCTGGCTTTGTATATATTCCTCCAACTGCCAGGAACGTCTTCTTGTCAACCCTCACTTAGCCTGCGGTTAGCACTATTAAGGTTTCAGTTCAAATGTTACTGTCTAAGGGACATGTTTCTTTTTGTCTATTTCACTTTCTGAACACTGATGATATCTGGTGCCTTTCTTTATAATCTGTCTGCAGACGGTGGGAAAGACTTGGTCTGTTTTGCTATAATTAATTAATATTTGAGGTGGGGCAGATAAAAGCATAGAAGGGTCATGAGACTACTGGTGAAAGTGGGTAAGCTGATCAAACATAGGTCTGGGTGCTAATATTTGTGCCACTAATAGCTGAAGGCAATCCCTGTGCACTCTTTATAAGTAAGATAAATTATAATGAAGGATTTATAAGAGGGTAAAAATGAGGTATTAAGAGGTTCACTGATGTTGAGGAACTTGTGGGTAAGAGGTAACTGAATAATACACTGGGGAGGGCACCAGGAGGTGTTGAGTAAAGCAGCATGGAGTTGTAACAAGATTTAAGAGTGGCCATAGGGTGGAAAGGTTCCATGGAAGAAGTAGAAGCTGATAGTGATACCCAGAGAGAGACCAAGAAATAGAGAAACTGGGTATTGATTGAGTTATCCACTAAAATGCAACTTTGAAATAGCAAAACTACAAACTCCAGCAAAGAGGGAGGAGCACAAGACACTATGAACGATGGACCATGCGAACATCCCTGAGCATGGGATCATTATAGAAATCACAAAACAAGATGACTTGAAGATAACACTGAGTTAAACATCATACCAAACCTGACAGCCCTGTGATGGTTACCTTATTTTTCAAGGACTTTGCAGATTTTATTAAGTTAGGAAACAGAACTCAAGAAAACAAGTTGAAAGATTTTTAATTTGGTCTGTTTTGCTTTTATTTTACTTTTTTGTGATGCTAAGGAATTATCCCGAGATATAATCATGATAGCCAAATAGTCTATTACTGGGCCACAGTTGTTAAACTTGACTTTGAACTTGATTTTGAGACAAGGTCTTTTTAAGTTTTCCAGGACGGCCTGATGCTCCATTGGTAGCTGATATCCCACACAAGCTCATCCTACCTAGCTACCTTAACTTCAGCTATAGAACCCTCATGCCCAGCTAAAGAAAGTTTGCACATATATTCTAAAAGATAAATCAAGAATGTCTATCACAGTCTAACTCTCCTTGGAAGAGAGTATTTGCAGCTCAGGACCTGAACGTGACAGAGTGTGAGACTCTGTTATCTCAAAGGTCACTATCATCGTGGACTCTCACTGAGAGAAAAACCATATTAACTCCTTAGCTTTCTTTAACATATAATATTGCACTTGATAGGTAAAAGCAGACAAAAACATTTTGTTATACCTCTTATTCTTTCAGTTGTAAGATGTAGGAGTACAGTGTATCTCAACAACAAAATCTACAGATCTGTGGGAGATGAAGTCTGATTATAGCGATATAGAAATTAAAAATAGAACACAGTAGAGAAAAGTTAAGTAGAATCTTTTACCTCTCTAATTTCATATCTCTCAAGCACCTAGTATTCACAGTCATAGATTATGTAAGGATTCCTATGCCCTGGAATTGCGTCAGAACTGATTCAATCTGATTTTAAGGTTTTAGCTGATAACTTTTAAGGTTTAGCTTTGATTTAGAAGATAAATTAAAGGCTTGTTAAAACTCCTCAATGGAATACAGTTAATAAATGTTTCATTATCATTGTTGATTTTGACTTGTTCAGTTGTTTTGTCTTGTTTTGTTGAGACAGGGTCTTATTACATAGCCCAGGAGAGCCCCTACCTTGCAAATCTCTTACTTTTGTGCACTAAGATTTCTGTTGTTTTCCACCATTCCAAGCTATTTATTATTCTTCCTTGTAATGTGGAGAAACTGGAACATAATCAGAAGTGTGATTTAGAACTAGGTTCTGTTTATCAAAGAATATTTAGAATTCCAAGGAGCTTTCTAAAACACTCTACATTGGTTCTCTGCTATCACAGTAAACGAGATTTCATTAGAAATATTCTAAATGCTACTGCATCAAATATGCACATATTAAAGCACGCTTGCATCAATCAGATGGTGCCCAGGATCTACACTGACTTTCTTACATTAGTACTGATTATTTGTATTACTGTGCCAGTCAGTGTCTCATGATATTAAATTATATTGTATTTGGCTTTATTCAATTTACTAATATAATTCCCATTTATATGTTTGAAAATGAGTCCATTTATTAGTTACCTTAACTGTGCTGCCCATATCCAAGATGATTAGGGATTTTTTTTTCTTAAAGGAGAAGTAATCAAACTGACTGAACACGTTATGAGTTAGATCTTTCATGAGAGGAAATTAGTAGGTGACTCACTTGAAAGATTGAGATTACAATGGACACAGGCTTTAAGAGGGTAAAGCCTTTTCTTCATGTCATAGTTTAAGAGGTCATATATATTAATATTTTTCTGTAACTTAAGCTGAGCATGTTTGGAAGGGCATCACAAGCACTCACTGCTGAAGCATTATCTAGAACTCAGGTGCATTGGAATTCCATAGCTCTCCTGACCTGTTGAGTTTCACAGAGTCAAATTATTTCTTCCCCAGAGGATGTACCAGAATGCCTTCCATCCCCATCCTCTACCTCTATGTTCTTTGCCAGACCAAAAGCATGCATAAGCAGCGAAGGGGATAAAGACACGAAATGGCTTTCACATTTCTATGGACTCACCCAGTGCAGGCAGTTTGACTTATGCTTCAGTTAAATGAAATCCATCCGTGCCGAGACACAACAAAGGGCAATAAAGACATGATGTGTTAGAAGGTCAGATTTCAATAGCCAAAGACAAATATGTCAGCGTAGAATTAATTTGCCTTGGCAGCTTTGATCTTTTTCTCAAAGTAAGTTTGGAATTGGATCAAGTTCTCTTGAGAGAAATTTATAACAATTTGTTAACATGTCATCAAGTAGCTCGTATATATTGAAATATGGTTGAGTTAGAAATATGCCTTTGTATTTTGCTTTGCATTTTTTATTTTCTTCCGTACAGTATATATATATATATGTATATATATATATATATATATATAATTTATATATATATATATAAAATTTATATATATATAATTTATATATATATAATTTTAGAACAAAGGTATGTGCAAAGCAAAATACA
>JANHMN010000014.1:32645999-32659667 GCA_030674055.1 Rhabdomys pumilio
GATAGATAGATAGATAGATAGATAGATAGATAGATAGATAGATAGATAGATAGATAGAACAGTAGATAGATAGATAGATAGATAGATAGATAGATAGATAGATAGATCAGTAGATAGATAGATAGATAGATGGTAGAACAAGATCTTCAGTGGAAATAATATCAAAGAAGCTGATAGAGTCCTTTTAGGCTGCCTCTCTCTCTCCTGTTGACTCTCACTTTCAATCAAGCTTTTTGCATCTGGATAAGGCCTTGGTGTCTATACCTAATCCATACGTTCTAATTCCTGCCATACTAGTCACAGAGATAATCTGGAGAGACAAAGAAAACATTATTAAGACTGGAGGTAAGGCTTAGCAGTTAGAAGCACTGGCTGTTCTTCCAGAGGATCTAGGCTTGATCCCCAGCACCCACGTTGTAGCTCACAACCCTTTGTAACTCCAGTTTGAGGGGATCCGATGTCCTCTTCTGGAGTCTATGAACACTACAAATATGGGGTGCACAGATGGAGGCAGAACACTCAAACACATGAAATAAAAATATCTAAAAAAAAAAAGAATAAAATACAATGAACATTTTTGTCAATGTGCTAGTATTCTTTTGATGTCCCATCATTTAGCAGTCATCTCTGTGATAGATAAATTGATATTAGAGATTGCTCAATAACATCATGTAACACAAATGCAGCTCTTAATTTCGTATTGGACAGAACATGATTTCTTTTTCAATGGGCTTTATCTCTACCACAAAGAAAGGATCCCTCTGCACCCCCACACCTTCCCTCATTCCTTTAAAGAGTTACTAAAATCCCTGAGTAATAAACTATTAAATGACTTTTTGAACTTTATGCCACCTCTGCTACCTAATTTCTGTCTGAAATTGGTGTTATGCATGCAGATAGAGCTTAAAACACTTATAATAATGGCTTATGTGCATTTTATAGCCAAAATCTCAGACAAGGCCATCAAAGGGTCTCAGACTTGTTATTAAATTGGTAATCACTGAGGTCAAATATTTAGATTTTTGGCAGAGGAGACCAAATGTGCCTAGAATTTCTAGGCAACTATCTTCTTATTACTGAGAGGGAAAAAAAACTCTCTAAACTTCTAAAGAAAACAAAAAAGAAATAAACAAAACAAAGGATTATTGCTCTTTGATAAAAATTTACAGTATTCATTATGAAACTGCTAAACATATATGCAACTGATTAATATATATATTATATATGAATATATATATATGTGTATGTATATATATCTCAAACTGTACAGAGCTTCAAGAGGAGTCTTAATTCATTTTGTACATGATAAGACTGCAGATCCACTCAAACACCAAGGTCGACACGCATCCTGGTGTCCTGGGTTAACCATTACATTGAAGATACTTGGGAACTTAGCACCAAAATCGCAAAAGCAGCTCTTGAACTTCTGTACTATGCTTTTATAAAACGTCAACAAACTATCTCTGATCAGATAACAAGACGCAATGCAATGTTCATAATTTCATACCTTGGATAATAGACCTTCATCCATCTATAGATCTAGGCAGAACAGCAGTATAGCTTCTGTTTCATGACTTCAGTACTTTGTTTCTGGAGTCAATGTTTGAGATAGACCTAGACTCAGTTGCTCAGCAAAACTTCTGATGATCAGCTGCAGACTGTAGCAGCCTACACTGAAATGACAACATACATTACTGTTTGGGATTTTATAGATGAAGTTTTTGCCCAGTGTTGGTACTGAAATCAGAGCATGTAAACAAAAGAAAGAGGATGTTAGAGATCTACGTGGTGGTGCAATGTTTCCCTACATTAAGGCTCTAAAGGAAGAAGGACACGAATGGTTTGCACCAGCGCACTATCCAGATTCGTGAAAGGTCAACAGTTCTGGAAAGAGATGGCTTGATGAGTCATTGTAGCTATAAATATTTTTATTTTTTTAGCTATTTAGTTTCTTTGTCTGTGGATTCTTCGTGGTTTCTTCTCCTGTCTCTTAACAACATCTTTCCTGGCTCAGATCAGTTTCTCCTGGTTCAGCTGTCACCAACTGTCCTCTCAGTTTGCCAGCCCAATTCACTCTCATCTGTCTCATATTTTCACTCTGCTCAACCTCTTTTCTTCTTTTCTCTAGCCCTGCTCAATCTTTCTTCCTGCAACAACTGTCTTCTCAAACCCTACTCTTCCTCCAGCTGGATTCTTTTCCTACCTGTTACTCCCCAATCCCCTCCACATCTCTCCCTCTCCCTCTCCCTCTCCCTCACCCCTCTCTCTCCTCCCCCTTTCCCTCCTCTCCTCCCTCCTCTCCCTCTCCCTCCTCTCCCTCTCCCTCCTTTCCTTCTCCCTCCTTTCCCTCTCCCTCTTCCCCGACCCTTCCCTCCCACCTCTTTCTCCTATTACTACTCTCTTTCAACTCTAGGCTTCTGCTGGCTTTTTCATATCCTCTCCCATTCCCAGAAGTCCAAAGCCTTCTGACACTGAAGGACATAGGGTCATTTAAAGGGTCAGGCACATAAAATATTCCATACTACATCCCCCGCCCTCATTTGTTTCAGCTACTAATAATGCAGTTTTGAAGTTGGTTGTCAATTTGGTCTAGAGTCTTTTGCAGGTGTCTCAAAGGTATGGTGTGATCTTTCTGTTGATTGAACTGGAAGCATATCCACAACTGAGATAAGAAACTAACAGAGATTCTTCTCTTTCCTGTAACTTGGATACTGCTTCCTGAACCTTTTATATTCCTGGACTGCCTTATATTCTATCATCTTGTGTTCTGGAGTTCCTCTCTGAAGTCTCTCAATCTCTGCTTTCACTTCTTTTGCTTGCAGCGCCAATTTGGGCATGCAGATATAGTATTCAGCATAGTCTGTCTCAAAGTCCTGCTCATGGGTCTATCAGTGGTTACCTGATGAAAGTTTCTTGATCAGGCTTTTCTGTCTATCTGACCTGGTTGGTCAGGCTCTCTTCTTTGTTGTTTCCTTTAAGATATAATTAGGTTTTTCTACAACTTCTTGTTAACATTCTCCATTTATTTCTCTCAACTAATTTTTTATAACAAATACAGGGTAGACTCTTCTAAATGGAGTGCCTCCAACTGCTACTGTACCGGCTGCCAAGTGCCTGTAATTTTTGTTTAGTTATGGGCTTTTGGTATAATTTCAGCAGTGCCCCTTTATAAATCTGAAAACTCAATTGCTGTTGTCCTGTTTTTGAACTCCCTGCAGAAGTCTATGATTGTTCTAGCTAACAGTTTTTAGTACCTTCCCCAAGAGCATCTTCCAGTTCATGCTTTATTTTAAGGATTGTTTCTGGTATTGAGGGAATATTAATCTGAGTTCCCCAGTGCTGTAATAAATCTCATTGATAAATTTATGACTGTGTCAGCCACATAAGACTCTAACTTTCCTATTAGTCCTGGTCCCACACTGTTAAGCCATCACACACTTTATTTATCTGCAAGAACTTTCCAGTTCCTAGAAACTGGGTTTAAATCTTTTGAAGTGGCTATTCTGAATTCTAAGATTTTTGTTAAATAATAGTTACATCAACTCCTGTATCCACTAGACCTTCTATTTAAATGTCATTCACTGACAACTTTAATTTTGTCTTCTGATCATTAACAACTGCTTGTAGAACATACATTTTCACATACTTCCAAACCCTCCTAATCTCTCTACTAAAACAGCTTTGCCTCTGATGAAGGGAAACAGTAGCAGCTGAGCAATTGTATCAGTTGTGTTAAATTGCATACTTTTTTTTATTTGATAGAAGTCATTATTTTAATTTCTCTTTTAGAATCTTCATGTATAGTTCCTGGGTGCACAGTAAGTCCTTGGGAAGTCTAACTGTTCCTTCCCAAGAACATTCCTACTGTTCCTGAGAGCAAATGACCATAAATTCCAGTAGATATTTTATAACATTGAATTTTGGGGGATAGAGTTAGATGTTTTTCAATGTCCATGTCTAGAGTAGCACTGCCTGTATAGCATGCATCAGATCTGCAATATTTAGTTGAGGTTTCTCTGCATGCTTCTTATTTCCTGACAAGAGGGAAATGGTTTGTACTTTTTTCTATGGGGCCTTCGAGCTAGGTACCCCACCCCTACCCATATGTTTGCTGACAGCAAGAAGTTGCCTTGGATATCTCTCTTGAACTTAAATAATTTTGTTTCAAATGTCTATATTTCCCACAGTTAAATCATCAGGCATTTTGAGATTGGAGACTTCTAGTTATAATTTGAGCTATTATATTACCATGGAGTCCAGATTCAAATTCATCAGTAGCTTCTCTTGGACAACAAGTGGACTCCAGGACAGACCTATGTCAACAATGTTGGATTGTGAAGCTCTGTTCTGTTTTCTCTCCAGGAGAAGTTTGGTCTTAGCCTCCGCTAGGCTTTCACCTGTTTTGATTAGTTTATTTGACAATAATTTTCTAATTTATTCTTCTAGGTAAAGCTGCTTATATTTCTCCATTTCTATTTGAGTACAATCTACTTAACTTTTCATTTTAAAGAATTCAGATTCCAGGTCTCTTATTCTGAGCTTCATCTGGATTTTTACTGAAGCATTCTATTTGTATCTAAACTTCTCTAGCTTGTCTGCATATGCTGCTGTGTCTGACAAAATAGGCTGACTCGTTTCCTTGTGTTTAGTGTTTTTCTTCTGTTTTTGAGTTCCAAGCTTCTCTAACTTGACCTTTATGTATTCTAGGTGCTTAGCCATTCTTTCTTCCATTTTATTTCCTAAGCTTCTCTAATTACACTCTTTCTAGTGGCTGAGCCAGTCTCTTATAAACAAAATAGTTTGACATTAGAAAAAGGAAGGAAAAAAAACCTGCTCCTAAAAACCATCCCTGGGATGTCCCAACAACAGCTTCTGCAGACACTCTGTCAGCTTTTTGAAACAAACTATCCATCCCTTCTTTTCCTGCCTTTTACTCTCTGGTACTTGAAATCAAGCCTCCCATTCTGCCTAAACACAATGGTGGCCTCCTGTCTTTGAATGTTTCTTTTTCCTTCAGATAGCTCCAGGTTGGGTGCCAATTTGTAGTGGTAAATATTATTCTGGGCTACACCCCCTTATTGCCTTCAAGTATTTATTAGGATGTTCTACCCCACTTTAGACCATTTAGTTCACAAACAAAAGATAAGAGATCTTTAGATTTATAATAAGTTTTAAGCATTAGAGATGGATAGATATCAACAACCCTCTAGACTCTGAGACCCCAAGCCCAGGAACCAAAGCTCCACCTACCAGCTGTCAGCAACTTTTATTTAACCAGTCCGAGAATATTGGGGAGTGAGGTTAACATGACATCACTTGGTATCTGTGAGAATGTGCTCATGGGACTATAAGCAGATCTTAGGGGCCAGTATTTAGCATTTGAATGCATAACAACACCAGATCATCCTCCAACAACCTGTGATTATTCAGGGATGTGGCATTCTGAGGGTGTGGGAGGGCAGAGTACAGTTGCCTTACCCTAGCAATGCAGACTCAGCAGTAATGTGTGTTTGTTGGCCTTTTTTGTTGGCAGAGTCTGGTGTTCTAGTGACAAATCCAATACTTGGCTGGCTGAGATCTTTTGGACCAACATTACCCAGGTGCTACTTTCAAAACCTCTTTCATGCCTGAACATTATGATATACCTGACTATGATTTCCTAATACCTAAACCAGAGTGGAAATCTCCCTCCTGTCTACAAGAGCTCCCCAAAAATGCCAAAACTCTGGTATAGAAGAAAAGGGATCCTTGGGGGAATGAGTTTAAGGAAGAAGAAATAGGATTAAACACATAAGAAGAAGATGGTTCATGTTAATAGGAAATTTCCAAATTCAATAGCTTTCTGCTACTATAATTAATACCAAAGCTAAATCAAGTTGTAAAGAAAAGGTGGTGACTTAGCTCATAGTTTTAGTAATTTCAGCCCATGAACAGTTGGCTATATTGTGAAATTGCTAAAATTGTGAGCTAAAGTCAAATCCTTTTCTTGATAACTTGAATAATGGATTTACATCACGGAGGGGGCAATGGTGGAATAAATTTACTCACTGAATAGTGTGGAAAGAAAAAGAAAAAGGAAGAGATGGATATCACGTAATTCCCTTTGTCAACAAGCTGCTAATGACCTGAGATTTTTTTTGTTAGTTCTCATCTCTTATATTTTCACTACCTCCAAATAATGCCAAGTTAGAGAACAAACCTTCAGCATGTGGTTTGAGGGACAAATGCAAATGATAGCATCAAGAAGACAGAGGAGGGACTGCTGTGGTCCTTCATGGACCTCCTATGAAGAGGTGGAATTGATTTCTCTTCTCTAATCTGGGATAAGCTAGTGACAACTTGGATCATCATGTAAAGAATTTCTTTTGGGGACATGGAGATATAGATGGTAGAAGATATTCTAACATTGAGATTCCTGTCAATCCTCAGACAGGGATGTTTCAGAACCACTTTCCATCCCATACATATGCATGAGAAATAACCAACAAGCTTAGTTTTAAAAGATTGTTGTAGAAAGAATATTTAACAATGCTGAACTTGAAAAAATTTTAAAACAACTTTGTTTCATAGTAATATTTTATAAAGCTACTCAGAGTTGAAAAGGTAAAATTAGGGATTTCTCAACCCCCCAGTTTTGTATGAACATGCTGTTGATTCTTACATTCAATTGACACAAGACGACAAGTGTCAAGACCTAAAAGTAAATTCTGGGTCCAATAATTTCTTAGATATAAAGAATTTAAGATTTAATAGGAATCAGTGAAAAAAATAAGAAATGAAATTAAAGAAATTAAAATGGGATTAAAGAGAGCAAAGAGACATATATAGAAGGGATTGGAGGGAGAGAAGGGAAGGGAAAAGATGTAGTTATATTATAATCTCAAAACATAATAAAAAATGCTTTAAAGAAAGAAATTGCTAGGAAAGAAAAAGAACTTAGAACCATAGAGAGGGCTTTGGTATAAAGAGAGCATGCTGTACAGTCCTGAGAACTGGATCCAGCACTGTTCGAGGGTCTGTAAGTGAAGCTTGAGGGATCCAATGCCCACTTCTGGCTTCTGTCTATGTGCAAGCATGTACACACACATATGCACGCATATACATTCAGAAAGGAATTTATTAAATCTTTAATAGAACTTCAGTGTTTAACAAATGCCCTCTAGTTATAGATTATTATTCTTGTTGAATCATTACCTTTAAACATCTTAGCATGAGGCAACCTGGATTTGCAAAAGAACATTTTTGTTAAAATTTTAAATAAGTAAAGGAGTTCTAATTATAGGTTTTAATCTACTGAACTGCTCAAGAGCAAATTAGCTATAAAAATGGAGGGGGGCATAAAAGCTATGTCTCAAGAGCTGCACTGCCCTGAAGCAATACAACCTTTGTTTTCAGAATGTAGTTTATTACCTCTGCATAGGTGGAGCAAGCCTATGTAGCAGCCATCTTTTTTTCCACTAGAAAAGAAATGTGATTTATACACATGCATTTTTCTTCTTGGGTAGTTTCAAGTTATCCTATGTGCTGAGGAACAAAAGCTTCCCTTGGGTATCTGTGGAAACTCAGAAATTCTGTGTTCTGTTTCTACTTCTTTCAAACTAGATGGCTGATTTTCTCTGTTTTGGGTTTAAAATTTTTCTTTTTTTTTTTTTCTTCTTTTTCAATTAATTTGACTGTTTACTTTATATATTGACTGCTATTTTCCCTTTTTCCTCTTCTCCCAATCCTTCCCCCTCTACCTCCCTGCCTCCATCTATTCCTCTTCCCTTTTTCTTTAGATAATAGAAGGCCTTTCATGGATATCAATCAGCTTTGGCACATCAAGTTGCATATGACTGGGTGCATCTTCTTCTATTGAGGCTATACAAAGCAGCACAGTTAGGGAAAAGGTATCCAAAGGAAGACAACTTAGTTCAAGAGAATCCCTGCTCCAGCTATTAGGAATCCCACGTGAATACAAAGCTACACAACTGTAATGTGTGGTCACAGTTGCTATATTCATTCTATGTGTGCTCTCTGGTTAGAAGTTCAATCTCTGTGAACCCTTTAGGCCCAGTTTAGTTGAGTTTGTGGAATTTCATGGGGTATCTTGATCACTCTGGCTCCTATAATTCTTGTTTTCCCTTTTGTACATTATTCCCCAAGCTCAGCCTAATGTTTGGCTGTAGGTCTCTGCATTTGTTTCCATCAGTTGTTGAGTGAAGCTTCTCTAATGATAATTATGCTTGGCTCATGTCTGCAAGTATAGCAGAATATCATTAAAATGTCAAGGGTAGGGTCTTTATCATGGCATGGGTCTCAAGCTGGGTCAATCATTGGTTGACCACTCCCTCAATTCTTGCTCCATTTTTACTCCTTCACATCTTGCATGTAAGAAAAATTGTAGGTCAAAGGTTTTGTGGATGAATTTGGTGTTTCAATTTCTAAAGAAACAACTAAATGTTCCTGATAAAGACTGTCTATGACTTATGTTCATTGTATAACTTGCTTTTTCTTCTTTTTAATTTAACCTAGATTCCCTCTACATAAACTGATAAAACTTGGGTGCTGAGAACAGATACAAAACAATAAAAAATAACTTAAATATTAAGTGTCTCTAATATTTATAGTAGTGTATATTCACAGTATTTGTTATAAGCATTGTTCTACCATATAATATATATTGACAGAAGAACAAAAGGCCACATTTAATATGGCAACCAAGAGTAGTATTAGCATTACTCTGCCATTTGCTTATAGCTTACCTGGCATCTCTGTGCTCTCCTAGCTGGTTATGAACATGTTGTCATGTTGTCTCAGGTCTCTGACACACAGAGCCCAAAACACTGGGACATCACTGCCTTACATATCCACACAGCCTCTTCTCTGAGACATGACCCTTCCCAGAGTGCTGTGCCCTCCTCTACTCAACAACAGAAGAAGGCACCAGAGTGTCTTTCCCTCTTCTCAAGGAATGTTCCTCTCACCACAGTTTCATACCTAAATAGTCACAAAATCAAAAAAGTGCCAGCACTTTCCAAAATCAAAGTTTTCAAATGATAGCCCTGACATTTGAGCCTTTTTTGTTTGACTTCAAACTCCATTCTGCAATAGAAATACTTGCACTCCCCTTTATCTATAAGAAGCTTGAAATACAAATTAGGGTTCTGATAGCTAGAACATCTGCTTCTTCAAATATACAATAAATAGAGTATTTTTCTGGTTAAAGAAAATTTGCATTGGCTTGCTATTTCCTGTAACTAAGAGGGCTCTGGTTAACACAACAGTACTCATGCTGAAAGTCTAGAAGAATAAGACATATCCCCTAAGATGGCTGCAGAAACCTGCCATAATAGGTACTACGTTCATAATTGTTAAGGGTGAGCTGAGCTGTTGCTGCAAGAGAAGAATAGCCAAGATGCATAGAAAATTCTCATTTTTGCCAGTTTAGAAATCAATCCCACAGCATCCTAATAGAGAGGTCTTTGTGACTGTGGAAAAAGTGCTTCCTTGGTTAGTTTCCACCTTTAAGAATTGTGTGGACAGTATTCTAGTAATTCTCCAAAACATGGACATACTCTGCTTACATTTGAATCCTGCTGCTAACAGTCCTCATCTGCATTATGGTTTTCATCTCTTACTATATAATATATTTTGTGCAAAATAAATCACACTTCAAAATTTCTAAGTTAGAGACACAGAGGCTAATATTTAGTCCTGGATATGTGCATTTCATAATGAGGGAACAAAAAATTCTTTACTTACCTAAAGAATATGCACTTACTTCTTTCAGTATCACAATACCTACGAATTGTCTTTTTCTCACTAAAAGTTAAATCACTTAGGTTTCTCTAGGCATCTAAAATGTCATTCCTAATGTAGAAACCACACGCAGGAGAAAAGTCGGACTTCAAAGTTTCCCCATGAAAGGATGATAATGAACAGTGTTCGCTTGGGCTCATTTCCCTGTTGCTTTTGCTTGTGTTTTTCCAAACACAGCTAATAGAAAGTGCCAGAGTGTTCACAGAGTAAAGATGTAAGAAGCTGGGCATGAGCTACTTGTTTCTTCTGTATTCTCTGATACAAATGTTCTTGATGCTGACTAGAGACAGATATACACAGGGGCCAAATGTGCAGCACTGTTGTTTCTCATAGTTAAGGCCCCTTGTCATCTAGGAGTAACCGGCAGTACATCTGCGATGCACTGTGCAGCCTGTACTCAACATAACTGCTCCAAGACTTGTTAATGTCTGTCACACAGCACTGGGCAATCTCCACTCATCTGCATCTACACTACAGGGCTCACAAAATCTCTATTGTTAAGTCTGGCCAATGCTTTCTAACACAAGTAATTAGTCACTGCCCTTGTCTCAAGAAAATCATGAAATATTGCCATAAGGAGTGTATCATCCTTTCTATATTCTGCATTTTGCACATCCCCTAAGTTTGTTAAATGATGTGTGTAAAGGTTAAAAAAAATAAGAAATCTAAAGCTTGATTCCAAGACTCATCAAAGACGTAGTATTATTCTTTCTCCCCTATAGTACCAGGTCCCGGCTTCTTTAAATACTATACCTTTCCACAGAAGGATGGAGGGGCAAATTCTTGTGTATGCTTCTTAAGAACATTTATTGGCAGTATTTTTAGTAGTAACCACAAAACCCTGGACAAAAGCCCAAAAGATGAAAATGTTTAAGGAGCATTGCTTTAGCTTGTATGTTATATTCCAAACAGAAGGCCCATTTGTCTGGCTTACGGGTGAGGCTCTGTATTAAGTTCCCATCCTGAGGAATGTTGCCAAAGAGTAGGATTTAGAACTCATAAATCAAGTGGAGCTAACCTATTTAAACGGAAACTCTATCTTTTGGGACTGAGGGGTTTTTAATGGGCTAATCCAGCAATGCAATTTTCATAAATGCCAGTGGTTTTATTTCAATGTATAGATCATTATTTGTGTTTGAAGTAGTGTCAAGTTATATGGAAATGAAACTGGATATTAAAACTTAAAATAGAAGAATTGTTAGCCACATATCTTTAGGGGTTCTTGGATGAAAGGACATTCGGCATAGAGCTAGTTCTTCGACATGCCCTACCAAATTATCTTACAAATAGTGTATATAGACCCTAGCTTGAAACAAAGCCTATAAACAAAGTTATAAAATTGTCCATCTGGATACTTGTACTCTAACAGACATTTTGAATGGCAATGCTCATAAATTCTGTCTTGCAACTAGGATCAGTATAACCTGATCTGACTTGAATTGGAACAGCCTAAAACTGCAACAAGAATGAAGATAATACACCATATTTGCATAAACATAGTCTATTGTTTATTCCTAGGTCCTAAAACATATCATAAAGTGCTTTCAAGGACAAGATGCTGGTTGGCTTATTGAGAAGTTTATTATAACTGTAGGTGTTGAGAGTTACCAAAGGTAATACATTGACTATGGTCTGTTTTACTTTAAAATAAAGCAGTGCAACTTCAAATCCCAACTCTATTCTAAAGCTTTCTAAACATCAGAACCTATTCTTGAACCTATTCTCACACTAAAGTGTGCAAAATCAGCATAGAAAATCATGGCCTTCCAGGAAAAGCCAAATAAATAAATATATTATATTTATTATATTGATGGCTTACATTATTTTCTCACTGTTTTGTTTCAGTCTTACAGAAATAGAAGATTGGTTGGCAATGGTTAGGCCAAAGAAGTTTGATTACTTTATTCCAACCTTTAGAAAAATAATACTTAACGGTAGAGACTGGACAGGAGCCTATACATTTAACTTTAGATGTACAACTCACGTATCCAACTGCAAACTGTTTCCCCCACGGTATCCCTGCACTTATCTATGATTACCTGGACATTGGAAAGTCTCCTATTTACTTCCTCTGTATTCAAGCATTCCTCATAGATCAGTTGCTCTCACCAAAACAGAAATAGTTTCATTGGGCTTCCTGCCAAATGCCTGACAGGTGGAACTTCCTTCTCTGGTGAGAGAACTACAGAAGGCAGGTTAAAGTGCAATCCTAGGCCCAGAGGAAAACTGGACTTCCTACTGCATTGGTGCCTTTTCTTAGGAATAGCACTGAGTGTAAAGTCAGGCCTCCACTCAGGGCCAAATGGGTAACATGCAGCTAAATGAATTGTGCTGACAAATATTTTTTTAAAAAGACATAATTAAAATAAAGTGAAAGTGTAAAATGAGACACACTTTTAAAAGTGTATTGTTCTTGTTGAACAGTAGAATTTTTAAAAGGATCCTTTGAGATTATAATACGATTATATCATTTCTCTTCTCTTTTCTCCCTCCAAGCATATCACCTCTCCTTACTCTTTTTCAAATTCACAGGCTCTTTTTCTTTAAATGTACATACACACACACACACACACACACACACACAGGAAAAGACAACACTTACAAATGTATAACTAGACCTCTATAAAGCTGTGTTTACAACAATCTTGAGAAACACGGTGCAGCAGTCAGTGGATCCCACAGAGCTTTGCTTCCCCCCTTTCAACAAGCCTTACCCATCCAAACTCTATTTTGTAAAGTTGGTTCACCCAGCTTCAAGCTTCGGTACATAGGAAGCACCCGTTTACTAACAGAAGGACTTCAAAGACAGACACACTCAAACTCAGCCTCCCACAGATGCTAGCCCTAGGAATGAGCATGGTGTACTGTTTAATGCTTTAACTTCCCTACAAAATGAAGTTACTAGAACCTCTGTCAAGAGTTATTCTTACCAGACTATCTAGGATGAGGTCGTGTTGAAATATCGTGAACTCAGAAGTTACACTGAGTGACTGAGTACAGATGCTCTAAGAATAGATGGTTCTTGACACCGTCTCCATCCTTCCCACGGAGTGATAGGCACTGCATATTCTTCTATCAGAGCTAGTTCGGGTGGAAGTTGTCAACTTGAAGGAATGCCGAATGAATTAAGAAAGAAGCTACTAGGAAGAGGTGAAGCCAGAGGATCCCAATATAAAAACAATTTTATTAACTCATAATTACATATTTATGAGGTAGGCTTTGTTTTGTCTTACATACCTGAAACAGGTAAGAAAGTAAACATAAATTCATATAGTTATATGGACTACTATGTGCTTTTTCAGTTCTTAGAGCAAGGTCTCAGTGGAATATACTATATTTGAAGACAATCCCTCTGGTGATGGAGTCTTCTGATAGGTGGAGAAGAAAAGAATGTAGGAAAAAAATTGGCTTAGGCTTGGGCAGAGAAGGGTCCACATGTGACTAGGGTTAAGGGTAGACAAAAGACCCATTAGGTGAATGTTGTGAAGTGTGTGGCTACTCTTCTTCAGTCAGCATTGCCTGTATCAGTGCAATGCATTATGGTGCTTTTTCTTAGTATGAACTCAGTCCAAGCCTGACTTTGTCTTTTTTTTTTTTTTAAATCACCCCAAATGAAGTAATTTAGTGTGACTTTTCTTCTCTTTCTTTTGATGTCTGTTGTGATGGAGGTGAGAATGGAGGGATAGACTTCAATGGAATGATGCTGTGTGAAACGATGGTGCACTCAAATGAAGCAATTGGAATCATTTATGTAAGATGAATTAATGCAGATTCAGTGAGATCTACATATATATTCAAATGTGTGTGTCCTTCTGTCTGACTCTCTGTGTGTGTGTGTGTGTGTGTGAGAGAGAGAGAGAGAGAGAG
>JANHMN010000014.1:32666527-32687014 GCA_030674055.1 Rhabdomys pumilio
CATGCTACAGACTTCCTGATGGTTATTTCTTCTTAGGAATCTTGTGTTAGGAACACCAAATCAAGCCTCTGTGCCTTGCCATTCATGTTTTCTTTGCCAATTACATTGACTGGCACATTGATGCACTTGATAATAACTGGATAAATGAATAAAAACATGACAGTTTACCTATACAACTGGTGCCATTACCCCTAAGAAACACATGCAAATGATCCATAATTGTTTCAGAGAAAAATCAGATATTAGAGACTGGAGAAATATCTATGAGCTCCTGACTCATGGAAAATTCCCAAACAGGCTTCACAGACTCATTGCCCTCATCCTGTCTGGACTCTCTTTCTAAAGCTACTGTAGGAGAGACCATGAAACGTGGGCAGAATTAGTTACACCCAAACTCTGAAACCCAAGCTGTGGTAATTTTTCACAGGGGCACGGGTTAAGTGAGGGGAGATTATTTCCACTTTCAGACCTCTGTATCCTTTACAGACTATTCAAAGGCAAAGGGAGATGAATGTATTTTGATTTTTTGGGAAAATGGTGAAACTTTATCTCTTAGTTTCCCCTCACAGATGTGTCCCATCTGTTATGTTGGCAATGCATCTCATATTGACGGTACTTAGTACCAAGAGGTAGGCTACCCAAGGGGATGCAGGGCCACCTGAGACATGGTAGGACAGGAGAACTCTTGTTTGGCATGTAGTAATGATGAGAAACTTCTGACCTATGAACATTTTCTTCTTTCTGTCTAATCAGAGGCCCTCTGTGAATCTCAGCAGTGTGCCACTAAGGAAAAGAACATTCCTGTTTCTTCTGTGACATTGTTTTAAGACTCAGAAATTCTCCTTCGCCGGGTGGTGGTGGCGCACGCCTTTAATCCCAGCACTTGGGAGGCAGAGGCAGGCGGATTTCTGAGTTCGAGGCCAGCCTGGTCTACAGAGTGAGTTCCAGGACAGTCAGGACTACACAGAGAAACCCTGTCTCGAAAAACCATTAAAAAAGAAAGAAGAAGAAGAAGAAATTCTCCTTCATGACACACCTGCTTGAGTAAGCTTCAATACATGTAAATGAGAGAGGAAAAGGAGAGGGAGAGAGAAACAGAGAGAGGAGGAGAGAGGGAAAGAGATTACAGAGTTGTTTTCCTTTGATGGTAAGTTGGCAAACTTTTATCCACTGCTGATAGAGAGCCTAGAACTGCCCAGGAACTAGCTCTGGAGTGTAAACTGCTCACGACCTTCCTGTTAGCAGACAGAGGTCTCTAGTGGAAAAGCAGAGCAATCACAGGTTTGATTGGGTGTAGCCACTGGGGAGGCCCTGAGATTGCACATGCCCATAGAGAGCTAACAATCTGGCCACTTGTAAATATAGAAGTCTGTAGATTTGCTCAAATGTTAGCCACATGTCCGTGGGAATTGGGGAATTTGGAGAACTGACTGGGCTTGGAAAGAAACCTTTGAAGAAAATGCTATGCTGTATTCAGGTCTTGCCTTTTCCTCCTCTGATCTGCTCAGAACTGTTTCTAGTTGGAAAGGTTTAGAGTTTCAAGGAGATCGAGTACATTAATAATGTAAAACAGTTCTCTGCATTTGAGAGTTCTGTGTGACTAAGGAAATTGCCATGAGCTCATGAAGAGCAAGCTGTAAGTTCGTAAATATCTCAGCTCCGTGATAGCAGAACAAGCATCAGAATCTTTCCTTATACAGAAGATGGTCACGTGTGCCGACTTTTTTCTAGACACTGTGGATCTTGATGTCTTTTTTTGCTTTCCCTTTTCTTTTCTCATGTAAGGGAACTACACATAATGTAAGCCCATCTGGAACATAGAAACCCATTCTGGAGTTGCATATGGTTGTGGGACCACAATTTTGATTTCAGTGAGGAATGGTCCTAATACATAGTCAATGGCAGCCTTTAAACCAGAGCTGGCTGTTTGGGAAGCAAGTGTGTTCTGATGAATAATTTAAGAATCTTTCTGTTTTCTGTTTTTGAGGACAGAAAGTGATTTTCTGAAATATAGGCACATTGCAAGCAGTTGCCCCTACAAGGGTCTAGTAAAATTACAGTTAGGGAGCTTAGCTAACTTGAAAAGTGAGTGGGTTGGCCTTACTAGTTACTGTTGTATTCACTAAATTCCAAACTTGCTCCCGGAAAATGTCCCCAAGGCCAGAACTGTGTCAGGTTTCTGATAGGACAGAGAGTACACATGGAAACACTTGCTGGCAATACTGAGGCGCACAGCAATGATAATTGCAAAACCATCATATTTTAGGGCCTCACTTGGAAAGCCAAACAGTTCTCTAAAACAAGAAAAATGTGAATGTAATAAGTGGATTTTCACAAGTAGCACCAACAGTGATGCCCATGATGTTTCTAGGCTTGGGAATGTGGTTGTACTCTTAGGCTCCACCCCCTCAATCTCTGTAATGTGTAATACTACATGTAATATGTTGATGCTCCCTATGGTAACATGTAATTCACAAGAGCAACATTGGAAGTCTTTTGACGCCTGTATCTGAGGTGTCTGATTCAGCCCAATTGTTAGCAAACATTTGGAATTCTGTTTATAATTAATACATCAGTGTAATCCAGTGGTATATTTTCAAAAACAATTCTACTCATCTTAATAAGTAGTCTCCAGAAGAACTTTGCTGAACTTTTTATACTAGGTTTGAAATTGATTGTACATTGGCAAACTGTAAAGCTAGAAACCAAAGAGAATGAGTTGAATATTTAACACTTAATGAGGCAAGAAATAATTGAAAAACAAAAGTTCCAGGTCAACCCCCCCCCCCTTCTAATACCTGAATTCCATCTCTTCCTCAACAACTCTCTATTACACCCATTTTACAGATGAGGAAAGTTTAAGAAATTTTAAGAAGCAACAATGGGCTTCTAATCCATGTAGCTCAAACACCAAGCAGGTGGCCTAGATCGGATAGGATGTATTCTTACAGAGAAGAGTTCAGAATGAAAGAATAGAGTAATAAAGAAACTACAGATGGACTACAAGTGAAAGCAAAAAGAAGTATGAGGCATGGTATATAGCACCCAACTCTCTGGCATTCTGGCTTCAGCATAGGAGCTGCTCCACCCTGGAGCTGTGTCATTGCTTATGGCCTCAACGTGACCATCAATTGTACTTACAAAGTGAACAAAATTCCTTTCTCCACAAGTACAAATGTGTGTTTTGTGCCATATAAGGGTAGACCTGTCCCTTTAGGGAAGATACTTCCATAGGTGACTCTAGACCAGGCTGTTTTGTCCTCAGAACCCACATCCCTCAAGGAGCAGAAAGCCCTTCCTTCTGCCATCAAGATCCTCCCAGGGATTAGCTTCCAGGTGTTCCTTTGCTCTCTTACAACTCTCCTTCATTCCATGTTCCAAAAACAGATGTTGCCACTTTTTGCTGACCTTTCTCCATGTATCATCTGCTGTCACTGTATAGTCAATTGGATAACCTGTCATCCCGTGTATGACTTCAATACCCCATTGAAAATCTCACCTATACCTTGTGCTCCTCCCACAGCCTTCCATTTCATACCCTTCTGCTTTACTTACTGTTCTCGGTCTAGATCTTATCACTGCACAACAAGGCACTTATCTTGATCACTGTCTCTTCTTTATAGGAAAGTAATCTTTACAAGGAAAGACACTGGTATTAAATGGATCCTAGCATACAAGAAGTTTTTCAGAAGTTTTTATAGAGTCGCTAGCTGAGTGGAAGAGATTGATATCAGATTCTGAAGTGAAAAGTAGCAGACACAGCTGTAGAGTTTCGTCATTGTACTTCTGGAGGTTGTATCCAGCAAGGAAAACCTTTCTAGGATCTGACTAGAGCTTAAAATGGTTCAGATGAGGCAAGAGCATGAGGGGTATGTACTTTGTAGAAACTTCCCTGGGAAATTTGTTTCCTCCACACAGACAGGCTGTCCTGGAGAAGAGGGATTTGGTTACTCATTTCAAAGTTGACACTTCCACTCTTCACGTTTGTCTGCTGAAAGCCATGCTGGTTCTGACCAATCCCTAGCTGCACTTGTGAGTGACGTCATGGAACGTGTAGGCAGAGGTAGAACATGTTTGTGGTAACTCAGGCTCCTTAGAGCACCAAAGAACCTGGGGAGGCAGCTTCGGGCATAAAGCGCCTCTCCTGGGATGGACTTTAAAACAGACTACATGGAAGCTGATAAAAACTATGTGCTCCACCCCTTTCTACATAAGTCACAGAAGCATACACTTACAGGAACCTTTGAAAGCCTGCGTCTTTCCATCCAGCTACATAAATAGCTCCATCCCTTGGAGGTCTTCTGGCAAGTATCACAAATTCATATGGTGTGACTTAAGACATAATCAGTAGTCATTTTGGATTAATCGATTTCTCTATGGCAGCTTCTATTTAATTAAACTGAAACGCAAGGACCTTACAGAGGAAGCTGGGAAACGTTAGTGTTGCTTGTAAGACTGCTTCCCACTAACTCCATTAAATCATATCCATAGGCGGTTCACACACTAGTCTCAAATGCAAACGAATGTGTCTTCTTTGGTTGGTGATTCAGACTCTCAGAGCCCCCAAGGGTCCAGGTTAGTTGACTGTGTTGGTTTTCCAGTGGATTTCCTACCCCCTTGAGGGGGGCTATCCCAAAAGCTGTTGCCTGTACATGGAATATGTTCTTCTAGCTGGGCTGCCTTTTCTGGCCTCAGCAATGGAGGAAGTGCCTACCCTCTAGACTAATAATGATTTGAAGTGCCAGCGTGTATGAATACCTGGGAGGGGGGGACACCCACTCAGAGGAGAAGAGGATGGGAGAAGGATTGTAGGAGGGGGAGACTAGGAGGAGTCAGTGAGCAGGAGGTGAAGTGAATAAGTAAAATAAATAAATTTAATTTAATTTAGAAAAAATTACTGGTTTGTTTTCCTGCTTTAAAGCATGCTATAAAAGGAAAGGGGCTTTCCAAATTTTTATACTTTTGTGCTCCAAGTACTGGCAGATTATCTCTTAGGTATCATGTGCTTCTTAAAGTGTGCCCTGGTGCCCTGGTGCCCTGGTACATACTTGCACTGGAGGACATTTTAATTACTACTTTCTCTGTGTCCCCTAGAAGTGTAAGCATCTCAAGAGTATATCTGGGGTAGCTGGTCTACTGGATCTTGTATGTGAACAACTGAGTCTCTTTCACCCTCCTCACCCACCAGCACCTCTTGTGGGAGCTCCCAAAGCCAAAATGCTCAGCAGGTTTATATGCTCACTCAACACTTAAAGGCTGTTATATTTCAAGTCCCGGATACACAAAGATACAGGAGCGACCCAGCCAACCAGTCCTCATTCCTCCTTCTTCTCAAAGCTCCCAACTCAGATGTGGAATGTGGGTGAAAATCAGACAGACACTCAACTAACAAAAAGGAAATATGAGAAGGACTCACAAAGTAGAAAGGCAAGCACAGGAGTGCTACAGATCTGTCAAGGCTCCCAGAAGAGATGATGTAGACTTAAAACACAATCAGTGCTCTACCCCAGGAAGGTCTGAGGAAAATCGTCTAGGTAAAGGGAATGTAGATAACAAGCTGCCGACATTCTCAGGTAAGAAGGAGTTAAAAATCACAGTGAGTGGCCACAATACTAAGCACTGAATAATAAGTAGAGGACCATGTTCCACTGACAGGCCTGCCACTCAAAGTCTCAAAAGCATTCTTCAACTTTATCTTCACAAAGCATAACAAGCTTTGAGGATCTTTACAAAAAGGGCTTAATGAATTGTTCAAAGATTACCTTTAAGACGATAGTTTCCTCTTTTGAGGAAAAAAAAAAGGCAAAGAGAGCAAAGCAGAGAGAGAGAGAATTCTCAAAAGAAATCAATAACACAACTGTCATTAGAAGTTAGGCTTCAAATGGCTTCTCCTTGCAAACCTATTGTATGCCTCTCCCTTAGAATAACTTTGAAATCCCTACATGATCTGTGTGCTATGCCAGCTAGAGAAAACAATCAAAGCAGCCAACACATAGTACGAGGTAAAAACACTTTAAATCTAAGCTCTTATTTTTATAGGTTTGGTGTTTGAAATCATAAAGTATCATGCCTAGTATTAAAGAAATATTTTCAAGGAAGTTTTACACTATCAGGTCTTAGAGGGAGGTCAATGGCTATCTGGGCTATTCATCCACTTAGATTCGACCCAAGATAAATAGAACAATGCCCTAGTTTCAAGTACTTTCATACAGAGATTCAACAATGTCTTTCAGAAGGCAGCTCTCACTGTTAGCAGATTTCTCTGTGGATAAAGAGGACATTTGTACCAAGTTCAAGCCATTTAAATTGCAGCCCAAGGCCTTTTCCACTTAGCTGGACAAAGAGATCCGCAACAAATCAAAAGTGTATATTCTGCCAGTGACACGAGGACTTTAAATCTAGTCCCAGTGGCTTCATTCAGAGGGCTGCTGATGAATGAACTCGGGTCTCTTGGATCTTCAGTTCCTCCTAGCTGGCAGGAGACACATCAGTCTTGAACACAGGAAGAGGGAGGAAGGACTTTCCTGGCAGATTCTCCCTTGGAAATTTCACTCACTAAAAGTGAGATGGAAATGACAGTCCACCTCTCGTATGTTCCTAAAGACAACAGTATCACTTGAGGGCTGTAGCAGAAGAAACAGGAGAAAGTCTTCATGTTGAAGTAAGGTATCTCTGGTGCTTTGCATGGGTATGTATGAATTCATTTATATGTTTAGGTTTGCTTGTTCACATGTGTGCCTGTACATTGAGTCTTTGGGGGCTGCCATGAAAAATCATCATAAGTAAAATGGCTTGTGACAAGAGTATTTTATTAGGAATGGTCCTGAGCTGGGAAGTTCTGAAGATTTAGTGTCTGATGTGAGTCTACTTCCTGGCTCAGAGATGGATGCCATTTTCTAAAGTCAGCACATGGCAGAAAGAATAAGAATGTTCTCTGGGGTCTCACTAATGAGGGCACTAATACCACTCCTGAGAGCTCCTTCCTCTCATGCCTCAGTCACATCCCAAGGGCCTACTTCCAAATGTCACCATATTAGGAATTAAGATTAATCATAAGACTTTTTTTTTCTTTTGGTACTCGGACCTGACCCTAGTCTTTATACATGCTGGCATGCTGGGCAAATTTTCCACATATACGTGTGTGTATGTGTGTGTGTGTGTGTGTGTGTGTGTGTGTGTGTGTGTGTGTGTGTACATACATATATGTATATATGTGTATGTGTGCATGTATATACATACATACACGTATATACATGTATGTATATTTATTGTTATATACTTACATAGTTATATATGTATTCATTGTATATAAGCATATATATCAAAGTGTATATATACATATACAATATATAATCATATATAAACAATATGCATGTATACACACACATATATGCATATATACACATATATACATATATACACATATATACATATATGCATATATATACATATGTGTGTATGTATATACATATATATGTGTGTGTATATACTGAATATATGTATATATTCAGTTTCTAGTATATAAATTTGAGGAGACACATATTGAAGACATACATCTCTATGTGGGTCAGTTCTGTGATTGTACATTTACATAATATTGGACACTGAACTATGTAACAGTCCTCTAAATGAATGCAGCCTGATGTTGAAACAATGTCATTATAAAATACAAATTATTTCATGAAGGAGTACATTAATATAAAAATGAGCACCTACCATGTGACGGAATGGCCCTGACTTTAAGGACACATAGGTTAGGTGAGGACACAAAGCAGTAAACAGGTAATTACTGTGTTACAAGCTGTAGAGCCACCTGTCTCTACACAGAGCTGTGGCCATGAAGCAGGAAGTGAGCAAAAGTGCCTGGGAGGCTGGAGGAAGCTATACAAAAGAGGAACTGTTCGCCGGCGTCTTTTACAGAACATGAATAAGAACCCTGAAGACAAATGCATAGAGTCCTGCACACATATACATGGTTGTATATATCTACACCTATGTATAGAAACTGTACATTTCATGAATATAAAATATATATAGTTGGTACCATATGCCACACATATGTATCTACCATATATAGAAAACATATATCTGTATACATGTAATGTTTGTTACTTATTTTTATATAAATATGTATTCCCTTTTCACGACAATCATACATTCGTGTGAATCTCTGTGTGTGCATATATATCTATATACACACATAATTAGCACCTATTTCATATATATTATATATTTCAACTCTGTCTTTATGGGTATATATATTCATTTATACATATGTAGGCTTTATATGTATATATTAATATACAGAGAAAGAGGGGGAGAACTCGAATATGTAGAAAATTTCACATTAACATTAGATATACAAAAAACTGATTTATAATGTGTAAGACATTTACTATCAAGTGACATATCTGTGCGTGCCTGCATATCCAATCATTCTGCACGAGGCCTATCTATCTCCATTCCGATTACAGAGATGTCTATTCTGATGCACTTCAAAGCTCTTAATTATCCCTTATTTCCACTCTACTCCATCCTGAGGAGACAAATAAAACAAGAATAAGGCCCACAGTAGCAGAAATGTTATGGTCAAAATTATTGGCGGGAAATAAAGCTGTCATGGCTTTAGATTTGTGTACTTATGAGTTACCAGCTGACCGTGTTGGCTTTAAAGCAGACAATACACCGCTGAACATTTTGCTGAGAGCTCTAATGAATTCATTGTCGTTTCTCTAATTACCTACGTTGATCCACATTGTGAGATGCAACATGTTCTTACTTTTAATCGATCTGAAATTAAATTGAATTTTGAAGAGTTGAGGACCCAGTCAAGATGGTAGTGAGCAACAGAGAGGTTGAAGAATCGCCTGGTACAGCATGCAGGTATGTGAGGAGCCAGAGGCCCTGACAGGAACAGAATGTCTTAGGTATTCCATCACTGACAAGATTCGGGCCTTGGTGAGTGGTAAACAGATGGCAAGTCTGTGTCATCTCCGGAATGGGGACACTGGGACATTTTGTGCAACACACTTCGTGAGTTCTAATACAGCATTTGCACTTGAAAGTTTAGTGTCATTCACAGCTGGACAGAAAAGCTACCTTGGTGACAAATCTGGGACACTAGGCAAATTAATAACAGTTTGCATTTCAGGTTTCCTGGGACGATTGCCATCCCTATTAAGTCAGCATGACCGAATGGAATAACAAAAGCCTTGCTGAGTTCAGGCAGTTCATACTGAAATCTTAGATACTACAAGGATAGTAATTTTGATGCTGAGCTAGTGGCTACTGTGAAGGTTTCATGGAAGATGGAAAATAGAAATGCTCTTTGAAAGATCTCAGGGCTTAAAAACAATAAGACTGACTAAGATTTTTCCAACCTACACTTAGAAGGTACTTGTGAGAATTTTGAGTGGCATTTTAGAGCAGGGGATGTCTATAGAATCACATGGGATACAAGGCAGGGAAGTGGATGACACTATTATATAAGAGCTGAACAGAGAGCCCAGGGGCTTTAAGAGTCTGTACACTATGAACGGCATGGCATCATTGTTACTGGCTCAAGCTGCAGCAGCTCTGTCCCTGACTCACCGTGAGAACATGGACAAGTTACATCATGTTTCTGAACCTCAGTTTCCTCATCTGTCAATAAGAGGTAATTAGACTTGCTTCATAGGGAAGTTGGGAGACTGTGGGAACTAGTTAACATCACTCTGCTTCCAACTGGCTTTTGTTCTATCAGCTGGTTTCAGTAAGCTACTGACTGAAAACTTCTGTAGGCTTCCTGCCTGTTCCTTGTGTGGACAATGGAAACCATTTTCCTGGTTCCTGGATGAAAGATCTTTCCAGTCACTCTAAACTAATAAAAATATTCCAATACTCCAATTCCTCCATTTTTGGGGAGGGTGGTGGTTATTTTCAATACAGAGTCTTACAATGTAGCCCTGCCTGTCCTGAAACTCACTGTGTAGACCAGGCTGACCTGCAACTCACAGAGAGATTCTCCTGTTTCTGCCTCTCAAGTTCTGGAAATTAAAAAGGTGTGTGCCACCAAATCTGGCTCTAATTACTTTCACAAATAAAAAACTTCAGTCTGATTTTAAAGGGAGAAGTCAGAAAGTAAAGACAGCTCCTTGGGTACAAGAGTAAGGCTAAGCCAGTCACCGCCCTTGCTTCTGCCCTGTGAATGAGAATGTCTTTCCTTCAGGCTTTATCTCTTGGGGATTGCTATTTATGGGGATTCCAGAACTTCTCTGGCTGCAGATCTCAGACTTCGGTGAACTAATTCTCGAGAACTGGTTCTTATTAGGCCAGCTAACGATATCTAGCTTATGCTTCTCAAGGGCCACTTCATTATAGAGATGCAGTGTAATCTAAAATGTTACATCTATGAATCAGAGGGCTTGGGGGGAAAAAAACTAGGGCTCTATATTAATTTATTTTGCATTGTTGTGAAAAATACCTAATTAAAAATCAACTGGAGGGGAAATGATACACTCTTGTTTCTAGAGAGTCTGTGTCTGTCATGGTGGAGAAGGCATGGCATCGTTCAGGGAGGCAGGAGAGTTCAGCAGAAACTACTCATATCATGGCATACCAGGAAGGAGAAGCTTAGGTTAAAACCTGACCAGCTGTGCCCCACTGGGTGCCACCAGTGAAAAACAGTGTTAGAAGGATGAGAATGTCCAGGTCAACCCCAGGTAAAGCCATAACAAAACAACACTGAGAACCATAACAAACCCACACTGAGAACCAAGAGAGCCACCAGACAAACCCTTCCACCTAATCTTATGAACGGCAGTATTTCCCAACTACAGGCTCTCTCTTTTATCTTCCAGCTTCATCTGCACTTCACCATATTTTGGGTTCTCTCCTTCCTCAACCAGCTTGGACTATGAGTCTCCGTTCCAAGCTCAGTCTTCCTGTTGTAGTCTAAAACCTGGTATGCCACTTGGATTTCTCTCTCATCACTTCCTTTAGGAGTGTTCAGTGATGAAATCTCAAAACCAGATTTGGCCCTTATGTTGTAGCGATAGGAATGTTATTCAAATAATTTCATTTTTTTTGTGGATATTCCTTTTTGGATAGATGTAGGGGATGATAATGGCTTTTAATGACAGTAGCAACACATTCACATTTAGTATGTTTCCATTTTTTTGAACAGTTTAGAATCAACACGGGGGTTTCGTTGAGTTAGAAAGAGAAACTGGAAGAATTAAGAGTCTTCAGTAACCAATCTAAAGCCAAATATTAAACTGTAGCAGGTATCCAACATGAGCCAACATGCATCGTGCCTGATGCACACCACAGATTGTGTGCATTAGGACATTAATGTTCCGCCTACAACTTCTACCACCAGTCTATTCTAATGTGCATCCTGCGATCCTGGCTTATAAGATTTAATGGGAATTTTCTGTCTCATGGGTTTAATACGGATTGCTTGGATCTTCCTGCAAGGTCAGGAAAGGGGAAAATGATTTCCTGACTCCTAAAAACTTTGTTCTCCTTAAAACAAAAGGCATCCATTGTCTCCCTTCCCAACCAACTGTGTTTTATATCCAGATGATAATCTGCTTTTTATGAATCAGCACGCCACCCTGGCTTTTAAGCAAAAGGCTATTTGAATTTTTCTCAACCTCATCTAAAATAGTTTCTTTTATTTTACATTAACCTTAACTTCAGTCTTATAATTTTCACAAACATTTTTTTAAAACGTCTTTGAACATGCATTAAATGCTTTAGGGCATTAGTCAAATGCCACTCCCTGGGGACCATAGTCAAATACCATTCCCTGAGGACCTTCAAAAGAGAAGCTGAGCAGGCCTACTGAGAACAAGTTTCCACTGTAATACATAAAAGCAGCAGACACATTTATTTTTTTCTGGAGGCAGGGAGTGATAGTTTTCTAGGCCAGTTACTGTATCCTGCATTTTCCTATAATTAATTTGCCATCTACTCCTGCCTCCATCCCCAAAAGCCATCTGGTCAACTTGTTTCTCTTGTCACAAATAGCAAAGAATCCAGACAAGCATCCTTAAAAAGACAAAACAAACAAAAACAAAAAAACAAACAAAGCAACAAGTACCAGATACAGTCTGTCTCTTTACGCTCTTCTAATAGTCCTACTTTCCATTTTTATTCTGATATTTTCATCAGGAAATCCAGGGAATAACTTAGATATTAATGCTTACTCTAATAGCAAGCATCAACTCCTGCCACACATCAGGTGTCATGTTTGGGATATTCCTACAACATCTTTTTTGACCTACATGACAAGCAAAGGATATTGAGACACACTTTCCAGCTAATGGCTGATATAAACAGACTCAAAGAGATTAAATGATTTATTCAATGTCTTAAAGCTAGTAAGAAACAAAGCTGGATTCAGTCTCACTCTGAACTGTAATTGGCTAACTATTGGGCTGCTTTGCCCCCCTGTCTCCCCACACACAACAAAGTCAAATCACTAAGATTCCTTGCTTAAGGCACTGAGTATAGTAACCAGCTCCCAACACTAGGCTGAGACATTTTGTTTCCCATAAGCATTTTATAAAACAGTTCCATAGATTGGGCAAAAATAAAATGTGAAAGTTTTTGAAATTCATTTGTAAGAGTAAAAGAGTTACAACTGAATGGAAAAGTTATTTTAGGTAGAAGCTTTGAAATTTCCCAAATTAACACAATGCGACATATGCCTTGGCGCTTGTCTACCTACTAAGCAAGAGATGTGGCCTACCTGAGACTGCGGATTATGCTCAGTGCCAGCTCTTGAAGCTTCACAAGCTCCAGATTATCAGTGGTGGTGAGTCAACTTCAAGTTTGTACAATTATTCATAACAAGCTCCACCTACATGGCAGGATTCTTCTTCTAACGATAAAATTCTCTTTGCTCTTTCAAAACCTTCTGCTACAGCAACACGTGAGACAAAATCATATATGAGAACCGCAGGTCTCTCATCAGCACCAGGTTAGGGCTAACTGATCACATCTGTTTTCTCATCCTATATTTTTGCTAAGCTAGAGTTAGAGTAACATTAACAGATTCGAGGTTGCTGTTCTGTATATGCCAGGATCTACTAAACCACTGGAACCAAACAGCTGAGTTTGGAAATTTGGAAAACTTTCTGAGATCAAGAAGACCAAGGAGCTGAGAAAAGAGAGGCTGTATCATCTAAGCACTACAGCATCGACTTGACTACTGGGAGTTCCTGATTTCTGCTTGCACTGACCATCACCGGGATTGTAGAGTTCTCTTTACCCAGGGCACCATGTTTGACTAGACCTTAGCAACTAAGGGCCCTTCCCAGCACTGACTCACCATAGGTCCTTGTGCTGCTCACATAACCTTGTTGAACTTCAGTTTCTTACCTGCAAAATGGAAATAATGATAGGTATGGTAAAGACGTGTTGTGAAGTTTAATTAGCCTTTCTAAAGCACCTTGAGATGATCAGATGAAAGGTGCTCTTTACATTTATAGCATTAATTATTGTTTTTATTGAATATAATCATTTAAAAAATACTAGAATCTGTTGTGTGCCATCTTACACAACACACACACATACACACACACTTAAGAGTATATACGACTTTTTGAAGATTATATTGACGATTGTCTTATCGTCAATATAATCCACTCATGCATAAACTATTTCCAAAGAAACTAGCTTGAGAACCGATGCAAAAAGCATAATTAATACAAATAGGGAAAGGCAATGTGAGTAAGTATTACTTTGACCAGTTAGACACACCTCTGCTGAAACAAACACAATAATGGAGGAGATAATTGAAGGAGAAGACATAGCTTAATTGCAAAACAATATGGTGATGTTGCTATTTGAAGTGTGCTTTTCTTCTAAGAGACTTGGAGCAAATTACCAATAGTATCGCTAACATTCATAACATCCTCACAAGAAAGCAAGCAAGTAGAATTCCATTTTAAAGATAGGTAAACACAGACTTGGCGACTAAGCAGTTTGCCAAGGTCATGGAGTCCATTGCTAGTAACAACGTTTAGATTGTCCTTCTCCTGCATGTGCTCGAAAAGTTTGCCGGAGGTGGGACCACAGCTGGAACTCAAGTACTTTGTGTCTAAATCCTGGGAGATGCTTCCTGTCTTGAGACAAATAGATTTCGAATGAGGATGAAGTAATTTTACAGTGTCCTCTTGAGTGTTGTATCTATGCTCAGCAGCCATCAGCAGGGGGACAGTTCACAGAAGACATGCTTCCCCTCTGGTTTTGTAGTCAGCTCCATTTCTATTTCCATCAGTGATTAGGCACATTTAGAAATTTCCACAAAGCAGTTGCAAGTTTAGGAAGCATTCCACACTACCTGGGTAGACTCCTGCAGAGGGCATTAAGGATATTTCAGTGTACCATTTATTTCACAGCAGGAAATGAACATCAATTTTATCCCAGCCTAGCTCTTGGGAATTAGTAACATGTATTCATTTCAGATCAATCAGACATCAGAATTCTCTTTTTACCTATCTTCTTTTTAGCTTTATAAACATTTTTTTATATGAGTCTCACCCATACTCCCAAGATAGAGAATATTGGAGAAAACGTTTTGGTATTGGATTTGAGGCTTCTTAGAACATAGGAGAGTACCAACTTAGCAAAAAATAATCCAAACTCCCATTCCTGAATTTTACTTTATTTTATTTTTGACAGGTAACATTAGTAGAAGTCTTTTACATGAGTAAGACTGATCAGAACTGGTGAAGAATTTGACAATGCCTATCAAATTGTCACAAAGAGATGTGTTTCAGCACTTGCTAGTCAATACAAATGATAACTCCTAGAATTCCACTGGATTGTTTATGCTTTAGAGGGCATTTATTAGGAAGTTAATCTATAACTGGATCTGAGTGGAGTGGTAATTTCTTAAAGCGGGAGCAGGTTCTAAGCTTCTGAGTTACTCTTCCACTTACTTTTTATAGCCTGTAGATCCAAAATGGCGGCTGTCTTTCTTCTAGATCAGTCAAACATACCACTTGCACCACTGGCTGGCTGGCTGTGACTCAATCTGCTCAGGTTCACAGGATGGTGATGAATCAGTGGGCAAGTTTCGACCTTGTGTGATTTATCACATGGTCTCCAACTTTGAGACTTCTATCAATTCCTGAGGCTAACAACTTGTAAAAACTTCGTTTCAAATAGCCTTAGCTTCCGTATTAGCAACGCCCACACTAGTCTGCAATTGCTAGTCTTCTAATGCCCAGACACATCCTCAAAAAGATGAATGAAGATAAAACCCAGGTTATTACTCCAGTAGCTTGACATCCCTGCAGATGAGATGAAAACACCATTGGTTGTTTTTCTACCTATGGGATACCTAATAAATGGTATTACATAACAGATTTTTAAAATTTATTTCTGCGTGCACATTTTCTTGGCTATCAACTTAAATAATAGTTAAATGAAAAGCAAAACATTCTAACTGATATTAATTGGCTTCAATAGTGCCTATATTAGCAAGACTTCCTCTTCATACATAATTTTACCTGCAGGTGAGGTGATGGTAATGACTCTGCTTGTATATGCAGAGAAGGAAATAACATTGGTGGAGAGACAATTTACTTACCAAGTTTAATTGAGTTGGCAAGTCTACTAGTCAGATATCTGTATAAATGCCAGAATTCAGTGCACACTACAATCATAACTAACCCTAAAGTATCATTTTAGATGAAATCAGCATGAACTTCCATTCAAGTATACGTATATATGATAATTCCATAATGAAGGTATTATTCAAAGCCTGTCTGCAATATAATGCTATTGCATTTACTGGCCTTGAAAGGTTATTTGTATTTAGTCTAGATATAAAATTCAGGTGCATTAAAATAATTGTAAGGTCCTCATCCAAGGTTCTAAAAAAAAAAATTTAAAAAGTCTATTCTACCTACAGAACACAGCATGGACTGTTTCTGGAGCTGTAAAGAAGATGTCTACAAATGGTTAATAAAGATTCCTCTTCTTGAAAGTAATATAAATGTAGCAAGCTGCCTCATGTGTATCACTAGGGCTAGAATTGGAAAATGTTTGACTAAGAAACAAAGACAGGATTACAGAATGATTGAAGAGATGTGCATACAAGGAAACAATTTGTAAATGACATTCCAAATGGTTCTCTTTGGTTGCTGGACATGAACAGAGTAATAACCACTGTACCTGTCTCTTTAGGAATGCCCCTTACTGCTAAATGCCGCAACCTAGAGATCACATTTAGTTCTATACTAATTCATCAACTTAAAAGCTGGGCAATAGAGATCCTAGGATACTCACTTCTAATAAGTATGTTTTGGCTTACTTGTTGGCCAGTGACTGAGTCATGTAATTACACCCATGGGAAACATGGGCCAGGGTTGCTTTTAAATGTTGTGGACTGATCCCTTAAGCTCCATTATTTATTTTAATAAAACATAGTTGTGTTTGTTTGTTACATATATTTGTTTTAATAGCAACTTAAATTATATGGACTCTAATCTTCAATGAACGTATGTTAACTTTACAAAAAGGTGCAGTTAATTAAGTAGAGAAAATGTTTGATTCTCACAGTCTGCCCCATCTTCTCTACTTCACTCCTATTTTATTCCAAGAAAATATTTTTAAGCAGTCTCTCTTTCTCCTTTTCTCTCTCTCTTCCTCTCTCTCTCTCTCTCTCTCTCTCTCTCTCTCTCTCTCTCTCTCTCACCACACTCTGGCTATAATTTTTATGCTTCTCCTACTAAGGGGACTTGAAAGTAAACGTTGATCATGCTTTCATTTATACTTCAATTAGATATCATAATGAGAGAATTTCCTGTGAAGGTCATTTTGGAGCTATCAAATTAACTTAGTTCTAGCTTGTTCCATCCAAAGTACTGCAGAGGCTTCTTCGGAGGCTTGTTGCCTGCATGAGTCAATGATTTAGTGTTATGTGGGTGGGGGAATTGTACTTCAAAATTTCTTGGCTTAGGTATTAAATCATGATCAGACACACTCTGGGTGACATTTTCTCTTCTTTATTCCCACATAAAACTCCCACTGAAGTGGCAGAAAAGACTCATGTGTGGAGGAGACACTTGGTATTCGTGTAGGTTCTTTAACCAGAAAAAAAAAAAAAAAAAGATAACTCGTTTTCTGTCTGTTCGCCCCAAATCAATGCCTGTAGTCGACTCTCCGGGGCTTAAAAACTCACAGTTAAGAGACAAGACAGGTGAGCACACATGCTCTAAACTACAAGCATAGATCCTCAATTAAAACAATGTGGTTTTTCTAGAGTTTAACAGCACACACCAATTAATGCAAGCTAAGCTCAATATGGCAAAATCCCACGCAGCCTGAAAACTCAGTGGTAGGAGTTGAAGTTGAAGTCTGATCGGTTGACAGGTGACTCAATACTGAAGTTTAATTGTGCTTGCTGTTTGCCAGTAACTGTAAGCTGGTACTTATGACAGCCTTGTTGTGCTGGTTCACCAGCATTTTTCAGCTGGGAAGGTAGCTGCCTGGACTACAGAAGCTGTGCTCCAGGAGAAGAGGTGTATCATCATTGACATTTTGGACAAGCCTTTGGCATTTCATTCCCTTGGAATAGCACAGGAGAGCATGACACTCTGTGAAAAGACATGGGCCACGGTGATGAAATGCTGGCCCTCCTCCAATATTTCAAGTGGTTTACACCCAGTATCGACTGGAAGGGCATTTGTTCACACATATGGTGACATTCTCAGTTTAGGAGAGTCTGGGAAGATACCACTTTTTACTCATGCACTCATAAACATTTTTAAATACAAAACTTGATACCTAAGTCCCACAATGTTTCTCTCAGAGATGACGAGATGGATCAGTGGACTGAAGATTAATGACTTGCATGAGTAAATAAGGTTTAACATGCAAGTTGTAAGTCGTAGAGCATGGAAAATTTTGTAGGATAAGAGTACCAATGTATTTTTGGATCAAGCCTTTGATGTTTAATGGCATTAAAATTCTAAAATAAACATAATTCTCAAAGTCACCAAGTAATCTCCAAATGTCATCTCATCCTTTCCAACAGCCTTTGCTTTCTCCAAAACTACGGACAAAAGGCTGAGAGAGGAAAGGTTGGGTATATATTTTAGAATGTTATATTTTTGTCCCCTCCTATGAATTAATTACTGAACAGGGAAATAAATCAATAGTCAAGAGCAGAAGCTTAAGATAGTTGATAAGCTAAATAACCAAAAGCAAAAAGAACCCTTCTCAGAAGAAAGTAGCTTCCATATGAAAGGTGGGGAGTATCCATTATGTTCCACAAAGTTCTCAATTAATTGGGTCTCTACTACACTAGCCAATAAGCTTAACAACATATAAATTATGAGTGACTCAGATTTCTCATTACTGTGAGAAAATTCCTGAGCAAATAAATAAATAACTACCCAGCAGATTATGGGAGCCCAGGATTAGCAAAGGCATCTATACCACAGCTTCTGCATCTGAAGTTCATGGAGCATCAAAGAAAGGGATGGAAAGATGGTAGAACCCAGAATATCAGAAAAGTCTACTGTGAAACAGTCTTTCCTCTACCAACAATGGCAAAAACAAGACCAAAACGGCAAAAACCAACAATGGCAAAAACCAAATGGCCTCCAATGGTCATATTACCATGGAGGAGGCCAATTTTTGCAGGGTCCCACCTGCAAAAAACTATAGGCAATTAACCAGGAGAAAGGGAATCAGCCTCTCCCAGAGATGAACTCTTTAATTGGTTGGCCAGTGCAGAGTGGAAATTCCTGAAACCAGAAGCACACAAGCATGACTCAGCATGTCGTATTTATATATGTTTGTGTGCACGTGCACAAGCACACACACACACACACAAATACCAAAGAAATAGAGTCTGTCAACTTGAAAGTGAGACAGCATGGGGCAGGTTCAAAGGAAGTTAGTTGGGAGATACTGGAGGAAGGAAATGGAGAGGGATGCTACCTAATTCTATTCCAATTACAAACATATTTTTTTTAAAGCTTTAAGCTCCAAAGCATAGGTTTCACTCACAGCTTCTGAGCCAGGGTAGGACTGGTGTAGAACAGCTTACATGGTATCCAGGAAGCAGGCAGTGAATGCTAATGGGCTTTTCCCTTTGTTCCTCTTGTTCCATAAGGTCTCTGTCATATAAGATTGTGCCACCTATGCTGAGAGCAGGTTCCACTCCTCACTGCCCTGCTTAGTTAATTATGTCACAAATACTCTGAAGTGTATCTTCTTAATCTCACAGGGACTTCTTAATGCAATTAAATCGACAACAATAATATGAGTGTCCACTTAATGCCATCAGAGGGCATGGAAACTTTTAAAAAACAGCTTAATTGTTTTTGGGTTTAGTTTCCCCATTAAAGAGGACTTGCCTTAACTCCCCTCAATGTATCTAGATTCTGTTACAATTGTACTGGCATTTGTGCTTTGCCTTTGCATTCTAGTTTATGGGAAATACTAAGGATTTCAGTTTCTGTTACATGTTCCTTTGATTACAGACCTCTGATAAAGCCACACATAGAAAAAAGATGGGACATGTAAACCTTTAGATAGTGCCTTTAGCAAAAGAAATGTACAACTATCTAGTCAGTTCACGATATTGAGTTCTTCTGTGACTTTTGGAATCATAGAATCTTTCTGCTCTTCCAGGAAGACAGCGAAATCATATATGAAATTTTGGAAATGTGTTGGTTGTTCTGAAGGGAGCTGAAAGACCATTTTCTAGTCTCACTAACTCAGAAATGCTTTGATGGATTGGTTGGCTTCTAGGTTTATGAGGTGAGAGAATGGCTCCATACTACATAAAAAGCAAATAAAATCTCTCTCACTTCAGCTTTAACCGCAAATGATTCATAAGCATGTAGTTACACTTTGAAAGAAGACGTCTTCATTAACCTTGTGCAAAATTTGTCATTAACCCCATGAAACAATGACCATGTAGACCCCCAAACTCCTGATAGACAACTTCATATCTTGTGGCCCGTGTTGCTTTTTTACTGCTGTGATAAATGCCACAAGCAAAAGCAAATTGGGGAACAAAGGGTTTATTTGGTTGGTATGTTCAGTTTTATCAATTCCTCTTCTGTGCAGTTGCTGTGCGGTAAAGACAGGAAGGACTGCAGAAGCAAGGAAAAGGAAAAGAGGGAGGACATGGAGAGATTAAAGAGAAGTACTTGGTATGCAAGCATGAGGGTCTGAGTTCAATATGAAAACCCACGTTTAGAAAACATAAACAAAAAAGCCAAAAACTAGGGAAAGACTGAAGACCCAGCTATGTAGATAAGGAGTTATTGAAGTTATTATTGAAGACCTGTGATCAGATCCCAGCACCCAAGTCGGGTGACTTAAAACTACTGGTAACTCTAGTTCTAGGGAACCTAGTGTCTTTTTCTATATTTTATCTGTTCCTGCATACATTTCATACCTATACATGCGCTCAGGCATGCACACACACACACACACACACACACACACACACACACACACACACAC
>JANHMN010000014.1:32687024-32740022 GCA_030674055.1 Rhabdomys pumilio
ACACACACACACACACACACACACACACACACACACACACACACACAAATGCCAATGAATCTTTTTTTTAGAAAAAGCAGAAAAAATGGAGAAGTGAGAACATTTATATATCTGGGGCTTACTCGACAATCAACCTAATCTAGTCAGTGAGCTCCTCTGGACTCCACATTTCCACATTCACACGTGCATCAGAATCTACACATACACACACACACACACACACACACACACACACACACACACACACGGAAGAGGAGGAAGAAGAGAAAAGGCAACCGCAATAATGAGAAAAAAAACTGCTTCAAAGATAAACAAATTCATATCTGCCCTTATTCAAATATTTACCAATCAGAAACCACTTCATATTAGAGCTTCTTATTATTGGAGGATTTACAAATACTGGGCCCTATCTGTAAACTCTCATTTATTTGCTTAGGGGACACCCTAGATAGAAAATGTTTAATGTTCAAGCCTTTAGAATTCAGTGCTTCTGCACATTTACAAAGCCTGGCTTTCTTTCTAAGGTGTAGGTGTTAACACAGTAGCTTAGGTGAAACCTGAGTGCTCCATTTCTAACAGTCTTGTGAGTGTTGCCAATGCCTGTTGATTCCTGAACACTTGAGTAACAAGATGAAAACTAATCCCCAACACTGAGAAGCAATTCTCACTGCATCTGCTAAGTTGGTTTTCCACTTGTATGTGGTTAGCTCATACTAACAAAAGCCAGTGGAGACTCACCTTCCCATTCCCCAAGGTAGTTTTACAAGCTAGTTTCATAGAGATAGCAGATTGCAAATTCCCATCCATAATTGCTATTATCAACACTACCCCACCCCCATCCCTTTCATACTGGGAACCATCCCAACTCCTCCCCAAACCATTAGACTGATAGTATCCACAGCATCAAACTCTCTGAGGCTTCTACAAACAGAAAGCACATGGAAACCAAACAGTAGTAAATTGTAACTACCCACTATGCAAATGTATTTGGAGGAAAGTTAAAAAAAAAAAAGACATTATCTCTGCCATTTTTTTTAATCTGTGGGAAGATAACTACACTTGAAAAACAGGACCCATAATACAGAAAATGAGTGGTCACAACCAAATGAAAAACACATTAGAGAAAAGAGCTGGGTAAGGTCTGTATGCCAAGTAATTAGGAATTGGGTGGTCAGAATTATAGGGAAGTTACACAGGGAAGATGGTATACTTTCAAGTGAATAAAAAGTCAGATGGGCAGGTAGAAAGACCCCAGAACCATGCCAGAGAGGGTTAAAGTGTCACTTCATAAGACAGAGGTGGTAGAACCAAGGTGGACACCAAGGATAGTATGGAGAAAACACTTTGTTTCCTAAATTTGAACCCCGTGAAGCCTGGATATTTTAGAGCTGGTACTTAAAACATACATGCTGAAGGATAGATAATTGACTTCCCTGATTCTCATAGCTTTCACCTCTGTATGTCTCAAGAGACAGAGAGATAGATATAATTAGATTATATATAAGTTTTATGTAATAGTAGTCATACTTAAATATCCTTATGTACCTGTTATATTCACTACTGTACACATTTTATATGTGAAAACTCATTTTATCCTCATAGCTACATATGGTAGGTACTAATTGTACCAGCACATCTTTATATAAAATCAGGGAGTTTGTGTATTTTGTTCACCTTTGCAATCCCTAATGTCAAGACAGTGAGTGAATTTGAAGAGCATGCTTCATTTGGTGAGAAATGGTGGCAGAGAAAGATTAAACTCTGTACATCAAATCATATAATTAATAAGCAGAGAAGTGGTGTTCAGATTCTAATAGGGTTGGCTAATACCTATGGCTTGTCCATCACCCTATATAATGCTTTAAAAGCTGACCTCATGGGTTTTATCCTCTTTCCCATGATAAATCAAACCATTTTCTCTACCTATGTGTTGATCTGTTTTGTGGTATTACCACAGATATCTGAGACAAAGTAAGTTTCACAAACAGAACTTGGTTAGTTCATAGTTCTGGAAGCTAGTTTCTGGCCAGGACCTCTGTGCTGTTATCCTGTCATGGTGAAAAGGGCAAGAGAACCAGAGATTGAATTTATGACCTGAACATCTTTTATAATCTCTACTAATCTATTCAAGAAATTTCCAACATGTTTTGTGAAGAACACATTTAAAACTCTACCACGATGATAAGAATTTCTTCTAGAGAAACAACAGAAGACAGTGCCCTTTGCTCGTACACATTGTTTCTCAATCACTGAGAGGCAAGAACATGTAATTTCCTGAGGCCAGAAAGGTTCCCTGTAGAACCAGATCACACATGTAGGGCTCGACTCGTTGCACCCAAATCACTTGATTTTAATCCAGTTCTTTCTCTCATCTTAAACTTGAACCTTTAAGATCTAAGTGATAATTGACAAAGAGACCTACAACAGGAGAAAATGCAGAGAGTGAAAGACTTTGAAGCACTCAGTTCTAAATGGGATGTTTTCATCAAAACCAAACTCAAGGCTAAGGGATCCATGTAGAAAATGGGGCAGAAAGATTTTTAAGAGCCAGAGGCGGTAGATGACACCAAGAAACAGTCTTCCAGACACAATAGGGCCGGTGTTCATATGAAGTCACAGAGACTAGAGTTCTGACTGAACTCAGAGAGACTGCTCAGGTCTTGCACAGGTTCAGACCAGACAAAATTCCAGCACTGAGAAGCAAAGGGGACACTGAGTCCCACTCTTATCCAAGATGATAGTTTTAATTGACACCTGTTGGGAAGGGGAAAATCAGTTTTCTCCAAATGAGTATCACAGGATATATCAACCACACTTTAGTGCAGGTCTAGAGTAATTGGCCAACACTAAGTGGAGTCCATGGTGTGTGTGTGTGTGTGTGTGCGCGCGCGCACGCGCGCGCGCACGAGAGAGAGAGAGAGAGAGAGAGAGAGAGAGCATGGTGTGTATGTGTGTGCAAGCGAGCATATGCGTGCCTTTTGTTTTAGTATTTCTTATTCTTTTTGATTTGGAATTTTTGTTTGTTTGTTTGTTTCATTGTTTTTCTTTCTTTTTTGAGAGAGAAAGAGTAAACTAGACTGGAAAAAGAGGTGAGAGAATGTGGGGAAAGGTAGGGGAGAGAAAGAACAAGATCAAAACATACTACATAAAACGACTTTTTAAATAAAAATTTGTAAAACAAAAAAATCTAAGGCCCTCTCACACTCTTCAGTTCCTAATGAGTTGATTGTGTACTTAAAAGTGTTGGTAATATACCTCTCTGTTCATCATTCAATATGCATGTACTGTATACCTGGGTCACTCTAAGACTTATCTCTGAAGGGCCAGTGTACAGGCCAGAAGAGATAAGGTACAGAGTTAGTAAACCCTATGGAGCTTTAATAGATTAGTAAAGGTACAGAAAAAAATATTTTTAATAGGTAACATTTCTTTATTTTTATTTTATGTGTATGAATATTTTCCTGCGACACTATGAAGAGAGTATTAGATCCCTTGGAACTCGGGTTACAGATGGTTGTCAGTTGCTGTGCTGTGTGGGTCCTGGAAGCAGAAACTTGTTCTTCTGTCAGAATAAGCAGTTCTTTTAACCTCTTAACCATCTCTCCACTCCTCCAACAGCAAAAATTCTTACTGCAGGATCTAGAATGGTTTTAGCAGAAGAGGATCCCTAGAGAGCATACCTAACACTATGTCATGGTGGCAAGGGGGTAGTCAGGTAGCTGCTGTCTCTCCTGTGTTCCTTCTCCATTGTTTTGATTGCATGAAGCTGTTTGGAATCATTGTCTTCTTCCTTTTGGTCACTACTCATTCTGGATGGCATTCATCATGTGACTGCATAACATGGACTCCTTCCCTCTGGTCTCTGCAGATTTCATTTTCTCAATGAACTGAAGTCCTTATCCCTTTGCTCCTGTCACTCCCTCCCTGTGCAATACCACACCCCGCCCACATGTATTATTCTCCTTTTATTATATCTCCTGTTTAACTCTTCTCACAAACTGAGGTCTCCTTCAATGACCCTGTCCTGAAATCATGTTCTCCTCTGTGGCTGGCTATTCAGTACCCTAGAGCTTTTTCTGGGTGGTCGTGGGTTGTACTGGCTTATTTATTTTCCAAATTGCATATACACATCTGGGTAAGTGGTCCAGGACTGAAGAGAATACAAGAGATGCAGAGTGATGACAGTAAGAATCTCTATGTGAGATAGACCCAGAGAGTTACGGGAGTAAATCAAATTTTTATATGCAGCGGATGAGTACTGGCCACTGACAAATACTTGTCACTGGTGAGCATAGAGTAATAAACAGAATTAGCTCCTTGCATTCACATAAACTCTTGTGGCATATAGATTTTATCTTTATTATGTTATCAAGTAATGTTATCAAGTATTGTCTACATTTTATAGAAGGTGAAACCCATCTGGGAAGAGAGTGACTTACCTTTGTCCATTATTTGTTTATGGCCAAGAAGGGCCTCAAATTGAATTTCATGCTAGGTCCATGTGTTATAAACTATGTCATAAGTGTTAACGGTTCTGATTGATTAATTTATTCAATATATGTGACACATATAATGCATCAAATTGATTTGTTGTTAGATACGTATGAGTAAATGAGAACATTATAGCTCTCAAGAAATTTGGAGGGCAACAAAAACTAAAGCCTCATTGTGATAGCATGAACAAAAAGACCTATTAAAAACACAGGGACTGGTGGTGTAGCATTTAACTAGCTGGAGGTGATGCCACAGTATAGGTGAGAAAAGGAAGCTGGAGGCAGATGGGCTGGGTAGCTAATGAAAGAATTAAGATCAAAGAAAGCATCAATGGGGCAGAAATGGTGGAATGGGCAAAGGTATAAAGTTATGCGAAGAGAAGATATGGTTCTTCAAAAGTGTGCTTTCAAGGGACTTAGAACACCTGGTTCCCTGTCATGGTTGGCTCTGGAGGTTATTCTTCATGACAGTTCCATTGCCCTACTAACTTGGAGAAATGTCTCTACTGTTGGCTATCACCCCCCTCGAAGGGTCTTCTTAACCTGTACAAGATTCCGCAGGGAGAGCCAAACCCAAAGACCAACCAACACAGGAGCACAAAGACCTGAGACCATGATCCCTTTCAGAAAATTCTGGAAACATTTGGACTTTCAGGAGTCTCTGTGGTCTCTCTTGGCTGAAACTGTTTCAATTCAGCTTTTCCTTTGTCCCGATTCTGTCTATACCCTCTCCCTTCCACAAGCTGCAAACCACAAAGCTATTTTTGTATTATGCATAGGACACCGTCTAATCCTTAGCATCTACTTCCTGGTAAACTCAAGTAGACACAGTTCTCTGAGAAGGTACAAAATAAGGTGAGGTTTGGAACTGGATTAGTTACTGCTTCACTGGTAGACAAAGGCATCCCAGGCGCACAATGAAAGGCCCACTTCTCACTGCTGAGGTGGATGCTGTAAAAGCTGATGGAAAGCATTACTTACCTCTTTCTGTAGTTATCTTAAAGTGGACAGGGTAACTGCAAGACAATAAAATGTTATGGTCATTTTCTAAATTTGTTTTTCTAGAAGAAAGACTGGAAAGCTGGCAGAAATTTTCAAAGCATTTAAGGCAATCAGTGAAAGTATAGGGCAGTTTAGATAACATACAAAAAAAAAAGTCCCATTTCTGTACTAGGAGGCCTAAAACTCTGACTACCAGAACTAAAATTTAATTATCAAAGTATCCAAGCTCTGGGGAAAGTTAAAATTCTAATCAAGAAAAAATGCCTAAGGCAAGATTAAGACCCTGGCTGGAAAATAACAAGACCCTAGCATATTCATTAAGCATTTTGGTGGAAGCTCACAAAAGTCTTGAATTCCAAAGGTCCCTATAATCTTGTAAAGCTACAGAAATGCCCTACCCCACCAAGAGCTCACAATCCTCTACCCTCACAGGAAGGGAATATAGAGCTTTCCTCCTTCAAGAAATGTGTGTTTTCCTCGGAATCTGTTCCACTTCCTTTTGTGACTGCTTGGAAGACTACTAAGACTAGCTCCAGCATAGTTAAGCCAAAGATACACTAGAATCTCAAAGAAGGGAAGAAAGATACTACACAGAAAAGGAGCTGCAAATCTTGGCCTCCGTGCACCAGTAGGATGTGAGAATTGTGCATGAGACTGCATGTAGAGGATCAGTGATGAAGGAAACTAAGTATAGCATGGATTTTGATATGAGAATTTATAATACTGATAACACTTACTCAATATACAGGATCTAGAATACTGGCAAAGACCACAGGAGATCATACAAACTCGATTTATCTGCACAAGACCATCCTCACCCTTGTTCAGAAAAAGAAGTGATACAAAGTCAGGTAACATGTAGAGACTCATTAGTAGGTACAGGTTTTGTTAGCAGTCTGATTGACAATCTAAAGGAAAAAAAAGGAGAAAGATCAGGGATGCCAGGTCAAGGAATAGATAAACATATGACTAGATTCAAATCATAAAAATAAAATATGATTTGATCACATGATGAGCTCACCAGAAAGCATCAAACATAGAAAGAGTATTAAGTAAAACTATTGCCCACTAGCTATTGTTTTGACAAGGTAATACTAATCAGCAGGTATCAGAAAGCCATTATTATATAATAAGGCAAGGAAGATTAAATCTGGTACCAGCTAGCCCACTTTCTGGGTATTTCTGTGAGCATTTATCATCACAGATAGAAAAGGTGCAGCAATTCTGACTTGAAAATGCATTATAACCAGAGATCAAGATTATCCAAGACTGGGACTGTGGGTTATACCATAAGAAAGTAACTGACTACCAGAGAAGATAGGTGAATATGAGGGAAATCTAGAATTGACACGGGAGGGAGACAGTGAGTATATGTGGTAATTTTTGAGAGAGGAATCCACAGCTTCTCTGACTCCTGATTCCCAGTCTACTTGAAAAAAAGAAGTCCAGAAGGATGTTCAAAAGTTACTTTAAATATAAAACGGGCAAATCCGAATGGAGCAGGGGTCATCTGTGTTAAACCGTGTGATGCTCCATTTGGATTTCTTCTCAATGAGAGGTTCTTCCTGCTCCTTAAGTGCTGTCGAAACTCACCAGCTGTCAGACCCTTCTTCTCAGAGTGCTTAAAGTATAAAGAACCCTGTAGCCAGTGTTATGTGAATGCTATCGATGTCCATAGCCAATGACTGGCTGACGCAAGCCAGTAAAGGCCAAACCCTCTTAGATAGCTCTCAGGGCCCACTTCAATCCTAGACATCTCTTTAAAACTGGACAGAAAAGATTATGTACTTGTGTCTCCATCAACTCCGTCTGCCTAATCATTTTCTTTGTCTTCCCTTCCATAGGCCTTACTGTCTCCAAGAAGACCATACAATAAGCAGTCTGTACTCTCAACTGTATTCAAGAGGAAAGTTACTTCTGAGTCTGGCTGTGTATATTATGCAGAGAAGTCATCTGTCTTCATGAAGAAGGATGCCCTGCTGCATACATCCTGTGAGTTTCTGCTCAGCTCAGATTTCACTAGAGGCTTTGACTTGGCCTGGAGAAGAGACAGGGGAGGTGACTCTGAGGCAAGTTCAGAGTTAAATTTACTACTTAGTATGCCAAACACACAGATATGTCCCTTCCTTGCTGCTGACAGTTCCCAAAGGCAGTGTTTGACACCAGGAGGCCCCCCCAAAGGCAAATTATAAGATTACAAATGAGGCATCAAAAGAAAGGGTACAGCCAACAATTTCTTAATAAAGATTGCAAGTAGCCAAGTTTTCATCCCAAATAACCATAATCTTGGCAGACGAAGGGGATTCTGAGGACAGAAGAAAAGCTTCAAGTGTTTATATAATTTTAACAGGGGAAGACTTTACAGAATCTAGGAAGGGTGGGACCACCAGGGCCTGGCTACCACACTGTGGTGATTACCCTAACATGTTGGAAATTCACCTTTAAACCTTGTTTGAGTCTCAAAGCACAATAGGCAATTCATTCATTTCCTCCCACAGGACCTGGTGCATGTGGCCATCTCCTGAGGAAAGCACTCATCACCTCAGGGTGGTCTGCCGGAGCATCCGTCCAGCCTTGATTTAGAGGAAGCTGGGTCCTTGTGACTGTCTCAGAAGTATAAGCACAAGATTGGAAAGCAAGATTGGGAAATGTTTGTGTGATACACTTCTCAGTTTGACACACACGCAACTTCAAATCCCACAAAATACTTTCACAAATTAGTTCATTTTCTTTAATTATTTTCATCCCAACTTCTAGGCAGAAGAATTCCTATTAACTTGTGATATTTTTTAACTTAAGATTATTTCCTCAAATTGCATTCCTTTGTATGCTATAATATGGGAAACTATTCATACTGTAGGAAAGGCATAGTCTAGACTCTCTGGGTATCATCTTTAGAAGCTAGAGTAGATTTGAAAATGCAAATAAAATGATAGGCTACAGACTGAAAAGGAAGCCCAGGGCACTTTGTCTGGAGCAGTGACCCCACTTCTGTATGTCTGCACTCCAGACCTCTGCTGTTCCTCAGAGATGTACTCCATAGTACCTCAAACTGAACTCCTCTCACTCCCAAGCACCTAAGTCAGGGCTACTTCTTTTATAATTCTACTATAATACTTATCCTGGGCTATCTGTGCATAACTGTCATTTTGTATTCTCAAAGACAAGAGTCATTTCTTCTATGTCTTGGACTTAAGTAGAGCATCTTGTATATGCTATGTCTATTATTGAAATAAATCAAAACAGTAGTGCCATAAGAACAGTTCTTCCAGATGGAAAGAAAAAAAAGGTGGGGGGACTATTTTTTTAAGATAAGACTTGAGCTAGTTTTCAGAATTTCTGTTTACTCATTGTAAGTAATTAGCCTTTTGGTTGCTTTTCTGTGTGTGCTTTCTAAATTAGAATGCTATGAAAGATGAAGGAAGTGATGTCTATGAAGCATTCAGACATCCTCATAAAGTCTTCATGTAGCATCTTCTAATGTCTTTTCCACTATTAGCCTTAGTAACCTAAAAACAGCAAAACAACAACCAAGTGTCCCTTGAAGGTTATTCCCACCCACAGTAGACAATTCAAAGGGATGAGGTTGTTGCTATCATGGCCATCAATCACATGGTAATGAACTGCACAAGGTGTTAGGGAAATGTAAAGCAGATAAGCCAGGTGATTAGCAGGGAAGTCTTGCAGGCTGTGTGGGTGAGAGGCCCGCTAATAAGGGATGAGGGATGGCAGGGAAGCAGTGTTCAGTACACGGAAGCAGTCCGGTTATGAAATCTCACAACCACGGACATGAAAAATGCCCAAGGTGAGCCAAGAACAATTCCGAGGAAGCTGAGCTGTAGGTGAAAACATCCATGTTGGGAAAAAGGAAAGAGGAAAAGAAAGCCCTGAGAGAGGAGGGAGAGGTGCAGAGAGGACTGGGTGATAAATCAGAAAGAGGTCAAGGGAAGGAGATCTACCCATAGAAGACAAAGGCCTCTGCTGTTCTCTGGTCCACCTGCTGAGTTCACTTCTGCATGTGAGTGGAAAATCTCCCTTCACACTCATCAACCACGCCCAGCCCTTGCCAGGTTCCAGTAAAGGACAGGAGATGTCATTTACAGGTCACTGAAAAGAATGTAGAAATATATTAAATGTTCTTGGTTATTTTTTCTAAAAATATGAAGCATGCTAATTGGACTCAGTGGATTATTAAAAAAAAAAAAAAGCAGAGTTCATAAAATTGGAAGGGAGCTGTGGGAGGGAGTTGGAAGGGGGAGTGGGGGGTGGGCACTAACCTAATACGCTGTATATTTTTAAGTTAATACTTATATGGTCAACTGGTAAAGATGAAGAATAAATACTTAACAAAAACCAGATTATGATCCAAGATACTTTCACATGACAAAGACTACCTAAAAATCTTTGTGGCTGACATTTTCCAGAGATCCGCATCCATCTCTTTTATGTGTGGTCACCTAATACTGTGGAGCTGTTCTTTGCCACTTCCTCTCTCTGCAGTTCCTGTTTCCTCTTACTAATTAGCTGCCAGGACTGCAAATGAGATTCAGAAAACAAGGGCCTTCTGATTTCTCATAGCCCAGGCTATGGTTGCTCTCTTGGGGACAGGGAGCTTGCAAAACCTGGAAGAAGGCAGCTAAGAACAAGAAGTGTGCACGGCCTTAAACTCTCATGGACTTAAACAAAATTCCCGTTTGAAACTGCTAAGCTCTATAAAGAGGTAATAATTTTCCAGTGCCTGAAAGTTCACTGTAATAAATTGACGATTATAGAGAGGAATAAAATTAATGACTTTCAACTCCAGATTCTGTGTTCTTCCTTGGTAACCCCTGGGCCTTGGCCTAGCATGAACCTCTCTCATAAAAATAAAAGCCATGGCACAGAATATTTTGTAGACATGGAATTAAATCTATGAAACTGATAAGTGTTAGAAGCCAAAGGGCACTGACGTAAATAAATATATAAACATAATATATAATATAAATAAATATAATTATATTTTCCCTTAAAATTGGCAATATTATTGTACTTTTATATTTTACTTTCACATTTACTTCTTGTCAATCTGGAACATTCTGGATACGTGATTCATAGGCTTATAGTGAGTGTATTTGTTTGGTATGTGTATGTCAAGTTTGGGCATTCCTGAACTAAATACTTAAAGTAAATGGCATACAGCTTAAAAAGAAAAAAAGATTCAGATCTGGCACGCAGATAGCCTTAGTTAAGTACCTTAAGCATGTTAACCATACCATACATCAAAGAAACAATTATTCATTATTATTTGGCTCCTTCCCACTGACTCAGCAAGCTACTGCCCCAACACACACACTTTCTCTTTACTCATCCACCTTATAAGCTGGAAGCAAAATGAATGTTTGAAACAACGTATCCAGCAGGCTGATGACAAACCATTTTACTATCTGGAAATATGACATATAAAACTTTTTAAATGTCAATAGCTTTGCGATCCAATTTCAATAGAAATTAATTTGAACCATTTCAGCAAAGCTCTGTATTTTTTATTTGTCACATTCCTCAGAAGGGAGAGACCCTTTGTGATTTAAATTTGTTTACCATGGGGAGAAGTGAGGAAGGGCTCATGCTGTGGCACATGTGTCAGAGAGCAGCAACTCAGCAAGGGACCACAAGAGTTGAACCCAATAGTTTGGCTACAGGTTGTTTGACCCGCTGAAGCATCTTACTGGCCCTGAACTTCATTGGTTTTGGTGGAGATTTTAATCAATCGCTTTAGTGCTTTGACTGCTATGATCATAATAAAATTCTCTCTTAGAAGTCATGATTGTCTCTTCATTTAATCTTTTTATTATAATATAATTACCACTTCTCATTCCTCTTCTTTCAAATTGTCCCATGTTGACCCTCCAACTTCGCTTTCAAATCCATGGCCTATTTTTTTTTTTAATTATTTGTGTGTGTGTGTGTGTGTGTGTGTGTGTGTGTGTGTGTGTGTGTGTACATTATTATATAAACACAGCCTGCTTCTGCTTCAGTTACTTGTGTGCACAGGGTTTTAGGATTGGCTATCAGTATTTGGGTTGTTCCTCTCTTTCTATTTTTTTTATCTAATTATTGTTTAAAATCCTTGAATTTATGAATTTCAGGATGCAATTCATAAATTTCAATTTCAGTTTTGATGCAAAACAAAACTAACAAATGTGTGGAATTTTATATGTCAATTTGCAAAGAAATAAAAAAGAAAAAAAATCCTTACCCTTAAATTAAAAGTAAACAATGCTATATAAGATTAAATGGTTGCACATGCATGGAAGAATGCCAGGGAAAAGCTCAGGAAATGAATAACACTTGCCTGCTCATACAGGTCATCGCAGCTTTCTTTGTTATTGTCAGTGTGGGCAAGCTCAGATTCAAGATGGACACGCAATAATCCTACGCTAGAACGAGAAAAGAAAAATACCTTTCCAGGTAAACCAACAACGCAGATTTTAGTTTGGTTATGAAGGGGACATTTGAACAGTTAATAATCAATCTACAAAATAGAAGCTTAGGTTTAATAGATGGATAAACTGAACAGAGTAATCTATTAAACTTCTGTAAGCAGGGGACAAAAGGATAAACACTGACCTGAGCATTGATTCAGTCTTGACCTCACTCTCTAGCAAAGGGAAGACAAGGATGCCCTTGAGAGGAAAATATTAAAACTTCAGAGCCTCTTGTTATTGGCGGAATGAAGGACTGAAAAGGGAAACTATGTTTGATATACAAACTCTTTTCATCTCTCAATACATAGTCAATGCTTGGTAGTTTGGGAAATCTGAACATCATTTGACTGATCTCTTGCCAGATTAAAACTGGAAGTGGTGATGCTTCATAATAATTGAATAGATGTGGGTAGGTAGATAGATAGATATTTATAGATACATACATACAGATGGATGGACATGCATCTGAATGGTTTGATACTAATCAAAAAAGGCCCAATGGACTGAAGCCGTAACGTGAGTGAGAATGAGGCCAATGTGTAGCAGTGCAATGGGTCATTTGGTCAATGATATACTGTCATTTGCTAGAAGCTCTGAATCTTTCATATGAGGTTAAAGATTGATCAAAGACAACTTATGTACAGCTTGCAAGACTTTAGTACATCCTTTTAAGTCAATGTGCCATAAGCGGTTTAAATGTGTTCAAAATGAGATATCTGGAAGTAAGATTTGGTCTGCTTTCTGAGCAGGCAGTAAGGAACATTTGGAATGAACACTGCAAAGTCCATCAGAAGGAGGACTAATGGATTGTACTCCATTTCCCCTGACAACACACACACACACACACACACACACACACACACACATACACACACAAGAAGGTAAGAAAATGTTCAGAAAATAGCTGATGTGGAGCACAAATATCTTCCTGGGAGGAGGTTTAAAAACTGTTCCAATTGGGCCTTTAAATAATTGCTCACATCAATAGTCTCCATCAGAGTCGTGTACAAGAGGCTGCTGTCAAACAGGGAGAAATGGACCATACCAGGTTTGATGATTTTGTAGTTAAAAGCAGAAAGGACTAGAGAACAATCATTTGTTGCTATGGAAGAATTCCACAGTGAGTTTGAACCAGAAGAAGTGCTAAATGAAATAACTTTACCATCTTTCATTTATAGTATTCCACTCTATGTGTTGCAGTCTAGGGCATCAGGAGAAGGCCATGTGGGATCACAGCCATCAACAGCAACACAAATGATAGCATTCCCTGCACCTTCCTTGAATGAAAGGCTTTGTGTTTTCGCATAGCACTTTGCAACCATTATCTTTTTGCCTCTTACCACACCCAAGGTATGTAGGAGGTAAGTATTACCTCATTTTGCAAGTGTTAAAGTTGAGGTTCGTGAAGTTAACAAAGAATCGCGTTACTGATGCTCAGAAAATATCTTGTAGAAGATATTAACTCCAATGGAATAATGGGAGTTAAGATTCTGTTATGTAGCAATGATACCAACAGGACAAAGAAAACTGCAATAGTAAACAAAACAAAATAAGAAAGATGATATGATCCTTGATAAACCCTGAAATAAATTGAGAGAAAATATATTAATACTTTCTCACCAAAGATGGTTTTGCACAAAATAGCAAAAAGAAGCAAGATTCGAAGTTCTGAAATTATTTTAAAGACTGCTTTATGGGACTAGAGATATGGTTTAGCATGTAAGAATTCTGGCTTTTCTTGCAGAACACCCTGGTTCATTTCTCAGGATTCATGTGGTGACATCAACCATCTGAAAATCCACTGTCAAAAATATCCAATGACTCTTTCTGGCCTCTGAAGGCACAAGGACTACATGTGGTACACATACAGACAGACAGACTGAGCCTCTATACACTTAAACATTTTAAAGAATTTGAAATATTTTTAAATAGAAGGAAAACCCATTATCTGCTATTTTGTGGAAATGGTATCAAACTAACCGGGGTTCTGTCATCTTAAATATTCAGGTTCTTACTCGCTTTGTTGATATTTCTGAGGATTCTCCTGAGGGCCTCACACAAGTTGATCTCTTCCTCCATGTCCATGCTAACCTTTCAGGCCCAGGCCTAAGTTTTTTAACATCACTCAGTACACATAGCCTAAGTTGCCTGTCAGTTTTAGATCAAGTGCCCATATCGTCTGGCTGCAGAAAGCAAACCAAAAACTGCTGTTTAACTACAAATGAATGGGCAAATGACTAGCTGACTATGTAAATAAAGAAATGCATAAAGTAATTTTTCAAAACAAAGGAAACATATTTAGTTCATCTTCTTCTTTGTAAGAGTTCCTAAATTTCCTTCATACATGATATCTAAATCAGATCTAACTCTCTGGCCAAAAGGAACAGGAAATCACTAAGATGAGAAAGCTGGGAACAATGACACTGATTTTCACCAGCGGGCCTTGGGCAGCCTTCGTTTCTAATTCCTCACATGGCTCACCTCACTCCAGGCGTGCATCTCTGTACATCTCAGCTCCACCTGAACAAATTGAAGCCATTTCTCCTTTCAATCATTGTGTACATATTGTGCATATCCTTCCCTTTTGGATACCAGGTTCTAGGGACTATGCCTCAAGGAGGCACAGTGTGGTTCTGAGCCCTCTTCATTTCAACTGTTAACTCAGAGGTAAGGTACAGAGGGAAGGAGTCTCATAGCATCATGCATTAAAAACAGGAAATAGGAGAGACTATTGACTGGGGGATATTTAGTGAGATAGCTTGCTTCCTTTTTGGTCTGCTGCTATATAGCCATTAGAGAATGGCAAAATCTGAAAGAGAGTAACTAAGCACATAAAGGGAAGGAGGACTAGACAGTATCTGAGAAGAGACAGTTGGTTTTTTCCAATGGCATTCAGGTCTATCATATAATGGTTTTATAACTTTTTTCATCTTTACTTTCATTTGTTTTTAGACTCAGATACAGATAAAAACATGACATCATCCTGTGTGTGTACTACAGGAACGAAAATTGCATGCCAGATCTCAGCATCAGTACCATAGGAAGGGCTACGCTTCGCTGGAGTAGGAGGCATGCAAGTCCCTTGAAAACCCATGCTTTAGCTTCTTGAGTCTGAGACAGGTACAGAGTATATCTATGCAAGATGCACGGTGCTGGATAAGTTATTACTTTTATTCAAGTCTGGCTTTCATCCTGAGCCAGGCAGTTTATGCTTTTGCCATTTGTCTACATAATAACTATGTATTTTATAATTATATGAATAATTGTTTACATGATTATCTTGAGCATACATTCAGTACATGTATCATTATATACACTGAGGTTTATAAGAAATACACTTGAGGCAATGCTTTGATTCACCACCCACATCCCCACAAAGGTGAGAATGAAGGGTTTGTTCTCCCTGCTTTGACAGGGCTGTGGGAAATGGTCCTCACTGCCATTCCTGTTTGGAATTCCCTTATCTGAAGAAACATATCTCAGCTATAATGACTCTGCTGATTACTGACTTGCTACATCAACATGCCCTTTCCCTAAATCAGTACAAATCAGAAAGGCTATCACAACTGCCTGGTACAGTGGCTACTTGTCTTGATGTGACAGCCTAGCTCAACATTTTCTCTTCCAAACTACAGTCAACTCTTTTATGTGGATTATTGCTTAAGACATTCTCTAACAAATACAAGTCTAGTTCCTTTTCTGTGAACATCTCCTACTATACAACCTCCATATTAGCTATTGTTTCCCGAGAAAGATTCAAAATAAGATAAAAAAATTATTTTAGTCCAAAGTGTAGACAGATTAAGGATGACTGAGCTACATCTAGAGTTTGAAAAACATACAGTAAATGATATTTATAATTCAAAAAAAATAAGCTTTCAAAGCAAACTCTGTAGTTTCAAAAACTTATATATTAGGAAATTGAGATGACCTGATTTAGAAATATATCAACTCTTGTCAAGTATTTTAAGTATGTGTAAGTATGTATGTATGTATGTATGTATGTATGCATATGTGTATATATAGGTATGTGTATATATGCATGTATGTATTTATGTGTATTTATTTGGGTATGTATATATGTGTATGCTGTGCATATGCATGTATGTGTATGTATGTGGGTATATGTATATAAATATATGTGTATATAGTGTTATGTGTATGTGTGTGTATATATGTGTGCATGTAAGTATGTAAGTAAATTATATAAATTATTAGTGCTCACTGGTTAAATCCAGAGAGCCATGAACCAAAGCCAATCATTACCAATGACATAAGCCACACAAGCAGAATGAGGACTTGGTGTTTAGGAGAAGCGTCTGTGAGGGTAGGAAGGAGGTAAGAGAGGTAGAGTAAGAACAATTAGCATCTGTTCCTATTAAGAGTGAGCCTTCCACAGTCCTTCAATCCACCTCTGTCTGTTAGCAGTGGGTTAATTTTAAGAATAGTAATAAGAACCACTTCTTTTGACACTGAGTTCTGTTCTCAATCAAATGTCATGCCACTTAGCCAGACTTATCCAATGTGATGAGTTTTACTAAGAACCTTTCAAGTGTTACCGACCTGTTCTCGGATCTGTTGGCATTATTACAAAGCCCATGCATTTCTCTTTTCCTTCATTTCCCTGGAGTAGGTGAAATCTTCCAATCTCATGTTCTTCTGGGGTATCTAGAAGCTACTTAAGAATGTATAGTTGACAGTTGACACTCTGACACGTAGGCCATTGGCCTGCCTTTCTTTCAATCACAAAGCAACAAAGTCTTAGATGACTCTGTCTTATATAGTCTTGGTTGCATTTAAGATGAGCCATACAACAGTTGTAGGAAACAAAGCATTATTTTCATATTTTTTCCATTCCTGAGGACCAAGCATAAGACCCTGCACATTCTAAGCAAGCAAGCTCTTTGCCTCCTTTAGCCCTAAATTTTGGGAGAAAAAGTCTAGAGAGGAAGATAGATGCCAGACAAAAAACTTGTTTTCTGTGGTAAAATTCTTGGGCTTGATGCATAGAGACTAGGAGTTACTTCTGGTTTAAACAACAGACAAATGTGTTTATAGTAGACCATTATTCTGGTTAAAGTATGAAAGGAGAAAAGGGCGGAGACTGTCACTGTTGTGTCAGGAACAAGGGTCGTGAGGACATGTGTACACAGGTACGTATGTACCGTATGTAACCGTACCAGAAGAAGAAGGAGAAGGAAGAAACTCAGTTGGAGCAGTGGTCCTTTGTGTCTGAAAAGAGAACTGGCTTCTCTGGCTTGTGCTTAAAAGAGCCTCTGGGTTAGCTGGTTTCTGGTTAACTTTGCCCAGAAATATTTACTTTTAGGAGACTGAAAAACAGAAAACTCCAGGGTGTTTCTCTCTAAGGCCTCGGATGACACCTACAGCAGCAGTGGTATTTCCTCTTTGGCTTCAGTGGCCTCTGCATGCATGCCCCAGTCCTGGCTTTGGTCCAGGGATCCCACCCTTGGCTATGGAAACACTACTTCCTCTCTTTGTCCGAGCAGCCCAGCACTGATTATAGCTTCCTGCTACAGCTAACGTGAGTGGCCTTGTCTTCTGTTTGGCATCTCACCTTTTCCGTCATCCGATCCTCTGAAGCAATCCTCTGAAGACCAATCTTTCTCTCTCCCAAGATAGATTTCAAAACTGTTCTTTATTGAATGGACCCCGACTGATACTAGAAGAGACACATTTTAGAAACACTTAGGAATCAGAACTTTGGGAACTTTCTGAATATATCCTTTCCTACGTAACTTCAGATTGGCCTCCCTTGTCTCTAACAGATGAATGCTGAATTGATTCCTCAGGCTGTACCTTCGTTACTGTCTTCCATGGTAAGCTAGTTGCAATATTAGAAATAAAAGATCAAAAGCACTAGGATGCTGGTGTACGAGACAGATGAATCTCTTCAGAGCTTTCATGCCACAGAAGCCATTCATGTTCTGGACCTCCCATTCCACAGACTTCCAGAACAAGAAACCTGTCACACAGGCCAGATCCAAGTGGCCTGATCAGGGTCATCCCTCCATGGTAACCTAACAGAAGGAAATTTTAAAATACTTCCTTTGGTCTTGCAGAATCGAGGCAAAGGAAGGTCAGTTTCGAGTGTCAGTAACAAGAAGATAAATGTTGTGCACATAGATGCTTGGGCTGCAGAGACCAGCACAGCACTGGGGTAGAATGGAGCATGCTCAGTGAGCCTCACAACTTCAGGGGCTTAAAACAAACTGGAAGCATGCCCTGTAGAGTGATGCAGGTAGGGCCATGTTGTTGGAACTCCAAAGCAGAGAGCATACAGGAGAGTGAAGTGGTCACCTCTCTCTGGAGAGCAGAAGCACTGTGGCATTTGAACTGGTCACGGGTGTTATCGTGAACTCATACTCTCACTGTATCATTCACAAACATGGTTTCCAAATTGTTTTAGATTTACAGAAAAGCTACAAAGGTGGCATAGACTGTAACGATTCTCAACCTGTGGGTTAAGACCTCATTGGAGGGTCATATATCAGATATCCAGATAGATATTTACATCACGAGTCATAACAATAGCAAAATTACAATTATGGAGTAGTCATGAAAGAATTTTGTCATGGGGTTCACCACAGCATGTGGAGCTATATTAAAGAGTCTGAACTATTAAGAAGGTTGGGAATCACTGGTATAGAGGATGTCTTTATTTCTCTCCTTCCTTCTGTTTATGGTTAATATTTTACTGTAGTATATTTGTCACAGATTAAAAATTAACCTCAGTAAATTACTGTTAAACTCACTTAATGTGAAAGTCACTAGTACCACCTCCACCCCTTCCACAGTATACCACTGAAGAGTTGAAAAGTCTCAGGTGGGCTGAGAAAGTTCAGACTGGGAACTTGACTGGTGATAACACCTGAGGCTGCTAAGTAAGATGCAGGAAGCATCTAATAAGATAACACACCAACCTCCTTTGGTGTTTTCCACTGGGACCCTGCAGGGAACTGACCTCCGATGGAAGCTTCTGTCCCCAAAGTCACTCCTCTGTCCTATAAAATCTCCTAGCTCACTGAGCTAATGTAAGTAGTCTCCACTCAGTCGGAGTGACCTCTACCCTTCAATTGCTCAGATTAAAGGACAATTCTGCTTCTGTTTACAGTGGTCCATCTCCTTTTTCTTTTAATCCCTAGCAGCCTCCATTAATCCGGATCTAACCATCATCACCTTAACATTGAGAAACATTTTAATTTTATTTTCAATCTATACTAATTCTTAAGGAAAAAAATTTGTTATTTATCTTATTAAAGGAACACCCAAATAACTTTCCGGAATTATGACTATTGTCTCAAATTCCATGGATCTTCCTAAAGGAAGGACATGCTTAACTCTCTTAGTTGTGACAGTGTCTAAGAGTATGACAAAGAAACCGAGACTCAAACCCTGTGGTTTTTATCTAGGCATCTTGGAAAAATGTCTAATTCCTCTAGGCTTCAGTCCTCTCATCTCTAAAATGAAAGATGATAAATTACAAATAAGTCTCAGAGTGGTTTACTTTGCATTTTCTATGTGCAAAAGATGCCAAATGCTTTTGAAAGTGTTTATTGCTCATTTGTGTTGATGTGAGAAGAGAGGAACCTTTATTCACTGCTGGTAGGAGTGTAAATGAGTGCAGTCACCAGGCAAATCAATGCTGTGACTTAACATGAGAATAAGCCAACACAATCTAAAAGTATGAGCACCATCAGACCCAGCTATACCACTCCTGAGAAGTCCCCAGAGGACTGTAAGTCACCCATTTACTGTTCCACTATTCACAATAGCTAAGAGAAGAGACCAATCCCGTTGTCCATCTATAGATTAATGGATTTGAATTTTAAAAAGAGCAAGGAGGGATACATGGGAGGGTTTGGAAAGAGAAAATGGATGAGGGAAATGATGTAACTGTAATCTCAAAATAATAGATGATTTTACAAAAAAAAAAAAGGAAACAAATTTAAAAATGTGGTTAATACTGCACAATGGAATTTCTCTCAGCCATAAAGAAGAATAAAACCATGATACTTGCAGGCAGATTGGTGGTACTGGAAATTATTATGTTAAGTGAAATATCTCAGAGTCAGAAAGACATAACCACATGTTTTCTCTCATTAGCAGATTCTTGATTTTAATCTTTTTTGTCTCTATTTTTTTATGGGAATACAAATTGGAAAACTAAAAGAGGGATGATGGGGGAATAAGTTCTGAAGTGGTAGGTGGGAGTGGAAAGTAAGAAGGGGATAGAAGACATTCAATGTAAAGGGAAACTACTGGGATGGGAAGGACCATCAGAAGTGGGCAAAAAACCAAGAGGATAATGGGAGATCAAGAAAAGTAGGTGTGGAAACACCACAATGAAGCCCATAACTTCTTATACTCAAAGAACAATTAATTTTTAAAAAACATAAATCACTTAGAACTATGCCTGAGTCTGTAGGAAGCACAGAGTTAATCTTTCTTTATATCACCATTAACATTACTGTCCAGTTCTAGAATATGCTATGCTTGTCTGTTTTGGACACTTGTCATAGTTGCTATTATATGTTCCATTTCTGTCTTTACTTACAGACTACAGTCCTCATGAGTTCAAGGATACCCCTATCTAACTCATAGTGGTTCCTCAGGAAGTAATACCTTAGTTGTTTTACATGCTGAACACAAAGCATGCTTGCTTGCACGTGCACACACACACATACAATGTAAAATCTTAAAGGAGGAGAAAGTAAAGGAGATCCAGGTAAAGCAGTAGATAGAATGAAAGAATAAGAGAAAGGAAGGTGTATTTAAAAGCCATCCTGCAAAGACAAAGAGAGGTTCGTTCCTTCCTTTCCACTCCCCCTCCCCCGCCTAGAAGAATTTTCCCTTAGAAGAATTTTTCCTTTACTAGAATTTTCTTCTTTTTCCCTACTTAGGATCTTTCTGCTTTTCCCCTTAGATAGCTTTCATGGGAAACTTTTTACACTTAGTAATAAACTCTGTAATCACTTCAAAAAAAAAGTCATCCTGAGACAAAATACTTTATTACATCCATTTGACAATTTAAAAATCATGTGTATACAAAACATAATCATTTAAAATATGCAATGACTAAGCTAATTAACATGCATGCCACTTTCCCCTTTGTTCAGCTCTTTAGAGATAAGGACATAAAATCTACTCTCTTAGCAATATTCAAAAGTACAAACTATTGTCATTAACTACTGTCACTATATCATGTGACAGAGATCTTAAATTCATTCCACTTTATTTACTTTGTTTCCCAGCCCTTATTCTGAGACCCTTCATCCCTGTTCATGGTTACACCCAGTTTCTTAGTGAGTATAGTGGTCTAGGCCTCTAATCCCAGTTGGGAGACTGAGGCAGGAAGAGCACAAGTTCTAAGCCAGCCTGGGCTAAACAGTAAAACAATGCTTTACAAAGCACGTATATAAGCAAATTCAATTCCTGCTTATGTGTTATATAACCAACAACATTTTAGTACGAAGACATCGGCCTTTCAAGCTCTGATGGGAAACAACGGCAGAGGGAATTCTATATACAATTCCCAAGTATACCTTTCTCGTAAACTGGCATTAATGATGCACATGACATAGGCAAATGTTATATTCAAATGACATCGGTGTTCAGCTTCTTGCCAAACGCTCTGAGAGTCTGAGTGTGTACTTTGTATAAATGTTCTCTCATGGGCTCGGTGAATTCTAGGCACAGATGTCTGTAAAGCCGCCTATATTTCAGCCATAAAAGCAACTTAAAATGTGCTCCACTCGTATCCAGTCCTCCAGTAAAGGAAGTTGTTAAACACACTTTTTTCTCCTTTCCTGTGAGCTGCCTTAGCCTTTGAAATATTGCGCAGCAGTTGTCCCCGCTGGGTGGAGGTGGAGCCAGCAGCTGCAGCCCTGGCTGGGCAGTCAGCCCTTTGGTATGTTGCTTCCGTTCACTCCTTTGGGGAAGATCCCACCCATCCTTCGCATTCCTCCTGAGCAAGTTGTGTCAAAGAAGGGCGAGAGAGGAAGCGATTCCCATCCTCCAGGGTATAATCAGAAAAGAAGGTTTCAATTAGCTTCTCAGGATGCACTTGGTGTCTGCACCGAGTGGCCCTTCCCTCCTGTGGCATTGTGAGCACCCCTTACATTCTTTGGGAAGCGCAAAGTTTTGCTCTGTTTGGCACCAAAATTCCTCCGTGTAATCACATGTATCAGAGTCCCAACACCTCTTTCTCGCTCTCTACTTCTTTCCATAGCTGCACCTTTGCATTGGCTTGTATACCTACTTGGTTCATGGCTGTCTAAATGATGAGGATTCTAAGAAGGCAGTGATAAGTCTGATTTTGTTCTCAATTGTATCACAAGCACCAAGCAATGTGGTTGGTACATGCTACATCCTCACTAAATGCAAAATAAAATAATGAATGTCTGTTGAAATTTTTCTTCTATGGCAAAACTTAAAGACAAGCAAGATAGAATCTGAAGTGTATGCTGTGTTCGTGTGCAGCTTCTAGAAGGGAGACTGGTATGGTGTATTTTCTTTGAACCAGATGCTATTCTAATAGCTACAACATATGCTGTAGCTATTAACTAAAGGAAAACTCATAACAGGGGAGCTAGGCTGTCACTGTCTTCACTTTACAGATTGGAATCTGAGACACAGAAAGCTTTGTGTGCTCTGAGTATGGTCTGTATTGCCAAAGTTCCCGATCTGAATGGAGACTTGGTCCCTGGTGAAACCATACTAAATACTGGGGCTTAAGGAGAGGCAGTTAGCTCATGTGGGGACCCCAGAAAGCATTGATGGGATGTCTTTCCTGCAGGAAAAGTTGGTTGTCATGGGACTGACTTGGTTACTAGGACAGCAGATTTCTGGAAAGACAAATTGGCTTTCTCCATTCAGATGTCCTCTCCCACTTCTAAATCTCTGTTATTCACATCTGCTCTCCACTCATTTATGAGCCTTGTCTTGTCATAACACACTTGAGAGTTCCCTGCCTGAACCTGAGACTTCCACACCCTCCCTTAAGATGGGTAAATCTCTTTATTTTCTAAATTACCTATCTTCAAACTTTTGTTGTTGGTCTTTGCTGCTAAAGCATGAAATAGACTAGGAGAGAAATTTGGCAATGGTTCCATCAGAGATAGCAGCAGAGCCTTGAAAGAAGTAGCCATCTCTGGACATGCCTTGTCCCACCATGACTTTCTGCCATAGTGTATGAGCCGCTTCTTGGGCCATGCTACATAACTGCCACGGGCGATAACACCCTTGCCTGCCAAAGCAATGCACCAAAGAGCAAGTCTAGACAAATGTGAATAAATGAATAACCTGTCTTGGGTACTAACGAGTCCCTGTTTATAAACAGCCACTTGAGATTTAACAAGTTCAAAGATTTACCATCACTAGCCAAAGCAAACTAAGTAAAAATAATTCTCCCTTAAATGTCTTTGAGGTGAAGTACAAATTATAAATATGTAATGGGTGAAAATGTCTCTTATTTATCTAAACGTGTCACCTCACCTTAAGGACAGGTACCCTATAAAGATACAAACTAACTGCCCACTCCATTTCAAAGCCTACACGGAATTTCAACAAATCTTCAGTGTGAGATGAATAAAGGTTAACACCCACAAAAATATGATTTATGTGAGAAGCAATGTTGCAATAGCACTGGAAGCCATGTGCTGGGATTCCAGATGGCCTTTCAGTCACAAATGGGCAGGAAAACCTTTCTCCCTGTTTCAAATTCCCAGTTCACAGTGGCCACTTGTCTTGTTCGTCACAATTAGTGAATACTATTATTTTGCCTTGTGTGCCTGTGTTATTGTTCTACAAAAACTGAAAATTCTTTAAAACAGGAACTGGTCTTGCAGTTAAAGGGTGTGCCCTGAAAAGGAACAAGCAGGGTACGTTATTATGAAAATACCATGTACACTTTGGAGAATCTTGGGCAACTTGTACAAACTCTTCCATGCCCAGGTTTCCCTCTCTAAAATGTGTAATAACGGGGCATGGTGTTATCAGCTAGAATTCTTTAAGGACTTCACGGTTTTGAATCAATATAGAAGGTAAACTGTTTAGGCTTTACTCTGGAAGCAAATGAAAATTTCAGTGGCTAAATAAAAAAAAAATTCTCAAGCCCATAATAGCTTAAAGAGTAAAGCCCGGTGATTAGACAGAAAATGCACAGGTATGTATCTGCATGCATAACTGGAAGGCAACCATCAGATCTGAGTGACTGACTTGGCAACCATGAAATTCTGCAAATAAAGCAAAGGAGGGAGGTAATGAAGAAGGCTTGGGGATGGAAGAGGGAGAAAGCAACTTGAAAGTGAGGTGTTAGAGGGGACATCAGGGTGAGACTGAAAGGCCATATAAGGATCAGTTGAAACCTTTGAATCCATTCCTCCCACACACACAACCAGGTGTCTACTCGCTTACCTGTGAACAATGCTGACTTGCGCATAGCAATGTGTTGACTGAACATGTGGTTAGCCTACACAACATAAGTTCCGTTGTATTAAAAAACAGAGGAAAACAGCCAGATATGGTTGTGCACAACTTTAATCTAGAAATAGAGTTAGGGACATCTCTACGAGTTTGAGACCAGCCTGTTCTACACAATGATGTAGTGAGTTCTAGGCTACCAAGGACTACACAGTGAAACATTTGTCTCAAAAACAAAACAAAACAAAAAAGTCATTAGCTTCCATTTTAGGATGTTCATAGAAAGTGTGCAAAGTCAACAACTTAATAAATAGCCAAATATGGTATTATGTAAGAAGTGGAAGGGAATAGCAAATAAAGGAATGGCTAGAAAAATTAAAACTGGTCTCCTGTGGTAGGAGAACTGAGCAAAGCCGTGAACAGCAGGGACTTTGTCTTACAGTACAGTCTTAAATATTTGACATGCGCGTTTTTAATTCCTGAATCCCCCCATTTTTTGCAAGGAGAGCTAGGACTGTAGGCAGCAGCAGCTCAGTTAATGTCTTTGGGTTTTGTTTTGCTTTTTCCCATATTTACTGCTGTCACAGTGACTGGCCTCTAAGTCCTCATTAAATGTTTTCTAAATGACAAATGAATGAATCATGAAGTTCACACGTTGAGTCAGCAATGAAATCTTCAGAAGGAAAAAAAAAAAAAAGAAAGATCAATTTATTGCCCTAGATTTTACAACAGATGGAAAGGGTGAGCTGTCATCCACTAGCAGCGTTTTGAAGCATCCGTGGTCCATCTTTGGTAATTTTTATGGAGACAGTGAAGCTGAGCTAAGACGTTATCAATGGAAAATCAGGTACCTGCTCCAATGTTATAGTTTATGAAATATGAGGATTGTGTTCAACTTTAAAAACTCCCCTAAAATATGTGACAGGCAAATGCAATGAATGACATCAACTCCTTTTTTAAAAGATTTATTTATTTTTATATATATATATGAGTACACTGTAGCTGTCTTCAGCTACACCAGAAGAGAGTTTTGGATTCCATTACAGATGGTGGTGAGCCACCATGTGGTTCCTGGGAATTGAACTTAGGACCTCTGGAAAAACAGTCAGTGCTCTTACCCACTAAGCCATCTCCCTAGCCCCCATCAATTCTTAAAATTGTCTTTCCTCTCTCTATCAAACAGGCTCACATTCCCTTTCATGTCCTGTCTACTCGGCCACCATGCTACTGACCTAGTAGCATGATTCATGTCGTGTTTATTATTGGAAAGTGTGATGTGCTAGAACACATACATACTCAGAATTTCCACAGCAGAAATTAGCAACCATCCCCTTTGATAAAAATTAACACATTTTAGTTTTGTTATTATTCTGTCCCCAGAGTTCTTTCTGGGTTTTCTAACCTGTACCTGTCTCTTCCTCCACGCTATCATCAAGACTAATTAGATTAAGGATGAGAGAGATCTGCACAGATTCTCTCTCCTCTAACACTAGCATCCACCCTGATGTTATAATGACACCCCCTCCTCACTTGCCATTATCACAATTTTTTCAGTGATGCTCAGAACAGACCTTAAGCAGGGTACCAGAACCATAGGACTCTTATCTTTTTTGTTCATTGAGATGTATAGGGGAGAAACAGCACGAACGGACCAAAGAGTGCTTTTGAACAATCCAGATAACATGTCCCATTAAAGAATTCTTTTAAATTATTTTATTTTCAATAACAACTATGAATGACACAGTCTCCTGCAACAACCACACACACTGCGCAGCAGAGTTGGTGACTTGTGGTGAGTAACCCTCTCTGAGACATAAATCCCAGCCAAACAATAAAGGTTCATATAAAATGCAAGCCAAATCAACAGATGCCTGGCACTGGCACCAAATGCCAGCAAATGGAGGCTCTGGTGGAATGTGTGAGGGAGAGAATTCCAGACACACCGAGTCAGCCACAGAGCAATCTTACCACTGCTGAGTATGGAGAGCAACTCATATGGAAAGTCCCAGGTAAAGAGTTCAAATGTAGCCAAACCCATTTTGTTTTTAAAATCCTTCATGGATACAAAGTTTTAAGGCATAGGATAACTATCTAAATGCTGAGTTGTATTACTTCATGTGAATAAAATAACAAAACAGGGTAAGAGTGTCTGCTGCCCCACAGAAGAGTAGAATAATTACATGAAATCTGTTCTCTCTTCACATTCTGTGTGTCCTGGGGAATCAAAATCAGATTGCCAGACTTGCCAGCATGTATCTTTAGCTGCTAAACCATCTCACTGGCCTAATGATTTGTAATATTAAACTGTCAGCTGATATGTGCTTTGAATTACTTTTAGCCAATTTTGATTTGAAAAATCTTTATGTTCTTTGTAATATATAGGTCCTAGAACAATGGCCTACAATTTTTCAAGATTAATTAATTGTAATATATATATAAGTTTATTATTAAGTAGGTATCAAAAGTAAAACACTGCAAACATTATATTTGAACAGTTGCAATTATCTGAAGATGTGTGTTGCTTAGCCACCATATTTGAAAAGTTCTGTCTATGCCCATGCAAAAGTATTTTGGAAACAATATTTAGGTAAATTCAGGAAAATAAGTCAACTGATTCTAGACAAGCATCTTGGGAAACGTGCTGAAGAATGCAGGCTAAGTACCTTCTTCCCCTCAGATGTTTCTGAATGAACACAAATTATGTTTTTAATATTTCAAATCAGTCTAATGTACTAATTTAGCAAATACAATATATTTTGTTTTGATATAAGGTCTCCCTATGTAGCCCAGGCTAGCTTGGCATTCTTGCTCCTCCTGCCTCAGCCTCCTGAGTACCACCAGTATTAGAGATTTACATAAAAACACCTGATGCCACAATCTATTTCTAACACCTTACAACTCTGAAATTCATCTGCCAGTACAATTTTCATCCAATAGTTAGTTCTTTGGCAGAATCTTTAGTTAGATATTATTTATGATTGGATTAAAGAATGTTTCCCTCAAAAATTTACTCATTTGGAACAAAGAAATGTGACCTTGTGTTGGAAGTAGGATTATTCAAAGGATTGGATGAAAATGGATACTGGATTTAAGCCTTGCCCTAGATCAACCTCAGGAAGAAAATATATAGTTTCATTCATAGTTGTTTTGGACTTATGATAGCATGAGCATGATGTGTCACAGGGGAAACACATGGCCTGTTCATCTCATGATAATAGGGGACCATGTAGGGAAGAAGAGCCTAGGGTTCCCAATGTTCCATTCCATCACACTTACGAGAATATGAATATGTAAATGCTTTCCACTAAGATCCACCCCTCAAGGTTGCCACCATTGCCAACAGCTTGGCAGGAAAGCACCCAAATGTTAACAGACAGACATTGGGAGCACTTCAAATCTCAACTGTAGAACAAACAGACAAAGAGGAGAACATGCTCTGAGGCTGAGGACTGAGATGGAAATCATGAATCAAGGGCTGTTAGCCTCCACCAGAGCTAGAGAAAGGCAGGAAACCATACTCTTTCAGATACCTCATAATGAATCAACTCAAGTAACATCTCAATTTTCTATTTACAGCCCGCAGAACCAAAAGAGGATAACCTTTTGCTGTTTTGATTGACCTAGCCTGCGATTATTTGTTTACAACTCCCTTAGAAAATTAAAATGGCATGAAATTTATATTCCAACTAAGGCATCAACCATTGCATAAGGTAGACTGAAACTAATCTTAACATACATACATACATACATACATACATACATACATACATACATACTACAAAGACACAGTAACCAATACTACTGCTGAAACATTTCTAAGAAAATCATACACAACACAACATGCTCATAGCATCTCCTCACACAGGGATCATTAAAAAGGCTACTGCTTTACCAGCCACTCAGATGGCACTTGCATGGTCTTTGTGTCTGTGTGACTGTGAAACTATTCTATATGGCAAACAATGAAAAACAGAGTGGATTCTCCCTCCGCTTTTTCAGGTCTTTGAATCTTTACAGATCATAGTTCATTCACAGGTATAGCTTGCTATTGGTAGGGACAATCTATTTGTGCCCCAGTGGAATGCCAAATTCTATATATAATCTACACTGATGTTGACCAAAAAAAATTTTTTTTGGGCTAAAATGATAAATACTTGAAAAACTTCTTTGTGATACATTTTATATAAATAATAATAATAATAATAATAATACCCAAAATAAAATAAAAGACCAGTATTTTGTGATTAGGAAACAAGGAACACAATTTGTCAGAACCTCTCCTGATTATCTGTAATTTCTCAGTACATTTTACTGGTTCCTGTTTTCTCTCTGTCTGTTGAATCCTTTGTTTTAATCATTCCAATGTAAGTTTCACCTCCAAAGTTCTTCACCTACAAGATCAGAGTTTCTCCATGTATTATCTGAGTAACACTGATCACAACGAGCTTCCCACAAGCTCAAAGAGGGTTTGATAAGACTGAGTGAGTGAAATCTCACAGGGAGTGTCTAATGCGCAGATGTGTTGTGTCTTCTGCTGGTAAGTGTCTTTAGCTCTCAGTTTTGTTTCAGTATGAATCTCACCTTTTGTACTGGGATTCAGGATGTGAGAGGGCTTTAGTAAGGGACAGGAGCACCTGTTCTCCTCCAAGTATACCTATGAACTCCTGAGTGCTATGAATTTGGACTGAAAATACAGAAGCCCAAGTTGCAGCCTTTGTAGACAGAACCTGAAACCGTTTTCCATGGGTTCTTTGCCCTGCAGCAAGAGAATGGTGGGAGTCCATGCAAGATGCAGCACCTTCAGTGCAAGCTGAGATCTGTTCAAATACAGGGAAAACAAACAATCTGTATTTATAAACCCAAGAATAAATTGGGTTGAATCTATTGCAAACACAATAGCCTGTAGTGCAAATCCATGCCAAGTTCTGTTCCACCTCAGCTGAAAGCCCATGGCCTGACAAGTTGGTTCACATCAGTCTTCATTTTTTTCTGCTCTGTATTGTCTTGGGAAACATTTAAAGTTCTTCAGTTTTAATTTCTTAGTGAGAAAATGAAGTTGTAAATTCCATTGTTGTTTATGTACATGTGAAATGAAATAAGATAACATGCGTAAAATATTCTGACAGGGCCTAACTCATACTTGGTGCACAGTAATATTTTTACTCCCTCTCCAATCCTACATATAATATACTTACTGTGCCTCCCCTTCTCTTCTGTGATAGAAATATAATTTTCCATGTCTATGGTCATACTATCTTGATTGCACACAATTTGATCTGACTTCTGAAGCTATGCAGGGTTGGGCCTGGTTAGTAATAAGGGGAAAATGCAGTTTTTTTGCTCAAACTCTTGCTTTTGTGTGCCAACTCTGTTATTTTCTTTTCTTCCTTCATTCAGTGAACTTGTCCTACACTGCACCTCCTCCTGGTCTCCCCTGTAATTGCAGTAGAAACTTTCAGGTCTCATCCTGTGCGAAGAACTGCATGAATGCTCTCAGATCCCCATTGCCACCATCCAGAACAGTTAACATTGTCCCTAATTTGAAGAAAAAAAAAACAAATTAAGGCTGGGAGAGAATCAATTCGCCAAGCTAGCAATGAGTGACTCAGAATTCAAATTATGTTGTCTGGTATGCTGCCTTCATACTGCGTCTCCTGAATGACTTCCTTAGCATATACTGCAGTCATTGTGTGTGTCATTTGGCAACTCATGAGCACACTTAGGGACAGGGCTCAGTACTCAGTATAGTCCACAGTTGATACCAAGTAAATACTAGTTAATATTTATGACAGATTTTGAGTTCACTGGTAGTTAAATAGTTGATGGTGCCTAAATATCTGTGAATGTATTGATTATCCCATGGACTGACTCTTCAGAAAAGAGGGGTGTTTGTTTGTTTGTTTGCTTGTTTGCTTGTTTTTAAGGAATGAATTAAGCCAGAAGCTGATCATGTTGTAGTCTATTAAATCTGGTCATTGGGAACAAGGAAACAGCTGTTGCTCGTCACACACAAGGTGTTGCATAATGTGGGAGAGGGAAAAAAATCAAATGAACAGAACATCAGGCTGCAAAGAGAAGTAGGAAGAAGACATAGGCACATTGCTGACTGTGACAAGCCTCCGTAGTATAACTCCACAAAGTGGCACATTTTCAGGATTCTACGGAAAGTCTATGGAAGTATTGGGCTGGCAATTTTTGATGTTATGATAAAATAATAAGACAAATATAAAAACAAGACAATGTGCTGCATATAGATAGTAATCAAAAGGGGCCCATTTTTATTTATTCCCTCATCTTTCCAGCCTCATCCCATCTACACTAACTCTACTTGAATCTAGTTTCATTATCCCCTTTATGGAGGAACATCAATGTAATTCATTCTTAGTGAGAGCCATCTAATAGCTTCAACTCCAGCAATAATGACAGCTGACCTTGACTTGTGTTTCAAATCCTAGAAATTTAATTTCATGTCTTACTTCAAATCAAGACTCCTGATTTCTTTCTAACCTGTCTTAAAATAATATGTTACTGATCAGGAAGTAAAACCAGCCCTCTGTCTCTGATCTGAAGTTAAGTACCCAGGACCCTGCTATGTCAGTTAAGACAAGGCCAGAGCAGTGCGCTCATGGTTCAGGAATCAACCTGCTGAAGACTTCAGAAAAGGAAAGTGAGGAATGATGTGTTTACTGGCAGAGCTACTGATCCTGACCAGTCCCTAGGTAGCTTGGCATAGTATGTTGTTTCCTCAAAAAAGGGTGGGTACTGTCTTTAGTGTCTCTTGTGACACGACTATCCACCAGAAGGGCTCTACATCCTACCAGAAACATGCTTCATTGTTTTCAACTGGATTTCTTATTCATCTAGGGAGTCACACATACAAATTAGAATCAGAAAGGTTTCCCTGGCCTTGAGTCCACACAGCAGCCTTCAGGGTGACATGTGCTGATGACTGCCCGGCACAGCTCTGCCTCCAGACCTCAGGGGAGTCATTTGCAGATGCTTGCAACAACTGTAGTTTTGAGATTCCAAAGTTCAGAAATCCAAAAACAGGGGAGGAAAATCAATATTGACAAGCATAGATATTAAAGATAAGAAAACATCATTTCACACCATTTTTTTTTCATAAAACAGGGGTCTTTTAATACCAAAAGGAAACCAGTCACATCAGAATTAAGGTGAGTCTTTTAAATTACTAATTTACTACTCTTTCAAAACTAAACCAGAAACAAAAGCCAAACAATCCAGGCCATATTTTGACCATGCTCACAAAAAAGAAAAAATTAAATTATGTTGTCCTGATTGGTACTTTACACATTCCAGGTACCCTGTAACAATGACCCGCAAGTTAAACATGTCTGAGAAAACACATCTGAATTTCACATACAGGAATTTAGTTATGGGATCAATAAAAGCCTAAGTTGGGTTAAAAATATTTAATAAGATCCTGGAGTTAGATCTACTCTGTAAAGATGGATGCTGCCACTGGGTTCCTCACTCCATCTCTTGTCTCTCTTCATGGAGCAATCTTCTAGCTTCTATTCACAGGACTCACTTCTCCCTCTGGACTCTCTCCTCTAGAGGCATGATTCGTCAAATCCCTTGGTGTTGACTCTCACAGCCTTTGAGATGTGTGGCATACATCTTAGCCAGTACTCTGAGGGCTTTATGAAATCTTCCTGAAGATAGGGCTTCTGAGTTCTTTCCACATCTAGAAGAAAGAAGAATATTAGAAACCCTTAATGCTGCAGCCTCTGGAATTAGAGTAGGGAACTCAAATGGGGTAACAATACAGAAATAAACAATACATAGGCATATCAACTCAATTCTGGGGGAAACTGGGGCATCTAAACAAAGCCTGAAAGTTAATGACTAGCCTTCCAGACCCTGCACATTTTTCTAGACTCTTTATCCTTAGAACGGCTTCTTTCACCCTCCTCCCTTTGTCTCCCTTTTCTGAAGCCTTTACAACTCTCACAACTCTCATTAATTTTTCTTTTTCAAGGGCTCTTTGAACATGCATTATCTTCCAGGAAGCATAATTTCAACTTTCCAAGCACCACAGGAGCCAAATGAATCTTTGCATTCTGGTTCCTAGTTCCCTGCATCCAGCAAGATGTTCCCATGTCTATAACTACACCAGGAAAGTATTGTTCCTTCTCCTTGACACCTTCCTGGATCCTCTTTCTCCTGCTCCAATTAATTAATTTTCTCACTGAGCAAAGTAACATTTGCAGATTGTGAAATTGTACATGTCAGAATGCACATATGACACTAACAATGCTTCACAGTTTTTGTTTTTGTTTTTTAATCCATTCTTCAATGACTCAGTAAACCCTTTACCATTCAAACATCTGAAAAAAACTAAATAAGAAGGCCGTTTGTTTCTATTTCTATTAGACAAAATTGACTTTGTCTACTGGGCAACTAAATGATAGCCAGTTCAACCTGAAACAGTGATTGACCTTAGAAGACATTTGTTTTTTTCCAGCTCTGTGGTACCCAAACAGCAATCAGTGATGGGCTTTTAATGAACATGGGTTTTGATATTTGGTATATTAATTAAGTGGCCTCTTGGTGAAAACACTGATTTAACAGATGGGGATTTCTAAGCATAAAACCTTTGCCTAATATTAAGTGCAGGAAACAGATAATGTCACAAAGTAAGTGGTTAACCTTTGTTTTAATAGTCAAAATCAGTAATTAAAAATTATCTCCAATAATATAAACATTTTCTGACATTTTAAGATATTCTAATTTTTTTAAGATAAAGTCTACTGTTAAGTTTTACAAGTGGCAAGGTATAAATGTGTCTCAAATACAGATGTTTTTCCTTTTATTAAGTTATTAAAATAACAGACACCACCATAGACCCAAAACAAGTTCATCTGGACGTCCATATATTATGTGTGCAGTTACTACATAAAAATAGGCTGAGGGGATGAGATTCCTTTGGTAGTGAACTTTGAAGGAGGGTTTCTTTCACAGTGTCTAAGTGTCTATGCTCCTCTACCATCTCTGGTCGAAATGGAACACCCATGTCTAAGTCAGTGGAATCCCTTTGTCTTAAAAAGGAACACCTTTTTAAGGATGGTGAACTAGAGGATTTTGGTCAAAATTCTGGGTGAAGAAAGAGAAACATTTATTGAAATGGCATCTTGCATTCATATCCATCTTCCATGGATTTTTGGTTCTTTCAGTAAGCTTTGTGTTCAGCAGGAATCCATCTTTGATTGTTATCTGCTTAGCTCAGAGAATTGACCTGAACCAAATTACTGTCTTCTGAGACAAATCACTGATGAAGTTGAACTTGTTAACATTTACTTAAGCAGAAGACGAGCAATTTTTCCTAAAAGCAATAAAGATAAATAGATATTATACATTATGATAAAAATCTATTCTTCAGTATGTCCTGAACTACCCATCTAGATTACATGTATTACTCTCTACAGTCACAATGTATGTGGTAGTGTCATTTCTGTGTGCTTGGTAATTAACAAGAAAATAAACTAAAAATGCCCAGTCTTCCAACGGCATTAGTTTCTTGCTTTATCTCATATTCCAGAGATGGGTCATTGTTTCTTTCAAATGACCTGTCTTGAGGAACACTCTGGGGTTTTGCTTTTTATTCTTGTTGTTCTTTTGCTTGTTTGTTTAAGCTTATATAAGTCTTTAAATAAGTATTCATATTCTGAGAGTATCATTAGTTTGTCTCTTTTTTTTTCACATGTATTTTCTTATAACTAATCTAACCCAACTGGTTTATGTACATTTTAAATAGCTTCCAGTAGTATCACAAATGTTTAAAGAAAAAAAATCCTTTGATACTACTGGCCCTTTAAAAGGTTTCAACTACAAAAATATTTAAAGGCTTTCAGTAAATTAAATGAAGATGATTTATCTATTCTAAACTGAATTAAAGGCAAGAAAACAAAGAAGAAAGAGAGAAAGAAAGAAAGAAAGAAAGAAAGAAAGAAAGAAAAGAGAGAAAGAGAGAGAAAGAGAGAGAGAGAGAGAGAGAGAGAGAGAGAGAGAGAGAGAAAGCAGGCAAGCAAGCAAGCAAGCTAGCATAAGACTTCTTTTAAAATCTGTCTTTCATTACACAGCTACCAGATGAAGAGTGGAGTTGTCTTAGCTCCTCTTAATACAGAATGCTTAGCAGCACAGTTTCTCGCAGAGAGCTTCATTTCTTAAAGAATGTCTGACTTAAAGAATAAACAGAAGCAAAACTTAGGAGCACCTCTAAAAGCACAAAACCTTTTAGTATATAACATCATAATACTTCCTGGAAAAAGTTTTGAAAGAATGGTGGTCTTTTTACTTTAAATATTCTGATTTCTCTTTTTGATTGAACATAGCAAGTTATTAGGTTGGAAAATGGAAAACAGCATGACTTTAGACTTACCTCAGGGGTGCAGAGATAGAACTGAAAAGTTGCAGATTAAATCAAGTTGTAACCACACTGTATTACTTGCTTTTTATTGCTGTAAGAGCTTGCCATAGCCAAAGCAACTAACGGAATAAAGGGTTGATTTGGGTGTATGGGAGAGTCCATAATGGCAGGGGAGGCATGATGGCAGGGAGCTGGAGTAGGAGAGAGACTGCATCTCAAGCTTCAAGGCAGAGGAGGTTCAACCACTGCCAGGTTGAATAGCCTCAAGCAAACTGCATAAGTAAAGTAACTCAAAAGTCCCTCTGCATCTGTCAATGGTGGTAAAAAGGCCTACAGTAAGTAGGAATAGGAGATAAAGGAAATATGCCACACTTGCTGATTTGCATGCAGAGTAGAAGCCTTCAGACAGGAAGCAGAGAAAGCTCACGCTAGAAATGAAGTGGGTCTGTGAACTCTCAAAGCCCATACCCAGTGATGTACTTCCTAAAGGCTCGGCCTCCTGCAGGTTCTACAACCTTGTCAAGTGTCCAGGTACATGAGCCTGTAGGGGACATTTCTCACCAAACCACTTCACTTGTTATCTTAGGCAATGGAAATACTTGTAAGTGGTGAAATGACCTGATATGGGCATCTGGCAACCCTCAGTTTTTGTCTGAGAAGAATTAAAAAAAAACACACACACAGCAAACCCTATGCTGTGAAGGATGTTAAATATTATTTATTTTCTCAACAATACAAAATAATGATGCCCAATTAAAATCTTATGCATTAGGAATTACTATGCATTAGTAGGATAAATGAACTATGCATGAAGTTGGGGTCTCCAGATAGAAGCCTTAAGTAACTGTAGTTACAGTGACCCAAATAAGGCCACCACTTCTCAATTCCTCTCAGGCAGAGGCCCGTGGTTTTGTGGGGTTTTTTTTCCTCTTAATTCTGACTAGTTAGACAATGCAAGGACATAGTCTGGTCCTCTCTCAACTTGATCATATTGAAAGTATAACATGCTGTAGCAATAGGTAGAGTCCTGACTGACATGGAAAGAATGAACTTGATATAAAAACAAAGTATTCCCTTCATTGACATGACTAAGTGGTTGTTGAGAGAGTTCACTGAAATGGAAACAAGCCTTACTCGGCCTCCTCTGAGCATAGAGTAGAAAGAGTTAGAGTTCAAAATTCATTAATAACTTATTTCACTGAGAATTTTATCTATTAAATAATCTAGCATGTTAAAGTAGCTATTGGAAAGCATCACTGGGTTGATGAGTTAGAGGATCGGCAGAATGGGAAGGAAAGAATGCAACAGAAGCTACAACAGGACGATGGGAGTGGAAACACCAGGGTCAGGCTGTCAGATGGATCAAGACGGAGGAGGTTCAATAACTGCCTGGTTGAATAGCCTCCAGCAAACTGCATAAGCGAAGTAACGCAAAAGTCCCTCTGAATCTGTCAATGGTGGTAAAAATACCTATTGCAAGTAGTAACCGGAGATAAAGGAAATATGTTATGCTTGCTGACTGGCATGCTGAACAGAAGCCTACTTATGCAGAAAGGAATGTTGATGATCAAGAAAGAAAGTCAGGGTGCTATGGCTGAACTAAGTCTCTACATCTGTCCCCTTGGAGATACTGTTATACACTCAGTCACTTTGCAAAATTTATTTACAATTAATTTTCAACATTTTAAAAGCCACAATTGTTTTATACTCATAAAAATCTGTGACAACTACTAAGAGTTACCACGACCTGGCAACTGTGGTGTTGAGAGTCTGGGATAAAAGAAGCTTTAGTAATTGAGGTTTACTCTCCATCCAGTTGGATTTCTTAATGATTAATAAGAAATTTTATATCTTCCTTGATTTATGTACATTTTTCAATGCTGAACTGTTACCAAAGTCTAGCGTTTATAAGAATATGGATCTGTCTACACATAAACACATGTGTACACACCACCATTACCACTGATTGCTTAATTTCATTTAAATTGTTAGATATTAGAGGCATATAAGTGATTTCCACAACACTGCATGTTTTAAATACAATTTATATACCATATTCTAATTATTTATTTACTTACAATGGTTTTAAAGACAGGCCACACTTTTGTTTGTATTTTATGTTAGATTATGCTCCTTATGTAAACAGATTTATTATAGATATCCTATAACTTACTATACTGAAATTTGGTGATTATGTCTTTAGATATGGGAATATCGGGCATAGGAATGTCCTATTTGAAAGTGGCTACTTGTCAACTCATTTTCATAAAATAATATCATAAGTTACAACCTATCTCTATATGTTTTAATATATGTAATAATGTCTCTATATTCCACAGCTGGGCAGCATTTGGACTATTGCAAAAGGAAGCTTAACATCTGGTATTTGAACTATGACGTAAGACCGTGAACATATGGCAAGGAACCAAACAAGATGCAGTGTTCTCCTTATATAGGGAATAAAAACAAAAGACTGAGGAGGAGATGCTGAGGACAGTGAACAATGCTGCAGCTGCATGACTCTCTGCCTAGTCATGCAGCCCAGTGCTTAGGTAACAACACCTTCAACCACAAGGTGTTCATATTTCCGTGGTGAGAGAACCAATGTTGAAGATGAGACTAGTGCATAGGTATAAAAAGTAAGAGTTTCATCCCATACAGGTGCTCTGTTTGATCCAACAGCTGACACCAGCCTGAGGAGAGGCTCATTCTTGTATCTGACAACTATAGCATATGCACAAGCTGCAAGGAATGTGCATGTTCATTTTGGAGAGAATGTTGTTCTGTTCAGATATAGGTAGCTAAGCAATGCATTGAATCATCTCCCAGTGACCCCTGTTCTGTGTTCTCTTGACTGTCCAATAGTCTCTGCCCATACACCGACTATATTATACAGCATTGGGCCTGGTACATTGCTCTAGACAGTTTGTTTTAGAAGGCTGAAATGGAAATTTGATCCACTTTATTTCGGATCTTAAGATATACTGATGACTCCAGTGTTGATGGTGAATATGGTAAAGTCTGGCAGCTGGGAGTGATTTTACAAGGCAATGGCAGCTGTTGGACCAAAACCAACATGTTGGGAGAATTAAATGAGATAATGTCTGGGAAACTGCTCATAAATGGCAGTACACTACTGATTGGTATGATGATACCACTGTTGAAATGTGATAGATGTTGATGTAAATTTCTCGAATCCATGCTACAATAAATCTATTGTCTGAGTATGGGTATATGGAGACCTAGGTAGAGAACAGTTCTGTAGAAGCCGAAGATCTAACTTGGCAGCAGGAAACACTTAGGTAATCTAAAATTACAGATGTGCAGGTACCTTCCGGGCCATGGTATTTGTTTCTTGGAGCTACATTTGAAGAGCCCATAGACAAACTAGATTCTCTTAGAGAAGAAACAATGAAATGTTATATGTACTGCCATCAGAAAAGACAGAAAGAGATGGAGGAATGTGACATACCAGAGAACAGAAAAAAGCAAGGTGGAAGTTACATTTTAACACATTTCAGGATAGCACTAATCATGGCAGTCCTTTGACAATATATTATAGACCTTTAATTATTAGCTGGATAAAGAAAACCAGCTCTAATCATGTAGAGCAAACACAAACACAGTAGTCTATGCCTCAGAAAGGCTGAAGTAGGAGGATCACAAAGCCAAGACAAACTGAGATATGCAGATAAGACACTGCCTAAATACAATTTTTTTTAAGGAATAGAAATGTATCTCAATGGCAGAGCACTTTCCTAGTGTGCATGAACCCTGGGGTCAATCCTCATTCTGTAAAAATCAATCAATCAATAATATATAAAATATATATAAAATATAAAATATATATAATATATAAAACACAAATTAATTTTAGTAGAATGGAAATATGTGCATACACACACATAACATTATGTATGTGTTTCTATGAATATATATGTATACCATGATAGTATAAAAACCATAACCACTGTGGTATCAGTAACAGACAAAGGAGATTTAAAAGCAAAGACTATTATTATGAGTAACAATTTCTTCAAAATATGAGGACAATTCATCAAGAGATACAAGCACACTAGCCATGTATGGACCTAATAACAGGACTCCAAATTAAAGGAAGCAAGGAGATATAATTGTGTAAGTCCATGATTACAGTTAAAGATAGCAATATTTATCTTTTTTATAATTGGCCAAACAAAGGGTCAAATAATAAATATCTAGAAAACCCGAACAGTACTGACAATCAACTTGACCTACCTACTGTAGAGCTGAAATTCAGACTAGGATAGAACACACACTTGGTGCGCATGGAAGAGATTTCTTGTGTTTATATGATAAAAGACTCAGATATCTAGTCTCAAGGATCTATCAATTCAAATGAAATCCTAGTAGCTGTCTATGTAGAAATTAATAAGTTTATTGCAAACTCATACAAAAGCAAAGAAAGTATACAATAGTTAACCAACTTTGGAAGTCAAAGTTGAAAAACTAAACTTTTCAATTTTATAGCATTACTTTTTAAAGAAAGAAAATTGTAGCTTAGTATCAAGATGACCAAACAGATGCATAGAGTAGAAGAAAATGTGGAGCTGTGTATACTCATATATGTGGAAAATGACTATGGTGGTGAAGGCCACTCAGTAGAAAAAAGGTTAATCTGATGCTTAAATAATTGGATGTCTGTATACAACTGAAAAAAAAAAACTTTAAGAAACATTTCTTGCTGTATAATCAATTAACTTAAACTTGATCATAGACCTGATTATACAACTTGAAATAAAGACTCATCAAAAAGGTAATCTTGGAAATGACTCTCAAAACAAATTCCATAAAAATAGAACACTTCCAAGTAGTGTTTTAAAAAAATTAAAAAACAAAACCGTAGTCTTTGAAAAAGTCCTGTAAGAGGAGCAAAACTCTAAACTATAGTTTAGGTAACAGTATTTGTAAGCCACATACCTGGTCAAGGGTTTGTATTTCCTAGAACTTCTATGGAGTCTGGGTTAAGTGTGGTTTCTGGAATCTGCCTACCCGAGTGAATCATTACCACCTACCACTGTATAATATTGTATTACTACCTACTGCTATATAATGTTTATACCTTTCTTAGAGTCTAAGTGCTTCAGTTTTCATATATAGAAAAGTAAAGAAACTTTATTTTAACTACCTCAAACTAGTATTGCAAAGATGAAGTGAACTGGATTAAGGTAGAGCCCCTAGATGGAGCCGATATGAAGGAATGCTCAGGAAGCTGGGCGGGAAGAAGACAAGAGTGAAGAGAGAAACAGAGGAAGCCACACATACGCATGGAGTGTGGTGGGGGCAGAGGCAGAGACAGAGACACAGACAAAGACAAGGAAAAACAGAGACAAAAAAGAGGTAGACACATATACACGTGGGGTGAAGGGGATTGGGGGCAGGGGGCAAGGGCAGAGACAGACAGAGACAGAAACAAAGAGATGGGCAAGAAAACAGACCTACAAGGACTTAACCTCACAATGTGGAAGTGATTTGGATTATAACCCCTTCTGACTGTTGTCCTACTGTTGAGAATTCACCCATGGTTTCATATCTCAGAAAACACAGGTGAGACAAACAATCTTGCTCACATACAGGATACAGAAGTAAAATGTAGATCAAAGAAGTATATTTTCTTACAACTTACAAATGTTGATGCATCTAAAACATGTTTTTTAATAGCATTTTTTTACTTCGAGTCTACTGTTCTGGGTTGCTGGGAAACCACATGATACCCTCAGAATGTTCAGTCTTCTCTGAACTTAAGCTGCAGGGCAGTGATTCCCAACTGCAGGCTACTGAGGGTACTGTGCCAATTACAAGGAAGCAATCCGTTGTGTGGAGAACAATGTACATGCAGGATCGTGTGTATGACTGCCTGATACTGCATGGCTGCCAAGAGTTTGGCATCAGGCAACCCTGGCTCAAAATGAAGATCACCTCACACACCTCACTAGAACCTTTCCTCTCAACCTATCCTATACCCACCATGCTCTTGTTTCTTACAGGTCAGCTTGACAAAGCCTTACCGGGAATAAGGCAAGAATTTTGAGACACTAGAAATCTGTAATCTATGGAGAGCTCATTCATCTTGGAAAACAGATATTTAAAAATCTCCAACTCAATGTAGCCTTGGCTTCCTTCTGGGCTATAGGATGCTGTGCTTTTGTCAGTACTTACAGTGGTCTAGACACAAGGATATTGGGTTTTATGGCTCACACATGCAAAGGAAGTACTCCCCTCCAACGTACACACTGTCTAGACAAAGAAGGAAGAACTCAGCAGCCAGCCAGTTTTTGCCAGGCAGTCTTTGATCAGCAGAAACTGTCCTACAGATGACATTAGGATTGTTGTGGCTAAGGCCAGCAGTGAGAATGGCAAGCCAACACATTCCTTTAGCTTAGATTTGCTGCTGTGCACTCCTGGAATCATTTGTAACTGCTGTACAACTGTTTCTCATTTGTTTATCAAGCTAACAAATTTTTATGAAGCCCCCACTAAGTAGCAAAGGCCACTATGCAATAATTCAAAAGATAGTTCCACCACCAAGGACCTCATGGCTTATGACTGATTCTTAAAGGGTGAGATTTCTCCTGATTGAAGGGATTTAAAATTGGGACACGAGACTGGAAATTAACACACATGTTAAATTTTGTGTTTTGTTATTAGTGTTATTTCATTTTAGACCCTCTAAGAAATGCTAGCTGTTCTTACAGATGGAGACGTGCACAGAAACCTGCTCCACACTGTCCATTCTGTATTTGAGAAGGACACACCATACAGAAGATGGGGAAGTCACCTGTGATACCAGTATATCAGTTCCTGCAGCTCTTTCCCAGCTCCTCTGCATGAAGTGCTCAGAAGCCTGTCCAGCTTGCAGTGGCCTGTCTCTCCTTATTTGGGTATGGGGAGTGAAGTCAGCATGGTAGTGTCTCTGGTATTTCTAGTTGGCAGAGACACTAGTGAAGCCACCCCAGATCTCACACGGTATGACTGTTCCCATGAAGTGACTCACTAGCCTCAGAATGCATTGCTAACCCTGAGGTCAGCTTCAGAGCCATCAGCAGCACTCAGCAAGGGAGACAGCCTGTAGGAGATGAATTCTTCAAAGATAAGAGTGAATCCTTCCAGTCATACATAATAAAGAAGGGCAGCTTCTAACTGTATTAGATTGTTTTCCCACAAATTTATGAATGGAACCAACTTAGCCAGTTTACCCAAGGTCATGTTGACTTTAAAGATTTAAATAAAAGTATTTGTTTTTCCTGCTAGGATATAAATAGGTACATAGAAAAATAGTAAACAGATTTCTATTTCTATTATTCATGGGATGGAGTTAGCATTTTCTGAACAAAATAAAGAGTTAACAAGTTTATTGAGTTTCCAGACTAGGGTTGGGTATGGACTAGAAGGCAGAAGAAACAGAAGTTGCCAAAGTTTCCATTATTTGAGATGTGACTTCGCCAGTTCCTTCTTGATGTTTGAGGCTGTTGCAAAGCCAACAAGTGAGCACCCGAAAGGTGTTAACTATCTGTCCCACTTAAGAATCAGGATTGCTTTATTTATAGTCAAAGATCCAGTATTTGGGACAACAAATTTTGTATAGTAAGTATACAATAAGTGCCCATGAATGAACTGAATAAACTCATTTGGAGTTGTCACCTACTAGGGGACATTATGATTCAACTTGTCAAACAATAGCCAAAGGCTTTCATTTTGCCTTTCTCATGATTTTTTGATAGCCGAAGATCATGGCAATCTCACATGGGCTTCGATAATTTAATAACTGGTTTTTGGTCAAGCATATTTAGGACATTTAGATGAGTTTGGCATGCAAATTAGTGAAGCTCAAATAATCAACCCTTCTTGTGGCATTAGCTGGTCAATGAAGAGCAAGTCAAAACACATTCGAAAGAGACATCTTTAAAAATTCTAGGCCATACCCAGGTGATGGTGGCACATGCCTTTAATCCCAGCACTTTAGGAAGAGAGGCAGGTGGATCTCTGTGAATTCGAGGCCAGGCTGGTCTACAGAGTGAGTTCTAGGACAACTAGTGCTACATAGAGAAATCCTGTCTTAAGAAAAACAAACGAAACAAGTTCTAGGTCATGAGTAAGCAAAATCTCTAAGACTCGAAACTGAGCCGTGATGGGCAGAAGTAGAAATAAAAGCATCTTTACTGAAACCTTAGCTCATTTGCATCCAGGATGCAGAGGACCTCTAGATGCTCACTTCCTGATAATTTGAGGACAGTGGGAAATGGTCACTGAAATTGGAGTTTCATGATATAAGTAAAATAATCACTAGTTAAGAGCTGGTGTAAACGAACGGTATTTATAAACTAGGCCTCAATTTCTTATGGCGACCAAGCCCTGGAAAAATAATTATAAATGAATGTCAAGTTTTTTTTATTAAAAATAATTTTGGACCTCCCAGCTTCAAGTTCTTGGCATTTTATCTACTTCATTTTAACTGCCACATAATTTACTCCTCATAGGGACTCTTCTTTGGAACAGGTCAGACAGCCACACAGCTGGATTCATTGAGAGTTTGTTCTCAGCTCACTGACAACAACCCAATCGTTTTTTTTCTAAACCTCTAAAGCAAAAAGTTAAATGAAAGGGGAATCCATGAGCTGTATGTAGTATCTGGTATGTGTGCATATGTATGTTTGTATGTCTGAGTGTGTGTTTGTGTACATGCATGTGTGCCCCCTTCCCACATGTGTGTGCATATGTGTGCTCATGGGCTCACTTTTGTTATTTCCAGTAAAAGGTTTATTGCAATTGAGATACACATGGTAATTTTTTAACCCTGCACTGAATTAAAGTGTTTGTTCACTGTACTTAGCAACTTTCAGTCTTATTTGATTCAGTTTAGCAACCTTTCTGTCACAGGTTGTCTAGAAATATGTCCTTGAGGACATTGCAAAGATAAAGATTGTGCACATATAGCTTAGACAAAGTAGCAAATACAATTAAAAAGCCATTTCATCAAACTCATTTTTAGGATACTTTTTAATAATGTCAGCTTTCTAGACATGACTTTAAAAGGTGAAAGCAAATAGCTGTGCACATGGCCATGCATCTCTCCCAAACAGAAATCATAGGTTTTCAAAAGATACTGTTTTCCCCCTAAAATGTTATGTTCAAAAGATATTTTTATTAAAGCCTTGATAGAAATTTTCTTCCACCCTTAGTCTCTAATATTTCAATATGTTGGGTTAAATTTAACCTTCAGTTGTGAAGTGAAGGCAGTAATACAGAAATAACATATGGTTGGCTTACAAAGCAAGTGTTTTCTGTCTTTCAGGCAATAAAACGGAGTCCATAGTAGTTACAATAGTCCTTATTTTTCCATGCAGAAGTTTCCAAACTAGTATTTCTAAAAGGCTTTCAGCAGGAAGCACTATCACTCCTGTCAAGAATTTTCAATACTCCAGTGTCTAAGCAGCCGGCATTTTTGTCATCCTTCCATGGAAATGACAACTGTTATTTTCTCAAGCTGCCTCTGGCTTCCCCCAGGACATTTATTTCACTTAATGGCAGGCATGTAGAAAAGGAAACTAGGTTCATATTGTGAAAATATCACCACTCGGAGTTTTTAAAACCTCATTTGAGTGATCTTATAGCCAGGAAGCAAGACACTAGATAGGTTTTCAGTTGTGCACGAAAAAAACCTAATGTTGAGGAATTTTTGCAGATCTTTCCTGAGTAGATCCATAACAAGCAAGACTTCCAGGGTTGCTAATTCTGTTGTGGTTTTCTAACATGAAGTACATGAGCTGCTGCTTTGCATTTCAGGAAATTATGATGAGGGGTTTCAAAGGCCATTTTACGGATGCTGTGACATCGCAATGACCTTCTCCTCATCAGTTACTTTGCCATGTCAGTCTCCAGCTGATTTCCCTTGACAAATGTCTCTTCCTCTTCCATTTACTTTTTAGTATAACCAAATTGAGTCTAATTCACAATTGTTTAAAAAGCCCCAGAGCTGGAGAAATAGTTCAGTGGTTAAGGGTACTTTCTGACGTTGCAGATGACCCAGATTTGGGTCACAGCTCCCTTGTAGGGCAGCTCCTTAGCACCTGTAATACCAGCTCCATGGGGTCTTATGTTTTCTTCTAGCCTGTAAGGGTACCTCCCGTTCATGTGCATAATCAATCATACAGAGATACATACACAGAAATAGAAATAAAATATTTTAAAATCTTTTATTATATATAAGACATTGCAAGAACTTTCAATATTAATGAAGTACGTGTTGCTGGTAGGAATTAAAGGCCCTTTAAAGCGGTACTTGGTCGATATGGGTAAGTGAAAACTAACTCAGAGGAAGAAGATCATGGAGAACAAGCATTTTGAAGATGGAAGCCTGTACCTGCATTTTCATTGGAAGGAATGGCAAGACTACTGATGACAACCCGAATATTAGGTGGGTAAAGACTCACAAAAGGTAATAGCTGTTTTCTTACTCTTGCAATTTTGTCTTACAGGACAGATGATTCCCAAAGGAACAACACTTGAAGTTGTCCTCTGGCTTATACAAGCAAGCACACACTTGTGAACCCACACCAACACATATGAACATCCCCAAACCTTTAAATTAAAAAATTACAAGTATATGATATATATTTTTGATGCATCTGGAAAGTGGAAAAAGCATAAAGATATATATATATATATAATATATAAATATTATATATAAAATATAAATATATAAAATATATTTATATATATATATATATTTATATATATATATATATATTTATATATATATATTTAAAATACCTACCTAAGACATTCTCTGACTGGCTTTAATTAAAAAAAAATGATGTCCAATTAACTGGGCAGAAAATGGAAGGTGGGACTTCCTGGGAGCAATAAAGGAACGCTGAAAAGAAGAAGAAGGAAAGTCATTTCACCAGGTTTCATGAGAGTAGATGAATGTGACTATGGGCATGAGAGGTGGTCGGGTTAACTTAGATGAGCTAGTTGAATCTGCACAGCTAAGGCCTAGATAAGGCTTTGAAATAGTAAAAGGTCTCTGTGTGGTTATTTTGGGGAAACCTGGTTAAGGAATAATTACTGCCTTATTAATTTCTAACATTAATTAATATATACAGAATTTTAATAATCATTTAATCTACAGATTATTTTATGCTTCTGGATCCAGGTGCAAGGTGGCTTAGATAATTTTTATTTTGTTGTTATCAGTCATATAAAGAACTAAAAGTACACATATACAGTAGCTTTCAAAATCTCCATGTATTTTTGTCAAAATTGCACATAAAAGTAAATATAATTAATAAAACTCTATATTTCATCTTTTTTATCTTTCTTCTTCTTGTAAAATACTTGAAGTAAGCAAAACTATAAGGTAAAATAAAAGTCATAATATATCAAATTTAAAATTATAATTATTTTAATAAAGCTAAAGATGTTACTTAATTTTGAAGTAAATAAAATTTATTCTTAGAAACTACCCTTAGGAAACTAATATACTTAAAATGTGAATAATCAATAGCCACCTAGTTTTTAATATTAAGAATCTAGCCAGATAGTGGATATGTATGCCTTTAATCCCAGCACTAGTGAGGCAGAGGCAGGTAAATTTCTATAGTTCAGGGTCAACCTTGTCTACAGAGTAAGCTCCAGGACAGCCAAGGCTAGACAGAGAAACCCTGTCTCAAAAAGAAACAAATGAAAGAATCCAGTCTACAATGAATCTGTGTTCATTTCAGAGTTTTATAAATTGTTTGATATTAAAATGCTTCTTATTCTCCATGTGCAAATAACAAAAAAAGTCCAAGTTTAAGAGCACCTCCTAGTCCATAAATTTTAAGCAATAAGATAAAACTATATTTATAGTAAACATTGCTCAGATGTAATAGTTGAGTCCAGTATAATTTGTTTTATTCTTGTTATCTGAAACATCAGAAATTAAAATAATTCATTTTCTTACTTAAAATTTTCTATTGATCACCTCCTTCCTATACCTGAAAAAGATACTCAAATTTAATGTTAATAATGGCACAGTCTACCAAATTTTATAGCACTTGGAACAGTCAAGTTTTCTTTCATGTCAATATAATGAAAGATGTGAAGAAGTGTACCTTGAGTCAAAACAAATGTTGTATGTGTGCTGAGTTCTGAATTCCAAGTAAGAATGATGTGCATGAGTTTTAAAATAATGCTTGATGTAGCCGGGCAGTGGTGAGCCATGCCTTTAATCCCAGCACTTGGGAGGCAAAGGCAGTCAGATTTCTGAGTTCTGAGTTCGAGGCCAGCCTGGTCTACAGAGTGAGTTCCAGGATAGCCAGGGCTACACAGAGAAACCTTGTCTCAAAAACCAAAATAATAATAATAATAATAATAATAATAATAATAATAATAATAATAATGCTTGATGTAAGCTTATTGTATTCAGGGCCCTCAGAACTTTAGCTGTGCAAGGCAAGACACCTTTAGGCCATGTAAAGGGCCCCACACTTGCCCCCTACTTACTGTATAGCAGGACTTAACAAATTTTTGCTTTGTTACAGAAGTTGGTGATCAAACAGATGTCAAATGTAGAGACAGCAAACCACTTACAAAATTTTCAACCCAAAAATGTAAAACTTCCTCTCTACAAGAAATGCATGGCATGGGGGACAAAATAGAGACTGAGGGAATGGCCAACCAATAATCAGGCCAACTTGAGTCCCATTTCATGGGTAAGCACCAATCCATAACACTATTAATGATACTGTTATGCTTGCAGACAGGAGCAAGTTATCCTCTAAGAGGATCCACCCAGCAGCTGACTCAAACAGAAACAGATACCCACAGCCAAACAGTGGGTGAAGCCTAAAGACTCTTATGGAAGAATAGGTGTAGTAGGAAGGATTGAGGGCCCTTACAGAGATAGGCACTCCACAGGAATACTAACAAAGTCAACTAAACTGGACCCATGGGGTTCCCAGAGTCTGAATCACCAACCAAAGAACATCATACATAGGCTGGACCTAAGCTCCCCACTCATACGTAGCAGATGTGCAGCTTGACCTTCATGTGGATCCTGAACAACTGGAATGAGGGCTGTCCCAAAAGCAGGTGCCTGTGTGTGGAATAATTTCTTCTAGCTGGGCTGCCTTATCTGGCCTCAATGGAAGAGGAAGTGCCTAGCCCTGCAGAAACTTGAAGTGCCAAGGTGCAGGGATACCAGGAGAGGCACCACCCATACAGAGCAAAAGGGATGGGGAAAATGGGGGATGGATTTTGGGATGGGGTGACCCACAAGGAATTTCAGTGAGTGAATATGTAAAGAAAAATTTAAAAAATGTTAAAAAAAAAAAGAATATAGAAGAACTCTTACTAGTGCAGTATTTAAACACCTCTAATGGATTTTCAGCAATTTTAGGTGGGGAAATATTTGTGTTGAAAAGGGAAAAGTAACTGAGCAGATCCCAGGAAGCAGCTTTTCACCCAATCTCACAAAACCCAGAGGAAGCCAGCCTCCCAAAAGCTCTAATCCAGGCAATATCTTAGGTAAGGAGACAGAAACACCTGCCCCAAACAGGGAGTAACTGGGACCCACTAGGACCCAGGAAGTCACTCCTGGCCCAGAGCACTGGTTCCTTCTGGTCTAATATCTCAGTGCTTGTAATCAGCTTGAAGAAGTTAATGAAGAGTCGGCGCCCCATTCCCTGGACTTGGGGACTGAGGTGGTTAATCTTAGGCTGTCTTTCTAGGGAAAAGTGGTGATTTTGTTGGAACAGGGAGGATTAGCTAGGATTTATTGCACAGCCATAACTTATTGGTAGAAATCTGTATAATTGTTATTAAGATGAAGTTATAATTTCTTAAATAGTACAAAATTTACTTTGATTTCAAATTTAAGGTCTTCATTGGTACAAGTTTATTATTGATATAAAAGTGAGATTAATATTGTTTTTCTCATAAGCATTGTGCCTATGTAACACATTTAGGAATACAAGGCTTAGACCCAGTCTTTCTTTAACTTTTCTAACTGATTTGAGATGGTTAGCCTGTAAGTTAAGGGCCTATAGCAAATTCATGGCTCTGAGTTTATTGTTAGGGTGTTTTCTATATTTTATTTAGAAATAGTTGAAAGGAGTTAACAGACAACAGTCCAGATTGCCTTACATAGTTGGTTTTAAAAATGTCAGAAGTCCACAGAATTGACATTACAAACATTTCTGTATTAATGTTCATTTTGATTAGAGACTTGTCTGCTCTTGACAGCTTCCTGTCTTGGATTCTAAAAAGAAATTGAGCATCTTTGGAGTTACTCCAGTTGTGGTAAGAAAACCACTAGGCAAGAATTGCATCTTGTCTTCTGCAGACAAATCACTGTCCAGAAAAGGACACACTTGCGGAATAGTTGACTGATTATATCTGCCAAGACAGAATGATTAGCCCTTAATAATTCTGCGTTACTAGGTCTGTCAGATGATCCTGGGCCAGAAGGCTGAAGATCAGATGCTCCAATGTTTTGTATTATAGGGACTATCTAGGTGTTCAGCGGTTTCTATAAATTGGCTAAGTTTTAGAAGATATGCTTTGTGCTTACCATAATTTCAGTTAATTCAGTCATTCTGGATTTCTGATGGGGTTGAAGATTTATAGTCTCATAGCCAATTCTGGCTACTTACTTTAAGAGAAAAGATTTGAGAGGATGGTTTTCCGCTGACATTCATTCTAAAGCCAAGAAAAAAGCCAGGTTCAGAACTAAGTCTTTTAGTTAGGAGAGATGACAGAGGTTCTGGTTAGTCAACAAAATGATGGACTGTGTGTTAGGTCTATCATGTACCTTACTGATACAAATTGGTATAGTTAGGCTCTAATTGTATTTTGAGAGAAAAGTTTTATTTTGACAGGAAGGGTGATATGTAGGAGGAGCTAAGGTGGGAGGAGTAAGGACAGAAAGAGGAGGAGTAAGGAGAGGAGGAGGAGAAGGAGAGGAGGAGCTAGGAGATAAAAGAGAGAGGGGAGGAGACGGGAACATGGAGGTGGATGTTTGTGTATCACCCCCAGTCAAAGATAATTAGTATATCTAGGTTGGGTATTGGGTTACACTTCTGATTGTATGGACATCTTGTTATTGAGCATTATCAAACTTATAAAGCCTTTAATTAACATTTTAAAAAGTTGCTAATTAAAAATAAAAAGAAGTCAGAACCTATTAGAGATACTAGGACACACTTTAAATGATCTGTTCTGTCTATGGAGACTAAATAGTTTAATAGGCCTATTAGTTCAAAGTCTGCTTATAGATTTTAGAAGAGTGGCCTATGGATATGTGGTTTTCTGCAGTGTTCTAATAGGCATTCATGGTGTGGTAGCTCATGTACCTGTTTTACCAGAGTTGAATAGAATAATATGGTCACATATGGAACTTGTAAAATGCTGTATTTTTAATTTTTAGTATGTCATTCATATTGCAAGCAAAGTAAATTCCTATGTGAAAAGAGAGAGGGGGGCGGGACATGGAGGAAGATGTTTGAGTGTCTCTGCCAGTCAAAGATAGTTGGTATATCTAGGTTGGGTATTGGGTTACACTTTTGATTGTATGGGCATCTTGTTATTGAGCATTACCAAACTTATAAAGTCTTTGATTAACAAAGTTACTAAGAAAAAAAAAAGAATCAGGAAATTAAAAAAAAAAAAAAGACTTCAAACATTGCATAAAAGTGGAGAGGATGGACTCCCCTTACCTTGTTACCAATTTTAGTGGGAATGGTTCAAGTTTTTCTCTATTTAGCATGACATTGGTTATCAACCAATATTGATTCAATAAAAAGAATTCTTTAAGCTATGGCTACTGTGAGACACTTTGAAATTCTCAATTGCCCATCAGGCTTATACCAGATGCCTGTAAAAGGGTTTGTTTTGTTCAGAAGAGTTATCTTTCAAAGAAATGGTATGTGATTGTCTCACATAGGTCTTAGGATATTAAGAAATTCTTACATCTCTAATCTACCCAGGTCTTTTACCATGAAAGGATGTTTGATTCTGTCAAAGGTTAGATAGATAGATAGATAGATAGATAGATAGATTATCCTATGATTTCTGTCCTTGAGATTTTTTCTATGATTAATTACATTTATTGATTTACATATTTTAAACCAATCATGTGTGTGTTTGGAATGAAACCAACTTGGTCATGGTGAATGGCCCTTCTTATGTGTTCTGAAATTTGGTTTATAATAATCTAATTTAGATATTAATCCCTTAGCCATCTTGACAATTGTAGTTCCTGACATGATGCTTGGCAAAGAAGAAGTACAACAATTTTCTGAATTAAGGACCTACAAGTTCCTGATCTGAAAATAATTCAATAAAAACAATTCTTTAAAAAAATGAAAAGTTTATTTCTAAAGTCTATATATTCAGGCTATTGATAGAATTTCAATAATGAAGTATGTGACTGTTTGGCTAATGGAGTTCTGTGACTCATCCAGGAAGAGATTAACTGTCAAATCCTGTACATTAATTTTTAGAAGATAAATTTGAAAAGATATTCCAGGAGTAATCAGAAGTTTCCCATCACAAGGTGACTGCATAAGGTAGAAAGCTATTAAAGAATAAGACCAAGACTCAAAATGCAACTTCTGATTGTGGTAACAACAGAGAATCAACAAAAGGTCAAGCCACAGGACAGAACTAAGGATGGAGTCAGTTAAAGGGCCAGGTCACCTAAAGAATTTTATGGAAGTGGATCTTTAGTAGAGAAAAGCAATGAAGAGGATTTCTATGCTATTTCTTTTAGAATCTAATGTGTTTTATATTTTTGTGTATGTGTAAGTGTGTCTTCATGTGCAGTCACCTAGGTAGGAAGGGGACATCTGATCCCCCCTGGAACTGGTGTTACTGGCAGTTGTAAGCTACCCACTGTGGGTACTGAGGACTCAGGTCTTCTGCAAAATCAGGAAGTACTTTTAACTGCTGAGCCATCCCTCCAGCCCCTAAAAATAGTGACTTAAAACAGGAACATAAATTGAATAACTCTAAGCCCTTTGGCTTTTGGTTTTTGTTTGATTGCTTGTTTGTTTGTTTTTGGTTTTTTATTGTTTTGTTTTTCTTTTTTGGTGTTTTGTTTTGTTTTGTTTTGTTTTATATCAAGGCATCGAGGCACATACTTAAGTGAGCGGTAAACATAGATACATACTTAAGTGAGAGGTAAGCATAGATGGAGCTAAAAAAAAAAGTTCCTCACACAGAACAGCTATATTGTAAGGAAGTTGTACCTGTAGCATGAAGCAGAGGGGCAGACTCCCAACTGTAGTCAACTCAAAGCTGGAGAGAGGAAGTGCTTTGTGAACTTCCTGCACAGCCCACACCACCAAACAACCTGCTAGCCTGGAAGACCATACTGGACCGTCTACAGTGGAAATTTTCAATCAATAACAATTGTCCAGGAAACGTCTGCTGGATTCAGGGGTGACTATGGAAGAAATAAAGATCACCACAGAATGTTCTTAAAAGTTCCGCAAGAAACATGGGAGAAAACCGCCTGAATGGATAAAGATGATAACCAAATATTCTAACGCAAATCCCCTGAATGGCCAAATTATTCCCATATGAAAGAAGACAAAGCAGAAATGTACTTTCAGAGAACTGTTGACATCAAGGAAATAAATCGTGAACTGAAGAGCTGAGCAAAAGTGAAATAAATATAACTCAAAAGTGAAGGCAAAATTCAAAGTAATAAAAGCTGAGTAATATTCCAAGTATGAATCTTAAGGGCTAGGTGTCTCCTTGGGTAAGAGAACTTGCTGTGAAAGTCAAAAGACCTGGGTTCAAATCCCCAGGACCTGTACAAGCTATCCACATACATACATGTATCACACACACACACACACACACACACACACACACACACACCAAAATTTTGTAAGGGATTTCTATGAGAAAATAAGTAAGGCAAAATCATGTTTTCGTTTTAAAATCAGGGAAAATAAGAAGGAAGATAGAGAAAAGTGTAAAATATAATTATAATTGGAGGCGCCAAGAAGAAATCTAGAAGACTGACATAAACTTATGAGCAAAACTAAACAAAGAATTTGTAAAAATGGAAGATTGAAAGTTAAATACTGATTTAGGACATCATGTGTGAAGCAGTCAAGTGAGCATGAGCTGGATCCCAGTCGAAAGGATTTCAAATATATATATATATATATATATA
>JANHMN010000014.1:32740122-32759849 GCA_030674055.1 Rhabdomys pumilio
TGTTCTTTCAGGCAGTCAAAACATATTCAAATGGTTGTTAAACATATGAAAAACTGTATCTCATTTGTCATAAGAAGGATTTTCATTGGATTGTAATGACTTAAATTTCCACTAATAATATTGCGAGGATGAGGATACCCAGCATCTAGTGGGAGCTGGATTGCAGTTGTAGGACCCTGAGAGCTGATTTGCCTTTCATATAGATCCTATTACAGCAAAGTTGACACTTATCTACAGAGATTTGTATAGAGACTTGGAGAGAATTGTAAAATAATGGATCATATTTAGCCCCTTGTAGTGATCGCTTGGTGCGTGATATGTGGGTGGTGTTTCACCCATACTCACATCCCAGTCTTTTTCCTTTATCTTTGACAATCTCATATACAGTGTATTATAAATATATCTGCCACCCATTAGCTTCTCTAACTCTCTTCAGACTTCATCTGAGCCCTCTCTTCTTCCTATGCAGTCTCTATCTTCATTCATATCGCTTTTTTCCCCTGTGGGGTTTAATTAGGGTTCCTTAAATGAGCACAGGCAGTTGATTGTTTCCAAGAGCATGAACAGAACCATTAACCACAACATAGAAGAAATGAGAAGGAAATTTTAACAGCTCCTCAAGAAAGGATGGTGGTCTCATGGGTACCTCCTCCATCCACTGTGAAATGGTAAAAGGGCCACACTTGTTCAGGCCTTGTGCAGACCAGAGCTACTACATGTTCATGATTGCAATAGCCATGTAATATCTGCTTGCAGTGTTTCACAGCATCTCTAATGATCCCTGGGGGTAGAGAGGACAATACTAATCTCAGTTTATAGCTGAGAACTAAAAACTGCCAAGTTCTTCAAAGCAGCCTGCCCATAACTTCACAGTAAAACTGAGACCAGACTGACTGCACCACAACATAAAGATACAAACTGCAAATTCCCTCTTTTTTCTGTGATACATTGAAGGACAATTCTGTGAGACTGAATCTTACTTGCTACCAGGATAACTTTATAGTTTGTTTTCTCTGAAATTATTCTCTAAATGAGAGATACTGAAAATCCTGCTTTAGAACACTACACTAGGAGTTAAGCATTCACATAGCTTTGGTTAGTCAAGAGAGGATGCTCCAGACAGTGAATCTTGAATCTTAGTTATTCTTGTCACACAGAGGTGATATTCTCTCTCTCTCTCTCTCTCTCTCTCTCTCTCTCTCTCTCTCTCTCTCTCTCTCTCGGTGTGTTAAAGAAAAACTATATTTATTAATTGTGGTAAGCATGGAGAATGACATGTAAGCAAATCATAAAATAGATTTAAAAAATTGTTATAGTTTAATTATGACCAGGAAGCTTATGTGTCTGTAAATTTGTGTGAATTTGAGAGCAGACCTTATTAACTAAACACAGTTCTACTATTCCCTTCAAAAACCCTTTTGACTTTCCAACTTCTGCCAATAATTTAAAAATAAAAAAGCAAACAAACAACAAAACTATTTTATTTAATCAAGTTATATACTTTTTGTCCTCCATATCGTATGTGTATTGGTCTTTTTTAAATGATAGAGAAACTGAAGTAAATTTTGAGTAATTTTCTCCATGTAGCATAATTGGAAGGGCAGTTTCAATTTCTTGTCATTCTCATCCTGGTATCTTTTGTGTTTTAACCACTTATTTATTTCTCCACTTTTTTTCTTATTTCTAATTGTCACATGATCACACATATTTATGAGATACAATGTGATATGTGAACACCATACACACACACACACACACATGCACACACACATGCACAACACATATACACAATTTGAAATAATAAGTATAACTGCTGTCTCTATCACATCTTTGTGATAGGAACATTAAACATCCTTTCTTCTGAGTAGTTTAAACAATTCAATAAATTATTGTCCACTTTATAATCTAGTTTTCTTTTGGCCAAATTTTGCTTACCAAAATGTAATATGTCATTAATATCACATCTGTTTGTCCCAGTGATTACTACTGACACAGCATAAAGGGTGAGCTAAAAATAAAGTCGATGTAAGGTCCCATCTGTCACCAGCTTGCCTCACTAGAACTATTTTAAGCATGAGCCTCCACTCTGAAGGATCTCTTGACCTCAGAGAAGGAGAAGTCATAAAGTTCAAGCCATGGGTGGGAGTGATTCATTCAGACTTAGTAATTCTTTTACTCAGTAATCCACTTGTATTCTCATAACCACTATTACAAATAAGAAATAACTTGTAAAGCTAGAGTCATTTCTCTGTAAGAGAAATACAAACAAGCTTCTTAAGGTGCACGTCTAAAACTCTTTGACTTGCTGTCAAGGATCAAGAGACATTTTTTTAATATTTCACTAATAATTAATACATCAAAACATCTTAATACCCCAGTATGGTACATACACACATTAAGTTAAGACCATGACTCCTATTAGATGGACCATGTCCCATGACAGGCCCCAATAATATGTGGGCAAAACAAAATAGACTCAATGGGTGAAAGAGAGAGGAAGGTCTATGAAATTGGATGGGTAAGGAGGTAAAACTGGGAAGAGTTGGTCAAATACAGAATATAAAATTCTCATAGAATTAATAAAATGTTATTTCATGGAAAAAAGGAAAATATTATTTAAGGAAGAAAAGACAGTAGTGGAAGTGTAAATATGATAAAATAAGTGTCATACATGTGTTAATGTCATGATAAGACTCACTGTTTTATACAACTAATATACACTAATTAAAAAGGGAAACATAATTTAAAACTCCTTTTTGGACTCTTTAAAATTGTATGAGCAATATAAGAAGGAAGTCTGGTCTATTTTCAGCCCCAAATTAAATATGACCAATTTATAATTAATTGACACAATATTTATAAATAACTCAAGACTCATCTGAGGTGACACTTCCTCCCTATGCTACATCCTCTGAAGTGTTGGAAGCTTACGTTAAGTCCCTGAGATTTGGCAATCTTGCTGAGTCACTGATGTCACCCTTTGACTCATAAGGAGACACAAAATTTGACAAAAAATATTTAAAAGCTTGCCTTTCTGAGCTCACATTCTTATTGTGGGACCAGATCCCAACTTCATGATAGTTTCAGAAAACTATTTCTGACATACCTGATCATTGTCAGTGACTTCAAGTCACATAGTCATTGTCACAGAAGCACAGTGAGATTATCGAACACAACCCCTGGCCTTCCCCCAATCTGTATACATGTTTTTCTTGATAGTCATTCGTGTAGATCCTTCCTCTTATAAGAATGATTTCAGGCCAACTGTTGAACTTGGAGGGAAATTAGAGATCATAAAACCTATAGTCTCTTCCTTCACTTGAAAAGCAGTACTGGACTGTGGTGGGGGGTGGGAGGAGGCATGAGAGGGACAGCTTTGTATATAATTAGCAGAGATTCTTCCCTCCCTCTCTCCTTCTCCTTAAACTTGAATGATTCAGTTTCTTTTCTCCAGTACTCTAGCGAGCTGTCAAAAGGAACCTCAAGGGATAACACAAAATTGTATTTCATGGATTTATTCATTTACTCATTGAATAATATTCAGCACTGGTGTGTGCAAGTTTCTACCCTAGCTACTAACTATATAGCAAGAAACACACTAATGGAGTTTCTGCCTTCCCAAAGTCTTAGTTTATTAAGTTACACAAACAACAAGAAAGGCTACTGTGAATGGTGTGATGCTTGTATATAGTAGATGAACAAGAGCCAATAAGAAGAGAAATTGGTAGAAAGGAGAGAGAAGATACTTCTAATCTGGATTTGTTTATAAAAAAAAAACTCTTCTGGGAAAGGTAATACCCAGTCTATGACCCAAGTGAGAAATTAAAATTTCCAGAAAATGAAGACATGAAGAGAAAGTGTCCAAAGAAAATCCTTACAACTCAGAAGGAACTAAACCAAGGCAGATCTGATGAAATAAAACCTATTTCATCCAGTGGTTCCCAGGTGATCTAGGGCAGAATGGTGAAGCAGGAAGCTGAAGAAGCAATCAAAGTCAGATTATACCAGCATTATTAAAAACAGTCGTAAGGAGTTTAGACTTTTGTTTAAGAGTTTTGGAGCACAGTAAGGAATGTTAGCATCTGGCAAAGATTAGGGTGGTTAGATTGGGAGAGACACAATTTATGGCAAGGAAGTCAGGGAGAGACCACTCAGACATGGAGACAAGCAATGGATAGTCTGAACTAAAATATATCTCAGAAGTATTTGTACAGCTGAACCACAGAAGTTTAGCTATACCGAGGCAAATGGGTATACATCCTCTTTGCCCCTCTGCCTGCAAATCAGAGAGATCACAGACAAAGCTCCCAGAGTCCCAAACCTCCAACGGTGCTAATTTGAAGTACTGAGGATTTAAAGAATGAAGGCTGTGAGCTTCCCCTCTCACTAGTGTTCAGGTATTTATTGAGAAATTAGTATGTTTCAGCCCAGACCCTGAACATCTAAATAGAAAGAGCACAGTGTCCATGCTTAAAGATTTCTATTTAGTAAAGTGTGATAGTCATGTAAGCACATTAATGTAAAGCAGTGTTGGAAGTGTGCAAAAGCAGATCTGCCCTTCAAGGAAATCACAAAAGACTTCGTGGGAGACTTCAACAGGAGTTTTCAGACCTCATTTAGGAAAACTGAGCGGGACTATGACATTCAGTGGAAGAGGAAGGACAAATGGAGGGAATGAATTCATGTGGATGGTAATATGGCTTCTAAGTGAGGAATACAGTCCATACTGTAATAGTGAAGCCAGAAATAAGGAGGCTAAACATTGTGATTAAGGTCAAGAGGTTTATGGATATGTTCTAGATAGTTGTGGTCTGATGAGTGTGTTAAGAAATTTGGATTTTAGGTAAGGTCTGAGGGGAGATATCTGGAAGCAAGGTGCAAGTCAAGAAGCTCTTAAATTCTGTAAAAGGGTCATGATGGAAGTCTGCCTATGGGTGATAATAACAATGATTCAGAGCAAAGAAAAAGGAGCTTCTTAGAAGAAAATGTCAAAACAATATTCTAACAAATAGAATTGCTGTGGGCAAAGGAGTTTGGAAAAGCAAAACTAGTTTCTTACTGGATCGTCTGGTGAGATCCAAGCGCTAAAATCGAGATTACTAAAGATGATCACTTTGCACTGTGAATTCTACTTCTATGCAGGTAATTCATACCTGGGGTTCAGCCTACTACACACACGTGAGTTCAGATCATCCTCATCATCAAAAAGAATGTCAACTTCCTTAGAAACAATTAGACTTGTCTACTTGTTTATTAAATAATGATTTGATCTATTAAATTGATAAAAAAATTATGTTGCTCAAAGACATACTTAGTACTTTCAGGATGTGTAAGAGTATAACAGAAAGAAGTATAAAAAAAACACATAAAAATATTAACACGTAAGAGAAGAAATGAGAACGTACCTACTAATAAACAGGAGAAATCATATGACAGCATCAAAGAGAAACAATCAGAAGCCAGGAGAGCAGTGAATTTGAAGAATAAATCCAGTAAAATATGGTCTACAAATAGCCTTTGATTCAACATTGAAAACCTTATAAATAATAGAAGTGATTGAAGCAGTATCAAAGTAGACGATAACAAAAATAGGTCACCTAAGCCATTCTTGGTATTTACCTGTGGTTGACACCCTAGACATTTCAGACAAAAGTTTCTTGTGCCCTAGATTGGAAAAGAAAGTATAATTAAATCAGTAATTGTTGAATGATTTCCTCAGAAATACAGCAAGAAATACAATTAAGGTGTTCTTTGCTGTTCATGGGAACCCAGATACTCTATGATTGTTGGAAACATAATACTCTGAGATGTAGACTTCTTTAAATTAAAGTCCTCTTCTTCATGAGATCTATTGGAGCTAAAGGTTTAAATGGAGTTCAGTTACAGAGTGACTTGATAGATGTTTGATTTCTGTGTATTAGAAATCAGGTAGTCAGAGTACAGACAGTAAGAAACACCAGCTTGTTGAGTTGGGTGTAGCCTGAGCATTCCAAGGGAACAATTGTGATTTACTTTGTCCCAGGAAGGCACTGATAGGAGGTTGTGGAATCTTTGGGATATTAAGTCTAGTTAGAAGTTCTTGAGTATCACAGGATTAAGGGTTGAGCTGTGGATGGATATGTATATTATTTTATGTCTTAAACGTTGTCCTGTATATTATAAGACTTGAATGAGACATTTTATTTATTTCCTTTGAATCTAGACAAAGAAAAGAAACTCTTCAAGGCAATGTTTAAAATAATAAAATGTTCTGATATGTCAAGGAAAGAGTGATATGTGCCAGCACACTAGAGTCTTGCTAACAGTAGCCTGTTTGGTACTTTAAGATAATGTGTCAATCCTGGTACCCTACGTCCCTCACGTATAAAAATCCATTCTGATAACCTCTAATAACCCTCCCAGCCCTTACTGTATATGACTACAAACATGATTATGCATTATCTTCTGCTATAGCCATTAATACACAAAGTAATTTTCTCATGGGACTTGCCAAAGGTTTTAGGAAGGTATTTGGTGTATTTCTACTTTGGAAAGTCCTTTATTTATTCCAACTAGGAAAACAACATGAAGGGAAATTTTTATATCTTCCTGCAAGATGAGAAAACTTGTAAATCAGAGGCAAAGAATGTCAGGCTCATAATAAGTCCTCAAGTGCAAATGGGACTCATCTAAAATGAAATAAATAAAAATAAAATTTGAAAATAAATAAGGCTCCTTGGAAAAACTCTAGACCTGTATCAAAGCCTTTGTTCTTAAATGTTTTATGTAGCATAGTTTAATCATACTGTTTATAATGTAACTCCTTGCATCCTAAACCATGAGTAGAATCGCAATATTCTGCCACACCTTTGGAAGAGAATTTCAGAGAGTTTTAAATCATTAAGGAATTTACACTTCAGAAGCAGGACACAGTAAATAGTTCCCAAACATGTCTTGTTTGTGCTGGCTTATCTTAAGGTTGCATAAAGCAATGGAAAAACAAAAGAGATAATTATCTAGAGACATTAGACAAAAGAAACAATCAGAAAATCCAATTATCCAACCCCTGAAAATTCCGCTTAGAATTTCTATTTTCATTCAAGAGTAACAGGTACATTTTCAAACACTAAAAATCAGGGAACATTGATTTCATCCTCCCTTTTTCTCATTTCAAAAAAATCAAGTAGAAATTACTATGTAACAGAAGAATGAGAATATGTTTTCATATACTCACTTGACAACATTACTTAAGACATAAATAATAATGGATGTGCTGTTTATTGACGACAGTATCTTATCCTGGGCCCCAAAATATTCAAAATCATGATCCTTTTCAGACACAAGCTTACATGGGCTCAAAGTCTATAGCCATGTTACGTCAAACATGCCAGAGTCACTGCAAGGATATATTCATACCCTAGCATATGAGTATGTGGAAGGATCACAAGACAAAAGAGAATGAATATTCATATGAATCCCCCAAGTTGATGCAAGAATATGGCAATGTGAAGGTGTGAATATGAAGTGTGTCCTATGACAGTGTAGCCGAGAAAATGGTGTTGTGAAGGTATGGGAAGGGAGTATGTTCAGTGGTGCCATGGGATGAGAACAATACAGCCCATGAGGGTGTGGTAAGATGGGATGCATGAATCTGTGAGGGTGGGAGAGGGAGCATGACTTGTAAAGATGGGGTGAGAGAGTTTAACCTGTGAAGCTATGGTAAAGAAATATTTGGGGTCTTCATGGTTTTACGTTGCTGGGCACCATTTTTGATTCTGTTTGCGATCTTGCCCTCCCATGTCATTTGATACGCTTCTCTTTCACATATATTTGATCCCTCCAAATTTTCCAGGTGTACAAGATTTTCATTTCCCTTCTTAGTTCAAAAGACATCCGAAATTGATGAGAACAGCAGTTTACTTGATAGGACTTAAAGAAGATAGCAAGAGGACCAGGGCAGCAAAGAGGGATATGATGTAAAGCACACTGACCTGATACTCAGTTTGATTGAGAATTTGGGTTAAACTCAACTCAAAAGTACCAGATTTGAAAGTTATGAAACTAAAGAGCATCTAACCCCATCCCACCTGACTCCCAGGTCAGCAAATTCCACTTTCTTGGTATCTAAGTCAAAGGAAGTCTTACAGTGGAGAGTTATGGTGCCTTTAGAAGAAAATGGATCAAAGGTTCTGGCATGCAAGTGAGAGAATACATGGGCTTGGGCTCAGGCACCACCCACAACCCCATTCTGTGCTTTATACACACATCATATTCTCTGCTTAAATAACTAAATAACTAAAGGTTGGGAGCATCCTTTTCCATTTCTCCCTATTTGGGGCTTATTTTAAAAGTTTACCTGTTTTCAATATCACATCCAAATCCATATATTTTTACAAAGTCAAGTCAAGATTGTTTAATAGTTTGGCTCAGTTGCAACTAGTATACTACTTGATAACATTCACAGGATGCCATATATATATATATATATATATATATATATGCACTTCCAAGTGAGATACACCTCGAGTCTCCTCCATACTGTGAAAAATATGTGTGATATCCTTGAGATAGTAAAAACAGGAGAATTCAAATTATCTGTATCTCAAGTCTAAGTTATAAAACACTACTAATCCCTCAGGACACAGAAAGTGCAGGAAACTACCCCAGAGATTTCGGTATGTAAAGTTGTGGAGACAGCTCAATGATCAAGAGCTTGCTATGCAAACACAGGAATCTGAGTTTGTATCTCCAAACATACACAAAAACCTGAAGTGATGGTTAACATGGGTAACCTCAATGCTAAGGAGACAGAAACAAAGACAGGGTGTTGCTGGAATGTCCCTAGCCAGCTAGCCTTGCTAGAACCATGAATGACCTCCAGATTCAGTGGGAATCTCTGTCTCAATAATAAAACCACACCCCTCAGGAACACACTGTGAAAGAAATATCTAAAGATGCAAATCCACAAAGAAGAAAATGGAACACCTCAGAAGGGATATTAGAAAAAGGATGAGCACCAGAATTAGTAACCATTTTAATAAATTTAGGTGTGTATTTAGTCTATAAAAATAAATGTAAGTCTAATATGGTTGGTAAGATTAGTCAGCACTAAAGCATATGACAAAGTAGTTTAAAAGGACAGTGATGAGACAATCCCCTAGGTAGATACTTCTGTGTGTGTCATTTTGACATAGACAGGTTCATCTGGGAAGGAAAAACTTCAACTGAGGAAATGCTTCCATGAGATTTGCCAGCAGTGAGTTCCTAGGCATGTTTTCTTGCTTGATGTACACACACAATAAACATAAATATATCTTTAAAAATGAATTCTGAAATTTAAATATATATATATTCTCATAAAATATAGTTTTAAAGTCTGAGGAAAAAAGGTCAATGACATCATATACTTAAATATTATAAAGAGAATAGGCAAATCTATGTAAAAGTTAAAGAGAGAGAGAGAAAGAAAGAGTGTAAACAAAGGTGACTTGTGACCAAGACAAACTTCAGACAAGGTTGTTAAAACACAAGAATTTCAGCAACTTTGTTAGCTAGATAAAAGATGAATGTATCAAATTGGTTGTCCTTACTCCTCTACAATAATATTTTGAAATATGTATTTGAATATTTTACTGTTTTGAAAATACATGTTTTTCTCACATAATGTATTCTGATTATGGATTCTCAGCCCTCTACTCCCCCTTGGTCTTCTCTGTCTCTCCTCCCAGCTAGATCCACACCTTTCCTGTCTTCCAAAGTATAACCATATAGTAAATATAATAAGATAAAACAAAAATGACAATTCAGACTAGGACAAAACAAACAGAAGGAAAAAGAGACCAATAGGAAGCACAAGATACAGAGACTCATTTGTTTGCACACTGAGAAACTGCACACACATACACAAAAATACAAACAAACAAAAAAAGAAAGAAATCTAGAGGCCATAATATCTACTCAAAGGACCTTTAGAACAAAAAGAGTGAAGAAAAATATATACAGACAAAACAAAATAAAAATAATACAATTTAAAAGGAAAAAGAAAATCCCTGACATAACATTTTGAGAGAAGGAACCTCTGACCACACCACTGAGTTCGCTTTCTATTGGCCATCTACTTCTGAGCATGCCACCTACCCTTATCTTAAAAGTAGTTTGTTTCCCCAGACTTAGAAGAAACTGAATTTTCATTTTCAAGTAGTTTTATCAGTTGAAGACTGATTCTGGGATACGGATGGGGACATGCATCCCCATTTTATTCTGGGATAAGGATGGGGACATGCATCCTCATCTTTCAGCTCTAACAACACATCTGATGCAGCAGGCCCAGTGCATGTGAGTTCATATGACTTTGGTCATGTTGATTTAGAGGTCTTGATTTGTTGGTGTTCTCCATCACCTCTGGCTCTTAAAACCTTCTGCTTCCTCTTTCACAGGGTTTCTTATGTCCCAAGAGGAGGAATTTGGTGGAGACATTCCATTTATGGCTTAGTGTTCCAAAGTTTCCCATTCCCTGCATAATGCCTGTCTCTGGGTCTCTGTATTTGTTCCCATCTGCTGCAGGAAGAAGCTTCTCTGAAGATGGCTAAGTAAAGCATTTGTCTATGAGTACAGAAGACGTCATTAGGAATCATTTTATTACTACTATTTTTTTATAAGAAAGTAGTATTTGGTTTTACCCTAAATTCCTTGGCTACCTGGTCTCAGGTACTTGGTCATCCAAGCAATGTTGGGTATGAATTCTGTCTACTGTCTATGGTAGAATGAAGCACCCTTTGGATATATGTCATAAGAGTAGTATACTTGAGATTTTTCTGAAGAACTGCCATAGTGATTTCCATAGTGGTTATAAAAGTTTGAGCTCCCGCCAGCAATGGATGAGGGTTCCCCTTACTCTGCATCAACACCAGCATGAGCTGTCACTGGTTCTAATTTGCATTTGCCTGATGACTGAAGATGTTGAACTTTCTTTAAGTGCTTGCCAACAATTTGAGAAATCTCTGATTAGAGCTATACCCCATTTTTAATTGGGTTATTTGTTTTCTTGAAAACTAGTGTTGGAGGCTTTTTGTTTTTTGTCTTTTGGGGGGCTTGGTTTTTTTTAAGTTTTTTATATATTTGGCTGTTAACCTTCTATTGGATGTGCAGCTTGTAAAAATCTTTACCTGTTACGTATGTTGCTACTTTGTCTGAATGATGGTTTTCTTTGCCATACAGCAGTTTTTCAGTTTCATCAGTTTTTATTTTTTAATTGTTGATCTTAGTGCCTATGCTAATGGTGTTCTGTTCAGAAAGCTTTAGTCTATGCCAATGAGTTCAAGGCTATTCTCTACTTTCTCTTCTATCAGGTTGAAAGTGTCTGGTTCTATATTGAAGTCTTTGATCTACTTTGAGCTGAGTTTTTTGAGGCATGATAATTATGGATATATTTGCATTCTTCTACATGTAAGCCATCCAGTTTGACCAATACCTATTAAAGATACTGTCTTTTTTCCAATGTGTATTTCTTGCTTCTTTATCAATAGGTGTGTGAATTGCTGTCTGGATCTTCAATTCAAAAGATCAATTTGTCTGTATTTGTGCCAACACGATGCTACTTTTATTTTCTAAGTCTCTAATACAACTTGAAATTGGGAGTGGTAATTCCTCCACCAGTTCTTTTTTTATTCAGGATTGTTTTTAGCTATTCCATTTTAGATGTTTTTGTTTGGTTTGGTTTCACTTTTGGTTGTGTGTATGTAAGTGTGTGCATGTGTGTGCATGTGTTTGTGTGTGTGTTTCCATATGAAGCTGAAATTTGTCCTTTCGATATCTATGAAAGATATGTGTTAAAATTTTGATGAGGATTACATTAAATATGTAGATTGCTTTTAGTATGATGGGCATTTTTACTATAATAATTTTACTGATCTATGAGCATGGGAGATTTTTCCATCTTCTGATATCTTTTTCAGTTTCCTGTTTTCAACATGTTCAAGTTTTATTATACAAATCTTTCACTTGCTTAGTTAGAGTTGCTCCAAGATATTTTATATTATTTGAGGCTATTGAGAAAGCTGTTTCCCTGACTTCTTTCTCAGTCCATGTGTAATTTGTATATAGGAGGCCTACTGGATTATTTCGGTTCACTTTGTATCCAGCTACCATTCTGGAAGTATTTATCAATTATAGGAGTTTCTCAGTGAAAATTTTAGGGTCACTTATATATATACCATCAGATTGTCTTCAAATAATGATACTATGACTACAACTTTTTCTTTTCTAATTTGTATCCTCTTGATCTCTTTTGAGTATCTTACTGCCCTAGCTAAGACTTCAAGTACTATACTGAATTGATATGGAGAAAGCAGACAACTTTGTCTTGTTCCTGATTTTAATGAGATTGCTTTGTGTTTCCCTTCATTTAAGTTGTTGTTGGTTATGGTTTGTAAACTTTCTGTTGTTTCTGTTCTTGTTAATTTTAACCTTTGGTGGTCGGATAGGATTCAGGGTGTTATTTCCATTTTCCTGTGTCCATTGCAACTTCCTGTATATCCAAGTATGTGCTTAATTTTGTAGAAAGTTCTCTGAGATGTTGAGAAGAAGGTACGTTCTTTTGTATTTGAATAAAATATTTTCTACCTGTTTGGTCCATTTGGTTTGTAACATCTGATTGCTCCAGCATTTTTTAGTTGTTGTCTGGAAGACCTACCTAGTGGTGAGAGTGAGGTACTGAAATCTCCCACTATCAGTGTGTGAGAGGCAATATGTAATTTAAGCTGTTTTAGTGCTTCTTTTATGAATTTGGGTACCATTGTGTTTGATGAATAAATACTAAGAATTATAATGTCCTCTTGGTGGACTTTTTTGTTGTTGTTGTTAGACATGTAGTGTCCTTCCCTATAGCTTCTAATTAGTTTTGGTTTGAAGTCTATTTTATCAGATACTAAGCTGGCTACACCAGATTTCTTCTTAGATTAATTTGTTGGAAACATCTTTTACCATCCATTTATGCTGAAGTGATGTCTATCTTTGATGTTAAAGTGTGTTTTAGGATGCAGCAAAAGGATGGATCCTGTTCTGCATCCATTCTATTAATCTGTATTTTTTAATTGATGAAATGTTTTCAATGATGTTGAGAGATATCAATGAATAGTCCTTGTTGGTTCCTGTCATTTTCTTGTTCTTGTTGTTGTTGTGGTGGTGGTGGTGGTGGTGATGGTGGTGGTGGTGGTGGTGGTGATGGTGGTGGTGGAGGTGACAGTGGTGGTGTGTGTATGTATGCATTCTTGATTCGCTGGTCTGGGATTAACTATTTCTTGTGTTTCTTTGGGTGTCATTAATTTCTTTAGGTTGAAGTTTTCCTTCAAGTGTCTTCTGTAAGCCTGAGTTTACAGATAGATATCAGATATTGTAGATTTTATGTCAGACAGGGAAATGATCCATGAAGAGGTGAGACTGAAAACTCAGTTTTCATAAGTTAGGCTGGATCAAACTCCAAGAGTCTAATGCCAGGTAGTTTATTGCCAGTATCTTTAAACACAATATATTTAGGTGGGAAATTCCCTGGTGTGATACAATTTCCAGCACTCACAGAGGCATAATCACATCAAAGCAACTCAGAGTGTTATTTTTTCCAAAAAGATGGGCTCTAGAGATGGGCTATTTGTACTAGCTAAGGGTCTAAAATTGGATCTAGCATGGCCTCACTCATTTAGATAGTACAGAGGTGACTTGGGCTATTAGCCACCTCTGGTCCTAGTTGTGGGAACTCAGGGAGCCCCTGGTTATATGAGTAATATAAAGGTTATTTAGCCACCTCCAGTCCTGTTTATGGAGTTTGCTATGGCCAGGCTCAACAGATAATGCAGATGCTGAAGCTACTAATCACCTCAATTTCCAGCCTTCTGGTTGGGAAAAAAAAACAGGTTTTACATCTTTTTCATTGGGGGAAAAAAAACAAACAATCTTTCAGGCTTAACATTCCTTGTCTACATGGAGATCTGTGGGCGTAAAGATCTTCATGCTCAGAAGAAGACATTGCTTACATTTGGTTTTATTATGGAATGCTTCATTTTCTCCATCTATTGTGATTCATACTTTTGCTGGGTATAGTAGTCTGGGGTACCATCTGTGATCTCTTACAAGTCTGTAGAACATCTATCTACCTGGGCTTTTCTGACTTTTAGTGACTCCACTGAGAAATCAAGTATTATTCTAGTAGGTTTGCATACATGGGCTGGTCCATGACTACCAGTATATAGCAGAGGACTACCTTGTCTGGCCTCAGTGGAAGAGGATGAGTCTAATCCTGTAGAGCCTTGATGCCCCAGGGAAGGGGGATACAGGAGGGAGTGAGGAGGGATTGGGAGAGCACCCTCTCAGAGGCAAAAGGAAAAGGGTGGGGTAAAGAACTCTTGGAGGAAGGACCAGGAAGTGGGGCAATATTGGAATGTAAATAAATAAAACAATTTAAAAAACATTAGCTGTCTGATGAAAATGTCTTCATGTTGTTGAACCCATATTGAAGAAAGAGGAAGAATAAAAATGAACAGAGGTGAAATATGTAACCACACCAGGCTACAAAAACCCACACCAGACAAAGCAGAGCATGTGTCCCATAAACCCTAAAGGGATAACGTGTGGCTATTAGAACTTGTCCTCTCTAAACAGGGTCTTGAACAGGCATTGATCACTGAATCAAAACCCATTAAAAAAACACATTAGGATTATTAAAATTTCCTGTGCAAGGAGGTCTATGTGATCCATTGGAGATGGGGCAGAAAGTAAGTGGAGGCAGGTGATCTGCTACAGAGGTGAAGATGAGACTGGGGGATTGAACTTGGTGGAACGGGGAAGAGGAGAGAGATTAATATCTGCTGTTAGCTACCTGTTTCCCTGGCAGGACTTCTTAATATATATAGTTTCTAATAACTAATTCAAACTACAGAATATAGAAATAACAACAATAAGACAATATTTTAAGAACTGTAGACACTATTGAAATATTTAAAATGCTATTTATAGATGATGGCAACACACACACACATGAATATATATATATATATATATATATATATATATATATATATTCTTTATGATAGGAAAATCTGATAAATAAGCAGTTTTACCTACATTAATCAATAATTTAAAGACCCCTTAACATGCTTATTCTAATAAAATTCTGAAAAATGACAGTGTTTGTTTCTATAATACTTACTATTTCTTGAATTTAATACCTATGAACTCTTCACACTCAATTTTCAGCTAAAATAGACATACAGTGCATCTATGGAAGTGCTTGATTGTGAATGGGATGCAAACAAAGTGTCCAGGATAAGGCACTTTCTATATTTATACAGTGTACCACAAGATTAATATCTGAAAATCTTAAAGAACTTTCTAAGACCCTGAATTCTATCTGTGAAATATAATGGAATCATCTCATCCACAAGTGCTAGTGAAATGCTTGGTTTATTTTCTTTCATTTCACAGGGCTGAGCTGGAGGCTAGGAAAACTTGGCTATTCACACTGAGCTACACCTCCAACATAAGAAAATTCTGACACTGGATACAGCCCTTATCTTTTTAAGGAAAAGAGAAATGTAATTAAGAGTGAGATAAGTATTTTGATTGGGCCCTCCAGACAGTCTGGGATCAATCACAATAAAGCCAGCCTAATCTCATGACCTATAGATGAAACAAAATAGACAAGCTGATGCTCTACAACAAAAAACAAATGTACCAATAACTGATGATTGCTGCTAATGTGCATTGGTTTAATGAACTCAAGGATGGATACATGCTAAACCTAATGTATATTACATCCTGCACCAAGTTCTGTTTTAAATTGTAAGAGTTCTATTAGATACATCAATATATTCTACTTTCACTTGTTTTTGTTAAAGTCTCTGCATTGATCTTACACATTAGTTTATTAACCAATTCTAGCAACCTTGAGCCTTATAATCTAAAACATTGATCTCTTTGACTGCTTTTGTATGGTGTCCCCTTTAAGTTCTAAGATTGGGATTCCCACCCCAGGAAAGAAACCTGGATATTGACAAAGCCAAGCAGTTCAATAGAATGCAAGGCTAACAATAAGCATGCTTGACAAGATGGTCTCTGTCCTTATGAGGATGGCAGTTTAAAGATAAAGAAGTGCAAAACAAATACATAAATACATAAAGAAAATACATTTTCTGATTACAAAATGGTAAGTTCATACAGAAAACCAACAGGGGCTGATAAGAATATCACAATGAATTAAGGGGGGTTTCTTAAGCATAGTCCACGGGCAACATCTCAGGGGAAGACCTATGACTACAGAAAATAAAGTACACTCTATAAAAGAAAATCCATATGCTTATTGTAGTGATTTGAATAAGGATACCTCCATAGGCGCATATGTTGAGATACTTAGTGCCCGGTTGATGAACTGTTCGGAAAGGATTAGGAGGTGTGGCCATGTTGGCAGAGGTGTGAATAGAACAGTAACTATGACACACATGATATCACTGCTGCTCCAGAGCAGCTGCAGAGAAAACTGTATAGTCAGAGCATGGTGAACAATGGTGATAATGTGGATATGACACAAAGCTGATGAGACAAACAGAGCTCGTGCTTGCGGGGCTTTGTCAGGTAATAGTAAAGAGGATAAATTTTATTCTGAGTTCAGAGCAAGCCACTAACATTATTAAATAGGAAACCTTAAAAGACAATATGGTTCAGCAAGTGAACTTGTTTGATGCACAAGCCTGATTACCTCACAGTAAAAAGCTGGAGGAGGTGGTGTGCATCTCTTATCCCAGATAAGAGGTAAAGACCGGAAAAAATCTGAAAATGTATGGGTAAGCTAGCATGAACTATTCAGTGAAGCCGAAACAGCAGGCGAGACCTTGCCCCAACAAGATAGAATGAGAGAACTGGCATCCAAAAGCTGTTCTATGACCTTCACGTGCATGCTGTAGCAGATGCATGCCTTTATGAGAACACACACACACACACACACACACACACACACACACAAAATAACAATAATGAAATGAGGCTGTGTATACTCTACAGTATTGGTGGAATACTAAGCTGCAAGGAGGATGACAAGAATGGACTAGAAATGAGGGTTACTTTAGAAATAAAAATAAAAGGCCTACCAGTGAGTTCTCCATGTATTCTGAAGAAAAGAAATGAAGTGTTATGACTTTAAGATTTTTGAATTAAATAATTTGATCTGTTATTGGGTCCACTCAATAGAATACCATAAAAACCAAAAGATAAATACTTTGGGTTACAATACAGAATTAAAATTTTGGTTTGGAAGGATGTGAGGATTAAGATAACTAAGTTTTATGTAGAAGACTAGCTTTCGCTATACCTGAAGGTGTCATGGAAACTTTTGAAAAAAAAAAAAAGGAAACAATCAACAGTGCTACCCAGTTGTGGTCAAGGACCATCATGTCACCATAACTCTATGATACTAACAAATAATTCTCTAACTGGATATAAAGCCTAATCAACAAGAGAGAACAAGAAACCAAACTAACTTCCAGGGTTAGTGAAATCATGTATCAATAAAAATATGATCAAAACAAAGCTTGCAGCAGAAGGAATTTCTAAAGAAAACATGAAGAGGTGTCACCAGTATGGGAGCAAAGGGGCACTGTTTTTCTGCTATTGGGTCTAAAACTCATTGTAGAAAAAATTTAGTTCATCAAAAAGGCTGCTGTGACAAGGAATCACATCCAAAGACCTTCTAGGTCTATGTGAACCAGCTGGAATACAGATTTGCCCTGGAATAACACAGTGATATGGCTGGAATACAGGCACAGCCTTAGTATACACATTTAATCCCAAACAATGGAAGAAAGGTTAGTTTATAGAAGGAAGCAACCATGTTTGAGAGTGATGTCTAATTGAGGAACAGACAAAGTGACAACTAAGAAAAATATTTGACAGAATTAATCAGAGATAGGATACGCCCAAATCTCATAAAAATAGCACAGGAAAGAGAGACTACTTAAAAGCAATCCTGGAGAGGGGGAAAGGAGAAAGAGAGAGAGAAAGAGAGAGGAAGAGAGAGGAGGAGAGGGAGAGGGAGAGGAAGAAGGAGAGAGGGAGAGGAAGAGGGAGAGAGGAGGAGAAGAGAAGAAGAGGGAGAGGGAGAGAAGGAAGTTTTACTGGGACAGTTTTTACAGGGACAGGTTGCAGGGGATTAGAACAGATTGCCAGAGTTAGTTTGAGGACAAGCAGATAAATTAAGGCAGATGTTGAGAGAAGACAGTTTCAATCAGTCAGCTTGGAGAGGAGTTTGGACCAGAAGAGCTGAGTTGAACCAGCCAGCCAGAGTTCAGAAAAAACTAGAAAGGGTGAACTTATTTGGAAGTAAGCCAATTACAGGACAAGTAAGATGACAATTACATTAGGCAAATAAAACATACTTTTACAACTCACATTAAATTCTCATTTATTTTCTTTGTTGAGTTTTTGTTGCTATGCCCACTATTGAAGGTAGAATGAATAAAGACAAAAGTATTTTTTGGAAAGTTAATGTCTAATTAACAGTGCTGGGGTGAGGTTTAATGGGAGGCATATAGGTCAAAGGACCCTAGCTTCAGAAAAGTGATTATGAGAAGCTTAATAACAAGAATTTAGTCTCCTACCCTCCTGTCCATCCATTCAATTTCACTACATTATAATGTAACATGAAGGCCCTCACCACAGGCCTTGGACTTCTCAGCATTCAAATCAGCGAGTAAAAGAAAAACATCCATTGCTATAAGTTAACCAGGCTATGATGTTCTGGGTAGCAGCAGAAAGCCCACTAAAACAATAAATATATTCTAAAAGCATCAATATAAATGAAGTTAAATGGCCATCATTAATATCAGAAGCCATAGCCTTCACAGGAGATAATTCCACATATAGAGAGAATAGTTGCATAGTCACAGAAGGGGCAGTTTTTTAAAACTTCACAATAATTTAAATTATTGTCAAGCAACCAAATTCAAATCACATGAAACATTCACAGAACTGAAAAAAAAAATAAGAGTACACAATTACAACACCATTCTCCCAGGTATTAAAGGAACAAATAAGTAGAAAATCAGTATAAAGAAGGACAAGACATGACCATGTTGCATTGGCTTCCACTGCTGTCTTACAAATAAGAGGATGCATTACAGAGCAGGAGAATACACACAAAAGCACAGGCAACTGTCAAGAATGAACCATATTCCTGGCCACAGAAAATTTATTAGGAGGTCAGAAAGAATAGACAGTTTACAGAGTATGTTTTATTATGGAGACAACTGAATTGAATTTTAAAATGAAGAACAGGAAACTACTGGAAAATGTTCACGTAGCTGGAAACTAGAGAACATACTTTTAGTAATCCTCAGGTTAGACGGGGAGTCACAAGGGCAACTAGAAAGTATTTGGAACTGAAAAGCGTCATGATTTCTTGGGAGACCATGAGTCAAAGCAATGTTGTTACTTTTCTAAAGATTGATGTTCCCATTGTAGAAATGCCTCGAAGCGGTGCTACAGGGGTCATCACTTTTATGATTTCTACCTCTTGCGTTAGACTTTTTGTTGATGCTGTAAGGAAATAGTTAAGGCTGTGTTCACGAACCTGCGTTTGATCATAGCTTTCTTGTTGTCAGTGTAGAAGAAGCAAGACATCATGTAGCAAAGGGCAGGAAGTGTGTGTGTGTGTGTGTGTGTGAGAGAGAGAGAGAGAGAGAGAGAGAGAGAGAGAGAGAGAGAGAGAG
>JANHMN010000014.1:32759859-32796064 GCA_030674055.1 Rhabdomys pumilio
GAGAGAGAGAGAGAGAGAGAGAGAGAGAGAGAGAGAGAGAGAGAGAGAGAGAGAGAAACAGAGAAACAGAAACAGAGAAACAGAGAAACAGAGAGAGTGGGAGATGGTGGGTGTGTCTTTCTGTGTCTATGTTCTGTGTGTATGTGTCTGTGGGTGTGTATGTGTCTGTGGGTGTGTATATGTCTGTGTGTGTGTGTGGATGTGTCTATATCTGTATGTGTGTGTCTCTGTGTGTGAGATGGAGTTCCTGTGGGGGGTGGGAGGCTGTGTGTGTGTGTGTGTGTGTGTGTGTGTGTGTGTGTGTGTGTGTATTTCTATGTGTCTGTGTGTGTATGACTGTGTGTATGTGATTGTATTTATGGGTGTGTATATGTCTATGTGTGTATATGTGTCTGTGGATGTGTGTGTCTCTGTACATGTCTGTGTGTGAGAAGAGGGTATCTGTGTGGGAGGGTATGGGGATGTGTCTATGTCTATGTGTGTGTGTATCTGTGGGTATGTATATGTCTGTGTGTGTCTGTGTGTGTGTTTGTCTTTGTGTTGTGTGTATGTGTGAGAGAAAGGGAAGAGAGAGAAGGGGAGAGATTTTCTTTTTCTTTTCTTTTTTTTAAAGATTCAATTATTCAGGTTTTGATGGTGTCATTTAATCTAATCATTACCCATGTCTTGGCTAGTTTTTATATCAAATCGACAAGCTAATGTCAGCTGAGAGGAGGAAATCTCAATTGAGAAAACGTCTCCTGAAGATATAGGCAAGTCAGTAGGATACATTTTCTTAATTAGTGATTGGTGAGAGAGCTCAGCCAATTGTGGGTGAGGCCACCCTAGGCCATTGCCTAGGCAGACACTACTGAGTTGTATTAGAAAACAGGCTGAGTAGACATAAGGAACAAGCCAGTAACCAGCAATCCTCCATGGCTCCTACACCAGCTCCTCCCTCCAGATTCCTATCTCATCTGAGCTCCAGCCATAACTTCCTTTGATAATAAAAAACAGTGACATGAAAGTTAAGTAAAAAATAAAAAAATAAAAAAAAAAACCCTTTGCTCCCCAAGTTACTTTTGGTATAGTTTTCCATCATAGCAATAGTAACCTTAACTAAGACAAGTCCAAGGCTTTGTCTCCAGACATCACGATAGGATTAAGATTTCACCATGAACAGTACCTTCCAGTAAGAATTAAGTTTCAACCCATGAACCATTTGAGGGACATACTTTAACCATATTGAAACCATATCTTAATAGGTCATTAGTTTCGTCTTCTGGCATCCAAACTAAATGTGACAAGTTACACTGTGAGATCAAGAATTTACCAGTATACTATCAATCTAATGTTTGGTATGGGCCTACTTTCCTTTCCATTGAGCTGTAATAAACACCATGACCAAAAGCAACTTAGGTAAGAAAATATTTCTTTGGCTTATAGATGACAGTCTGTCATTAAGAGAAGCCAAAGCAGAAATGTGGAAATGAGGCTGTGACCACAGAGGAACTCTTGCTTTCTATGCTTGCTCAGCTTGCTTGTTTATATGACCTAGGTGACCCAAGACCACTGGCCCATGGGTGGTAACACTTATTGTGAAATACCACACTCCCATAAAAATCACTAAACAAGAAAATGCCCAGCAGATACCCCCACAGGTCAATTAGATGGACAAAATACTTTAACTGAAGTTATCTTTTCTCAGAAGAGTTTAATTTGTATCAAGCTGACAAAAACTAACCAGTGTAGTGTATATAGTAGTAATTCTGGGATTTTCAGCAATATGTTATGGACTTCTGCCCATTTTCAAAAGATGTCTGTCTGCTTTAGTGTTTTTCATCAGTGGGACCAGATGTCTTTCCTTGGACCACAGCCTATCTATGTAGAATTCTGACATGACCTGGTACCCTGGCTACTGCTTGAATCTTCTTTCTATAGGATAGGTCCTAGTTTTTATTTAATCTGTTGTCTAAGGTTATACTCTTATTTGGTCAGAATGTAAAAATAAAGCCTATTGTGTTTAACACTAAATTGACACCATAAGTTTTTGTTCTTTCATGACCTCCTTTCTTTAATTTTGTGTGTGTGTGCATCTCTCTCTCTCTCTCTCTCTCTCTCTCTCTGTGTGTGTGTGTGTGTGTGTGTGTGTGTGTGTGTGTGTGTGTGTGTGTATGTGTGTGTGTGTGTATTCCTAAATCCCTATATATAGCCTGCTCATCCAATATGTTCTCTGCACATACATGATCTTAGGGCTGATCACTTGGTATTGGAAAATTTGAAAACCAATTGGAGGACTCTTCCCTTTCCAGTTGATATACCTACCTTCTTACTTCCAGTTAGGATTTATATGCCTCAAGCCCTAACGTTATGAACACCAAAACCTAATCCCCAAATTTTCCTCCTGCTTCAAATTTAAGTCCCCTGGAAACAGTGAAGGTGGCCTTACTTAAAAGGGGATCTGTCTTTACAGACACCATTGCAGGAAGTGGACAAGAAGTGCCCACAGGGGACTAAGCAAAGCTGAAGTCTCAGGAACCACCGGAAGTCTTCTGCTTCTGTATCAGTTGTCCATCACTTTTTGGAGCACAGGTTACATCTCTTCCTTGGTCTGGCTTGACCAACAATTTCTTGGACCTAATTTTCCTAGTAAGATTTTAATACACCCATGTGTTCTCACAGTTTCAAATTACCTCCATAAATTTACAGAGTGGCTTCCTTCCTATTCTCAGAAATAAGTCATGTGTCATTCGAGGCTTCATGGGTGGTACCAGACAGTAGTGGTATTTCAGATCCATCCAAAGGCTGATATCATCCTCCTATCAAAGTGGGGTCTTCTAAGGGAAGGCACAGACTGGAAACCCACTGCTTTACAATATGGAGTAACTTAGGGTAGGTCATGCCTGAGCTCAACAAATGTGTAGTGGTGATCTACAGTCTTACTTCATATGGTTACATTAAGGGAGCTTTGGTTGTCTCTTTTCCAGATAAAACTCTAAGGGGAAAATAATAAAACTGCAAAGTCCCAACTAAAAGCCCCCAAGTACAGCAAAGCTTTTATGCATCTGATGGTGGAGTTTGGAAAACTTGGCAACTGCATATTATTCTATGCATTGGTCCCAAAATAGTGTTAATTTTTATTCTGCAAGAGAACAACTCCCCCAGCTTTTATTTGTAGCTTTCTCTGAACCCAGGCTGAGGCATAAATCTATGGCAACTGCACTGACGACAGTTAAGAGTGACAGCTCATATTGTATTCATAATCACTTACTCTTCCCACCCGACTGCTGGAGAAAGTCATGTGCACCAGACACTGGTCCTTCATGTCAATGCCACCCTCTTGGCACTTTACTTCAATCTAAAAGATGTGCCCGGGCGTGTTTATAGCCTAGAAGAACTGAAAATAAGTCACTTGAGAAGAGAAAGTCTCATCCTCCATCTGTCAGTTTGCATCACAGGATGCATCCTCATCCTCTGTCTCTGGAGTCCTTCATGAGCATTCTTTCATACCTGTGGCATTCGTGCTATAGCTTGAAAGACCACATACCAACCATCACCCCATGTTACTCTCTGACCTTGTGCTCTGACATTAATCATAGGGTGTCTGCCATTCTTCTTTGGCCAAATCTGCACATATTTCAATAGAAAGTAGGACTTTGAACTCTGGCTTCAATAATCTGAATGTGATTCCAGCATTCTCCAGGAGCTGAGTCTCTAAGTGCTTCAATTAGAATTGAAGCATTTAGAGAAGAATTGTGAAGGAAGGCTGATTCTGTTGATCCTGGAGGCAAATACTTGTAATTCCTGAAGGCAAATACTTGCAATTCCAGAAATTGAGGGTGTGGAGGCAGTGGGGCCAGAAGTCTGAGGCCAACCTGGGCTCTGCAGTATAACCTTGTCTCAAAAACCAAAACAGAAAAGAAACCTGGCCCTTCCCAAAGGAGACATGAGCTTTCATTGTTATTTTAGTGTGTGTGTGTGTGTGTGTGTGTGTGTGTGTGTGTGTGTGTGTGTGAATTTTATAGGTCTGGGGAATGCAGTAAAGGTGTATGTATCTTTGTTTGAGATGGGATCTCTTGAATTCCTGGCTACCTAGCTATCCTCAAATTTTGCTATGTAGCTGAGGGTGACCTTGAACCTTAGACCTTCTTGCTTCTAGCCCCAAGTGCTGAAGTTACAGGCATGAGTCATCATGTCCAGTTTTTGCCATGCTAGGTAGAGATCAAACCCAGCTCTTGTTCATGTTAAGAAAGAAGTCTACAGACTGAGCTCCATCCCCAGTACCGAGCTTTCCAGCTGACATCATCCTTTTTGCAGTAGCACAAAACGATGAAGCAATAAAATCTAGAGAGAGAAATTTGTACTTGAAACAGAATGCAATAAGAAGCCAGGGGTGAAGCCAGGGGTGAAGCCAGGGGTGAAGCCAGGGGTTAGCAGCACCATAAAAGTACCATTTAGAGCTGGCTCGGCTATTAAGAATGTTTGCTGCTCTTCTAGAATCTGAGTTCAATTTCCAGCACCCATATCAGGTGGTTTACAACTATGCATAATTCCAAATCCAGAGGCTCTAATATCCTTTTCTGGACTCAGCAGACATGTACACTTGCATGTGCACACACCCCTACACTGGCACACATGTCGTGGTTTGAATAAGACCAGCCCCTGTAGGCTCAGATATTTAAATGTTTCTTGTAAAGTTGGTAGAACTGTGTGAGAAGGCTAGGGAATGTGGCCTTGGAGGAGGTGTGTTAGCCTATGTAACTCTCAGTTAATATCTCTCTCTCTCTCTCTCTCTCTCTCTCTCTCTCTCTCTCTCTCTCTGCTTTTTTGGTTATTGTCTCAACATATAAGCTCTCAGAATACTACAATTTATCTTGCCTGCTGCCACGCTCCCCACCATGACGCCCATGGGGTTTACTACCCTCTGCAACTGTGAGCCCCAAATTAAAAACCTTCTTCTGTAAGTTGCTTTGGTCATGGTTTAGAAAGTAACTAAAACTCATGTATATGTAAATATGAAAATAAGACTTTATAAAACACACAAGAGCAGCATTTAGGAAAATAAGTCCGACGAGAGTAAGAGACGAAAATAAATACAGGTAAAGCTGCTTGTTACATTTCCCCGAGACACAGTTCATCACACCCTTGCCTCGTGGATACAAGGTCACTTTGTGCCATTCTTCTTACCTTGTAAAAAAATAAAAAAGAAATAATTTGGTCTGGGTGTTGAGTATCAAGCCTAGATACACTAAGAACAGGATCCACCACTTAGCTACTCACCAAACTCCTAAACAAGGGTTTTTGAGAACTGCTTCTTCTTACCCTCTCCGGGTTCTTGTTTTGTTTTCTTCTCCTCTCCCTCTCCAACCTCCCCATTTTTCTCCTCCTCCTCTTCCACCTCCTCCTCTTTTTCCTGCTCCTCCTCCTCCTCTTTTTCCTCCTCCTCCTCCTCCTCCTCCTCCTTCTCCTCTTCCTCCTCCTCCTCTTCCTCCTCCTCCTCCTCATCCTCCTCCTCCTCCTTTGTATACGAGTTACATACAAGTGTACACACCTGTGGGTGTACTCACCGATTCAAGTGTGTGTGTGGCCAGAAGTTGCTGTCAGATTGTTTTCTGTAACTGCTTCTCTACATTGAGACTGGTTGTCTCACTGAACCTTCAGATGGCCATTCTAGACTGCCTTGTCAAAGAGCTACAAGGAGGCACTTGTTTCTGTCCATCGGTGCCGGCGGCGTTACAGCAGCTCATCAACACACACCTCTGCATGTGGGTGCTGGAGATTTGAACTCAGGTCCCCAGGCTTGTAGAGAAAGTACTTTACCCAATGAACCAGCTCCTCATGCCCAGCTCTGCGTTCCTTATATTTTCAATCACTTTAAAAAATAAAAACCTACTGCTTCTCTGCCCAGAGTAATAAAACTGTGGCGATAATAGGGTATTTTTTAAATGTCCAAAGTAAAAATTGAAATGTCTTTCCAAATGTTTGAGCCCCGGAGCAATTCAAATGCATTTAAGAGAATGCAATTCCCTTTCTCACTTAAACCCAGGTACACTTCAAGGAAAACACAATTCAATTGTTTATTGAATTTATCGTTTTTACACTTGAATCAGTCAAATGTGATTTGAAAACATATGCTTGATATAAAAAAAAAAAACTTTAAATGGATGTTGTTGAGTTTCCTTGGTCTTTCTTTCTTTCTTTTTTTTTTCCTTCTTAAAAAAGGAAGAAAAAAGTTTACATATAAACTTCCTTGGAATTCTTTAACTACTACCAGAAACTCAAGTCACAAATACTGACCCTAGTGGGTCAAGTCACAAATACATATGACCCTAGGTCATATGTAGCCTTGTCCTGTATATTTGAAGAGACATTACAGACTCATGCTTCACTCATACACTGAAATCTCAGAGTCCATCTCCACCCAGTGACCCTGTGGAAATCAGATGATAAACCTTCACTGTATTCTCTGAGAAAATTTGGTGTGGGGCTTGGATTGTCATTCTGGTCAGAAACTGGGTTCAACAACAGTTATGCTACCAGCACCCACAGAAGCACAGAGAAGCTTGGCAGTCACAGAAGAAAGACCAGTGAAAGGAAGCAGAAAATATCCCAGGATACTAAAGAAATGCCAAACACAGGGAAATGACCAAGAGTGGAGTTTAAGGGCTGGGGATGCTGGGAATGTATCTCAGTGTTTAAGTGCCTGCCTAGCCTGGACAAATTCATCATTTCTAGCTAATATCAAAGCAAAGTAAAATAATAAGAGATGGGGGGATTTATTCTGAGTGGGGTGGCAGGTACCGGTGTAATCCCAACTAGTTGAAAAGCTAGGATGAGATTGCTTGAGCCCACAAGTTTGACATCAGCCTGAACAGCATAGTGAGATTCCACCTTTAAAAAAATTTTTCCATCCAATGTTCTTCCATGCTCCTCTCTGCCTCTGCCATTGTCTTAGTTACAGTTTTATTGCTGTGAAGAGACACCATGAACATGGTAACTCTTATAAAGGAAAACATTTAATTGGGGCTGGTTTACAGTTTCAGAGGTTTAGTCCATTATCGTCATAGTGGGAAGAACAGCAGCAGCATGCAGGCAGACATGGTGCTGGAGAAGGACCTGAGAGTTCTACCTCTTGATCTGAAGGCAATTAGGAGACTGGACATGTTTTACATTGGGAGTAGCTTGAGCATCTAAGATCTCAAAGTCCCATCTTCACAGTGACACATTTCCTATAGCAAGGCCACACCTCCTCTAATAAAGCCACACCTCCTAATAGTGCCACTCCCTATGGCCAAGAATTCAAACACACTAATCTATGGAGCCATACCTAGTCTAACCACGGCAACCATATAAAACATCTTCATGTTAAATATACAGCTCTAGTTCGGTCAGTGAGAGGAGGGACAGGCTGAGTTCCTGGTCAGATGGCACAGATGTTCATTTTAAAACATCATAGTAAAAACAGACACATTCTTAAAGAAGCAAATATTGAAATCTGAGAATATGGGTTCGATTATTTATCCTACTTTACATGCTGAGTAGGTATAGCAATTCTCTCACCTGCTCAACCATCAGTTTTCTCATTTGATCAATATAGATAACAGTCTAAGAACAGGCCATTCTAGAGATTGCTAACAACCCTTTCTATGTATATATCTCCCTTTTGCATATCTGGGAAATAAAACATGAAACAATATGTTTGCTGCAGATACTCATTTCCTAGCCCTGATGCCCATAGTGAACAATTTTTTTTTAAAAAAAGAAACATATTTGCTCTTTATTAAATGATCTTAGAGTAGATATCAGCTTCAAAATGGAGCTGAAAGTAGTTTATCTTTTACACATGCACACACATATGCACACACAAGCATACATACACAGGTTTACGTAGAGCCATACAAGTGGCAACAAAGAAAAAAATTGGCAGAGCCCCCAAGAAAGCTCTCCGTTCACACAAACGTGCCAAGTCAAGGAACAACCTTGTTGAGCCAAAATATTGCACAGCTTTCTGTCATTCTCTCTTGGGTTGCATCTGTGTTAAACAATTCTCCTCCAAAGAGACAAGGGGCATCCTTTCCTGGATTCTCAGCTCTTGTCAGGAATAACAAATTTCTAAACAACTAAATTAAAAAGAGAAAGTTCAAAAATGAAATCTTTCTTCTATTCTTTCTTGTTGCACAGTACCAACGTCTAAGGACCCCAAGGGAGACCACCATTAACTTTGTAGAACGAAACGTAGCATTTCACTGTGAATTGGCCTTTGAAAAAAATGGTACAAAGTAGGGCTCATTGTTTCAGGATTTACTGTTCCACACATCCTAAAGACATGATAAGAAACTATGAAGTCAGCACCGTAGCTACTGAGAAAGAGAGCAGACAAGCTCCAGCCAGAAACAAATAGATTTCCTACTGAGCTGTGATCTTGCTTATCTAGAGGAAGGTTTTGTTTGCTTGTCAATCAAGCTGAGCAGATCTTCTGGGCTCGGGCCACACCTTGGGCTGGGGAAGCTCAGGAAGGAATGTGGGAAGGAAGAGGGGAGAGGCCATTTCCTGATGGGTCAGCTGCTGGCAAGTGTCTGGACCCTGGGAAAGCTGTGCTGTAAGCGTTCCTCTCCTTGGAGAGCAAGCCGAGCAGCAGGAACAATGGTGTGAAACGCTGCTGGTAACTCCCAGGTCACGCCTGGAGCAGCACGGTCCACTGGCAGCAGGTTATGCCACAACATGTCCTGGACTCTCTCAGCAGCCTGTTGTTTAAATCTTCCTGTGCAATGATCCCTCTGCCGACATGGAACACATTCTCAGGGCAATTTCTCTCCAAGGGAGACAAAGAGCATCCAACACTGGGTTAACTGAAAAGCCATAGCACAGGAGAAAAGGCCTTCTAAGACTCTCAGACTGCCAATCCCGTGGCTCCTGATCGACAGTTCTAATATCCAAGTTTTAATATCCAAAGTGATCTTTTTTATGTTCAGTTTCGGATAAATCTGCAGATCACCCTCCCATGTTAGGCTACTCGGGATCTGTAGAATGAGTTCAAAGACCCCATTCCCTGTTCCAGGCTGGCTTCCCCATGTTCTTTAAGGGCTGTGCCAAGGAAACTTACTTCCACTGTTAATGTCTCAGCTAAAAGGTGCTTAATCGTAAGAATTTCTTAGCTGGGTGTGGTGGTACATGTGTATAATTCCAACCTATGGAAGGTGAAAGCAGGGCAACCAGGAATTCAAGATTATCCTGACCAACGAAGGGAGTTCATGTCCAACCTAGAATACAAAATACAAAATCTAAAAAAAGCAAACAAAACTACAAAAATGAAAACAAGGACCAGCTAGGTTGGTGCAGAGAAAAGCCAAGATAAACTAAGAAAAAACATCAATTTAAAAATACTTTATTCAATATTCAAGACAAGATTTCCTACTGCCTCTAGTCTACGAGACTAGCTTAGGGTAATCTATTTCCCTCCACCCCTCTTTCAGACAAGTGTAAGGAGAGCATTTGGCTCCTCCTGAGCACATTGGAAGCGTCCATGTTCTTTAAATCTGGTACACTAGTGACCTCTAGAGGCCAGAATTCTAATCAATGCTAGGATCAAACAGTTGCTCTGTAGAGAATGTGAATTATCAAATTCATAGCTGTGACATACTCTTGGCTCACACTGACATAACAGCTTTCAAAGAATAATCGTTCTTCAGGTGATTCCCAGGCATCTAACTTAGCAAAGGTCAATCTTCTTCCAAACAGTAGGAGTTCCTTGGTGGTAAAAATGTAATAACATATGGATTTATTTCTTCCGTTTGCCTGCAGGTCCTTAAATTGGCCAAAACAGTGCCTAGGAGCTTAAGCAAATGTCTTCGGAGCTTCTACCTAATCCTTACCCCTCAGTTCTCAACAAGAGCATCCAAGAGTGCCAGAAGGAGCATCCAAAGTAGTCATTCTTCAATCCCTTTAAGCCGATGGGGCTTTGCACTTCCCAGATGGGAGTGAAGCAGCCAGACATTCTTTGCCACATTCTCCTCCACTCAGAGAACTTTGTGACAAAGCCAAGAGAGCCAAGTGATGTTCTCCTGGCCACAGAGTTGGGATAAGGCATACTGTACAATGGGACTGGAACCTCTTATAATGTTTTCAAGCCTGTGTGTCGTCACATCAGTTTTCTATTCAAAGACAGAGCCAGAGGTTTGAGTTATTTCACTCTTAATTACATAGACACCATGGTATTTATTATCAGGGACAGAAATCAACCTAGCACTGTACCCTATGTGGTGGTTTGAATGAAGCCCCCCCCCATAGGCTCATAGGGTGTGGTACTATTAGGAGGTGTGGCCTTGTTGGAGAAGGTGTGCCACTGGGGGTGGCTTTGAAGTTTCAAATGTTCAGCCAGGCCCAGTGTCACTTTTCTTTCCTGATACTTTTGGATTCAGATAAAGAACTCTCAGCTACTTCTCCAGCACCATGTCTGCCTGGATGCTGCCATGCTTCCTGCCATGATGAAAATGGACTAAACCTCTGAACTGTAAGGCAGCCCCAATTAAATGTTTTCCTTTAGAGTTGTGTGGTCAAAAAATCTCTTCACAGCTATGGACACTGGACCATGTGTCTACTTCAGACTAGGTCATGGCACCATTGGATATGGTGATCTTTCTGATTACAGGCATTCATATTCTGGAAGTGTTTGTGATACTGGCTGCCATTTTGTAACAACTTTCTAGGCTTTGTTCTCTCTCTTTTTTTTATGAATAAGGAACTAAGGAATAAGAGGCAGGCAAATTTCTGAATTCAAGACCAGCCTGGTCTACAGAGTGAGTTCCAGGACAGCCAGAACTACACAGAGAAGCCCTGTCTCAAAAAAAAAAAAAAGAAAGAAAGAAAGAAAAAGAAAAGAAAAAGAAAAAGAAAAAGAAAAAGAAAAAGAAAAAGAAAAAGAAAAAGAAAGAAAGAAAGAAGAAGAAACTAAGGAATATCACTAGACCAGGCCATAGAACATACAACCAGAAGATCATTTTTTCTGTTTCATTGTGAGTTTTTAACAAAGAAAAGATCACGGAATCAATGCATACATTTCTTCATCTATTTGCTTTTAAAATAAGATGAGAAATGACATGCCTTAGGTTGCATACATCACCGGCAAAGCTAGAGCTAATAGGGATTCTTAATTTCAAGCCAGTCACTGTACAAAGTCTATAATAGTTCCCTTCTCACCCCGGCACCAGCTGCAGAGGTCTGCCGTGAGATCAACACATACATCAGAGAGATGTTGTGTGTGACAGTTCCTTCCTCGATCTCTCCACTTAATCATCTTCAATGCTGCATCTTTCTAGGCTGTGCAGATGGCGACCAACTCCACCCTCCCCCACCCCCCAAAAGCCTGCCTCACATTTGCATCTGGCTTAGTGGCCCTTATCTATATCCAGGTTGGAATGAAACTTTCATTTCCCAGGGCACGAGACAAAGTATGTCAATAATGAGAAGAGCAGCTGGCCCTAAGACTCAAAATTTGAAAGATTATGGGAAAGATTTGAAAACCAGATAGTCTGTCCAGAATTGGAATTTTTTCTTCTTTTCTGAAAACCCACTCAAATGACTGTTGGGGGAAGCCCGGCTGATTTCTCAACAAGTTAGTTTCTGCTTCTAATGTCATGTTCAAGTTGTTATCTGATTATGACTTACTAGTAAGTGACTTTAAAAGGACATATGGGTTAAATTGTATTTCTCTACTCATAAGAAAAGGATGGAAAGGAAAGAATGCAAAACTGTACAACCCACATTCCACGTGGGTGTGGTTACTTAAATCCATAATTGTCTTTTTATCCACTTTCTACTGTCCAGTCATGCTCAACACAGCAAGTTCAATCTTCTCTGCCAGGTGTCAGCTTCCAGAAAAGTGTGAGCAGCTCCAGTAGAAATTCAAAAACAAAGCTGGAGACTTGTACATTTGCACAGGCCTATAGCCCTAGCACACAGGAGCTAGAGGCCGGAAGATCAAGAATTCAAGGCCACCTTGAGCTACATAGTAGATATAAGGCCAACCTGAGCTGTACAGAGGCCAAAAGATCAAGAGTTCAATGTCACCTTCGGCTACATAGAGCCAAGAGCTCTCTGAAATCTTGTTTCCAAAAAGGAATACTTTAGAAAAAGAGTGGCTTGAGGGTTAGCCTGAAAATTCAACAGTCTCCATTAGCAGTTAGCACTGGACTCCACTGTCACCATTAATGACAGTTTTCAGTGTCTCATCTTTAAAGTTCAGGAAAGGGGACTGTGGAAACCACACGGGTTTTCTTCAACCAACTTTTGAAAGTGTCCTCCATTCTTAGAAGTCAGGGGTTTCCTATTTGGCCTCAGGAACTGAACAATCTTTCTAGTTTGGCCTTTGGGAACCATTACAGAGAATCAGTTAGAAAAATTTCCCTGTCAATTGGCAAGTGAGCTAGAGTGTTAGTGGTCCCTGTAAAAGTACCAGATAGATGTGTGTCACAGATGGCTGCCCAGCTGTGAGGCTGTGGAAGAGCAGAGAAGAGGGAATTAAAGAACCGTGATGCTTTAAGGTTTTCCCCTCAGTTCTGACAGCTGGCCCTACCTTGTTCCAAGTTTAACACTGGTCAGCTGACCTATATCATAGCAAGCACTAATTAGAAAGTCCTGTTCAACCTTCCCCTCTCTCTGTTGGCCACAGTGAAACTGTTAATGACAGATCTGCAGCATGGCTCCCTGCTAGACACTTACTTATCCATGGCATTGTTGGGAGTTCTGTTTTTCACCTTTTTCTAGTTCTGCTCCTAGATGGATGGTTAGTATGGTGTTATTGGGTGTGTTCAAAATTCAACTCATCTCACTAATTATGTCTGGGGTTGTAAAGACCATTGTCTAATTTACCATTGTTCCTTAAATATTGCACAAAGGAAGCTCTGGTACATTGAACTCTTACACATGAGTGTGCAAACACACACACACACACACACACATACACATTATTCTACAAAGAAAACTCTTCCTTCTCTGCCAGCTGACACATAATAACAATTAAAAATGGATAGAAAGGGAGCCTGCAGCTGAAAATGTAGCAGGCTACAAAATGTGGAGCAGAAAAGAAACACTTAAATGCTTTTGATGCAATTGTCTGGATAGATACAAAAAGCAATATTTAATATTTATCTAACTTCTCCTGCAGGCAAAGCTGACAAAATCAGTCTTCTAAGACAATATTGTGTGGGAAACTAATTCAAGAGGAAGCTGTGGTCTGGTTTACAGAGGCAGTCTTGTTTTTAATGTATCTAATAATAAGAACCTGGGGGGTTTTCAACAGAAGTACAGAATTGTGGGGACCTATAGAGCAGAGCAGAGGAGGGGAGGAGAGGGAAGGGAAAGAGAGGGGAGGGTTGATGGAAGAGAGAGGCATCAGAATTGCTCAGTGATGTCTAGGGAGATGCAGCTGTTCGGTTGGAAAAGGTAGATTTACAGACCCACTGTGCAGTGCCCTTTTGGATGCTTTACCAAAGTAGCAGAATGAGTTGGCTCATTTTATAGCCTGCAAGGCAGAGTGCAGGCACTTAAATTCAAATTATGGTGAGCCCTATAAACAGAGACCACAACTGTTCTCCAGAAAAAAAAAATTGTGAAGCACATTTTCAGTGCCTAGATGATCTTGTGAGTAGTATCCAATCATCTTTAAATGGCAAGGCTGATTCTGTCATCATGTCAACAGCTGTCAGTACTTTAGAATGGAGTGGCTTTGCCTTATTCATGGGGCTCAAGTGCCAAGTCCCTCTTGAATCAACATCATGTTTTAGGAATTGGAAGAGTATGCTCACAAGAAATGCTTTTCCTAGACACTCTCCAGCCCTTCTTACAGACACATGAGTCAAGACATTGACTTTGAGACAGCTCTTCATTGGACTCCTTCTGTTTGCCCCTACAGAAATTCTAGAGTGCTAGCAACCATCTGCAAACTTTATCATCTTGTTGAATCCTAATGCTGACCTGCATGCATCAGGTAATGCTTTTCAGTTGATACGTGTTGATGGTAAGCAGAGGCTATGGTACTTTATGCACAGTGAAACCAGATGGAAAGTGGAAAGTCTTGAACTCAACTTCAAGGCCAGTATCCTGGGTTCATAACCATCCTCTATACTAAAAGGCTGGCAGGATCGATTTCAAAGAACATCTGTTCTGGTTGTGTAGATGTCTTGTCACACAGACCAAGTGGTTTTACACACAACTTGAGTTCTCATGAGACTATGGGCACTACGAAGATGGGAGATATATTGTGTTGACTGGCCCATTGGACACCTGTCCTTCTTGTGAATTCTTCCACAGTTATGATAAAAGTGAAACAGAAAATGGTGATTTGGAAACTGCCTGGGCTTGGGAGTGTGGCAAATGAGCCTCAGAAAAAGCTTATCAGTGTGGACACTATACTAAGTCTCCAACAGCGATGTTAGTTACCAGACAACTGACACCAGGGATATCAAGTTCAGGTGCCATTTTGAAGTCGGTATGAGTAGTGTGTGATTGCAATCTACACAATACATGGGATTAAGTATACATCTCTTCCTCTCATTGAGTGTAATGGTACATAGACAACACTGGAGTTAAGCCCTTTTAAGAAAAAGGAAAGTCAACACCAAATAATAATCATAAAATAACAAATACTTCCACAAAGCTGGAGAGTAAGAAATGCTTCTTGTAAGACAAAGAGTTGGTTCTCCTCAAAGAACATTATTTTGGACAGTAAAAGGTGTGTATCTAATAGAAATGTCTGTACTCACTCTGGTAGAATTAGTTCCAACCAGTTATGGATAATAACAATAATTATAGACAGTAGTTATAAAGAGTAATGACCATAAAATAACTAACAACAGAAACCTTGACAAGTCTTTCTGAGTAAGAAAACGTTTTTGCAAGATGAAAAGACAATAAATTCTACTGGGAACATGTTATTCCCCACACTGAGAACACGTCTAGTAAAAATATCTAGCCTTCATTCTGGTAGAGGACTGATTTACTCACATCATAAAAGCCAGTTGGGAGCTTATTTTAGCCAGGGCTCTCAACAACAGCAGAACCAATAGGATATACATAGCTATCCAGAGACTTATTCTGAGCTTTTGGCTCAACTGAGACATCCTATAACCTCTTATATTAAGGTTGGGGGCATTGAAAGCCAGTGTTTCAGCCAAAACCAAAGGATTGAACTGGAGAAATCAATAACACAGGTTCAATGCCATGCTCAACAACCTAATAGCTGGAGCAGATATGCTATTGTCTAAGCTTATGTCTGTTAGAATGCACAAGTCTGACTTCAGAAGTAAACTGATGCCTCAAGAGAGAGAGAAAGAGATAAAGAGAGAGAGAGAGAGAGAGAGAGAGAGAGAGAGGTTTATAACTTAGTAGATAATACAAAATACACTTAAGTCAGTTATTTAAAGGCAGTATTTCAATGCCCAGCTACTAAAAGGACATTCTAAGTGGAATCTTTAACAGATCAGTAGAAGATGATTAACATACTTGCATTTGCAGCTTGTAGAACCAGTTTGGCATGTCCATGTATACAGTGGGAATTAGCTCAGCTCCAAAGGACTTCTAACAAGGAATGGCTTAACCAAATAAAAGGTTCTATAATTCACCACACCGAGTGGGGATGGATGGAAAATCAGCTGTAAGAGTAATCGTTCTGCTATGTTCCCAAAGATAGAAACATGTCACCAAGTGGCTTTGAAAAGTGTTCTCATGTTACATACAACATTTATAATATGTAAGTGCATTGAGAATGACTCCATCTTATATCAATTCTATGTACACTTAAAGTTTTCTTTTGACTGATTATGTCTACTATTCTTCAAATTCAATCTTTTAGATCATTTGCAACTCAAAACTACCAATGAGTTTCCCATGCAAATTGATCTCCATGGCAACAAGAACATAAATAGTGCCACATTCCTTGAATTACTTTTTAAAGTATTTGTGGTACTATGCACTGCAGCCAGTTTTGAAAATGGCAGTAACCCCTTTCAGAGTGCTGCTAAGACACATCTCTGTCACCATTTCTTCATCTTATTCCTTAGCTCTTAGGGTTGATAGAACGTTCTGCCATTCTTTCTAAACCACTAACGTAGTCATAATTGTAGAGATGGTGAAATTCCCAAATGAAGGGAAACCCTAAATTTAATGGAATATGTAAGAAGAAGTTTGAAGACAGATAGTGTGGAGGAGTCAGAAATGGAAGTTACTCCTTTTATTCTTCTGTTTCATGTGTATTCGTGATCAGAAGATGAATGCTATAGCATCTGGCATGACATGTATTCCAAGGATGGAGAAGCAGGAGAAACAGGGTATCAGAGGTACCCCCGGTTATCTGGAAAGCTAGCCTTCTCCAGAATCTGAAGATCTCCAGATTTTACCAGAATCATCCCTTCAGTTTCTATAACAAACTTAAAGTACTTTGAATTCTGTAAAGAAAGCTTGTTAAAAAGAGAAAAGGACTTCATGACTAGCATACATTGATCTGAAATCTGTAATTATTATTCTGAACAAAATAGAGGTTCTGTTAACAAAAAAGGAGATGGAAAATAGCTGTTGGAATGCTTAGGAAGGAACTAAGTACATATGGGTGCGGAGCTTTGAATAAATTAACTACTTTTCTTAAATGTGTATAGAGAGAGACTCTTGTTTCCTAACAGAGAATAATGATTAGGTGGCAAATGGGTATGGTGAAATTTATAAAAATCAGTGAGTGAACTATAAACTTCAATCTCGACTTTCAACAGTGTTTTCTCTCTCTTCCTCTCCAAATGTTCAATAAAATTGCTGATTTTAATATAATACTCAGGTTAATCTGTTTTTCTGCTTAGTGTTTTGTAAATTAGGACTAGCTAGCTGGGTTCATTAAAAGAGAATATAGTGGAAGTCTTATCCAATAGGAAAGCATTTAAATGTCTGGTGTGGATAACACTGTGTCTGGACTTAAGTGGGAGAATAACTAAAGAAGGCAGATTCCTAGCGACTTTGAGTGCTACCTACCCAACAGTAGATAGTTTCTCATTGGTATTTTACATACACTTCTATTCTTGCCATAAAAAGTCAAGGGTAAAGAGAAGTTAAACTCTCCTGGCACCTTCTTCTGCAAGATTCAGAGATGAATGTTAAAATTAAGCTAACAATGGAGTCCTTAAGTAGCTAACCTTGACTTTCTTGAGGGTCAACCTCAGAACAAGAACCACTGTGCCTCGTTCTATGTCTTAGCTGCTCTTTCAGATTAAATCCTCCTTCTCACACAGACAAGAAAGCAGAGTACTTCAGGGGAAATAAAAAAATGATTCTTTCTTTTACCCAATAGTCCACATTGCACAAGGGTTTTAGATGAACTTAGCTGATATAAGAAATCTATACATGATGAAATGAGTTTCAGTGGCCCAGCATAGTGGTCCAGCATAGGAGTCAGGCCAAGCTAGACCAGGTGATCAGGATGACAGTCATGGCTCCATTTCTACTAGCAGTGTGGCTTTAGTCATGTGTCCTGAGTTCATAAGGCCCCCCACATGGGGAGAACCTCAACAAATGTCTCAACAAATTAAATGTCCCTTTAATTAGAGACCCCAGTTAAACAAGATCAAATGTAGAAGATGGGAGTGGGATTTGGAAAGTTTCTACAAGGCTGCTAAGCCCCCAGTCACATCTTACTGGCTATGAGGCAGCACCTAAGAGCAATGATTTCTGCATTTGGCTTGAGTTTAGAGCTTCCTAAGTAGATATTCCCTGGGGCAAAGGTTGACTCTTTGTATATTTTTTATTTTTCCAATTCAACTCTTCATTTGCTTTATGACCCTCAGAACTAAATAAATATTATGTGAAAATTAGACTCATTTCAGGGCAAGGAGTCCTTGCATTTCTACCTATTATGTAAAAGGAAAAATGCTTACTACATCGGACAGAAGGGGGCTGAGAGAGAAGGTGTTTACAGATTACAAGTGGGCTGAAGAGTAAGACCATTTCCAAAAGCCCTTTGTTGGTTGGGTTCTTTGGGGACAGATAGGCATGTCCTTAGGATAGCCACACAGGAAAGCATTAAAGTAGCTTTAGAAAAACTTTGGTAACTTCAAAAAAAAAATCACAAGAATAAAACACATCATCATCTTTGAAAAAAAAAAAAACAAACCTTACTTCTAAATTCGGTAAATATACATACATATATATTACATAAATATATAATAAATACATATAATGTACACACATATATGTGTATGTGTATATATATATTTATATAAATATTCACATATAAATGTGAGAAGACTATGTGACTTGCAGTCGTTTTAATACATTAGGGTCTTCAGAGGTCTCAATCTGTCCCTGGTGGTAGCAGTGAAGAAAACTGGTAAAACTGATCACCAGATATCTGAGGTTAAGATCATCCAGGTTGACACATGACAGTATGCCTATGAGTACCCCATGATGAGAACCATACCTTACTTAGACGGCCTTTCTCCTAAAATCATACAACTCTGGTGTGATCATAAGAAAGCATCAAACAAATCTCATTTCAAAATACTTTACAAAATACTTGATTCTCAAAACTCTTAAAGAACAAGTGTACTGAGACACTGTGAAAACCGGAAGAGCCTAAGAAGAGATAACCACTAAATATAACGAGGCAATATGGACGGGCACCTGGAACCCTTTAATACAGGGTATCAGGAGGTGGAATGTGGAAAAATCACAGTGAACAATGGGCCTCAGTTAATAAAAACAAATCAATATTCATTGCTACCTGTAATAAGTGCATCACGCCATGTAAGGTATTACCAAGAAAAAATGAGATAGGGCAAAAAATTGCATTGTGTCCTTGACAATTTTATAAGATAACAATGTTCTAAATGCTTCATTTTCTTCATTTCTTGTTTTCATCTTTAGTTTCAAGGTCACCTTTGTACTTCTAAAACCTATTTCTCCTGCCTGTAATGATTTCCAACTTTCAGAACTGAGAGTCTGAACAAACAAGAAAGGGTTTTTTTTTCTTTTTTCTTTTCTTTTCTTTTCTTTTTTTTTTTTTTTGACAAAGCCAAGAAATTAAAAATCACCTTTTCTTCCCGACTTCTTCCCTGAGTACAGTTCATGGAAATAACACCACCCAGTCAACCAAGATCTGCTCACTTCTGCTTTCTGTGAAAAGGTAAGCTAATCCTCAGGGCACTGACCTAACATGCGTAGGGTCATAGAATCTGCCTGCCTCACCAGGCACAGGATAAAAACACCGAGGAGCTGGGGTCTTCTTTGATATAACTTCCTGTTGAAAGCTGCCAAATCCAGTTTCCAGTTACAAACTGAACCCCAAGATGTGGCCCAGAGCAAGAAGCCCAGGATGTGCCTCTGAACAATCTGTGCTGGTCCCTTACTGCTTTATGGACTCTGTGGATTTTCATCTCTGTAGGAAGCAATAACTTCCAGTCACATTAAAATCATAGAAACATATTTGAAGTTTTCATTTGAATGACCTATGATGAAGCAAAGATACAGTGATCAAACAGAAATAGGATAATGGTCCATTTAGTATTCACCATCAAAAAGTCTGGGCAGCCACCAGAAAAGTCAGTGAAAAATTAACTGTAGTCTGGAGGAGAAAAAGATCTCACTTCATTTGTAGACATTTGTTCTCAGCAACGTCATTAGCCCTGTTACTCTAGAGCCCAGGTGTGTCCTCTGGAGTGTGCGATGCATGTAAGTTGCAACATGGGTCCCATTCTCCCTCTTAAGACCTCTGGCTTTTTCCATTCCTGACATATACTACAATATAGTAGGTTTCAAAACTTCAAAGCACTCAAGAGGTACTTAAAATTTTCCAAATAATGTGAAGGAAGAGGTATTTTTAAACTAGTAAATATCTTAAGTATTTCAGAGGTATTTTTAGAGTATAAAAATGTTTACAGAACTATGTTTAGAATAGCAGTGGTAAACTCTCATATTTACTTTTTTCTTAAATTATTCCTCAGGGGAATGTGGCCACTGCTAATGTTTGGCTGCCCTGCTTTTTTTTTTTTTTTATTATACCCCTCCCCCACTTAAAAACTATAAACTAAATAAATACTTAAATAAATGTTTCACTTGGATAGCCATGTTGGAGGAAAGTATATTTTGACTATACCTTACACTGTGCTCAGGCATTCATCTATTATGAATTGAGGATTTGAACAGAAGTAAAATGCTGTATCTTAAAGGTTTTTTAAGATTTTCAACAACTTAAACTTAAGGGTCTTATCAGCTTATATCCAGCATCAGTTAAATCAGATTACTTCTGATCTATCAATATAAATTCCTGATGAGTTTGAATGACAAGGTTTTTTTGTTTTGTTTTGTTTTGTTGTTTGTATTTAAGGCAGATAAGAGCTGAAGAAGCAGAAGTAAGAACCCAAACACAGGTTGGTAATGTCAAAGTCCTTTTTCTCATAGGGTTACAGAAGAGGGGACTTCTTCAACAAGCCAGCTCACAAAGACTATGAAACTTCTGGTTTTTGCTTGTTTGTTTGTTTGGTTTGGTTTTTTTGAAACAGGATTTCTCTGTATAGCCCCGACTGTCCTGGAACTCACTCTGTAGACCAGGCTGGCCTCGAACTCAAAAATTTGCCTGCTTCTGCCTCCCAAGTGCTGGGATTAAAGACTATGGAACTTCTAATATGTCATTGAGAATCTCCAGACAGACAGAGAGAGAAAGAGAGACAGACAGAGAGAGACAGAGAGAGACAGACAGACAGAGAGAGAGAGAGAGAGAGAGAGAGAGAGAGAGAGAGAGAGAGAGAGAGAGAGAGAGATACTTATTTTAACGTTCAGTTTAATTACATGGTACTAGCAGCTACTTCCATTTTAGATTGTTCTGATCTGTTGCTATGGACTTCAGGACTTCCAGTCTAAAACAATGACCTAACATAAATTATGTTTCACAGAGATAATAAAACTATATGGGATAATTTTTTCATGACCCTGGAATGGCCAATGTTTTTTAATAGGGTACAAAAAGCACAAACTGTAAAATTTTTAAAAAAGAGATAAAATGGAGTACATTAAAACTTGGAATACTGTTGATAAAAAGATATTACCCACAGTATGACAAAGCAAACTACAGATTAAGCATAACATTTTATAATATGCAGCAAAAATGTATTTAAATGTTTTGAATACTTTAATTTGTATTCCTCAGTTGTACATGCTGCTTGGTTTCCAGAGGATATGTTCATACAAGTATCTACTCCAAGTATATTGCTGACTGTACCACTCCATTTTCCCCTTTTCCCATCCTCCTTCCTATAAAACTCCTTTATCTGCCCATGATATTTCACGTCCACTTTCATGTCATATATACATGCATAACTTCATTCATCTAAATAAAATATAGAATCCACAAATGAGAAAGAATGTGGCACTCAGCTTTGTGAAGACAACTGATTTGCCTCTAGTTACATCCATTGTTTTGCAAATAGCATGACTTTTTTCTTCTTTATGGCTAAAAAAAATCATACACACACACACACATATATATATATATATATATATATATATATATATATATATATATACAAAGCATATAATATTTTCTTTATTCATACATTATTGACAGATACTAGTATTGGTTCTAAAACTTGAATAGTTAATGATGGTGCAATAGGCATTCATTTACAAGTTTCCTTTTGATATGTTGTCTTAGAGTATTTTGTATACTCAGGAGTGATCTGGTTACTCATGTGGTCAATCAGGTTTGTGTGTTTGATGAATATTCATACTGATTTTTAGAGTCCTTAGACGAATTTGTATACCCACTGGTAATGTATAACTATTCTCTTTTTTCCCAGTCTTTATGTATTTTGCCCATATGTATGAATGTACGTACATATGTATACTATGTATACCATGTACCTGTTGCCTACAGAAGTTAGAAAATTGTGTCAGATCCCCTGAAACTGAAGGTTCCATGTATGTGTTGGAACTCAAGTCCTCTGCAAGAGTATTTGTCTGTGGCCAACATGTTTTTTTTTTTTTTTTGAGTGACTGAAACCCTTTTCAGAACATTTCTTTATTCCTTTCCCTATATTTTACTCTACGATTTTAGAATTTCTGCTCTTAGATTTTAATCTTGTTGATCAAAACTATTATTTAAAACCAAAAGAAAAACATAAGAGTAAATGAGGAATAGCAACAAACATTTCAGAAAAGAAAGACAACAAATGACCAAACAAATAAACATCTGACGTAATGATCCATTTCATTAGTCGGAGATATGCATCTGATTCTGTTGAGGCTTTTGCCTTTTACTGTCTATTGTAATGCTAAGTGCTGGTCCCCAAGACCTTCTGATTGGTGAATAAAGATGCTGACAGCCAACAGCTGGGCAGAAGAGACATAGGTGGAGTTAAGAGTAAGGTTTCACAGGCTTAGAGAGAGAGGACCGTGAATAGGAGAAAGAGAGAGAAGGACTTTTGGGTGCAAATTAAAAACAACAGGGTAACATATAAATGCACTGAAGAATCTGATGAAAAAAAACAAACAATCTAGGTGCAGGCAAATATGTGTAGCATCCATAAAGCTCTTTCATTGTTGATAAATCCATAAATTAGTTCAGCTCTTTGAGAAAACTATTTGGTAATATGAGCTATTAAATAGCCTGTGGTCCCAGAAATTCTAGGTATTTCCCACACAAATCTACTCATAAATTTCCCAATATGTGTACCAGAATGTTGGATAACTTCTCAGTGCTCCTGAGAGTCCCTAGTTGTAAAACTAACCAAATGCCAACCAACTACAGAATAGACAAACGGAAACACTCTACAGCAATTTACAATGATACGAAATAATTTCCCTAATCTCAATCTCAGTAAATCAATACTGAATTAAGGAACGTGCACTATATAATTATCTATATGCTAATCCCAAAAACATGGGCAAAATGGAGGTGGGATATGGGGAGAGGGCAAAAGGGAAGACATATGGAATTTGGTGCTGAAAACATCCTGATTCTTGTTCATCTGGGTACTAGTTTCAGTAGAAACACGTCCCACAGCTGCACATTATAAAACATTTTATTTTCTACAGCTAGAAATGCATCTTACATCCATCAAAAATTACTCTTCAGAGAAAAATTTTCCAGTTAAAAGTCTATTTCTAGTATCCATGTAGAAACAGTCTAGTAAATGACTTTTTAAATGCTATTGCATAGAAATGGTTGCAATCCATTGTTTTTGATGGAATTGGAAGAGAAGCTACTTGGTTTGTATATTGAGAAGTCATTGAAACCAAGGTCAGTGAAAAATGAGCTCACTGAGGTAACAGTGCACGTGGAACTTCGATAAAATCTATCATGTATACCAGCCAAATTTGTCATGAAGAGCCTATAGTTTTACTGCTGAAGACAGGCTATTCAAAAATAATTATTATTCTCATATATCTATTTGTGTCACAGAGAAATATTATAAAATGTTGCTTTAAGCATAAGCCCAGTATGGAGAATTAACTTTTGTGGGAGAACTAACTGAAGATATAATTTTAATAATTGTTTTTATTAATGACGATGTACATCAAGTTTCTATGGTACCTAGAGTCTATTGGATGTCTTCAATAGAATGATATGCATTATTTTAAAGTTGTGATCTTGACAAACTAAAAATTCAGAAAGAATTTTTCTAGCTTAAAGGTATAGAAAATTGGCAAGCAAGATATCCTATCGGGTAAAGGTGCCTGCCATTAGGCTTTACTTCCCGAGTCCTATACCTACATTCTACATGATGAAGGAGAGACTTGACTCCTGAAAGTTGTACTCTGACCTCTCTTTACATACATTCCATGGCATTCATGTACCTACACACATATAACACATAATATATATAAGTAAATATATAAAGGAAAGCTTAAAAGTGTAAATGGGTAACAGTTTTATAAAATCTGTATTAGGATGTCTCCTGTCTGTCATTGTCCTTGTTCAGCTCATATGTAGGCAGTCATGTTGGTGATACTTTATAAATTCTGGTGGTTTGAAAAGGAATGCCCACCCCATAGACTCAGATGTTTGAATGCTTAGCCCAAAAGAGGTGTGACCTTGTTAGAGAAAGCATGTCACTATAGGGGCAAACTTTGAAGTCTCATATGCTCAAGCTATGCCTAGTATAGCTCATAGTCTCCTTCTGTTGACTGTGGATGAATATGTAGAACTCTCAGCTCCTTCTCCAGCACTATGTCTGACTACATCCTACCATGTGCCCTGCCACAATCAGAGTGGACTAAACTTCTGAAACTATAAGCTAATCCCAATTAAGTGTTTCCTTTGTAAGAGTTGCCTTGATCATGGTGTCTCTTCACAGCAAAAGAAATCCTAATTAACATATGGTTTATAAATGTGGCTATAATTTCCTACATTTCTAGGAGATACAATCTTATAGCAAACTTTCTGATCCTTGGGTTCTTAAAGTCTTTCTACTACCCCTCTTCCACAATGTTTCCCAAGCTTTACTTGAGGGAGCAGTTTTGTTGGAATGGTTGTACAAACAATTGTGAACTGTACACACACTTAAAAATGATCTATTTCTGTAAGACTGTTACTGCTATTTACTAAAGAAGAGAATATTGGGGTCAAACACTTCCATCAAATGTATACTATGAAAGAACTCTGAGAGATCTCTATTATATGATATTGCTGGTCCTGTACATGTACCTCTATATATGGATGCTAAAATCTCAGCATATCAGTTGGGGTCTGAAACCAAATAGATAGCAAACAATCCAACAACCTTCATAGTTTATCTGTTTACTTATTGCTTGTCTTAGTTTGGCTTTTACTATTGTGAACAAACACCATGACCAAGGTAACTCTTAAAAAGGAAAACATTTCATTGGGACTAACCTTACTGGTTCTGAGTTTCAGTTCATTATCATCATGTTGTGAGGCATGGCAGCATCCAGGTAGGTATGGAGCTGGAGGAACTGAGAGTTCTACATCTTTTTCAGAAGGCAAATAGAAGATTGGCTCCCACATGCCTAGGAGGAGAATCTACAAGCCTACCCACAAAATGACACATTTTCTCCAACAAGGCCATGCCTATTCCAACAAGGCAACACCTCCTAATAGTGCTATTCCCTAGGCCAAATATATTCAAATCACCACACTGCCACAGGATTGACTATAAAGATTCTTTAAGTTTTATTTGTTAACTTTTTTTAGTAGATATTCTTAAGAGTTCTAAGAACTAAGTAGATATGTTAAGAGTTCTGTGGTCTAAATCATTGTGCCACCACAAATTCCACATCGTGAGACACAATTCCAAGTGCACTAGCATTAAGTGGTAGCCATGGAAACCATAGAGCATCGTCTAAGAACAAGAGATAAAGCCTTGATGAAACAATGACTGAGAGCGTCTTGATAGTTGTTTGCTCTCCTTGATATAGTTGATAGAGTTTGTTCTCCTTGTCATGGACTTCTGACTACAATGATTTAGAGAATGAATGAAAATTTCCCAGAAAGAGATGTGAGAGTTCAATCTTCTCCTTCACCCCAGTTCTATATCAGTAAAGAAACTCTAAAAAGAATCATAAGAAGGAAGTAGGGATGTATACCATGAGAGAAAATTCACAAATGAATGTGTGCATGAGTACACACACATCTGTACACACTAAACACACACACACACACACACAACCTACTGCACAATCACAGGTTTTGTAGAATGCCCCTGAGGGCAGAGTCAATGACAGAGAGGGAGCCTGCTGGTTGTACTTAAGTACTAAGAGTTTACATAGCCAGGTTTTACTGAGGTAAGTTGTATCATAGATTAAGCATCTCTCTCAATATATAGTTGAGCTACATCAAGCTTGAATGGTTCCATGTAACAAGAGAAGCTCACAGTGAAGAAAGTGGCCATATCATTGGTACCTCTTGGCAGAGCATGAAAGTGTATCACAATCCAAGTTGTTGATAGTATAGTACAATGAATAATCTGTCCTAAAGACATCCACATTCTGGACCCCTGTTGCTGCACTGTAATGCCTTACATGGTTTATGCAACTTGGTTAACTTAATTAGGGATTCTACAGTAGGAAGGTTATCTTGTATTGTACAGCCAGGGCCAATGTAATCCCAAGGACATTTATAAGGGCAGAAGGCAGGAGGCTCAAAGTTAGAGAAGGAGATTTGACAACAAAAGTAGATACCAGAGTAAAGGCTCTACTGAAAGGAGGCCTTGAGCCAGGAAATTAAGGCATCTCTTAACAGCTAGAAAAGGTGAATAATGGTCTTTCCTCTCAATGCTCCACAAGGAAACACAAACTTGCCAGCACCTTGACTTTGTCCCATGAGACTAATTTTAAATTTCTTACCTTTGTAATTGTAACATAATAAATTTATGTTGTGTTAGGTAGAGCAGCACTAGGAAACTAGCAGCAGTAATAAGTTTATCCTATTTAATCCCCTCAAAAATTTAGAACATAAAAAGGTCAACTGATGGAGTTGGGGGAGGCACTTATAAACACTTAGGTACCAGAGAAATAATCCAGGGCACTGCAGGACGTTGATTATGACCTTAGAGACTTGCTCTTGTAACTAAGAAAGCAATAGTGTTTAAGTGTGTCCAGTAGGCTTTGTTCATTTGCTGTTTCTTTCTTCTCTTTTTCCCTTACTACCCTCTTTCTTCTTAATCTTTCTTAGTCTTTTGTAATGTAGTCTCATGTATTCCCCAGACTTCCTTGAACTCACTAGGTGGCTAAGTTTAACTTTGTATTTCTGACCCTTTGGACTCCACTTCTAGTATTAAGAATGCAAGTGCATGCTAAGAAAAAATCAGCATTTTCTGTGGGCGGTGGTAATCTGCTGCAGTCAGCCACTCATGCTTGCATGATAAGTGCCTCACCGACAGCCAGCCATTCCTCTTTAACTTCACTACTATTGCTAACTGGGAGAAGGAGGGCATCCCTGATGGATCACAATAAGGAAAAGGAGAAATCTCAGTGCTCACAAGATCACCTCTTAGACACTCCTGAACTCAGTGCCTGATGCGGCCCATCCTCTAATACTGCCTTAACTCAGGAGACTAGAAGACTCCCCTCACCACCAAGTCCATTCTGAACTCATTTCACAAAAGTGCATACTATACTCAGGAGACTAAATGCAGGAAGACCATTTGAGACCAGTCATCAATGTGGCAAAATATCATCATTTTAAGGAAAAGGAAAGGAATAGTAAATGTAAGTATGCCCACTGGTGCATACATGTACATACATGCACAGCCATGCATATAGAATCTGCAGAGGTAATTTATTCAGAGAGTTTCTTGCATCAAAATTCAGAGTTTTATGTCTTATGCAATAATGAAACAGCTGTAAAACTACTTCAAAATTTTCTAACTAGCTTGACATTAATAGAAGTGCACTCACGTCCCCTAAGATCAGGCTTAACCAAGTCCAAATAAGACTACAATGGGAATGTTCAAATAAATCATCAGCATGCTGTTTCCACCTGCTACAATCTCCAAGCTATTAAAAAGGCTTAGCAGAGAGATGATTGATTTGAGCGCTGAATTTCATTGAGCAAATTACTGAAGAAAAGCTGCAAGAGAAAAATATTATTTCTCAAGAAGCATCACAGCAGGGTTCAGGCTGTTAATCCTCCCAGGGTCTACTTCACATGAACACTGCTAGGTTTTATAAGATGATTAGAAAGCCCAGGCTGCAGCCCTCAGTTTGTCATTAATGAGTTGTATTATCGTGAGTGTGTTGCTTAAAATTTAAGAACTTGAAGGACTTGTCTGTGAAAAGAGAGCATCTTTATGCTAAGAGGTGGTATTGGTATCTGGGTTAATGATAAATGTTGGAAGGATGTCTTTTCTCCATTTTTTACATGTAAAATTGTTTTGTTTTATAACTGGGGCTGGAGATTGCTCAGTCACACAAGCACGAGAACCTAAGTTTGGATTCCCAGAATCTACATCAAAAGTTAGACATGGCTGTGAGTATCTATAGGCCTAAGTCCAAGGGAAAATGGAGATCTAGGGATCCCTGGAACTCCTTGGTCAGTCAGCCTACACAATCCATGACCTTCATCCTCAGTTTCCAAAACCAAGGTGGAGAGAGATTGAGGAAACACCCACAGGCTCTCTCTCACACACACATACCCGTCTACAAGCAAACATATATTCACACACATAAAATGATCCATATGGATTAATAAAGACTAAAGAATAGATAGTATTTATTCCAATGTGTATCATTCCCTGTCACTGATGATCCTAGACCTGCCACTAACAGCACCTGAGACCCCAATGTCAAAGACGCCCATTCCCATAAGTGTCTGCGTCTGACTTAGTGGCTCATCCTCTGACACTTTGCTGCCAGACAAGTGTATTTCTAGTTTTCCTGTGTGAACATACTAGTAATCTGAGCTATAGGAAATGGTCCATGTCTGGAAGTGACTGTGAACTTCATACAGACCAACAAAATATGAAATCACAACATTTTAATGGAAATGACAGCTGTTCTTAAACTGATCTTTGGTTTTTATTATTTATTTAAAATGTGTCCTGTTTTCTATGTTTAACAACCTCCTCCAACTCTCCCCAAATGTCCCACTGAATTCAGGCCTCTTTTCTGTGTCACTCTGCACTATGGGTGGTCGTAGTTTGAATCCTTACCATTCTTATGCAGTATTGCATAAACATGTTTTTACTGCCCTTGAGTACACATAGAAGAATTTGGGTTTTACTATCACTGCAAGTCCTTGACCAGTGACTTGATCAGTGGGGCTATTTACATGTTGAAAGACTATTGCTATATACTATATTAAAACGAGATAGTAGAGTGCTCACAGGATGGCTCAGTGGATAAAGGTGCTTGCTGCAAAGCCTGATGACCTGAGTTCAATTTCCAGACCCACTTGGTGAAAGGAGAAGACCAACTTCCAAAAGCTGTCCTTTGGCCTTGACATGTGTGCAATTGCATAAGGTAAATAAGTCTAATTTATTTAAAAAAAAAACCACAAGAACAGACTGTAATTGGCAGAGGGTGCAGACTGGGAGATCAGTTTATTAAGGCAAGAAAGGCAAGAGTGACTTCAGTGGAAATCTTACAGTGCAAGTGAGGAGAGGTGATAAAATTCTGTAAATGTATGAAAGAGAAAGCTCACTACTCTTTTAAATTTGTTCTGAGGTGCGAGAGTATTTGATGTTGAGTATAAGAGAAAGTGAAGAGCCACTGAATATTTCAAGACTTTTGTCCCCGGTGAACTAAAATGTAGGGGTGCCATTATGAAGAAGAAAACACTGGGACAGGTGCCCAGAAGAAGAGGAAAGCCAGGAAGTGAAGTGGGTTGTTTAGTATACCCAAGAAGAGACTGGCGATGTATATAGTCTCTGGGGTTTTGAGAGAGCTGTGAGCTGAAGAAGTCTTGATTGTAAGTCTGTATATATGCTTGTAAGGTGATATATCAAACTAGAATCAACTCTTTTAAACTGAGGCCATAACCTCATCTTGAGCTTTTCAGCTTTTCATGGGCCCTTCTGATGTATTGTTTTGGAGTAAATTCCCTGGCTGCACAGAGAAATCTGCTTGGGAGTATTGGCCTATCTGTTCAGAGATACACATAACATCATGAAAAGCAAAAAGCTCCCATCTTGCCCAAGATGAGATACCAAGAAGGTATTTTATTCTATCCACAAGTTTATTTTCTCCAGTGACAATCTGGTTCAGCAGTGAATGTGACTATTAATCATGTGCCCTCTATGGGCCTCCATGGCTCACACTCTTTGTTCTTGTGGGGTGAGAATTTTCTTCTAAACTATACTAATTTTCCATTGCTATTTAAACAAAATGGCACAAACGTAAAACAGCAAAGTTTACCTTACAGCTCTGGGAGGGAGGGCCGCCGAGTCAATCTCAGGAAGCTCAGATACACGTTAGCAGAATTGTACTGCCTTCTAGCTGATACAACGGAAAAATGCTTCCCCCCCCCCTTTTCCTATTTCCAGACACCAGCTGCATTCTTTGGCTCTTGGCCCCAGTTCTCTCTCTACAAGGCAATCCTTCTCTCTATGAAAAGTGCCCTTGCAGGACCCACCTGGGATAACTCAGGCTAACCTCACCACTGAAGAGTCAGCTGCTTGATAACTTTTATCTCAACAACTCCATCTTTTGTCATATAGCCTAACATGTTCACTGGTTGCAGGGTCTCGGATACAGAAACTGGGACAGGGGCATTTTTCCGACTACTAGTGTTTATTATCTATGGCTCTTAGCATAAAGACTCAAATGTAGCAGCACTCAATAGATGCAAACTAATTAATAAATGTCCCTTTCAATGCCTACTTCAGGATGTTTTCACCTGTCTGCCTGCCTAGCTCACTTTTGAAGAGTTTAAAATTAGCATCTCGCTAAGGATTGGTAGATCGCAGAAGGAAAATAGTATTCAATTCCAGATCTGAATATTGTCATCTGCATCTCAAGATGTAGAAGAGTCTCCTCTTAAGCTAGGACATGAGAAGTATCAAGTGTAAAGATGGAGAGCTCATTAGGAGGGAAGGATACTTTTGGTCCGACTGGACTTTAGCTACAGAGTTCTACTTATTAGTGTTGAAATTTCCTCCGCCTTCTAACACGGCTGTCCCCTGAGAGACTCCACCCAGCAGCTGACTCAGAGAGATACAGACACCCACGCTAAACGGTGGATGGAGCTTGGGGACTCGTAAGAACGGGGGAAAGATTGTGTGCCGCGAAAGGGATAGGAACTACACAGAAAGACCAACAGAATCAACTAACCTGGACCCTTGACATTCTCAGAGACTGAAACCAAAGAATATACATGGGCTGAACTTAGGTCTGCCCGCACACGTGTAGCAGATGTGCAGCTTGGTCTTCATGTGGGTCCAGAACAACTGGAGCAGAGTATATCCCAAAAGCTGTGACCTGTCCATGGGATATGTTCTCCTAGCTGGGCTGCCTTGTCTGGCCTCAGTGGGAGATGATGCACCTAGCCCCAAAGAGACTTGATGTAGCAGAGTAGGGGAAAGCCCAAGGGAGCCCTGTCTACTCAGAAAAGAAAGGAGAGGGAAGAATTGTGGGAGAAGGTGCAGGGGGGGGTGCAGTAAGCATTATATAGAGTGAATAGATGATAGATGGATGGATAGATAGATAGATAGATAGATAGATAGATGATGATAGATTGATAATAGATGACAGACAAAGAAATAAGAAAGAAAGAAAGAAAGAAAGAAAGAAAGAAAGAAAGAAAGAAAGAAAGAAAGGAAGAAAGGAAGAAAGGAAGAAAGGAAGAAAGGAAGAAAGGAAGAAAGGAAGGTCATCCACCTTATGCTTTGTCAGTCCAGAAAACCAAAATGGAAATTAAACATTCTGACCAATGCTAACACTTAGAATAAGTTTAAGCGTATTGTCAAGAGCCTGTGTAAGATTCAAAGTTAGACCATCAAGGCACGGAAAGCAAAACAGCAAAATTGCTTGACCACTCTACTCCTGTAGCCGTTCACTTTCTTGCTGATACACTATTTTATACTAGTGATTCTATGCCTTCCCTGTTACTTCATGAGCTTCATACAAGCAGTGCTCATTTGCCTTCTAACTCATCATTGTAACCCAGCCCTTGGCACACATTAAGTGTGCAGTGCTTGGCAAATGACCTGCCAACTATTATTCATGTTCATACTGAGTGAGAGTCAGCTTTCATGTGAGCTGCATGAATGCACACATTCACGTTAGGCTTGGGAGATGCATACTTCTCCGAGGTTCCTGGGTGGTAGCTCTGAATATGATCCTTTGACTCATCTACAGACTTTTAGATTATCTCAGACACTCAACTGTTTGACAGTTAACTGAAGCAAACTGTTGCTTCCCACACAATGAAATAAGAACACTGCACATCACCACTGTGCTACTGAAAATGTCACTGTGATACTGACAAGGATGGAGTGGATGGGAAATTTACCTTTAGTGTATCATGGGGTTGAATCTTCAGCAAAAAAGCACAAAGTCAATGTTCTGTGAGAACATGGTGTAAGCATGATTCACAAATTGTACTCACTTCATTTTGATGTCAGTTTTTTTTTTAACTCTAACTCCTTTGCATTTGTGAATAATTGGGTGCAATTGTTAAGTGTGTGATTCATCCTGAAATCAATTCCCAACACTTCATACTTTCAAAGCTATTCGGGCTGTTTGTCATAAGCTGATTTTTTTCACAGTATTGTTTGTGGAAGCACAGTAATCCCTAGGTGTTGCTGAGAGACCTATTTATGAGAAACATTTGCAAAATGTTTTTTTTATTAAATTTTGTTCCGATATGGTGACAAAAGCTGAGCTTTAATTCTAGAATATAAAAAAAAAATAGATAATCAACAGCTTTCTGATGGAATCTTAGTTCTTCCATCTTAGGAAGCAACTCTTCCTCCTCCTCCTCTTCCTCCTCCTCCTCTTCCTCCTCCTCCTCTTCTTCTTCCCCCTCCTCCTCCTCCTCTCCCTCCTCCTCCTCCTTCTCTTCTTCCTCCTCCTCTCCCTCCTCCTCCTCCTCTTCTTCTTCCCCCTCCTCCTCCTCCTCTTCCTCCTCTTTCTTCTTCTTCTTCTTCTTCTTCTTCTTCTTCTTCTTCTTCTTCTTCTTCTTCTTCTTCTTCTTCGTCTCCTCCATCTTCTTTTTCTTCCTCACAGGAGTCTACTCATGCCTGGTTTGTCAATCTGCTCAAAAACTTATAGCCCCATTCCTAGCTGAGAGCTATTGAAAGCTGATGACTGCTGGTGGATAAAGAGTCATATTTTCCCCGGTTTTAAAGCCTCTGTTCTAGTTGCCTGTACTCTGTGGATGTCCCTCCACCTACGTGCCTATTGGCAGTACTAACTTTACTCACTTGACATAGAGAGAGGAGTAGGGGTGACAAAGTACATTGTTATATGTGTATGCAATTCTCAAAACATAGACAAATACAACAACAGGTCTCAAAAGCATAGAATCTGTTAGTGGAGCTGGTCCTTTGCTAAGGCTCTCAGTTGATATAGGAAAGCTCCTGAGGTTGCCTTTGAACTGATGAAGTCTTGAGTGTAGTTATCAAGGATAACTGCAGAACGTGCAGTATGTACAGGGAAAGACTGGTAAGAACAGCCTGGGAACTGTTCTGGTACCCTTAAGAATTCCCCTTCTAAATTTTAGCCCATGAGTCATGTGACTCCAGAATATGAATCCAGAGCATGCTGCTTTTCTGGAGTTCCTTGAATACCAGTGGGAGCAAGGTGTGTATGCAAGAGTCTCAGCCACCCCAAGCAAGGCAACTTTCTTGAGACCTGAACAACTACAATGAATCCTGGGTTTTCATGGTCCTTCTCTGCTGGTGTATGAGCAAGAAGCCTGCTCCATATATCTTGTACATTTGGGTACAGTATCTGACCAGATTCAGACAAGCTGGTCACCATGGCACAGAGAACTTGCTTCATTAGCTGCCAACTGAATTCCAGCTGACATTTTGACATAATAGAATACAAGATCTGTAGGAATCCTAGTGGCAACTGTGTCTACAATCTTACATTGTATATACTCAAGAGTTGAGAGCCTTGGGCTCTTGAAGAAGAGCTCCTGAGTATGCCTCCCATTTTAGTTACTTGCTAGTTGCATGAAATCTGGCAGAGATCCTTCATCTATCTTATCATTCCCAGCCATAAAATGGGAGTAAGCTGAGAGTACAAGCCACCTCACTGAAATGCTGAGAAGATGAAATAAATCTACCAACAGATTGAAATGCAGGACATAGCACAGAGGGAGTCTACTGGCTGCTATTGCTAGTATTACTTGCATCCTTTCCAAATCATATGACACCTTCTCACTTTCCTCAGATCACTTCCAGTTCTACCTGGCATCCAGGCTACAGAATACACCTCAGAACACAGCTGTATCCCAGGTGGATACAGCTGACTCACACATACCTGAACACAGACACTGAGAAGTCTCACAGCATCGTGAGGTTAACATGTCAACAGAAATCTTGATATCTTCTCCCCAAAATCTATTTATTTTCTGCATCTCATATGGTAAACATTGTCATAAGCTCCATTCCTCAAAGCAGAATATTTCAGGATAATATTTTATTCTCACCGCTAAAGAATGCTATCAGCCTACTGCCAACCTTGCCTAACACAGTGAGAGTTCCTCATTAAGCTTAAAAGAGCTCCAGCACTCCTGCCCACATCTCCACTACAAACCTAGTGCTGTCCCTATGGACCCAGGCATGATTCCTACTGTTTCACAACCCCTGACTCTACATTTTCCTCCAGCCTCCTGTTCTTCCCTCAGATACCTATATACTTGGGTCTTTCTTGTCATTAAGTTCTCCAAGTTTTTCCCTCAGAGGTCACAATTCCCATTGGTACAATTATTCTTTATTAGGTAACGTGATCTATCTATTTTATATATCACACTGTCTCTTCTCTATCCAACCAGCAGACAGGAACATGATGCAACTCAGGGTTCTTCTCAACGCAGTTTATTCAGGATCCTTAACCATTCTCTCTCTCTCTCTGGAAACCCCTCTCTCCTCTCTCTCTGGAAGCCCCTCTTTCCTCTCTCTCTCTCTCTGGAAGCCCCTCTCTCCTCTCTCTCTCTAGAAGTCCTTCTCTCCTCTCTCTCTGGAAGCCCTTTTGCCCTCTCTCTCTGGAAGCCCTTCTCTCCTGCCCTTCTCTCCTCTCTCTCTGGAAGCCCTTCTGTCCTCTCTCTCTGGAAGCCCTTCTCTCCTCTCTCTCTCTCTCTCTCTCTGGAAGCTCTTCTCTCCTCTTTCTCTAGAAGCCATTCTGTCCTCTCTCTCTGGAAGCCCTTCTGTCCTCTCTCTCTGGAAGCTCTTCTCTCCTCTCTCTCTGTAAGCTCTTCTCTCCTCTCTCTCTGGAAGCCCTTCTGTCTCAGCCCCTTAACAGCTATCCTTTTATACCCCTACCTGTCCCAATCAGCACCTGCCACGTGGGCACGCCTCATTGGTGCACCTCAAACAGCCTGATTCTGCATGGCAGGAGTCTGCACAGTAGTTCTGCGGTTGTGGCTCAGTTAGGGAAAGGAGCACAGCGTGCAAACCAAGAAGCGGAGCTCAAGCTCACTTGCTCCTCACATCACACTTAGTCTAGTTTTTTTGTTTTTTTTTTTTTTTTTTTTTTTTTTTGCTTACCTGCTTCTGCTTCTGAGTTTTCTATGCTAGAGCCTACAGTAGACCCACACATGTAACAGAACATACACGCAGTATGGATCTCACTGGCAATTTTGTCCATAATATTAAATTCTCTCTGGATATTTTCATGGGTGAAGCAATTTTGTCTACATTCAAAGTCTGAGAGCACAGTTCTTGAATAAAAGCCCTTGTGATGAAAGGAACAGTCCTCCCTTAGGTGTCCATGTTCTAATGTCCAAAGCCTGGGAATATTTCATCAAGGATAAAAGGTAATTTGCAGGTCTATCAAGTAAACAATTCTTTGATTGAGAGATTTTCCTTATCATTATTTGGATCTAATTCTAGATCCAATGGAAAAAATAAAAGCAAGATTTTTTTTTGTTTGGTTTGATTGGTATATTTTTTCTCTGAGAGGAAACAACTGGTGCCATCTGGAAGATGAAAGCAGAAGCTGGGAATAGGCAAGGCCTCTTTGGGAATCCAGAAATTGGGGTAAGCCAAAGAATCCAAGCAGCCTTTGGAAGGCAAAAGGGCAAAGAAATAGATTCTCCCCAAGGGCTTTCAAGAGTGGCTTTGCTGACACCAGGTTTTAGCCTCATGAAACTAATTTTGGACTTTTAACTTCCACAGCCAGAAATCTAAGAATTTTTTGATGTTTTCAAGCAAGATGTTTGTGGTAGTTTGTTAGAGTAGTTGAAATTAATTTGTGTGAAGGAAATGAATCAGAGGACAAGAGGGTTTGCAGAATAAGGCTGAGGATATGAGTTCAAATCCCTATCACCCACATAAGAAGCAAAGTATGTAGCTGTCACCTCAACATAGTTGGGGGTGAAGTCAGGAGAATCACTGAGGCTTTCTGGTTGCCAAGCAAGCTTCAAGTTTAATGAGATACATTGTGGTGGTTTGAGTGAGAATAAATCTAATAGATTCATTCATAATACTTGCTCTCCAGGTGGTAAAACTGTTTGGGAAGGGATAGATAGATAGATAGATAGATAGATAGATAGATAGATAGATAGATGATAGATAGATAGATATTGATAGATAGATGATAGATAGATATTGATAGATAGATGATAGATGGA
>JANHMN010000014.1:32796074-32818149 GCA_030674055.1 Rhabdomys pumilio
TGATAGATAGATGATAGATAGATATTGATAGATAGATGATAGATGGATAGATAGATAGATAGATCGACATGGACACACACACACACACACACACTTTTATTGTTGGCAAGTAGGTTGGGAAAATAAAGAGAGGTAGACAGGCAGTGCCAACTGGAGCTATTGCAAATTTAATGGGTGTTTTTAGGGAAGGTCCCAGTAAGAGGCAGAAAGCAAAGCCAGCACTTGAAGGAGGCAAGATAGTGAGTGTTGCAGGTAGGGAGAGGATTCTAGGCAGAGGGAATGGCTGCAGCATAGAGATTGATGGGAAGGTGCCTGATGTGCTTCAGAGGCAGCGACCGAATCAGCTGAAGCAGCCTGTGCAGTGAGGAAGCGAGCAAGTGACCCTCAGGAAGGAAAGCGCATGGAGGAGTGGGGAAGGACTGTAGAACCTTCTATGTTTCCATCATCTCATGAATGAGTAGAGGCGGCTTCTGTTTCCTCCTCCACAGCCCATATCATACTCTGAATATATCTCATAATAAAAGAAAAAACCCTCTTTTTGTTTTGAAATCACTTGGATCAATTTGATGTTAATTTACATACAAGCACACACGGTATGAATCTTAGGTCAGAAATCATTTTTGTGCTGATGGAGACCAATTGTTCTAATGCAACCTTCTGAGAACAACTTTGCTTAATTGAATTACTTTAGTACACATTGGCCACTCCTAGATATTCTATTTCTAAACTTCTGTTTTGCTCCCTCCCCTACTCTTTCTCCCTCCCCCCCCCCCCACAACTAGAAATAACAGATTTTTCTATCTCAACTTTGCTTCCATAGCAATTGGCCCAATGTCTGACCTATGGTAACCACATAGAAAATAAAGGCTTATGAAATCACTGACAGAAACTCGGCTCCTTCCGTGTTTGTCAGTGATGACCCAAGTAGCCCCACTCACATTCACAAGAAGGAGTAAAAAGCATTTTCACTGAATCTTCTGTTATTTACCTCAGTATGTATCCATCTGTTCACATCGCTTCAGAGATTTCTGAATCAGCCATGGTATGATCGCATCATGTCTAATATGTGTGCAGATACACTCAGTCCAAGGGAAATACAAGTGAGGTACAGTCCTTGAATTAGAGAGTTTTCTTATAGTTCGTGGTAGTAACAGCAAACAGGAATCCTATGACTATGAAACAAAGTGAGATGATTCCAGCTAGTGAGGGTTATTTATTTAATTACCTTTTAATTAAAATTATTTATCTTATCCTTAATTACGTGTTTATGTATCTGTGCGTACATGTGAGTGTTTAAGTGCCTTCAGGGTCTAGAAGAAGGTATTGGATCTGTGGTGCTGGAGTTACAGGCAGTAGTCTTCTGCAACAGCGGTATACACTCTTAGCCAAAAAGTCGTCTCTCCTACTCCCATTTTAAACTTTAAATCCTTGAGTAATAGTGCATGCAATGGTAATTAAAGCACAAGTGTAGAAATATTGCAAAGGTATAATTTAATGATTCAGTTAAAGCCTTAACGTAATGCCTGTCTGGAATTTAGTAAATCCTTAGTAAATTTTGACTACCATTATCTATTTCTGTTTATTAATTTTTTAAGTAGATTTTTTTTCTAGATAGTATCATCAGACCTCAGGTGGAGTTCCTTGGGTAGACCAGATTTGGGATCAAGTAAAATTTATTAATGCCTTTCTCCCATTTTACCAGTCTAAGTAAAAATAAAGTATAAACGTATTGACAATGGATGGTACTTCTAATCTCTACCTACATCACAAACACAGTGTGAAAAAGCATGGAATACCTACAATTCTGCAATATGTACATGTTTCAGAATTTCATCAGTAGACAGGTAACTGGAGAGAGTTGTTACTTTTATAGGCTACTCATGTGTCGTAGCTTACTATTCCCCTGCCAAAAATTAATCAATTTTTTTTCAGCTTTCAGGAAACTATTTGCTCATTGCAGCTGAAGTTATGCTAAGTAGATACAATATTCTGCATGACAGTGGCCCTCAGCCTTCCTAGTGTGTCCCACAATAGTATTCCTGTGTGTTCATTACCTAGTGGTTCTAGAGGATGCCTCTGTGTTCATGCAGAGAAGCTGAAACATATTGGAGGTTAACAAAAACATGAGTAATTATCTTTAAACACTAAATGTTTATACATTGTTTGCTTATAATTAACCCTTAGGTTATTTTTGTAACAGAACTCATACAATAAAATATGGAAAGTTTGCTGGACTCCCATGCCATGTTAAAAAAAAAATCATGTTTAGTGATCATTAACCTGTAGTTCTCAACCCCTTTGAGATTAGGACCCTTTTGGGGGTAGATTGACATTTCACAGAGGTCACATAAGACCATTGGAAGTATCAGATATTTACATTATGATTCATAACAGTAGCAAAATTACAGTTATGAAGTAGTAACAAAAATAATTTTATGGTTGTGGCGGTCAACACAACATGAAGAACTATATTAGATGATCTCAGCAGGAAGACTAACTGGTGATTCTCCAAAAAAAAAAAACCACGCCAACAACCTTTGAATAAAACAGAGGCAGGTGTTGAAATAAGGGAGAATCTGATCGTGATGGCAGCTCAGTAGCGTCTTAGAGAGGAATACTTGAAGCAAGGTATGGATGGGGCTTCAGAAGCTGGATCAAGAAGAAATTGCTCACTGCAGGGGACAAGGAAGCGAGGGAGCTTGACTGGGACTGAACAAGGGTCATAGCAACATTCTTATCATGGGTAGAGTCAGGTAAAATCTAGACGGGGGGGTCTAGAACAATAGTTAATACTTGTGCCTTGAAGATAGATGTGTCTACTAAGAAGGGACAATGAGACTAACTGAATAAACTATTGCTTTCTAGTTTTCTAAAAAAATAAATAAATAAAATTATTTTAATCATGTCATCTTTGGCAATAATTTCTTCAGCTAGTAAAAATATCAATGAAATTACAGTGAGCTACATGGTTATAGCTGGTTTTAGTTTTCACTGGAGTGAGACATACATGTGAATTCAAAACTTTAGTTTGACCATTGAGATCTGTTGCTTTAGAAAGTTCCCCTTAATTCATATTTTTCATTGAGTTCTGACATGATGACCTAGAAATTTTACCCCTACTGGCTAGCTTTCATAGTGCCAGGAAGTACTGTTCATGCTACTGGAAGAGACAGGCAATCATCCGTCTTACCCAGCTGTGAGCCTCAAGAACTACAACAATGATTGCTGCTCTAATAAGATATGCCAATTTGTGTAACTGTGGCATGAAAGTCCTGGGAGTAACCATCCACCTTCATAGTGGATTTAAGTCCTGCTCCTCAGTATGAAACTCATACAACATTATAAGTTTCAGGTCAAGGATCTATAGCTAGATGAGTCATAGACCCTTTGGTGAAGAATTCAATACTAGTATTCTGCTAAAGGAGCTTAGTATTCAATTGACTCCCATCAGATTATCATCATAGCCATTGATTACTTATCAGAGAAGCCTCTATTTACAGTAGATAGTGATTAGCACAGAGACCCACAACTGGCCTAGATACAGAAAAATAAGAGATTGGGGGGGTGCTCAACCCTAGATGAAACAAACACATGTCATTTCCTCCTCCTAAGAATAATGACAAAAAGACAGCAGAAAGAGTATAGCAGCCAGAGGTAGTGGATGGCAACAAGGAACTGTGACTTCTGGATACAGCAGGGTAGTTGCACATATAAACTCACAGGAGTTGAGACAGCATGCACAAGACCTGGGCAATCCCAAGCTAGACCGTGTCCTAGTATAAAGAAGGGAAGTGGCCATGAAATCCTACTCTTAGTTGAGGAGCGAGTGACAATTGATGGCTGCTGAGAAAGGGAGAATCCATTTTAGAGTATAGCCCCATGTTTGTCAATCATGCTTCAGTGGAAGACCACATATTTGTGTGGCATAAATTTGTCTTAATGGGATAACTTTTTAAAGGACACAATGTTAAGTGGATAAGGAATGGGAGGATCTGGGAAGTATTGAAAGAAGAATTATGAGTATGATCAAAAATGTTGTATGGAGTTATCAAATATATACATATATGCTATCAGTGGTTCTTGAACACTTCTTTTTTGAGTGTGATTTCTCAAGACACGTGTGGTAGTACAAAACTGTTAGTTCAGAATGTGGGAGGCAAAAATAGAATGATCAGAAAAGATATTTTCAGATACCTAGCCCTTTAGAGAGCAGACTGGGATACATGAGATAATTTTTCAAATTAACTAATTTCACAAGTCAAATAAAAAGCAAAACAGCAATAATAAGCAAATAAACATGATTACTCTTGAGAAAAACAAAGAACATGATGTAGAACATGAAAATTTAATCCACTCTTATAAAGCCATCCCCTTGAAAAAATTCTGAAAAAAACAAAAACAGTTTAAAAGTAATGAGTCTGAGGAAGAGGCTTGGAAACAGGCTGCCTGGCTGGAGTTGAGGCCACTACCCCTGTAGTATCAGCTATCACTCTCAGGAAGGCTGTGTCCTAAGATGCATGGCATCTAGCATGGCTTGGAACATAGGTATAATGAGATGTTTTTAAAGAAAAATTATGCTGTTATCTTTTATCTTTAGACAAACTGAGAACCTCTATGGCTGTGTGTTCATTCTCAGAGGGTCTTCCCCTTGATGCACACTGTGCTTGCCATGTAAAAGTGTCTCTTGGGCCACTCAGCACCCAGGCAGTTGTATATGTCACTACATTTGGACACTAAGCATTTTCAGTGCAATGGATCTTTTAATTTAAATTCCATAGTGATAAAAAAAAAATCAGAGGTGCCCTGTGTGCCCATTCATGAAACTTGAGTTTACTCACATTATGACTTTGTGAGATCATTGTGCCTGTTTTCTTATGTTTTTATTCCCTGTCAAAGGCTCCCGTTTTTCACGTTTATAACTTTCTTTACCTATACATAGCAGATACATTTTTGCTCTTATCCTACTAGTGATATATAGTCATCATATACATAACCATTTTCATTCTATGCTTTCTACATACAATATCTGCGTAGTTCAATATGACTGTAGGATAGTTTCCTTACATTGAAGCTGACACCTTTTCATGGTTACCATTCTCTAGACTATCTAGACTAAACCTTCAGGCCTTTCTTGTATGTTCCTCCTTATAGCATAACCCCACTCTCAGGCACAGAGACTTTCATGAACGGCTCCCGTAAATCTTTCTAAATCTCACTTGAGAATTCTCATTTCTTAGTTTTTTGAGAATTTTATATATGAGTACTGTATTTATAGCACTCTCTTCTTCCTGCTGTGTGTCCTCCTGCAATTCTAAAATTCATGGCCTCTTATTCTTTAAATAAACACACACACACACACACACACACACACACACACACACACACATACTGTTTTTAAAAAGATCAAAATTCATTTCCCCCAACACTCAAATGTTACATATCATGTTTCAAGTGTTTTACATTTCATAGTGAATCAATTATGCCCCCAAAGCTTTGACTTTTTTGACCTTTATAAGTCTCTCCTCACTCAAAACTATCAATAATGCTCCCAGTATTGGCAACATATTTTAATGCCCAAACTTTCTTCTGTTAGTATGCTAAAAACAATCTTGACTTGTTTGGTAGATGACTTCCCCAAAATTTAAAGTATGTGCAGGAATGAATACATGTAAAATAAATTTTCCCAAGACATGTACGGCACACTAGTAGACTGACGAATGAAGCAAATGAAAATTTACCTTTATTGGCATTTTGCTTTCAGGGGAAATATATCCCAAGAAAGAGAAATAAGAAGGCAAGAAGGGACAGAATATAAGAGACTTCTACCAGGTTGTGTTCAGAGTGTAGGGATTTAATGTAAAGTCATTAAAAATGATTTAAATTTTCAACAGTAAGTTATATTTCAAAAGTTATTGGGTAGCAAACTGATTGTAAGAAGTAAAGAATGATTGGAGGGAAGAAAACTGAGAGGATATTCCAGCAGCCACAGTGAAACAGAAGCATAGTTTCCAATAGGAAAGAAAAGTTCAACTAGTAAAATAGTATGATTAATTACATTTTGTATGTGAGGGTTTTGCGGTGGACTCTGGAGATCATAGCTTATGTAATATGAAGCAGAGGTGACAACAACCATTAGAAATACAGTATCTAATATGATAAGCTTCAGCCTCATGTAGCTGTCAAACTCATTACAATGAAATAAAATGAAAACATAGTTCTTTGCTCCTACAATTCTTATTCTAGATGCAGGTAGATCTGCTTATATAGCTAATGGCTGCCAAAATGGCTGGCGCAGATGTGGAATATTTCCATGACTTCCCACATCTTTATTGGGTAATGCCAGAGTAGAGGAAAGCCCTGTGGTAAGATAGGGCTGGTCAAATGTTCCCACTCTAGCTATTCATGAGTTCCAGATTATTTTACTTAAAATTGTACTAACTGCCAGGAACCCTACACTCTTCATTTAAGTATTCCCAATCATCTTTCATCTGATGGGTCTCATAGCCCTTTGCCCAAAGTAAAGTAAAAAGATGTGCTCAATATCCTCACCCAGGTGGAAGTTATATTGCACAGAAGAAATATCGGTCATCAGAAAGGACCACACATCCCAAACCAAGCTAACATGCTTAGGGTCCACTTCAGGACGCAGTTTTTGATGTGCTGAGTTTGTGTTGGCTTTGAATCATTCAAGCGGAAAGATCCTATGGTATCCATGTATTCCAACACAAAAAACTGAAAACTGAGTAAGTCCTCCACACCAAACACCACAAATTCTCCATACATATGTTTAGTCAAGACCCTACAAAGGAATAGTATTGTCTAAACATGGTGAATGAGTTCAGGTTTGAACTGTAAGGAACTGCACATTGATGTCTAAGTAGAAAGAAAGTAAGTCTGTATCTCAGTCCTTTCCTGCTATAACAAACATCACAAAATGGGTAATTTATAATCAGTTTAAAACGTTATCCCCCAAAGTGGCACCTGTTATAAAGTCTAAGATCAGAGTGATTGGAAGCTCATTGTCTAATAAGGGTTTGGTCTTTGCCTCTAAGATGTTGTATTGCCCTGTATCCTGACATATCAGAAAACGTGATAGGCCAGGCAACTTTCTAAAGCCTCCTTGATAAGAACGCCAGTTCTGTTCATGAGTAGAACCTTAGAAACCTCACTTCCTCCAAACCATCATCTCTTAAACTATCAATGAGATTTAAGTTACAATATACAAATTTTGATGAAATGCAAGTATCCCAGCTATTGCAGCCAAAGAAGCAGGTAAGAGGTAGAGAAGGAGTTGGTAGGAGGGAGAAACCAAACAGGGCCTATGTTGGTGAAGAAAAGTTTTTCTTTTTTTCACAGACTTATTCAAGTCAAAGAAAAAGCAAAGTGATATCATCTACCCTACACTGCCTTGGAATGGAACTTGGAGGTAATATCATCATTTGTGGCTGTACTTTTGAAGGACGAATCAAGGTCTGTGTAGATTTCTCTGTTCACAAGCTGAAGTATAGCACATAACACTGAGTTGAATTTGATACTGGGATGCTTATTGTATTGATGTAAATAGACAGTTGGCACTGATTACAGAAAACTGAGTTTTATGTAACAAGATCTAACAAATAGGAACAAGTAATCTATCAGGTAGCGGCACAGTGTGCCCTGAATGTCTTTTCATAAATACATGAACTATAATAATATAAAATGTACTGCTCTTTAGAAAATTTGATTAAAAATATAATGCTGGGAGGTAACAGTCACGGCAGGGAAAATGGTTATGTAAGATTTTCAGCTGCTTACAACAGAAAACAAATTAGATCACACATGACTCAGACCAAAAAACTGATAAGAAATTATCTCCATCCAATGAGGGCTAGGACAGAATAACTCCTAGATGTCAGAAAAGAAAGCCTTGAAACCCCAAGCAGCCCCCACACAGGAAGGAGGTCTGCAAAGTCAATTAGAAACAGAAACTTTCTGTTTTTAGAGGGTGGGGAGAGCAGCTATCATGGGGCCTTCAGCAGAATGGTTCAGTCAGTTACTTCTGCAAATGACTTGTTTCTACGGGGACCTGATTTAGGACCTTTTATGTAGGCAAAGCTCTCGTTAAAAGAAGGGATGTGTGTGTGTGTGTGTGTGTGTGTGTGTGTGTGTGTGTGTGTGTTAGAGAAAGAGAAGTAGAGATAGGTAAGAGAGATAGAGAGATAGAGAAGATAATGATAGATGGGAGATATTAATCAATAAAATGTACATCCTTTGTAAGAATATTACCATTATTTTGACAGACATAGGAGATTAATTAGAGGTAGCTAATGTTTTTCCTTCAGCAGTTCAAACATATCAAATTCCAGAAAGATAATAAATTGATGAAACATACCCAAGAATGGATAAATTCAATGTACTGACGACATATGACTCCTTAGTTCACTAGGCATTGCTAATAGAACAAACCACAGAGCCCAGGGTGGTGGTAGAGCAGCTTCCTGCATCAGATGTGAAGGTTGCTCACTTGGAATCTCTCTGAAAGCCGGGTGGTGGTGGCGCACGCCTTTGATCCCAACACTTGGGAGGCAGAAGCGTGCGGATTTCTGAGTTCGAGGCCAGCTTGGTCTATCAAGTGAGTTCCAGGACAGCCAGGGCTACACAGAGAAACCCTGTCTCGAAAAACAAAACAAAACAAAACAAAAATCTCTCTGAAGATAAAGCTTCTGGTCACTGAGTCTAATGAGATGATGATGTCTACTGACCCAGATGGTGCCCCTGCTGTGATGTCTGGACAGCATCTGGGTAGCAAGAGAGGGATAGTCCCTGGACGTAAATGTCTCATGCAGCAAGGGCACAAAGATGTGAGAGTTTTCTGAGTTTTAGATCATTGAGCATCAGCGGCCACTTCAGCGAGATAAACACAGGAGGATCACAATGACTGGCAGAGACTGGGTGTGTGTAAACGCAGCAACAGGGTGGTAGCAGTAACCGTCCCTGCTCATCGGAGACAGAGGCCTAGAAAGCAGCCTAGGATCGAAGCCAACTCTAGAAGTTCAGTGTTACCCACACAGGCAAGGTGTAACAAAACCTGAAAGGCCTGACTGTATCAGGATACACAAGGCACAGTTACTTATTCATTACTGAAACCGCAGCCAGGACTGCAAAGCGTAAAAAATTTACAGCGAGGAACTACCTTTGAAACACCGTGTGTCTGAGGTGAAAGTCAACTTTTAGAACCAGAAGTTGCCCAGTCACTGGGATTGAGCCAATGCACTAGAACAAGAGAGATTTGCTGCTAAGGCTAAATGTAAGACCAACCATGCTTTGTGCATTTTTCACCAGAAAACATATTATGGCCTGTGTTGATGGTGCTTTGGAACAGTCAAACTTGTCTTTATCCTAATAAATCTTTACTTAAAAAAAAAAGCTCTCTTCGTAGGGAGATGCTTTAATTGTTCTTTATTCTTTCCTTGATTTTTTTTTTGTGTCCTCTCATCATAGTGGCAACCTATGGGAAGCAGGCTATTTCGTTACTGTCTCACTGGCAACTATCTTGATCTAGAGGTACAGAAATACTAGGTGTGAACAAATTGAAGCAAAGAGCGCTTCTTTTCTGTCTCCCTCCTATATTACTGTCAAACACCGTGAGGTCACTTGCAGGGCATCCATATAGAAATCTACAGCATCTTTTCTTCCAGATTGTCACATTCTGTCTCCTATTCCAACCCTAAAAATTTACAAGATTAATAACTGGGAGGAAACTTCCTAGGTACATTTCTCACTCCTGTTTCTAGGACCACCACCTTGATCCTTCTATGAAGCAGTTGAGAGATTAAATTTTCTTTTACGGTCAACATACACATTGAAAATTTTTTCTTTTCTATCTTGAAAACAATGTAATAAGTTTAATGTGTATCATGCTTGCTCAAAAGGGCATCCTGTGAAAACAAATGTGGAATCAAGAATATATTCATTGCTAAAAAAACGTCCCGACTTTTGTGGGAAACAATACATGGTGTTGGCCACAGAGAGCTTTCATATGAGTGTCAGAGACTCTAACTGCCCAAGCACATGGACAAATAGGCCTCCAGATATTCACCCATTGTATTTCTTCTCCGGAGTTGTGGGCCTTGCTCTGTTCTATTAACCCTGCTTTACTGTGACCCCTTCTTAACTTTACACTTTTTACATTAGAAAGAATAAAAAGGGAAAGCCTTGATATGACCTTAGAGGCAAGAGGTTACATATTACCTTCTCTTCTGTGTGAATATTTCCTTTAGGAACTTCACAAGGGAAGTGAGAGACTTTAGAAAATATTTTAGATCTTAGAAATAAAAGTGCTACTTACAATCTTTGATTTCTGAAGCAACATTTGGCATAACTTTTATTATGGTTGGTTAATATTGAAACACACGAGTTCTGAGAGGAGAAAGGGCCACCAAGTAAAATGTAGGGCACTCATCTCCACTTCAATTTCAGACAGACATTTCTTGATTATAAATATATCCATGTCACAGCTTTTAAAGAATTACCATTGTTCACTGTAGTAGGAAGACGTGACTCTAAAGTCTTCCACTTGAAAAATGACACACCTGAGAACATGAGGTGCACTTACGCTCTACTGAAGAAATAAGCCACACACATGACCAGAAGAAACAGTGGAACCTTCCTGGGTGGAGGGCAATTAAGTTAGAGATTTACAGTCCCAATTAGAAAACACACACACACACACACCTTTAAATTCACATCTTAAAAAAATATTTCAAATTAAAGGAGGACCTGCAAACACACAAGAGTAGTTGCCTTTAGAGTGTTAAAGGATAAAGGGATGCAAGTAAAAAATAAAGACAGAGAGAAGGAGTAAATAACAACAAGTTGAACCAGGCACCATTGCCCATTCCTTGACTATACAGAGAACTGATTTTAATGTGTCAGCATCGTTCAACTAGTGATTTCCAAAGAGGACCTCAAACTTGGGTCTTCTGGCTCCATGTCCCACTTCTTATTGTCTTAGTCTCCGGGTCCTAAGGCTACATGCATTGCCAGACAATTATAAACCTTTAAATTAACAGATTTAAATTTAAATCTACAGGCTAATTTAGATAGGAGATATGAATATGTCTAAATTAACATTACTTTTTATTTCTTTTGGCATTTTATCAAGAATATGCACACATACTTAAATAAGGCTCATTGTATTCTTTCTTGATAGTCATTAACAATGTTTTTAGAAAAGGAAAAAGTTGGGATTAGAACACTAACCTTATCAGGTAATGGCTGATTTAATAACTCCTTGAACCAATGTTCTCATTTGTAAAGCAAGGACAATAAAACTTACACGACCACATTAAGGCTGAAAAGCTAGAACATGATAATCTATTAATATGGAAAGCTCTTCTGTTATACTGAATCCATTTAAAAATTAAATTAAATAGAAGAATGGAGCATGGTAGAGTCTAGTATTTAAAGTAGGTTTGTTTGTTTGTGATGGAGTCTTGCAGTATAGCCCTCAAATTCATATTCTTCCTACATCCTAAGATTAGAGGCAAGTGGAAATGTACAGGTGTTCGCGACTTAAGTTTCATAACATTTAATCTTTGCTTTTTGTTGTTTCAACGTTTATCAAGTAAGTTAATGCTGGGACAATCTCTGACTTTCTTCCTGGTCTGTTTACTATTCACTGGACACTTCATAGAGAAGTTAACCAAGATGACTATTTTAAGTTTTACAACTTAAAATAGTTCTATGGTTCTATGACCAGTGAAACATTCATGGATCGTGGATTAAATATAAGGCAAAAAATGAAACAAGTGAATATTTCTTGAAGCATCCTCAACTCCGCTTAACTTATTCAAAGACTTCCCATCCTATTCTTTTACCCTGCATACTGAGTAAGCATCTCCGTCTGGATAAACACTGTCTAAGAACTAGCAATGAATTCCAAAATGCCAAAGACTATTTGAAAGAAAATACAATCGCTATTCTTTATAATTATATTCCCTACTTATAAATTTCTAAAAGATGTGTTGCTATATATTATTTTAAAATTGAACCAATGTGGTATCATATTATACGTATTTTCTGCTTTATTCCTCGAGAAGTATGTTTTAAAGAACTATTTACACAGATTATGAAAAATACTTTTTTTTTTTACCATTTCTTTTCCTCCTAGACATACACTATAATTTACTTATACATATTCCACACATCATGGTGACAGCACTTGGGTCAAAGGTAAATTTTAGGTGTCATCTTAACTAGAATGCCTGAGGACTCCTCAGGCGCCAAAGAGGAAGGTATACCTGATGTCATCCTGAAGCCAGAGAAGAAAGCTAATAGCCCAGATTGTTTGCAAGTGGCATAACACTTCTTGGAGGAGTTCAGCATGATCCTAAGCCAGAGAGGCCATCGTCCTTGTACTTTCACTTTCACTACTCCACAAAGATCCATTAAGGCTTCCATTAAAAGGCAGGAAGCACCATAAAGCACACCTTCAGAAAGTACCAGCTGCAGGTGGGGACAGAGACTGATCAGAAACAAAAGGGCTGGCTGTCTCTGAACTTCCTCAAAATGACTGCTGTACTCCACTGATCTCTGACATTATTTTGATACTTTATAGATTTCAAAAATAAGCCTCAGAATTCATGTGAAAATTCGCAGCTGGAAAAGTTGCCAATACGACTTTGGACCAGCATAAGGCAAGGGAATCATAGTACATTGTTCTTCCTTTGTCAGTGAGCAACACAAAGCTGGTACAAACAATCCTATAAATCACAAGCCCTGACATCTCTATTTGATAAACCATGTAGAATCCAATCCCAGTCATTTGATTCCTCTGTTCTCTTACACACAAACATAAATCAAAGGATTAATAGCCCTAAAATTGATCTAAGTGCCAGAGAAGGCCTTGAAAACTTATCTTTGTCTCTGCACAAATCCCTTAATTTACTATCTTAAGAGAGCCCTTTCTTCTTTCTTCCCTTCACAGACAAAAGGCCCAAGTGAAACTGTAGTCTCCTTTGTCTAATGACTTACATCAGAATGAACCTTGAAATTGGGATGTATCTGAGCATCAAAGAGAAAGCTGAATTTTGAAAAGAATATGTGGGACTAAAGAAAGAAAGAAAAAACTGCAATCTACCTTCCATGTATCAGCCAGTTCTCAGGGAAACAAGCCTATGGATAGTGACCAAAGTTTGTGTTTTAACTTTGAAAAAGTTAAAACGTGTATTGGTACATTTATTTAGCAGCTCTTTGTTATGTGTGTAAGTCCATACAGGCCATCCCATGGGTGTATACCATGGTATACATATAGGGGTCGGAAAACTACTTCATTGTTCTCTCCTTCCTGGCTGGAGTGAGTACATCCTAAGGGCTTAGCTGCAAGCACCTTCACTCACAGAGCTATCTCCGTAGCCCCTTTCTTTGAACTGTTAAGGGTCTTTATTAGCACACTCCCTCCCACAGAATCTGAAAATAGTAACGTAACTGCTTACAAGTTGGGTCTCCACAAGTCTAGACAAGCATTTCTGAGGAAAAAAAATGTATACTTGAAAGCATTTTGAAGAAAGAGGTACCATGGCAACAGAATAGATTAGTATCGCGAGTATTATTTTGTTTTATTTAATTCTCATAAGTTTAAAGTCAACCAAGCTTAAAAAATAGTTTCGATATTCCCAATGCCAGACAAGAGCTGTCTAAGACTTTGGTCAATGAAGAAGAAAATCCCTAGTGCCAGGGGACCAGGTGTAGTCTGACCACGTTTGGTTGAATCCTTGTTTTTTGCTTTTTTTTTTTTTTTTTTTTTTACAAACAACAAACACTTAACCATTGAAATTAGCCCCTAATTTGCATTGACAAAGGGATATATCTTTTTTTTTTTTCATAAAAACTCAAATTTAAAACCTTGGGATTGTCAGTTTGCTTCTCCTCCATGTCGTTGCTACACACATCCCCCCCCCTTGGTACTTTTCTTATTATCTTCTTGGATATTCAAATAAAGAGCTCACTAAAAAAATATCTCTAACTTTCATGTTTTGCTGATACCGAAGAAGGTGCTTTGTATTCACCAGAGAAACTTTATCATTTGCTGTCATCACTGAGAAGAGAATAACCTAGCTGTGTGTAGTTCAATATAAGCTTCCATAATTTGATATAATAAACAGCTTTTCTTCCAAATAAATATTTATATGCTTTACTACATTGCATTTGACTCAAGGCTAGAATATTTTCCACTGGATTTCCCCAAATTTCCTCACCTTAATCTTGATAACCACATATATACAAGATGCTTGTCTCAGATTTATTTTATTTTATTTTATTTTCAAGCCAAGTTTGTGAACATTGTACTGTGTACAATTTGAGACAGAGATAGATTACACAGCAGACATTGAGAAATGGCCATTTTCATTATTTTGCTCACTCTGCTCCACGTGTACACAGAGCATAAATGTGATCTGAAATCTTTTCATGATAAGAATGTTATAACACCTACCTCTCTGACATGACGTCTGCACCCCAAATGTCTCACCAACCATGCTTTCCAATGTATCTGGATATCTGACTGCAGCGTGAAAACTTCTGCCGAGTGGCAGATTTTTTGGAACTCTACTGGTAAGCCACAAACCTAATGTGTCCACTGAAAGTGCCAGTGATCAATATCTGAACAAATCCTCCCTTGTGGATGACAAGCACCTTATTCCTGGGACCCACTTGGTCTTGCTCATTCTTGTTCTCATGTGTGTCTTCCTGCTCTTTGTTTAGAAATGGTGAGTATTGTGTGAGAGGAGCTTCTTGAGGCTCAGCACTTCCTCATGGAGTCCATTCGAGAATACAGCTTGTGTACTCATTCACATCTTCCTGTCAGCCCTTCTCAGGCATGTTCAACTTGATAACCGTCAGAAAGTTGTACGTGTACAGAGGTTCATGGACAGCTCCTGGGTATGTGTCCCTCATGATTTTACCTCCAAGAGCTCGAAGGTGTTTAGGAGGTACTGGCACATTAGTAAAACCATTCTTTAGAGAACAAAACATGTGCACTTTTGAGTACAGCGGAATAAACTTCATTAGGTGATACAGCTGAGGGCAAGCAACTGGATGCCACCAACGTCTGTGTGCAGGGTGGAATTAACGTAGCACCAGTTTCCTTTACTGATCATCAATGGTGTTGGCTTATGTATTAGGACTACAGTCTCCAGTGATTCTGTAACTTTGATAGCTGTGAAATCCTCTGAAATGGTAACAAGTACTTTTGTGACTTCTACCAGGTTTTCAGTGGCCAGGGCAGTTAGGAGAGGGGTGTGTGTGTGTGTAATTTCCATGTGTACCATAGTCTGGGAAGAAGAAGACTCAGAAGCACAGAAAAGGCAAGCTTCTGACTCTGCAGGACTTTACAGCTGGTTAACAGGAATGGCACCAGACACAGAGAGCACACGTTCAGGATGAGACGGCAGACCCTGCAGGGTCCAAGTCTGTGCTCTCCTCAGTGTGCAGCTTTACCTAACCAACAGCAGTGTCTTCCCTAGAGGATTTCAATATACTTAACTCCCATAGGAGTTTATACACAGGGGAGTCCTGTAAGGTTACAGAGTGTTCTGCTAAAGACAAGAGGCTTAAAGGCCATCAGTTATAGCATCCAGATTTAGAAAGGGAAGTGGTGATCCTTGAGTTGGTGCCCAGGAAGAAATGTGAAGCAGAGGCAAGAGTTATTGGTGTCATGAGTCCCCGACAGGGAATCAGGAATGGCTACAAGAAAGAATAATGTCAACATGTTTAAATCAAAGTCCATTAGAATCCTGCTGGGTGCACATCTGCGTCCCTCACTAGGCCTCACATCAGCTTTACCTTTGCACTCCAAAGCCGGATCAGAGAGTTGTGAGCCCAGGATGTGCTTTCAAGTCCTCTGATAGTTGTTGGATTATCTGAAATAACATCATGAGCTTCAACCCAGGCGGCTTCTAGAGAGGGAGAAAGAAGGTCATCACTTGACTTTTCGGTTAAAATATAGTGGCTCTGTCTCTCTTGGTCTCAGGTAGGTGCAACAGTGTTGAAATTGAGTCAGGGTGCTGATTTTCTACATCTGGACAGCAATTCCCTTATCAAGAGGAAAATCATTAGTGAGAAATGGTGGTCAAAGTACATTTATGTGAATTCAAACCTAGTGTCTGAGGACTGACCCACAGGAGGGGTAGCTAACTGTTATATTCAATACCTTCCCTCAGCTCACAGAAGCCATTATTCCAATCCCCTAATGAGAGTCAGAACAGGACAGAAGGTGCAGTCCCGCAAAATCAGGTGCCTCAAAAGCAGCAGTTCCAGAACACCTTTTGTTCTCTAGCTAGATATGCCAAAAGGGAGTTCTGGTTTACCCACTCCTAAGGAAACACCATTGCCCAGAGAAGGCTGTATGTGAGAGTGGAGCCCAGAAGTCCAGAAGTCAGACATTAATAATTCTTCTAGAGAACAACTCTGAAACTGGATCTCTAGAATTTTATGGTAAAAAAAAAATGAATTCCATGTATGCTGCAATTTCAATCCACATTTTAAATTATTTCTTCCTCTTCAGAGAGGGGAATAACATAGTAGCAGTAATGGCCCACTAGTGGAAATTAATTTCTTCCAGCCAAGAGGATAAAAAATCTCTGATCTGAGTGAATCCCTACTTTCCAAGCTACACAAAACATTGAAGAGTTAATCCACTCAGGCTGGCCAATCATCTGGTCAAGGGACCACTCCCCAGGCAGGACAGAGGACCCTAGGAAGATGGGCTCACCTTAGCCCATAGAATAGTTGGGATAATTGCCTTTTGAATACATTTGTTCATTTTTCTTCACAGAATTTCTGCCCCACAGTGAAGTAGCTTAAGGGCCATAGAAACACAATACTGTTAGTCCGTCCACTTTTCCTTTATTCATTTTCTTCTTTGTAACTGTTCTAAGCAAATTTCTCCTGGGATTTGGACTTTCTTATTCTTTTAAGTTCCCCTATTCCTGTCATAAGGATGTTTATCTGCCAGGTACCTGGACAATCCCCATGGCAGCTTAAATACCACAGTATGTTTATCTCTCTCTTCTGTTTTTTATTCTCTTCCTCAAAGTATTTACTGAGATTTACAGTTTTCCTGCCCTGGGTTTTTTTTTTTTTCTTTTAAATTCTAATAAAATTTTCCTCAAAGATAGAACAAGATTACAATCTTTTTGAGAGTTTCCCTGAACATTTCACCAATAGACTAGGGATTTGGTAAAGCTGGATGGGAAAAGTGAGTTGTTTGCCACCCACCCTTGGTCTCACTTTAATGTCGACAGATGTTTGAGGAAACCATTCTTCAAGCCGTTAGGAAGCAAACTCTCTCCTCCCAAGTGTCTGCTGACAGGTTAAAATTGAGCAGTATTTTTTGTCTCTTTTCAATTTAGGTAACAGGTAAAATAACTTCCTTTGTGGCCCGACAGGAATAATTCATTTTCATCTGTCTGTAAAAACACTCAGCATCTGAACAGCCTGCAATACAACTATGTTGCAAGCCAAGGGGAAGTAAGTACAACAGAGGAAAAAAAAAAAAAAGACGTGTTCCTTGGCAAGACTGTCACCTTCCCCTCAAAAACAGACATGGCAGTGCTTGTGAAATAAAAAATAAAAGTTTTTAAAACGAGCAAACACTATCGATCATGCTTGGGCTTTATGAATCATCCTCTTCAGAACAGGTGAAGGATAAAATCAATGCCACTATTGCTCCAAAGGAAAACATTCTGAACATAATGATGAGATGAGGAATCCCTCTGTGTTTCCACTTGCTCACCTTAGGCCCCAAAAGCATCATTTTGGCTCCATCTGAAGGAGAAAGTGAGGTATGAGGTAACTCTGCCAATGCCTCCTTCCATATGCGTCAGTCATCTGCAAGAAAGGAGAATGATAAAGAACGTAAATAAATAAACTCTACAAGATAAACTGAACGTCAGAGAAAAGGAAATGGACAAACATAAGCCTGTTTTTAATTTAAAAGGGAAGGGGGGGGGGGTTCCAAATGAAACCAAAGGCCATCAGTGCAAATGATGTTTACCTCATGTGGCTTGAAATATTGGTTAGAATCAGAGGTAGAATCAGAAAAATTGTTTGTATGTTGTTAATGTGGGTACACTGTGATAATGAACTGACCCTGCAGCTCACTCATCTGATTAATATGACTTAACCCGGGCACATTAAACGGGATAATGATTTCACATGGCGGGCACTGTTCTGGGTACTCTCTATACTCAGAAGACTAGAACAAAACCCCCTCCACCCAGGAGAGTGGTGTGACTGTCGCTGAGTTACAAGAGCTAATGCCATGGATTCCTCCTCCTTCTAGAACAAACTCTGAACATTTTCAAATAGCATGGGAGTCAAATGGAGTGTTTTCATCAGAGACGGACCCCAGGACCTTCTGCAATTACCAAGACATGGATGTGTAAGTCTCATATAAAATGATGGAGCATTTGCATAATGCCTTATGCATCCTTCCACGCATTTTAAATACACCCTAGATGATTTTTAATACCTAGTGTGATGTAAATGCTGTGGAAGCAGCCAGTATATTTTGTTATTTATGAAATAACATGTCTGACTTCAGTGCAGATACAAGTGTTCTCTGAATTTCCGTTTTCTATATGCCATTGGTTGACTCTGTGGCAATGAGTTCCCTGGGCAGATGGGGCCTCCTGTATTAATTTGAATGTGCGGTGTGTGCAACTCGAACCATGAGAATGGAAATCTCTAGGTTTGTGTGTATATGAAGCTATCATGCAAAATAGCAGGTGTCTCCCCTCTGATCTCTCTCTCTCTCTCTCTCTCTCTCTCTCTCTCTCTGTCTTTCTCTCTCATACACACACACACACACACACACACACACACATGTACACACACACACACACACACATACACACACACATATATATATATTACTGTTTTGTTCTTTTCAAAACTATTTATCTACTATTACCTAATCAACTCACCAAATGGTTTCTTTCTCATTTTATATGAAGAACATCACTTTGTTGGGAACTAAAATGAGATAGATTCTTGAATATGATTGAAATTTGTCCCCATATAGTAAATATAACTGTCTGACTGCAGAATAAAAAAAACACCGAATTCAGCAGGAACTATTGAACATTTTTTATGTATTACTTATATGGTTGATATATGGGAAAAACACAGCATGCAGACTTGGTAGTGGCTGGCAATTCAAATTGCTATGAGCTATGTTTGATTATATGCTGAGACGGGAAGAAAAATACTTGAAAAACCTGCTGATTCCCTTAAATATTAGTTCTTGACAAGCTAAATTCATTTTTTAGTAAAGCTATTATTCTGCTTCAAAGAAAGAGATGTCAGCAACATTGGATCCTTGTTTTACCTCTATCCACAACTCAGGACAGAGACTTTATATTCGACTTACTAACTTTGTATTGGTTAAATTGGCAGAAAAGCAAGCTGTTTCTATTTATGATGCTAAGCTATAAAATTATAAATTGTCCTGATTAGGTATTATTGCTTTCATATTTAAGTTGATTCTCCTCCTGGGAATCCAGTGGAATGCTAGATCTTCAGAAGTAGGTCAAACTCACTCTAACCCAGTGGTTCTCAACCTTCCTAATGCTGTGACCCTCTAACACAGTTCCTCATGCTGGGGTGAGCTCCAACCAAAAAATTATTTTCATTGCTTATTCACAACTGTATTTTTGATACTGTTATGAATTGTAATGCATACATCTGTCTTCAACGGTCTTTGGAGGTCATGACACACGGATTTAGAAGCACTGCACTGATCACAGAACCAAAGATGCTTCTGGTATGTAAGCCTGTAATTTAAAGATTAGAAAGAAGAAAGTCTCCACACCTTTCTGAGGTTATAGACTAATGCTTAATGGTCAGTGCTCTTGGGGAGTATATGATTTTCTAAATCATATGTAGAACCAGAGTCACATCTCTGCTGACGTACTTCCCCCTGCTAATATGTAGGGCAGCATGCTGCCCAAGCTATAACAATTCGGAATTTCTGATATGTTCATTGCCTTGTAATTTTTATAATGAAGTTCTCCTGGTAGCACAAATACTTCAGAATAAATCTAACACTTCATTGGTGGATCATAGACATCTCTCATTACACCGTTCCCAGACAATTGCACTTTATACCAGTCTCAGATAGAATGTGACCAGTTCTCTCAGATGTTTGAACTTAAAATGTCAAGTCTCTTGGTTATCATATTTTGTTGTTTCTTTATTTTTATATTCTTTTTGTTTGTTTGTTTGTTTGTTTGTTTGTTTGCTTAAAGAGCTTTACACAGAGTTGCAACATTATCCCTCTGAGGCTCACTCCATTTTCTTTCTTCTAAACTTTGTATAAGCTCAATGATTACTACCTAAAAAGTAATTAAGCTTCATGAATCCTATCATGTTCAATTTGACTCCACAACTTGTGTTTGGGTTTTCGTGCTAGAGAGCAATCCTGGGCATCACGCAAGTTGAGGGCTTGTGGCAGATATTTCCTGCCCAATGTATTTGCAGCGAAAGCCCTGTCATTGGACCAAGAAGAGGAAGGCAGAGCTAGGATTTGGGCAGAGAGAGAAAGAGAGGAAGAGAGAGGAGAAGCGAGATGGCAGCAGATGTTACCTTCCTGTCTCTAGCAATCTCAAGTAGTTAATCATATCAAGGTTAGATAATTGGGATAACAATTCTAATTGTATGGGCATTTTGTGTATTGAGTATTTGCTGATATATAAATCTATTTAGTTAATCTTTAAGCACCTAGAGTTTTGACTTACTGGGTTACTGGAAGGTGGGTCCACCAACAACTGGGTGGTTATGGCTATAAAGGAACTAGTGGATCCAGGGACAAGAGAACCAGAGCTGGAAGCACAGCGACTGGTCACTGTGGGAGAAAGTTAGAGAGAGCAGCCCAGTAGAACCAACTCGGGAACTCCGGCCCTGCTGGAGAGTTTGCCAAGACAAAATGGGCTTAGAGCAGGAACATGGTGGCCAGGCCAGGAGCCAGCTGAGTGCGCCTTTTTTTTTCTATTATCTCCTGCAACAAGGGCTTGTGCTATCTCTAAGCTATACTCCAAGTTTTGATTATTGTTAATGACACCTGATACTCCCTACCCCCTTTCATTAAGATTATCGAAGTTCTTCTTCTCCAACTCAGCTATGCCTACCTCCTTGGGTCGATCAGTACTCAAACCATAATGGTGAGTGACCAATAATAATCTCAGGCTAATAATAAATAGACCAAGAAAGAGTCTCTTTTTCTCTCTGCTATGTGTTTCATACTTGAATTGTGTGTAAGATCACTCAGTATCTTCAGAGAGCTCATTTCCTAACAGTCTGATACACAGGATTAGCTTTGGCGACACAGGTCAACTTTACTCTAAGTGAATCAAGGGATATCTAGTTTGGGGATTAGGGAGTAAGAATGTCCATGATGGGCAAAGGTCTGAAGGCTAAAGTACTGAGGTACTTGCTGAACGGATTCTCATCAGGAGAAAGGATGTTAAGACTGTAATCTAACCAAGGCTCTGTGACACTCCACAGGTAGAGGGCATAGGAGTTCTGAGCTCCCCAGACAAGGTCATAGAAGTCTTCTTGTTAAAGGGAATTTGCCGTCTTACACTAAGCTTCCCATACTATGATGATTGGGGGAAATTAAAAATATTTAAAGCCTTTTCTGATCTGGATTATCTACGTTAGGTAAGGTGACAGTAACATAATCAGGATATAGACAGAAAATAGAGACCCATCAAACACCTAGTGTCAAAAAGAATAGTGATAGCCAATGACAGCAACTCCTTAGATGCTGCCATCAGAGTTTTTATCATTAATTATATCTTTAAGGTATAAACTTCCTTGATAAAGTCAAAGAATTATCAGAATAGGAGAAAAAAATCTTATTTATATTATATAGTCAAATTTTTTCTCAGGGAAGAACCACACAGTAGACTACACAGTATTAGGGCCAGCCCTGAAATCAGACACATACAATAAAAATTATATAGGAACACACATACACACACACACACAGAGAGAGAGAGAGAGAGAGAGAGAGAGAGAGAGAGAGAGAGAGAGA
>JANHMN010000014.1:32818159-32852173 GCA_030674055.1 Rhabdomys pumilio
GAGAGAGAGAGAGAGAGAGAGAGAGAGAGAGAGAGAGAGAGAGAGAGGAGAGAGCACAGTGGGTACATGAGAGGACTTGAAGGGAGAAAAAAAGAAGGGGGAGATTATGTAATATTATTTTTATTTCAAAAATAAATATATTTTAAAGTACTCACTTAAATTATTTTCCTTGTCATGTCAGACTTATTTATTTCAACTAACTTATTTTCTTTTACACTTCATAGAGAGCATTCTGGTGCCATTTCATTATGAGAGTGGCAGCCCTAAGAAATTAAGTAAGCAAAATAGTTAGAATGAGAAGCTCTTCTTAGAATAAAATGATAGATTACCAATATTTATACATACAAATACACAAGTATATACAGACTTTTATATGTATATAATAAATATTGGTATATCAAGTTGAGAGGTCACAAGTAGACAAGCAACTGAGCTGAATACATTGCTTTCATACAAAAGAAAACCAATAATTATATAAAGGTAATCCTGAAGTAAACATCTAACTCTTTGATGAAAAAATGTCTTTTAAATTATACTATATTTAACTTTTGTGACTTCTTAGAATATTACATGACATTGAACATAAACATTTTTTTCTCAGAAACTTCCCTTAAAATGTTGATTTTGTTTTTAGTTATATCTACATGTGTCCTTTTTGTGGATATGGGCACATGAGTGTAGATCCTCACAGAGACCAGAAAGGGCTCTTGGATCACCCGGAGCTGATGTAACAGAGAGTAGTGGTCTGTCCAGTTGTGGAGTCTAGGATGCAGACTCTGGTCCTCTGTAGTAGTAGCAAGTGTTCTTAATCGCTGAGCCATCTCTACAGCCCTAACGAGAAACTTCTCACTATGAAACTCTGCTGTTTTATCATGACTACCAATTATTCAGCCCTGCTAACTGGCTATTAAAGACTAAAGTCTATATGGAGATGTTCACTCCACGCTTTTAAACTTGTACCTTAGTCTAATGGTGGAAATATTTGAGTTTCTGGATTAATACATTAAGAGTTAGCCTTCTTTTATTCTTTGATTAGTGTTCATTTTCCTCAAAACTAATTTCCTAACTCATTATGTGTGTTAAACATTAGGCTAGCAATGGTGAATGTTTGTTTGTGAGTAGGGAATAAAACCAAAAGGTTATAGGGAAAGTCATATGTATACATACATGCATATATTTATATACATACATACAAATATATAAAACTTTCTTTTCCTTTAAGAAGTTAATGACCGTTATGGAAATGTTGAAGACATTACAGAAAATTTAGGCACATAAACAAAAGCTAAATTGTGTGGTTTAAACTTCAAGGCAAGTAGGCGTTCAAAGAGAGAAACGAATGTGGGTTGTAGCTTCTAAGGAACGCTGTGGGGAGGGAGACTTAAGACTGTATTTAGTACTGTTGCACAAGGCTGAATATGCTCATGTAACTTCCATTAAAATGTAAAGATCCTCTTCCCTGAGGGATAAACCCATGAAATCATGACCTGGGTAATTTAGACCAACTTCTCAACTAGAGTGACAGGCATGACATCCTGAAGCAGGACGACACATTCTCAGTCATACAGCTTCTGGAAATGTGCAGATAACCCTGACAGAGGAAGTTATTGTCTAGCCAGCCAATCATGTGGACTCAAGCCCAGGGATGAATGAGTTGCAGATGTCATAGTAAATCCCCATAATGAGCATTCTTTAAGTGCAGGGGTTGGGGGATGAGGATGGGGGTGGGAAGTAATTGGACCTCAGGGGTGGATTGTCTTCCCAGATATATGGATGACTGTTTTCCTCAGGCTTATTGCAATTGCATGAGGCCATTTGACTATCCCTATCCATCAATGTATAAATGAAATGATACATGTATTTCTACACTATTTTAAACTTTAGGCTGTACAATTAAAGTTGCCTTGATGATTGAGCCACTAACATGAATGACAACTACCTTGAAAAGTTATTCAGGACTGTGTGTTCTAAGACTAAGAAGACAACTGTGGTCAGGGAAAGCACCTGGCTCCTTGCCAAAATTATCCCCCAAAGTTACTTCTGGGGCATGTGGCATAGACTTAACGCTCTCACTAGTTAGATTAAAGACAACCTCATCATGTTTCTCCCTTTACTACTATGAAGTACATACTATGTATGTATTTCATATGTCAAATTTAGATACTTGACCTATTCCAAACACCCTGCTTCTTGATAATAAAGTTTGGCTTTAATTTTTGTCTTTTATTGACTGAATTAACATCTGTCTCCCTCTCCTAATGACTAAAACCTCACCTGGGGGTTAGAAACATGACCTTTTATTGGTGATATGCTATCCTTATGGACAATTTTTGTATTTCTTGTTATATTTCACTAGTGATATCCTATCAAAGCACCAGGCACCAAAGAGTTTCAACAAAAAGGCATCGGAATAGTATACAGCCATATCTAGTTGTGATGACTGCTACTCATAACATGCTTGTTTGTTTCTAACTCTTGTTTTTAAGCCTCTGTGGGGAGAAAGAAAAATAAATCAAGTAAAAAAATCATTCTGTAGTTTTTATTGGAATGTCATAAATCAACTCAGGGGCAAGAGGCAGTTTTATAATACCGATTCATCAAAACCAGAACAAACAGTGTCTGTCTGGTTCCTCTACTTTGTCTTTCAGGAATACTTTACAGTGCTGTGACAATAAGATTTGCATATTTCTTATTAAATTTACTTTTTAGTGTTTCATCTTATTCTTTTTTACTGTAATTGAGATTTTTGTTATCATTTTATATTCCAGTTGATTGCCATTTGTCAACTTTATATATTTTTATACATTATTATATTCTTTATTGTTTAATTTACCCTATTGCTGAGAGAGTTTTATTGTACATTCTCTGGGAGTTTTCCAAGTATGTGTTTCTACCATGATGAATGGGGGGACATGGGTCTGCTCTTATATAAAGAAATTTGGCAATACCTAACAAAAATACTTGTGTACTTCTTAAGATACAAAATTTCCATTTATGTAATTTATTGTACAAATATAGCTCCAAAAATTTTAGAATACTTATACACAAGGCTAGCCCTTACAGTACTCTAATACTGTAAGATATTGGTGCAATATGGCTAAAACAAGTGCTTTATTTAAATAAACTGTATTGCATCTGTGAAAAAGAGTACCAAACAACTATACAAATAAATAAAGCAAAGATAGATAAACTGGTTAGTGACCCTCCTTTTATTTAAGAAAGAAGAAAGTATTTGATCCATTGTGGAAAAAAAATGAAAAGAAACTGATGGTAGAGGGAGACTACTGATAGACCAGTGGTAGACTAGTGGTAGACTACTAGAAGATTAGTGGCAGACTAGTGGTAGAGGTCAAGGACTAACATGATTGGCTACTGTCTTAGTTAGGATTTTATTGCTGTGAACAAATACCATGGCCAAGAAAACTCTTATAGGGACAATATTTAACTGGGGCTGATTAAAGGTTCAGAGGCTCAATACATTATCATCAAGGCGGGAGCATGGCAGTATCCAGGCAGGAATGGGGATGGAGGAGTTGAGAGTTTGGCATCTTTATCTGAAGGCTGCTAGGAGAAGACAGGTTCCCACAAGGTTAGAAGGAGGATCTCATTGCCCAGCCCCACAGTGACACACTTCCTCTAACAAGGCCACACCTCCCAATAGTATCACTCCCTGAACCAACTATATTCAAACCACCATAGTTACCTAGAGAAAGAAAGTAAAGGTGAGGGTAGATAGCAGAAGAAATGGCAAATGGGTAATGGGATTATTTGTCTATGTACACTTTCTGTAAAATTCTCACTTCTGAGACTTTGCTAATGTTTTCCTTACTAAAAAATGGAGAGGAAAAAAAGTTCTAACAGAAGAAAATCAGAAAGCAAGGAGAAAAATCTCTGAAACAAAGTCTAAACAAGACAAAGCAATAACCACAATACTAAGTGAGTAAACAAGATAAATAAACCAAGCAGCTTTTTTCATAAGGGATTTAAGTACCATGCCCTAGCATAAATGCGTGAGGAATTCTAAGCAAATGTTGAACTCTCCTGAGTAGAAGGCCTCAGAGAGATGTGTGCTGGTAATCCAAAACAATTTTCCTTATATTCTAGGTTCAACAAATAAGGGATTATACTGCATACAATGGTAACCAGTAGAAAGAAGAGTTACAAATAAAATAAAAGCAATTTAATAAAAATAGAAGAAAGACAAGTACAGAGAGATAAAGAAGGAAGAAAGATCATGAAAGAAAAGAGAGGGAGGGAGTAAGGAAAGAAATAAGGGAGGCAGTTTAAGAATAAACACTAAAATCATAGCAGGCTGGATGGATAGATAGATAGATAGATAGATAGATAGATAGATAGATAGATAGAAAAATAGAAAAAGATATAGATACTGTAACTTTTTGGAGAACATAAAGAATAGATAATAATTATATTTACTATTCTTACTTTTCTACAAATCTCAAAATATATCAAAATATGTAATTCAGAGTGGGTAGAAGACCTGAGTTTTATGTAAAATGCCACCTACAGAAGCATTTCCCACAGCCTGATTATCCTGCCTCTGTTTTTTGGCACAGTTATCAGGTATATATAGGATTGAGAGTAGGAGAGTAACATTAGGTTGTTTTATTACCATGTTTCTTAGGCAGGTCATTTATCATCTCTGACCTTCACATTGTAACATAAGTGAAGACCTAAGCAAATGATTGCTCAAAGATCAAATACTCTTTGAAAACGCACCATGTGCTAGCATCTTAACGTTTCTGTTACTGAAATGCATGCTCTTATGGAAATAACAGTCTAATACAGAAATCAAATTTAAAATAGGTTATTATCTATGTAAAGTTCTGAAAGAGGAAACAGGCATAATGCATGAAACTAAGAGACCTGAAATGCAAAGAGATGATGCTTCCCTGACAGTGTTATGCAGAGACTAAATGCAGGGTACGAGTTGCCCAATAGAAAAAGAAGATGAGGGAAAGACCATACATGTTTCCACATGAATATTTGTTATTCTTTGATATGTTCTAGAAATCAACAGAATTTAAATGCAAGAGAGAAAGGTTGCTCTTAGGCTAGTAGTGCCAAGATTGTACAAAAAAAAATGTAAGACGTATGCACAGCAATGAATGCTATGTCTCAAAAATATTAGAATATTTTACAAATTTATTATTCTACTTAAAAGATATTAGTATGTCAATATTTGATGTTAAAACAGAATCTAAATTCCATATCCCTTTATACTACAGATGACTAAGCAAGCGTTCTGGTTCATTGTAGTTACTCAGAAGAGCATGTTGAATGTTAGAATATTCATTACCCTGTAGCTCTTCAGTCTAACAATTACATGTGATAAAAAGCCTGTTGTATTACAAAGAGTCTAGAAGTCACTATAAAATTACCGTTCTCTACATTAAGAGCTGCCACAAGCCAATCTCAACACTGACAGAGAAATTCATCAACAATGGGAGAAAAGAAAGCTATTCATAGAATAGAATGAGTGGTGGCTATAAAATCATTTTAAAAAAATCATTTCTCATATAGCAGAGAGAGCTAGGGCAACACTGAAAGATATCGAATAGCTAAAAGGCTGACAATGTTATCTGGTATACCACATCTTTAAACCAATGACACAGATTCATTCATGGTAACTATGAATGCAAAACATTTCTAGAACAATCATTTTCACTTCCTTTTGAGACTAATGGCAACTTGATAATAAGAGAAGAGCACATGACTACATGGTGTAACAGCAAGAGATTTGTATTCCTACAAAAGGAGGTCCACATACTGCTGAGGAGAGTTTAATGATGTGTGGAAATGTTCAACGTGTAACATGGGGCAGGAATAGCATTAGCAATCTCTGTGTGATTCCCCTGTAAACAACAACAAAGCATTGAGATTAGGTAAGAGATTTGGAATGAAGAACATCCTAAAAGAAAAGAAAAGTGTCTCCCTGTGGCACACATTCCCTGAAACAAATGCAGGAGGGGAGAATTTCTGTGAATCAGAGGAAAAGCAGTTCTGAGCTCTCCGTGGCACTACTACTAAATTTGATCTCTGAATCAGTCTGCTTCTTATTCAGCATCTAAATCTTTCTATCATTCAGCTACAACTTCCCTTTTCAAGACTATTTCTCACCACCCAGTAGCAAAAATAACCACATTCCCATAGACCTTCATCTTGAATGTTTCCATGTGGCATGCCTTTCCACCATACTCACCTGTGATGGTTTGAATAAAAAATGTTCCTCACAGGCTCATTTATCTGAACACTTGGTCCCCAGTTGGTGGCACTGTTTGGAGAGAAAGAGTTTGCCCTACTTCTAGTTCACTCTCTGCTTAGTGTTTACAGTATAGTGATGATCTCCTAGCTCTCTGCTCTGGTGGCCTGCTGCCATGTCTCTTCTGCCATTGTGCACTCCCCCCTCTGAAACCAAAATAAACTTCTAGAAGTTGCCTTATCTGTGGTATTTTATCACAGAAATCAAAAGATAGCTAATATAATGCTTTTCATAGGTACAACACAAAAGCCACTTTTTCAAAGATATGTTCCAGGGCCTGGGCCTCTAAATCTCAAGGCTTTGCAATTCCTGGACTTTTATTATTCTTTTCATAACTTTCAGTATTTCATTTTATGTCCAGATACTAGACTACCATTATTTCATGCTTAACAATTACAGCATCATCTCTACTACTCTATGAAATCGAGAAATGAAACAAACAACAGTTAAAGTGTTGTCTAAGCTAAATTACTTGCATTGGCAGCAAAAAACATAGCAAGTACTAACAATTACAACTTAGAATGTTTAAGACTTTCAAATGCCATGTTTTCATAAAATAAATAAAAGACTGATAGCATGAAGCAACCAGCATTGTTTGGGTCCATTTAACCAACTCCCAAAGTTAGCAATACGATAAATGTGCTTCATACAGTGTGCTAGTAGATACATGTATTTCTCATTTGTACATTCATAACTCATCTCATAAACAGAATGAGAAGCTTGTAAAAGAAGATATGAAGAATATACTTGAGTGACTTTGTTATTGTAAAAATGCAAGAAACAGGGCCACACTGATTCTGACCTCCATGAATCCGAGGTCAAAGTTTCATGACATTTCTTTCTCTTAATCTTTGAATCATCAAGAAAACACCAAGACACACACAAAGGTTGTCTCTCTGATCTCAATATCCCAGCATCATTTTTTACTGACACACAGAACTAATTGCTGAGCTGAAGAAGAACTGTCTGGGGGGAAAATGGCCACAGAGATGATTTAGTATGGGAAGACTGAAAAGTCATCTCCACAGACCTCCCAACAGAAATCAGCACCATTAGCACAGGAAAGACAACAGGCTGTTACAGTGCATCGGTACATGGGTCTATAAAGCCAAGTGACTTTTTAAAATTCTACAAAGAGAATGCTCAATAAAGTTCATGCTTCCTGCTGTTGCTCTCTTTCTCATACCTAGGGTAATCCCCACTGTGTCAGCCTGGTGTTCCAAGCAAACAGAGATCAAGACTGGGGAGGGTAGCCTGAGAATAATTATCTGGAACAGTGGGGGAACAAGGCAAGAACAGAGTGAGAAAGTGAAGCCTGAGTCTAATACCTATACAGAGGACAGCCTCAGACATCATGAGGAGGCAAGTTCTGGTTTTACACCTGAGACACAATCTGAAAAACCAAGTTCTCAAGAAACTGATAAACAACCAGATGAACATTTAAGAGCAGAAGAAAGAAAAAAAGAAAGAAAGGAAGAAAGAAAGAAAGAAAGAAAGAGGAAGGAAGGAAGAAAAAAGAAAGAAAGAAAGAAAGAAAGAAAGAAAGAAAGGAAGGAAGGAAGGAAGAAAGAAAGAAAGAAAGAAAGAAAGAAAGAAAGAAAGAAAGAAAGAAAGAAAGAAAGAGGCCCTAAAATAGAATCATCCCTCTGCTGACTGTGACCAGACTGTGATCAACCACTTCCGGCCATCACACCTCCCTTCCCCTTCATGATGGACTGTATCGCTCAGAAACTTTACAAATCAAAATAAATAAACCCTTTCTCTCCAGCCCACCAAAAGGTCTCAAAGCACCTGTATATTTGAAGACAGTCAAATTTGAAGAGAAGTCTCCAAAAAGAACACATTTAAGGGGAATGCTATACCAAGCTGAAATTCAGGGATGGCAATGTAAGGACAATAGAGTAAGAAGACTGAGTGCAAGTGTCTGCCTCTAGTGTTGACTGATTAGTTCCCTAGCCAAACCTTGTTGCCAGATTCCCTTAACCTTAGCATGGCCGAGATAAGCTTGTACTTCTTCCTTACACTGGCCTTGACTTTGATAAAGTTGTCAGTGTGGCAAATGATTGATAGAGTGGGATCTTTAGGGCCCAGTGCACACAATTCATGTCCAGAGGCATTTCCTAAGCATAATCTGAGGCTTCTCCAACCAGATCACGAGAAAAATAGTTTCTAAAGCCATTTGATTAAAGAAAGCAAAAGACCACACAAAGAGGAACATTTACAGCGTTTCAAAAGAAAATCTATCTAGGTCTACTTCAAAACCCATTTGGAAATTTTCAAAAACACAAGGCTAGTCCATAAACCATGCACAAAAGTAAGCCAAGCCATAGTCATAAATAATAGACTGCCATCAGAGAGAGCTTAGTGCAGCATACAGGGAACTGACAAACCCACTGATAAGTGACTCAAACTTGCTCTTATCTCAGTTCCCAAGAATTGTTTGGACAAGATAATGGGAAAGTTTTTATTTCTGACCCAAAAAAGTATACAAAAAGTATGTCAGGAATAACACTTAAGAGTTCTGTGAAAATATTTTCCCATCCTTATTAGCATTTATTAATAAGTTTCATTTTATAAGCATATGTCAATAGGTTTCATTATGACATTTCATGCATGTACATAATGGACTGTGATCATCTCTAAGACTTAGTGTCCTGCTCCTCCCTCTCACTGTTCCTCTTAATCAACCTTCAAGCCTTCCTACTGTCATATGTTATCTCTATTGTCTTTCTTAATTATTATTGTGTATGCATATAATCCTCCTTAATTATGATTGTGCATGCATATAAACATATAATACAACTGGCTGAGTGTTTAGTCACACACACATACACACACACATATACATATACACTTACATATATACATATACACATATACACACATACACATATATACATACATACATACACATATACATATATGCATATATATATATATGCATATATATATATATGCATATATATATATAGGCTGACCACTAGGTATTAGATAACTAATGAGGGGGGCTCATTCCTGAGGAAGACAGATTTTTCTTTCTAAGCAGTCATCAATTGCCTGTAGCTCTTCATGTGGAATAGAGCCTTGGGAGATATCCCCACCACCTTCTACATTGACACTGGAGTTGTCATTATTCAAGACTTGCTTAGGTTATTGTAATCAATACATTTATTCTTGTCCTCATTTTAAAAAGTGTCATACCACATATTATAACTCCTCCAGAAACATTAGGGGACTTTTTAAAACAAATAATTATGAGAACAAATGTAGTGAGCTAGCTCATGACAAGTATATGAAAATGATATTTTTACATACTTGAAGACATTGCAGAACAATTATCAGAATTTTTTAAAAAATCTCTTATTTCTATCTAAATTTTGTGTAGCTTCTAAGTTGCCCAGGAGTATGGTAAAAATTATTCTCACTATCAAAACTCAGAGGAAAGGAAGATCCCACATGAGAAGGTATGTTCTCAAAGTTATTGAATTAATTGATGGCAAAAGTATACCTAGGATGCACATTCTTGATTCTCAAATCTATTCTTTGACCAATAGCATTTGAGTTAATAGAACCCCAAATTGAGTTTAAATACCAGTTATAAAATATGTAAAAGCCTAATAGAAAAGTGAAAATAGTTTCCAAAGAATTCACTTCATGGGTTTTAATAAGTCTGAAACTATAATTCAATGTTAATTATAAAGTCATGACTATTTTAGAGAACAAATTACTTTAGAAAGGGCAGTCCTCCCAGGCCCTGCAATGGGAATCCACACAGCAAAGAGGTGTTATGCCTCTGAGCTGTAAATGCATACATGAGTGCATTTTTGACATTCCAATTGATAAAAAAAAATAGGTCATGCTTTAGAAGGATAGAATAATGTTGTAGAGAATTCAATAAGCATTGTGTTTTTCTACTAACATTACCTCTGTGTCCCCAAACATCAATGTAAATATTGAGTAGCCCACATCTGTACTCTTATGTTAGTCCTTGAAACCAGGAGGAAATTTCTAAGTCCATCAACCCTAAAAAGAGAACAAACATTCTGCCATTATATGTTGGGCTCTCCTAGAAAAAGCCAGTCTCAGTGTTAGCCTCAATTGTCTTTTCTTCTCTCAGACAACAATCTCAGTCTTTATGATCATAAAAACAGCTTCTCAGTTTTTGTGGTACTGAGACAATGGTTCAACCGACCCACAGATTGAAATACTATTGAATTTACACTTCATAACAAACTTGAATAGGTTAATTTAGAACTAGATTGAAAGAGCATGCATCAGCTGGTAAATAAAAATGTCCTTCAAACCATGCCCATTGGAAACACAAATGCATGTGTGTGCCGCAGCCTTTTTATATTTGTGCTGGATAAGGACTAGAACTTATAAGTATCCTTGAATGTCCCCTGCATGCCAGAGGTGTTCTTCAGGAAAGGCATGGGCAGGAAGACTGAGCTGAAAGCAGTCTTTAGAAAAATGAAGGTCAATAATGAGCATAAAAGAAGAAGCATGCTTCTGGAACTTTCCCATGCTTATTAGTCATCAGAGGGACAAGCCTTTTCTCCATCTTCTTGTCTCCTACTGTCCATGTAGTTGTTTGGTTCCTCTCGGTTACTACAGACCTCCTTGTCTTTCTTTTCACTCTTCTGTTCCCCTACAGTCAGCTTCTTTGGCATGATCCCCATTTCAGAACACTCATTGTCTTTTTTCTTCATAGCCACTTTACCCCCTAATAAGCCTGTGTAAAGAACTTAAAAACAAAAGAAATGAAATTTGCAGTTATTACCTGAGCTGAAAATTTGGTTAGTCAGCTTCTGAAAGATGTTTCCACAGTTCATGAGGCACAACTCCATTCTCCACTGACCTTTACTCCACCCTACGTTTCCCTCTCTGATTTTCTATTTTATCATTTTGTATGCTACGTGTTCTCCTTGACCTTAGTATTCCACGCACACACACACACAAGCTGTCAGTTTCCACATTCTGCTTTCTCCAAGTAGGGTGCCTGTCTTATTTAGGGTTTTACTGCTGTGAGCAGACACCATGACCAAGGGAACTCTTAGAAGGACCAAATTTAATTGGGGCTGGCTGACAAGTTCAGAGATTCAGTTCATTATCATCAAGGTGGGAGCATGGCAGCATCTAGGCAGGCACGGTGGAGGAAGATCTGAGATTGCTCCATCTTCAGAAGACCACTAGAAGACTGGCTCCCATGTGGTGTGGGTAAAAAATATGGCTGGGGAACCATAGGGTCTCTCACACCATGCTGTGTGTAGTTGACTGAGAGCACCCTGGGTTCCCCCAGCTGTAAGTTAGGCCTGGCTGCTCATTAAAGGCCTCTTCTGTGGCTCCACAGCTCCTCATGCGTGGCCCCAACATACGAGGAAGTCCGGTTTCCAAAACCAGTTTATTGGCATGGTGGATGGTGGATGGATCTGGATGGGTGCCCCCAAAACCCAGGGCAAACTTGACTTAAATAGGGAGGGGAAGAAGGGTGAGGGGCTGTGGAGGAATGCTTAATTGGCTCCACCTCCTGGCCTTCAGGTACCTGATTAGTATGTAAATCTCTCTAGGGCCTGGGACCTATTTATCACGCCCACCAGTGTACGTGATTGAAGGGTGAAGGTGGAATGGAGATTAGACCTCATGTCAGGCCGGACAATGTGGCTAGGAGGAAGGTTTCAAAGCCCATCCCTATAGTGACACACTTTGTCCAATAAGCCACACCCCCTAATGGTGCCAATCCCTGGGCAAAGCATATTCAAACCACCACTGTGCCCATTTATCCTTCCTAGTCTTTCTCTTCATTGACACAAATGACATAAGCCCTTCCATCCCACTCTGACTCTCCCATAAATTCAGTGAGCCCCAACATCCTGTCATCAGCCACCTACTACAACTGTTCTTCTTTTTGAAGGTGTCTCAGTCTTTAAGGAGAAATTTCCAGAGTACAGATACCTAAAGGAGAAGAAAATCAGTAGAGACATGGAAAACTATGACAGCTTCTGTTGCTGTGTTTTACTGTAGAATACTTAAGAAAGTAGACTTGATGTCTCACACAAACATAATCTGCATCACTGAAAGTGCTTATATAAATATATAGATGTATAGATATACATACATATGTACTTACACATGTACACACATAATTATTAAGGAGTATTATGTAATTCATGTGTACTTGCCCTATCATATTAGGAAAATTACAGCATATTTAACTCTTAGCACTTTCAACATTAAGCATGCTTCACAAAAACACATGGGTACCTTAAAAATATTCCTGTACACATAGAGAGACTCATGGCTCCTGCTGCACATGTAGCAGAGGATGGCCTTATCTAGCATAAATGGGAGGAGAGGCTCTTGGTCCTGTGAAGGCTCAATACCCCAGTGTAGGGTAATGCCAGGGTGGGGAGGCTGGAGTGGGTGGATGGGTGCTACTCATAGAAGCAGGGGGAAGGGGTAGGACAGAAGGTTTGGGGGGTAAACTGGGTAAGAGAATAACATTTTAAATGTAAATAAAGAAAATAATATATATATAACAAAGAATGAAATAAAACAATGTTGATGAAGCAAGTAATAAAAAAATGGCTGCAAAGATGATTTTGCCTTTAATTTCTGACTTGTCTACCACATTATGAAATTAAAGTATAAGTGTAATAAGATTCAAATAGGAACCAAATTAAAACTGTGTATTAAAAATCTATTAGAAACAAATTTATTCATCATTATTAATTAAAGTCTTCAAACACAAATGTTTTAATTTTATACAGAGACAAATGTTTTGAAATTATTTATTATCTCTATGAAGACAAATTGCTGTCAATAATATGCTGATTGTAGCAATTAAAATAAAATGTTAAATGATTACTTTAAAGGTGACTATCATCAATATATCTCAGAGATACCTGGGCATCTGTGTTTATTGCAGCATTGATTTATGAGGGCTAAGTTATAGTACCAATCTGCAAGTCCAACAACAGAAGATGGATGAGGAAAACGTCAATGTATGCATGATGGGACAGTTTTCAACTATCAAGAAGAATAAGGTTATATTTTTCACATTTTATGGGAAAATAGATGGAACTGGAAGCAATTATATTAAGCAAATTAAGACAGTCTAAGAAAGACAAATATGTTTTTTTCTCATCTGTGAATCCTAGATTGCATATAATCAAATAATCATATGGATGTGTGCTGAATGAATGTAGAAGTAAAATTTGAGTAAACAAAGGGGAGAGTAAGAAAGGACTGAAAAGGGAAGAGAGTGGAGAAATAGGGGAGGGGTGAGTAGAGACGAGTGGGGGAAGCAGAGTAGGGCAGAATATGCTCAACATGAAATACATACTGCAAGAAAATTTCAAAAGACAAAAATAAAAGTGACATTCAAATGATTAGTAAGAAATTGAGAGCTACCTACAGAAATGTGCAGCCCCATGAGAGCATATGGAAACTAAGTGTCTGGAATCTGTTACATAATTATACGCAAAATGGCCATATGATTTTCATGCCAAAATATTGTAAGTATATTACTAGTGTACATTTTTACATATGCACTTTGAAAGTTATTTTATTGTATTTAAAATCCTCCAAATATAGGCACTGAGGTCACTTGTCATATATGTGCTCATATAACTTCTATATTTTCTACCTGTTGAGTACAAGAATTATTTGCTATTAAGTGACACTGGGGCAAAATAATATTAAGAAAAAAATTTCAACAAAAGAATTTTGTGAATGAAGGGTAAGACTGAAAAATGAAGATGATTTATTAAGGATTCTCCTAAAGACTGTCTGGTTCTTTTCTTCTTTGAGGTATGCTTGGGTCCCATCCTGGGCTTCACACAAGAAGGGTGGTGGTCTGGGACTGAGTTACATCCACAAGCCCAATTCTTTGTGGTTTTGTGATATATATTTCTCACTCAAACACAGCTGAATCCAAGTATCAGACTGAGGAGACTCAGGGTAAGACCATGGCATTATTATATCAATATGTGGTTTATAAATGACAACCAAAAGGCATTAATCATGAAACTAGATTAGAAGAGAAAATAGCCAAACATGCCACCAAACACTCTAATCATATTTGGATTATAAATAATAGCACATATTCACAACTAACACTTCCGTTTCACACACATATAGACACGGCTATTTCTATGATCTACTGGCAGAATGCTTCCTAGTGGGCATGATGTGGCTTTGGCCATGATGGCTATCAAAAACAACTGAATACTCTTGAGATAACACTGGTTCTAAGTCTAATTAAAATGCAGATGAGGCGAATTTAAATGTAACAGAGGAAGATATGAGAGAAAATGGGTGTTATTGAAAAGATAGAGGAACCAAATTGTAGATGTTCCCCTCATCAATACCAAATTTAAGCACCAATTACAGTAAAAACAAGTGCACTGAAACATAAACTAGAATTTAGAACTCATCATGTTAACACATCAAAAAATAAAAGCCATTGACCATAACTAGACATTAGTAGACCATAGATCTGAAAATTTATAAGGACACATTATCAAGAACCTGTATTTTCTTACATGACCTACATTTCAGAATAATTTGTAACTGGCTGCATTTTGTCTTTTGTTTGTTTGCTTGTTTCATGCTTGTTTGTTTGAATGATTAATATAGGATCTTGCCATATATCCCATTTGGCTTCTAATTGGCCATTCTCCTGCCTCCGCCTCCTGAATGCTGGGATAACATGTACATGCCACCACAGCCATCAGCAAGACTCATTTTTATAAAAGAACTCTAGTAGTAAATTCCGAACAAATGCAAACACTTGAAATACCATTTTTGAAGTCAAATTATACAGTGAGTCTAAGCAGTGAGCACAATGTACACTGACATCATTTTCCTAGACTTCTCACTTTAGCAAACTTTCAGGCCACTGCTTGTCTTGAGCGTCTCTGACTGCCTATCTAAATATGTAGTCTGAAATCTAGCCCTCCTTCTCTCCTGCCCTGTGCCTTGTACTCTCCATACCTCCAGAGTGCAGCCCTACAAACACACCTTCCTGTGTTTCCATAATGCAGCCTTCCAAATACCCTTGTAATAATCCAAACACCACACCTACAAGACTATGACCTCACATGAAAAATTTATCATTTGGAGATAACTGTGTTCAAGCTCACTCACGTCTTCATTCTTCCAGTAAAATCTCATGGATTAAATGTATGTATCATATATCATATTTTATATGTAATATTTGATATGGTATCAAATTGATATGATATTAATATATAATCTTTGATATATAATATTTAATGTTTAATATTTAATAATATATCATGTATTATGTGTATATCATATATAATGCATTATATATTTATGTAATTTGTATAAATATATGTTGTATGTTGAATGTTGTGTGTTACATGTTACATGTTATATGTTGTATGTTATATGTTGTGTATATATGTTACATGTTCTATATTTTATTATATTATGTAATAATCACATATTATATACATGATATCTTTATACTGGTCTCACTTTCTCTTTTACTTTCAAGGCCACAAATTGTCATGGTCCCTCACATAGCATTGTTGAACTGCTGGCAACTGCCTCCTCACTCCTCATTCCTTCCAAGCTAAAAGCACTAATATACGGCACATCCTTATTATCAGGTGCATCCCTGACTAAAATTTTCAAGGGCCTGTTTCTTCCCACAGCAAATCTTACCCTGTTGCCTGGGTTCAGTCCCAAATGCAGCCCCATGGTGCTTCCACCCAGGGCATTTTCCTTACAACCCCCTTGCATCTCGCTTGGTGCTTTCTCTCCTCTTCTCTTCACACACATTATCTTCTTTCCTCATGACCTTTCTTCCACTGATGCTCATTAGTAAAGGTCAAGTCCACTTCCTATATAAAGCCTCTCTGAATTACACTTGTTTCCAATTATCTATCTTTAAAACTCCAAAGCATCAATTCCGAGTGCCATTTCTGGCACACTGTCATTTGTGTTTTTCTTAGACCTGTTGTGGTCAATCTTAAACTGCATTCTCATGCATGAATTCAGACTGAGGCATATGAAGGACATCAGAGTATAAGTGTCAAGAGATACCACAGAACATCAGGAATGCATTTTTTCAGGGCTTCTATAAGTACCTTTTCAATCTTAAGCAAGAGAAATAAATCCAAGTAGAACGGGATTTTGAGAAAGGAAAAACAACCATGTCCCTGGAATGTAAGGGATAATAATGTCATCAGTTCATGGCTCATTAGCCGCTCTGTCTTAACACATTCTCAGATAGGCATTTCCGGTATCTGAGGAGAGATAACCACAGTCATCACATAACTATCCACCTTTGAGCAATGATTCAAAATGGAGGAAAGACTCCCCCTACTGATGCTAGGGGTACAATTTTTCCATCAATTGGTTAGAAATCCACTCCTAGACCAATAGCCACATCACTATGCGTAGAGTTCGTAAGTGTTGGGTATAAATCATGATCTTCTATGGTAAGTACTTAAAGTACAGTGCTGTTGAAAACAAGAGAAAGTCTTGATTCTTGTAAATCATATAGGCTTCCATTTATTGCATCTATTCTTAGAAATGGCTAGTTCCAATGCAGGAAATAACATGCTGAAAGTTTGTGACTGAACCTCTATGTAGGGTATCACTGTGGTGTTTCTTCATCTTTGGATAAATTTTCACATATCAAAGAATCAAGGAGGAAATAGAATTCAGGTGGCTGGAGGAGCCAGCCAGTTTCTCCCACTTTGTTGCCATGATGAGTCTAGATGGCAATAAGGCCCTGGAACTTCTGAACAGCTTCCTCAGTTGGAGTTGCATGGTGATGTGTCCTTGCCAGCTTGTGAATAGCTGCCCTGACCTTTCCTCACATGTGCCTCACATACCCATTTACTTTGGCTTCGGAAAGAACATTTTCCCTTATTTTCAATCTTCTCTAAGCTTACTAATAAAGCTGGAAAAGATATACAGAATGAACTTATGAAATATGACTATTTAAGCATTGAAGTATAAAAAGGGTTAAAACAACCTCCTGAAATTATTGCAAGTCCCAAATTCTAAAAGTTTAGTTTTGGCTCATTTTCAAGGATAAGGCCTTGATTTCTTTATGATAAAAAATTCATATGGCCATGTAAGCCAAATGCTTTAATTTAAACAAAACAAGTATATGGGATTTAAAATACCCTGGAAATATTTTAGCATAATTGGAATCTTGAACAAATTTTATGGTATTTCCTGTACCTTTCCAGAATTCATGAGGTTTTACATAGTTCTTAATTTAGAATACGGTTGGGTGCTTCCTGGACTCTGAGCATATGAATGTAGAGAAATCAAGTACATAAAAATATTTTCCTGAAATGTTTATTTCTTATAAAATTTCAGAGGAATTAGCCTCAATAGAAATTTGAAAAATAGAAGTCATTCTCTCCTGCTAAACTTACAACAGTAGTTTCCAGAGTTGAATTGACATCTGTAAATGAAAATTAGTGTTTCTTCCATGGGTGATATGTTTTCCTATTTATACACTGATCTTTAAAAACATGTCTACATTGAACAGCCAGGACCTAATTGGGCTCCCTGTTGAAATGCAAGCAATAATCTCAGCTCCCTTAAGTCACCTCTCCCCATGTTTATAGCACTTCTAAGAGGCAAAGACTATCACTTTGCTCTTCTAACTTTAGCTTTCCATTACGAGGGTCAGCAGTTCTGTGAGCCACTGAACTCTGGGGCTGATGCTACTGTTTAAAACCCAGTCGGGTCGGCATGACTAAACTCAAGGTGAGCAAGCACCTCTCCGTTCTAGATTCAAAGATTACTCTCCGACTTTATGACCTGTATCCTTAGGAGATAAGGCCTTATTGGCCACACTGAAGAAAGGTCTGTTTTGTGGCATGTGGTTTCCTTCCTGGGTTTGGACTTTAGGTTACAGTCTAAAATCTCAATGTGAGATGTCACTCCTGCATCTTGGGGAGGATGTGGTGAGTGGTGCGTGTAAAAGGAAGAGATAAAACTCTTCTAACCAAAACGGCATCACCAATAAAAATGAATTACTTACAAAAGCAGTCCAGTGAGAAATGGACATGTCGTTTGGCTAATGAAGCTCAGCATGTTATTTTATTAATAAATAGCATGCAATGGGTAGAGTCTAGCATGCTATTTTACTAGTAAATAACACACAAAGAGTAGAATTTATCTGCAAGATTTGGAGGAGTTGCCAAGATGGTATTAATGTAATGACTCCCACCCTTCCATTCCAAGCAATAATCTATTATTTCCAAATCTTTACTTTGGCTTCTGTGTTCTATTTAAACACACTTGATTTTTCTCATGGCTGGACTCTATCCTCATCCAAACAAATCCACTCAATTAGGAGTTGATTTTTAACTGGGTAGGAAGTTTTTAAGAGATAAATGTCCAGGGCTAACAAACGACCAGCCCTGGACAATAGAAGCGTGCTCTGCAGACCTGAGCCATTTGGCACGTAGCCTCTCAGCTTCATTTTCTCTCCCTCCTCGCTGCCCAGCCCACCAGATCTTGGGCTGTGCCATTCCCAGGATGTTATCTTGCTTCCCCAGCACTGTGACTCCCTGTCTAATTTATGCTTCTCTGTGTAACAATGTGCGGAGGCTTGTCATCAGCCTCGCTCTGCAAGCAAAGCCAACTGCCGTCTGCTAGGCACTTGGTGAGCACATTATGTACACATAATAAGATGTTGTTCCCTCCACACAGATGCATGAGGCTAAAAAATAGCATTATCATAACATCTTCCAGCTTAGCTATTTTGAAGCTGCTGCACCCCCATATTACAAAGCCTCACTATTTATAGGATCATGCATATGGAAGACCCGCCCCTCCTGCGAGATGTCAGTCCAGTGTGCTCAGAGACAAAATTATAGGCCCCAAACTTAAACACACACTCATCCTGGCTGCTTATCTTTGTTGAATGCCGGCCAAGTTTATTAATAAATTTTAAGTCAGAAAGAAACAAAACAATTTTAATTTGATAAAAGATAACAAAGCAACATGAACAAGAATCATAGCCAAACTCAGCCCAAAAAATGAACCTCCTGGGCCATAGGAGATGGGGAAGAGAGCCAAAGGGCTGCATGTGCTGGCCTGGCTAGGCTATAACTTCCATGTGACGATGGCTGGGTTCCTTTTCTGCGTCTCATCATTCACAGAGATATCAAGTAAAGGTGTATATTTACTGACTTGAAAGCTTCTGAAGCTTTCTCTCTGCTCCCTTTGCCCTCATGGACCAATATCTGCCAATGGTCTCCGGGGCAGGGAGGGTCATAGATGGCACCCAACTTTGGCCCCCCTCAAACAAAAAAGGGTAGTGGTATCTTGCCTAACCATACTGACCTGAGGATCGGATCCCTCTCCTTTCTGTTCTTTGCTATACATTTGATCTGTACCTTTACTGTGGAACATCTTGGTTGGGGCAACTTCCTGATATTAGCCAAAGGTTCCCCTACCCTTTCCAGACTTCCCTAGCACCTCTGAATCTCACACTGACACAGGTGACCTAACACCTGTCTGGCCCCCTTTTCCACCTCTGAATGTAGATTCCTGGATTTGGTGTGACACGAAGGAGACAGAGTTGAATGCCTCTGCATCCCCTCCAGTGTGGGGTGCAAAACACCAGATGGAACACTGCCACTTGGGAGGACACTAGATCACTACTCCACTCTTCAGACAAAGCATGTGCTAGAAGAAATCGCATCTGCTGTTTCTGGGGAAAAGGTAAGACTGTTATGCTGTTATGGTGAGGACCTGAGCAAACAAGCCTTGCTGTTGGCCTGTCAGCCTTCGTAACATCGCTTCACACCAGAGGATCACACTTTCTTGTCGCATCTCTCCCTATAGCTAAGAGTTTCTCAGACTTTCTCTGGAAAGACAGAACCATGACTTTTCCTGTGAATGCAAAGATCAATTTATCTGTCAAGAGCAAGATGAACTAGCCATGTAGGCTCTCAAAAATGGGGAAAAAATTACAGTGTGTCTCTTTGGTTGAGTGAGAGACAATTGCCCTTTGCCCTGCCAAAGAACTGCTCTTCTGGAATTTGAAAATGCTAGATGATTTTTTTCAAGACATAAACTGTATTATGCTTCATCCATAATGCATACCTTCTCCCAATTCCCTTAACTTCTTGCAGGATGAGGGAGAAAAACAAAAATTATCCTTGAAATCAGTGGATCTCAAACTTGGTTGCATATTAAAATCACATGAAGGCTTTCAAAATTCCCCAGTCAAACTACAACCCAGACCAATTAAACCAGAATACCCTACGGTGTGGAACAGAGACCTTTAGAGCCTTCAGAGCTTGCTGGGGGTTGGGGTTACAGGAAGGAGTGCAGGTGCCTGAAGCACACAGATGTCCTCTGTGATGTCTCATGTGAACCTAAGAATTATGATTAAATATGAGTAACAATGCAATTAATAAGTATTTCTTGACATTGTCTTAGCTTTTCTATATTCTTCTTTTTTAATTGATTTTTATTTACATGTATTGGTGTTTTGTCTGCTTGATACATGTATCTCTGTGTGAAGGTGTCAGATCTTGGAGTTACCGATAGATTTGAGCTACCATGTGAGTGCTAGGAATTGAACCCGGGTCCTCTGGAAGAGCATTCAGTGCTCTTAACTGCTGAGCCATCTCTTCTGCCCTTGCTATACTCTCATTACCTCACTAATAAAATCTGATAGATGCTGGATCTGATCCGAGGAGCTCCTCCATGAGGGCTAGTTTTCATGGTAATATACAGTATTATGCAACTAAGTTTCCAAAGAAGGATAGCAGCTGACAGTCCTACCAGCTACGACACCAGCAAACCATACGACCACCAGAATGGCATGACAATCCAATGGGGTATCCACATACTCTCTCACTGGAGTTAAGACCTGCTCAACAAGAGAGAAGTCATGGCTAGTACTGGAAACTAAGTCAGCTAGTGAAGTCAGAGACTAAAATCAGCTAGTGAAGATCTTGGAGGAGAACCTATAACTTCCCATTATTAACCTGCATAATAATTAACCAGCACAATCCCTACCTACATCCAAAATATTAATCCTTATACCTACAGATAAGCATAGTCATCACCCCTTCATCAAAGAAACTTCTCTCTACAACAGATGGAGACCATTACAGATAAACACAACCAATCAAAATGACCAGTTTGCATCCCAGGTCCAAACTATGTAACAATACAATTCCTACACCTAAGACTCAGGACCATTGCAGAAGAGGGAATGGAATTATTGCAAGAACCAAAGGAACAGGGAAATTGTTATAAGGGTGTATCCCTTGGGAATATCAGAAGCTACATCATAAAGTCTCACCAACTATCTGTCTAAAGATAAGCTGAACAAGAACAACAGTAGGCATGTAAATGTGGATGAGGAAAGGCTCGGGAGGCCTCAGCCCTACACAAAGAGGTAATACAAGCAACTAAGAAATGCTGAGGGCAGAGGAAATAGTCTCCCCCAGGGAAAAGCACATTACTTGGTACCTGTACCAAATGCTTAGCCCTAAGAATGTATGAATACAAGTAACAGTATATGGACTGAACCTGTTATAGTTATATTTATGTATTTAAGATGTGTGTGTGTGTGTGTGTGTGTGTGTGTGTGTGTGTGTGTGTGTGTAGATACGAATGTAATAATAATGTTTTAAAGTCCATTAATCTAAAAGAGAGCAAGGAGGGTATATTGGAGGGTTTGGGAGAAGAAAGAGAAAAATGAAAAGATATAATTATATTATAATCTCAAAAAATAAAGCAACTTTGTTCATCACATTTTATTAAAAAAGATAACAATAATAACAATTAATTTTTGAAGAAGAAGAAATAAGGGAGCTATGAGTTCCACCCTGATGTTGGCCAAGGGAAGTAAGGCATTAATGTCTGCAGATGTAGGAAAAGGAACATTTATCAATACAAAGTGAGCAAGCAGAGAACTTAAACAAATTGAGTGCCCAAGACTCAGAAAGAGAGAGTATCAAACAGTTTATCTATAAGTAGGATACCCTGAAAACTTCAAGCTTAAAAAGGAAGCTTACATCTTCTGATTTGGATAGATAGAAACATGCTGTGTTTTCTTCTTTAAGGTATATAGAATAATATGTATAATAGCCCAATCTTCTTTTTTTTCTGTAAATATATATTTTATTTTTATTGGATATTTTCTTTATTTATATTTTAGATGTCATCCCCTTTCCCAATTTCCCCTCCCTAAATCCCCTCTATCCCATCCCCCTCCTCCTTTTTGCTTTTATATCATTTTATTTTTTTAAGATGGCTTTCTTTTTTATTGGATATTATATTTACATTTAAGATTTTATACCCTTACCCCACCACCCAGGAACCCCTTATCCCATCCCCCTCCTCCTGTTTCTATGAGGGTGTGCTCCCACCTACCCCCCCTACTCCCACCTCCCCACCCTCGAATTTCTCCCCACTCAGTGTTCAGCCTTCATGGGACTAAGAATCTCCTCTCCCACCTATGCACTACAAGGCCATTCTCCCCTACATATATAGCTGGAGTCATGGGTCCTTCCCTATGTGCTCCCAGGCTGGTGGTTTAGATCCTGGGGAACTCTGGTTGGTTGGTATTGTTGCTCTCCTCTTGAGGCCACCAACCCTTTCAGCTCCTTCAGTCCTCTAGCTTCTCCATTGGGAACCCTTGATCAGATCAATGGGTAGCTGTGAGCATCCGCCTCTAGATATGTCCAACTCTGGCAGACCTCTAAAAAGACAGCTACATCAGGCTCCTGTCAGCATGCACTTCCTGACATCCATATCAGCGTCTATCTTTGGTGTCTGCACATGGGATGGATACCAACGTAGAATGGTCTCCAGATGGTCCCTCCTTGAGTTTCTGTCCCACACTTTGTCTCCATATTTGCTCCCTTGAGTATTTTGTTACTTCTTCTAAGTAAGACGGAGGCATCCACACTTGGTCTTCCTTCTTCATGAGCTTCATGTGGTCTGTTAGTTGAATCTTGGTTATTTCAAGCTTTTGGACTAATATCTGCTTATCAGTGAGTAAATACCATGTGTGTTCTTTTGTGATTGGGTTAACTCACTCAGGATGATATTTTCTAGTTCCATCCACTTACCTAAAAATTTCTCGCATTCATTATTTTTAATAGCTGAGTAATACTCCATTGTGTAAATGTAACACATTTTTTGTATTTATTCCTCTGTTGAAGGACATCTGGGTTCTTTCCAGCTTCTGGCTATTATAAATAAGGCTGCTATGAACATAGTGGAGCATATGTTCTTGTTATATGTTGGAGCATCTTCTGGGTATATGCCCAGGAGTGGTATAGCTGGATCCTCAGGTAGTGCTATGTCCAGTTTTCTGAGGAACTGCCAGACTGATTTCCAGAGTGGTTGTACCAGCTTGTAATCCCACCAACAATGGAGGAGTGTTCCTCTTTCTCCACATCCTTGCCAGCATCTAACATCACTTGAGTTTCTTATCTTAGCCACTCTGACTGGTGTGAGGTGGTATCTCAGGGTTGTTTTGATTTGCATTTCCCTGATGACTAAGGATATTGAGCATTTCTTAAGGTGCTTCTCGGCCACTCAAATTTCCTCAGTTGAAAATTCTTTGTTTAGCTCTATACCCCATTTTTAATAAGGTTATTTGATTGTCTGGAGTAAAATTTCTTCAGTTCTTTGTATATCTTGGATATTAGCCCTCTATCAGATGTAGGATTGGTAACAATCATTTCCCAATACGTTGATTGCTGTTTTGTCTTATTGACAGTGTCCTTTGCCTTACAGAAGCTTTGCAATTTGATGAGGTCCCATTTGTCAATTCTTGATCTTAGAGGATAAGCTATAGGTGTTCTGTTCAGGAACTTTTCCCCTGCGCCTTGTTATTCGAGGGTCCTCCCCACCTTCTCTTCTATTAGTTTCAGTGTATCTGGTTTTATGTGAAGGTCCTTTATCCACTTGGACTTGAGCTTTGTACAAGGGGATAAGAATGGATTAATTTGCATTCTTCTACATGCTGACCTCCAGTTGAGCCAGCGCCATTTGTTGAAAATGCTGTCCTTTGTCCACTGGATGGTTTTAGGTCCTTTGTCAAAGATCAAGTGGCCATAGATGTATGGGTTCATTTCTGGATCTTCAATTCTATTCCATTGATCTTCCTGCCTGTCTCTGTACCAATACCATGTAGTTTTTATCATTACTGCTCTGTAGTACAGTTTGAGGTCAGGGATGGTGATTCCCCCAGAAGTTCTTTTATTGTTGAGAATGGTTCTTGCTACCCTGGGTTTTTTGTTATTCCAAATGAATTTGCAAATTGCTCTTTCTATCTCAATGAAGAATTGATTTGGAATTTTGATGGAGATTGCATTGAATCTGTAGATTGCTTTTGGCAAGATGGTCATTTTTACTAAATTAATTCCTGTTAAGGGAAAATAATTGTTGCTTCCTGTTATTTTTGTTATTAGAGGTGGAATTATGTTTGTGTAACTATCTTCTTTTGGTGTTGTTGGAAGACTACTTTCTTGCTTTTCTAGGTTGTAGTTTCCCTCCTTGTGTTGGAGTTTTTCATCCAATATCCTTTGAAGTGATGGATTTGTGGGAAGATATTGTGTAAATTTGGTTTTGTCATGGAATATATTGTTTTCTCCATCACTAGTGACTGAGAGTTTTGTTGGGTATAGTAGTCTGGGCTTGCATTTGTGATCTCTTAGGGTCTGTATGATATCAGTCCAGGATCTTCTGGCTTTTATAGTCTATGGTGAGAAGTCTGGTGTAATTCTTATAGGTCTACCTTTATATGTTACTTTACCTTTTTCCCTTATTGCTTTTAGTATTTTTTTCTTTTTTTTTATATATATTTGATGTTTTGATTATTATGTGACGGGAGGTATTTCTTTTTTGGTCTAGTCTATTTGGTGTTCTTTAGGCTTCTTGAATATTTAAGGAAATTTCTTTCTTTAGGTTAGGGACATTTTCCTCTATAATTTTTTTGAAGATATTTACTGGCCCTTTAACTTGGGAATCTTCACCCTCATCTATACCTATTATCCTTAGGTTTGGTCTTCTCATTGTGTCCTGGATTTCCTGGATGTTTTGATTTGGGAGATTTTTGCATTTCACATTTTTTTGACATTTCTGTCAATGTTTTCCATGGTATCTTCTGTGCATGAGCTTCTCTCTTCTATCTCTTCTATTCTGTTGGTGATGCTTGCATCTATGACCCCTGATCTTTTTCCTAGGTATTCTATCTCCAGGGTAGTCTCCTTTAAGATTTCTTTATTGTTTCTACTTCTGTTTTTGGATCCTGGATGGTTTTGTTTAATTCCTTCACCTGTTTAGTTGTGTTTTCTTGCAATTCTTAAGATCTTCTACCTGTTTACCTGTGTTCTTCTCAAATTCTTTGATAGTGTTATTTATGTTCTTTTTAAAGTTCTCTATCATCATCATGAGAAGTGATTTTAATTCTGAATCCTGCTTTTCCAGTGTGATGTGGTGTTCAGGACTTGGTCTGGTGGGAGAACTGGGTTCTGGTGATGCCAAGTAACTTTGGTTTCTGTTGTTTACGTTCCTGCACTTGCCTTTCACCATTTGGTTAGCTTTAGTGCTACCTGCACTCACTGGTTCTGACTGGAGCCTGCCTTTCCAGTTATCTTGCATGTGTCAGAACTTCTCAGGGTCCAGATGTCTCTGTGGTCCTGTGATCCTGAGCTCCAGCTAATCTGGGTACAGTGGCTCCTCTAGTATATCTCAGGATATGGTGTCTCCACAATAGCAGACCAGCCAGGTGTCCACTGCTCTGAACACAGCATCTCCTCTAGGATGTCTCAGGATAAGATGTCTTCATGAGAGCAGACCAGCTAGGTGTTCACTGCTCTGAGTGTAGTTGCTCCTCTAGGATGTCTCAGGTTATGGTGTCTGCTGCTCTGAGGTCAGTGGCCTCTCTAGGATGTCTTGGGATACGGTTTCTACAGAGGATCAGACCAGTGGGTGTCTGCTGCTCTGAGGTCCGTGGCCTCTCTCAAATGTCTCAGAATATGGTTTCCAGAGGGGAGCAGACCAACTGGGTATCTGCTCCAGTCACAGGGATTGGGTGAGGGGCAGAGGGGGTGATATTCCTCAGGGGCGGGATTTGGGTGCCTGGTAGTTTCTGTGGGGTCCCTGCTCCCAGTTGTAGCTCTGGGGCATAGGGCAGTGGGCAACTATCTTACCTGCCACTCTAAGGTCAGTGGCCTCTCTATGATGTCTCCGGATATGGTTTCCAGACAGGAGCAGACCAGCTGGGTGTCTACTCCAGCCACAGGGATCGAGCAAGAGGCAGAAGGGGAGTCTTATACCATTTTAATTACATGCAAATATTAAGATCAGTTCTAGGTTGAGGAACTAGCAATACAATAGATGCAAATAGTCCAGGAACAAGCAAGATAATAAACACAAATATCCAAAGAACAAGCAAGGCAATAAACAAAATTCTGCTAATACTCTCATGATCACTGATTCTAAGGGCTTATCAGAATGACCAAAATATCTGAGCCAACTTCCCTGTCCTAGCCCAAAGTTATTTTCATGCCTGAAGTCTACTTCTTTGTTCTAGCCTAAGATTTAGAATCTTTCCTGAAATTACTTCTTTGTTCTAGCCTAAGATTTAGATTCCTGCCTGAAATTACTTTTTTATTCTAACCTAATGTCAGATTCCTGCCTGAAGCCTACTTCATTGTCCTTGGCCAATGTCATATTCCTGTCAAGTATCCCCATTTTCTTGTCCTTGGCCCATATCAGATTCTTGCCAAACAGCCGCAAAAGCTTTCCACCTCTCCCTCCTTTTTATTTTATAAACAAGAATGCCTTCCTTACCCATCACAGAATATGCATTATCAAAAGCAATGCACTTCTGTCTTAGATTGGTAAGGCTCTGTGCAGAATCTTACCCGCCCTTGGCTTGCCAGCCTGTTAATTTAATAACTCTGTCTGGGGGTCCATTTTCAGGTTCAAGCCATGTACTTTAGTTGCCAACATGTTGATGTTGTTAAAGATAAGCTTAGTGACGATACTGGAAAGAATGCTTTTCTCTATTGTCAAGAGTGTTTGCATTGGCATTAGAACATGGGCAGAGTGTATAGAGAGCTGCATTAACCAAGGAAAAGAGATACCTGGTTCTACTTTACTTTTCTGGTATCAAACTGTTAGAATAAACAAACACTGCTCTATACTGCAAATTTTAAGAGTAAACAGGAAACATTGCCCTCCTTCATCCCTCACTGAGCTGGCACTGGTGAATATAAGTATGGGATTTTTACATCCTAAGTTTCATGAAATGAACTATTTGTTGTTTGGAGGTATGTGATGTATCCATCCCTACATGCACACACAAAAGAAGGCATCAAGAGTGTAGTGATTTTTTTCCTCTCAAAGTACACTGTGATGGTAATTGCTTGTCTCATTCGACTATGGTCAATTGCAGAGAAGTTTTCAAAATACACACCTGTAAATTATCACTAAAAAATAATGAAGAGAGGACCATTTAAGGTAAACAGAGCAAGCCATTGTCTGGAACAATAGAAATTCATGCTGTCTAAAATTGCACATTTGGTTAAAAAAAAAAAGTCCTGATTCTGTGGAAATCTGAAATGGAACAAGAAGAATCCAATGAGTATATTTGAATCCTATTTGAAATAGTTTTCTTCCTGCCTCACTATATGTAATTTTTCAGGGTAAATACTAAAGTAAGCCCTCCTTCCTCCTCAATAGCACATCATTTGCTAGGATTCCTTTGAGGCAAAAAAAAAAGTGCCTAGGAAATAGATGTATTCTACTTCTGCAAAGAGCAAGTCAAACAAAGCCAAAAGGAAACAGATTCACATTCATCTGGTGGTGTTTCAGCTCAGAATTACTCATGTTGCCTGGCCCCTGCTGCGTCACTAGCTCAATTCCAGGCCATTCAGGCTACAGTGTTTGGAATGGGGGTGAGAGGAGCCAAACAAGTCATACAGAGGTCAGCAGATATCACAATCATAATTCCTTCCTGGGCCACCCGTTAAATGCTGTAGTGATATGTCTAGAAGGAAGAGGGTCACACTGACACCTTACAAAAGGGTGACTCCATTTGTCACAAAAGGTGAACCATCTGAGACAGAGATAAGGTGAGAAATTGCCCAGCTTACATACTCACAGGCTACTTAGCAGATTTCTGAACTAGGAACTATGCCATACCAATGACACAGAGATAGGGGCAGAAATTCATTTGTATACAATTTCAGCTTGGACAAGCTGCCTTATCTCTAAGGGTACCACTGTTTTCCATGTAATAATTTGGAATTCTTTATCCTCCCAGTCATTGTACTTTGACTCTGGAGACCCATGAGGTCACAGAGCTCAGACTCCACAGAGGGCAGCACAGCAATACTATAACAGCATCTAAGACAGACAGGTGTCCGTCTGTTTTCTAAGGTGCCCAAGTGTTGGCTGACACCCATGGTGTTGTTGTCTGGCTCAGAACTTTGCCCTCATTGGTTGGAAATCTTTGTACAAGTGAAGCTCATTTTCATGTGTTCCCAGAAAATAGTGGAAAATAGCTGGTCATCACATGGCATAGACATAATTTATGAATGGAATCACAACCAAGTTTAAAGTGTGAAATCTAATTTGTCCATGTAGCAATCTGACAACCTTATACTGAACTTTTTTTCTCCATATTTGGGATTATGTTTATATGTTTACATTATACTCAACATTGTGTCACTACAGACAATTATGTAAAGACATAAATTTTACCTGGGTTTAAATAAACATGCAGAATTTATTATTAGTGTTATCATTATGTTTATTATTGCAGCCCAAAAACATACTGTTCTGAATTCCATTTCATTTTTTCCTAAAGCCATCCCAATAAAAAGGGTTTTAATATGTGTTTGTTTATTTGGGGTTTTTTTGTTTGTTTGTTTGTTTGATGAAGATTAAATGCAAAATTTTGTTCAGGCTAACCAAGTGAGGCAACTGGCCTCTAGCCCCATGCCTTAGAATTGTTTGTTTGTCTGTCTGTCTGTTTATTGAGACTATATCTCACTCTATAGGCCAGGCTGGCCTGAAAATCACTTGGCAGCCCAGGTAGGTCTCAGACTCATGCCAAATTTTCTGCTTCAGCTTCCTAGCTCTGAGATTTTTGGCAGTGGTTCTCACACAGACTCCTTTCAAACTTTTGAAATAATTGCTTGTGGGAATAGTATTCCTAGAGCAGTATGTGGCTACATGGGTGGGCTCTTCAGAGTTTCCTCTTTATTCTGTGTCATGGCATTTTGAATGGGCTCTTCCTGAAATCTCAAGTGGTATAACCTTCCAAGCTGCCTAGTCAAGGGGAAAGGTATTTAATACTTGCACAGTGTTTCTTGCCCAAGTGTGAGAAAACAATATCTTATATAATAGAGCTAAAGCATGCACAGAGATTTCATGGACATTTACTTACACTGAAGAACCCCCTTCAGGTCCATAGCTTTCCCATGAAGCATAACATTTATAACCTTGAGTATAGTGTGTCTTACTTGAAACTTGAAATAATTGAAAACAAGTAAGTGTGCTCTCCATGAATCTATTTTAAATTTGACTTTACAAATCAAAGATGCAGATATTGTCCTTTCCAAGTTAGAGTTTCTTTTCAGAAAAAAAAAAGCCATCTATGGTAAAACACAGGAACACACAATCTCTTGATTCTTGGAAATTTGACCAGTTATGAGTCTGCATTAACCACCAGTCACAGAGGCTTCTCTGGCTAAGGTTGAAATTAGCATAAATCTATGGATATGAACATAAATATTAAGAAAGTAGTTCGGCAACATGGCCATTTAAGGAAACACCACCAATGGGTTCATCCTCAGGCCCTTTGAGCTCGTTAGTGACATACTCCCATGAGCATATGATCAGCACTAATTTGGTTCAGGGACTATAAGTAATAACAATAATTTAAAAGGAGGACATAGAATCATCTGAAGATGGATTGATGGATCCCAGGGGGAATTGGAGGGAGATAATAAATGGCAGATAAGATCAAAATGCATTGTACACATATGTGAAATAAATTAACTATTATCATTTAAAGTATGTAATTTTTGTATCTTTATTTTATTATTAGTATTACTTTTTTTACAGTCCAGTCATTGCCCCCTCCCAGTCCGCCCTCCCACAATTCCTCATCCCATTCCTCCTCACCTGTCTCCAAAAGGATGCCACCCCACCCCACTTGGCCAGTTCTCCCCACTCCCAGGGGCCTCAGGTTTCTCAAGGGTTAAGCACATCTTCCCGCACTGAGGCCTAACCAGGCAATCCTATGTTATATTTGTGTCTAGGGGCCTTGGACCAGTTTCTATATGCTGCCTGGTTGGTGGTTCAGTGTCACAGATTTCAGGGGTGTGGGTTAGTTGAGACTGCTGGTCTTTCTATGGGATCTCCCTCCTCCTCAGCTTCTTCAAGTCTTTCCCTAATTCAACCACAGGGGTTGCCAACTTTAGTCCAGTGGTTGGGTGTAAGTATCTGCATCTGTCTTGATCATCTGCTTGTTGGTCCTCTCAGAGGACAATCATGCTAGGCTCTTGTATGTAAGCACACCATACCATCAGCAATAGTGTCAGGCCTTGAAGCCACCCCCTGAGATGAATCCCAAGTTGGGCTGATCACAAGATGTCTTTCTCTCAGTGTCTTTTTCATTTTTGTCCCTGCAGTTCTTTTAGACAGGAACAATTCTGGGTCAGCATTTTTTGACTGTGAGATGGAAACCCAATCCCTCCACTTGATGTCCTGTCTTTCTACTGGAGGTGAACTCTACAAGTACTTTTTCCCCCACTGTTGGGTATTTCATCTTTGAGTCCTGAAAGCCTCTCATCTCCCAGGTCTCTAGTACTTTCTAGCAGTACATTCTGCTGGCCCTCAGGGCTTCACCCCTGTCTCCCCACCTCCAAACCTGATAAATTAATATCTCTGCCTCTTCCTGTTTATTTTTCTTGTACAGTCTCACAAAAATATAGGTCTTCACAATCTTTCATATCGGTCTTTATTGGGTGTTCTCTCTCTATGCCGTATGTTTCTTTATTTGTCTGATGTTTATTAGATAACACTTTATAAAGCTGTGTGGATCTTATTCAGATGCTCATTTACTATTTCCTGGGTACCTATTATGAGCTAGACATTATCTTATCTTCTTCATGCAAATTGTTTCTCTCTTCTCTATGGCAAAGTTCATAATTTAAAAAAAAAAAATTAAATAGCTGGTCAGTTCTCCAAAGTAGCATTCTACTTTGAGGTCTGTGGCTACAAAACAGTGAGTGTCAATTAAACTTATTTCCAAAAGTCTAGCATTTGTCTTTTGTGTTACTACTTGTATACATTTTTAAATGATCGTATCATTTGATCCAGGTCTCTTCTACTTTATAAACTAGTTATTCCTTGATGGCTGAGACTTACTCAGAATTAGAATTCCTTCACTTTGCTTCTGTAAATTTTGCTCACAGAAAGGTGTAAATGGAAGAAAACATTCTATCTCTGATGTGAAAGGCATGCATGCATCTGCCAGTGTCTAGATATGAAACAGCATACCCAAGATGAAAATACTCACTCATCATGACGGTATGGATAAAATCCCACAGAACACCATACAGACAGGGCCAAGAAAGGCAAAACTAGGCTCAGTTGAAATAGAAGTAAAAGGGCAAAATCAGAAGCATTCCCTGAGGAGATCTGCTTTCATCAAGACTTTAGAAGCCATTAATAATTTAGAATAATCTTATAAAGAAAAACATTTCAAAATAGGTATATTTTACTGCTTCTCACTTAATCAATATGCATAGCAAGTCCAATGAGGTTTCTAAAAAATTATTGAACACAGGAGTGAAAGCTAGCATGTTGGTTTTGGGACTATATGAGCTGAGTATTGTCAGTCACACTTACAGGTTTGTGAGGCCATGGAGAAATGAAGAAACTGCCTGTCATGATTTGAATGAAAATAGGAGGTGGCATTATTGGAGGTGTGGCCTTGTTGGAGGAAGTGTGTCATTGGGGGTGGGCTTTGACTTTTCAGATGCTCAGATCAGTCCCAGTCTCTCTCTCTCTCCCTCTCTTCTATTTGTCTGCAGATCTAAATATACAACTCTCAGCTGCCTTTCCAGCACTGTGTCTGCCCATGTACTGCCATGCCTCCTATCATGATAACAATGAATTAAACCTCTGAACTAAGAGCTAGCTTCAATTAAATGCTTTTTCTTTTAAGAGTTGCCATGGTCATGATCTCTCTGCAGAGCAATAGAAACCCTAGCCCCGTCTGTACCTCGGTTTTCTCACCTATGTGGCAGAACTAATGGGTCTTGTAACAGAATTGTGTAAAGAATTGAAATGGAGCAACACATGCAGAATGCTGAGAGAATTTCTGAATGGTGCAGGTACTCAATATTAATCATTGCTATCACTAATCCAATAAACAAGAAGGCTATCTTCCAACTCAGAATGCAGCAGCTTCTCCTTAAATAACAATTAATCCAGTAGAAAGGAAAAGGAAAGAGGTCCCAGTGCCTATCTACATCTCAGGTAAGCTTTATACTAATCCTAATATCTCCTGAACAGAGTTTTTCCAGGGGGACTTGTTCCTACCTGAGTGATTTACAGGCCTATTTGAGTTAACTGGTTAGGAAAGAAGAGTGATACTACACTGTTAACCAGACAACATCTGCTTGATAGTTAACTCCTGGAGGGCAAATCAGAATGTCTCCACCCAGGATCAGAGAAATTCAGATCCATTCTTCTAGCCCTGTAATTAGAATCCTGCAGTTTCACTTCCTGGTTGTACTAACTGCTGGCTATGAGCAGGAACACCTGTAGGCATGAATTTTTACAACCTAGTTTTAATAAGGGTTCAATCTTTCCTCTAGCCTACCACCCAGGAGAGGTAGTGAAAGAGGAAAGTTATTAGGATAATGGGGGAAGTGGACCTGGTCAGCAATAGTTCTTTGGGGATGAACATAGTTTTCTTTGGCAGAAGTTCAGTCCTGTAGCAAACATCAAATATGACCCAGCAGCTGTAAACCAGTCTTCTAGGCAAGCAGACACCACACATGAACCAGCAGCTATAGTCCAGTTCTTTCGGCAAACAGACACCAGGCAGCTGTAGTTCAATACTGAAGAAACTGAAGAAGCAGTTCTTGGGAGAGTTTCTCTCAATGACAGCATTACCACAAGGTGAGCTCAGCAACTACTATGTAAGGTAAACCAATACATGCATGTTGTTACCAAAGAATTTCAAGGTGGACCAAACCAAACCAATGCTGGGTGCTGTCTCCAACTGTCTGTGGGGTCATATTTATACTGCTTCATACAGAGACCTTTCATGTGTTTGCTATAACTAAACATCCTTTCACCTGTGTCTGCTTCAGGAAAGTCTTTCACATGTTTGCTTTAGTAAGACATCCTTGCACATGTGTGCCCTAATAAAACATCATTTGACATGACTAACTTTCCAAAGATCTAGAAGTTTCCACATCAGACACCTATCTCCTATGACCTCCATAACTGTCAATACCTCACGAGATAACAATCATAGACAATTACCTATTTATCTGAACTCCCCAGACAAGTTTCTGACTGACTTCTTTCATATGATTCTCAACAATGAATCTCTGCATTCAATAAGCCAACAAGTTTCTTCCTCTTCCTTTTTTTTCAGAAAATTCTCTCTCTCTCTCTCTCTCTCTCTCTCTCTCTCTCTCTCTCTCTCT
>JANHMN010000014.1:32852183-32900692 GCA_030674055.1 Rhabdomys pumilio
TCTCTCTCTCTCTCTCTCTCTCTCTCTCTCTCTCTCTCTCTCTCTCTCTCTCCCTATCTACCCCCAATTATGCTTTTGGATAATTCAAAGTCTTTGTTTACTTTCCTCTTTAATCCTATACAGTCTAGCATAAATCTTGATTATTATTTAAAATACACACACATACACACACACACACACACACACACACACACACACACACATACACACACACACACCCCTCAAACATTTCCACTTCTTTCCATTTATACAGGCAAATCCTTGGTGAGACACCATTATCTCCCTGAGACTAATCTATTAACCTCCTAGATAATCCAGGAATTGAAAGACAGTATTACAGTCTAGAAATTATTCCTGAAACCCCCAAACCTTTCCTAGTTGAAGTTTCTAGTAAGATCATTTTAAATGTAATGTAATGTACTATCAATCTTTGTTTTTGATATGATGTGCTTAATAAGTGAAAGTATATTTTATACTCTTAAAGAGATTCATTGTGATTTTCTTTATTTCTTTTAGTCGGGGTTGGCTTCAATATCGCTGTGTAGCAGAGAATCACCTTGAACTTCTGATTCTTCTTCTGTCTATACCCTGAAGTGCTAAGAGCACAGACATACACATCTATTCCTAGGGCTTCATGCATACTAGACAAGTTCTCCACCAACTGAGTCACATCCTCTGCCCCCATGGCATAGTTTTCAAATCATTTGGTAGAGAAGAAAGCACTAAAATTATATTTTATAATTACTTCAGCATTCTTAAATTTATGTGTATTATATCACCTGATTTTAGTCACTGAGATTAAAAAAGATGTGCCTTTCCAAATGACCCCAGGACCACTTCATTGTATCTATTTAAAAACAGAGCCCCCTCCTGCCTACAAAACTACCACATTAATAACAGAAAATGTTATAGTTTGTCCTACTGGAAAACCAGTGTGTTCAACACTGGACGCTAAGAACCAAAATAGAGATACAGAACTGAAAGAAAATAAAAATCAGACACCAGAAGGAAAAAAAGAGGTGTGTTTTATAAGAGAAATATTGTAAGAAAGTCTTTTGTATTTTATTGCATTTCTTTAAATTACATTTGTCTTGCCATGCATCTTCATTTTTTCCTTTTAACAGAATTAAAAGATGAAAAGTGAATTAAATTTAAAAACTATACAAAGAATGACTTCTTATTTTAATAGAGTTAGGTTAGTTGACTATTGCCAATGACTTTAATGGTTTTGTCATGGAACGTTTTTACCATTTTACATTTTCTTGAGAGTCCTATTATTTTGACTCCTTTGGGTATAGTAGAACAATAATCATCTCTTTTTTCCCAATCTATACTACATTATAAACAGATGTTAATTAAGCACTATTATGAACAGAACACAGGGCAATAACAATGGAGAAAAGTATACTTTGACTCTGGTCTTTACAGGCATTAAATTTTGTGGGAAAAGGGAGCATTCAGTATTCATCAAAAGGTAAAGAAAAATGAAAGAAGCTTGACTGAGGGTTAGGGAAACAAGAGAGACCATAGGGTTTAGAAATGGTTGAGGAGTTGAGGAGTTGAGGAGATGGCTCAGTGAATCAGAGCTCTTATTCTGCTCTTATTAAGACCTAAGTTCAAATCTCCCACCTACTTTAAAAAAAAAAAAGCCACAGGACTGTACCGTGTTGCCTATATCCCCAGCACTGGGGGATGAATGGTGCCAGTAGTGCATTCTAAGCACCCTCTGACCAGCAAGCCTAGTCAATAAAGTAAGCTTTAGAAACAGTGAGAGGCTCTGACTCAGGGAAACAAGGTGATAATCAATACAGGAGGATAACTGACATCCTATTTTGGTATCACTTGCTCAAGCATAGGAACACACACTCACATGTTCACATGTGCACACTACACACACACACACACACACACACACACACACACACGAGAGAGAGAGAGAGAGAGAGAGAGAGAGAGAGAGAGAGAGAGAGAGAGGATAAACAACCAAGGACATGGCTGGAGTGAGAAGTGAGAACACGGAGCATCAGTGGACTATGCAAAGGATAAGTATAATATGTGGGCAACAGACAAACGAAAATAGAAAGGAATTATTAAAGAAGAGAATTAAATGTAGTAAAGAACCTGAAGAGAGCATACACTCGGTATGCAAGGAGTCTTATATGCTGAGATCATTTGCAAACTGTTGCACACCAAACGAAAGTCAAGCACAGAACGGTTAGAAATAGAGCATGACACGTGTAAATCAAGGATTTGCAAGAGCCTACATAAAATAGATAAGGTTAAAACACAGTTTTTTAAAAACTAGTAGAATGAACGATGAAAAATAAGTAACAGGGTAATTCAGGTTCAAGTTTGAATCTGCAGCTGTGGTTTGAGTCTTGTGTTAGTAGAGCTCGTTCATCGACGTGGGAAATGGACCTGGAACACTATTGCCCTTTGTTTCCCATGTGTACAGAAAATGCTTGGAGAAATGACCACATGACAAATAGATTCAATGGCTGTGCCATGCCACCTTGTTTTACATTTCAAAGTAGATATGAATTTTCTGAGTTCTTGTTAAAATGTAAGCTCTATTTACAGGCAAGGAGCATCAAACAGCATCTGTTGTTTCTGTTTTTTTTTCCATAAAATTTCAGGTGATTTAAATAAAATGATTTGTTCCTTAAATAATTTGAGCTACTGATCCTTAATCTCTGGAGTCGACGTTTAAAAGTTCTTTCTAACCACTCTGTCCCAGTTACATTGACTAACGTGGTTATTAAGACACTCACTAGTCTATGACAGACTCAGCACCAGTCACTAAAGATAACTAAAGTGATCAGATTGACACTGAACATATAATCACCTAGTAAAGAAAATTATCCCTAATATAGTTTTATAAACACAATACAATATATATATGGTATTTTTCTCTAGATTTCCCTGTCACCCATTGTTCCCCTAACACACACGCACACATGCATGCATGCACATGCACCAGAACCTCTTAAATTAATCTTTAGCTCTAGGATGAATGATAGGAAACTTAACACATAAAATTGATTTGACTTCTTAATTTCTTATTTGTATGACAAATATGTTAAGCTTATTCATAAAACTTAGAGAACTAATATTTCTATTCATTAATATTTTGCTTACATCAATGACTAATTTTATATATCAATTTGTCTGGATTTTAAGTCCCAGATATTTTGATCAAAATCTATTTTCCATGTTTCTTTAAGGATATTTGAGAAAAGGCTAACATTTATATTACTCTGGAAAAGTCTTCTGCAATAAAATAAAAACTTGAATAGAACACAAGCCAGGCCACCTCTACATCCAGAAGCCAATAGGGATTCTACCAGTATCTGGGCTTTGGATTTAAACTACAGCATTATTTGTTGCCTGTTCCCCAACCCACCACTCTCTCCACTGATCTTGAACTCCCTAGCTTCCGTAACAGTGTGAGTCATTTTCCTTAAATAAAACTCTCTCTCTCTCTCTCTCTCTCTCTATATATATATATATATATATATATATATATATATATATATATATATATATATATATATATCCTTGGTGCTTTTCTCTAGAAAACTCTAAATAATACTGTTGCCTTTGGAAAACTTGTCTTACCTATGGGCCCTTGTACTCTAAAGTTTGTGAGTTTTAATGTCTGTTTTGAGTTCTAGCCTTTAGGTATAACCCAAGATCAATCTTTCAAAAATGCAGTTTTGGATTATGGATAATTATCCATCAAGAATGGATAATGTTTAACTGAGGGGTCTTTATACCGTTATATTAACTTCATTGGACTTGGACTTGTCTGAAACCTACTTAGATTGTGCTTCAATGATCAAGGCCTTCCAAGTATCCCTGCTGTCTTGATGGTCTGGGAGTCCCATCTTTTTGGGTCAGTCCCCAGGACTAATGACAGGTGATAGGTATCTCCACATGCCCCTGGAATGCTTGTTGCTTACCCTAGACTTACCACCGTTGGCCCAGAGATATTTCTGTGCTGTTTATCCTTTGTTCCCTTAAATGAGTCTTTCAGATGTAGGAAATCTTAGCCCAGTTTCCAAATGCTGACATAACTTCAATTTTCTAGAGCTGGACCTCTTTAAACTGCCAGGGCCTCTCTTCATGTGCTAATCAACTCACTATCCAAACCAAACTCCCGACTGAGGTAAACCACAAAACATGCCTAGTTTCTGGCTTGTGACTCCAATGTTCTCACTTGCATCCTGAACCTTCTCTAGTACACAAATGCACTCCACATCATACCTAACTCCTGTGAACATCTTGGGTCCTTGTAGCATTCCATAGCTATGATATACAACCTTCAGAATAAACTTCTTCCATTGCCAGGCAACAGTCTGCTGAACCTTTAAGAGCTCCTGAGATGTTACTGTTCTCTGAAATCATCATGACTCTCTTGGTTCGATGGGCCATCCTGTCCTGCAGCACATGTATCTCTATTGCAATCTCTATAATGGCAGGATTATCTATTTACACACGGCTTTGGCCAAACTGAAACTCCGAAGGGCAGGAATTCATTCTTATTTTTGTGGTTCCAGAAACTAGCTCATCCTGTTGAGTTTAATTCATTTTTGGTCCAGCTATTGATTTTCATTTCTGGGCACTGTTCAGCTTTGTACACTTTGAATAGAGAATGCTTTGTGTTCCATCACCAACCATCAACCTGGAACAAGTGATCATGGCCTTAAATTACTTCTCTTCCACACATCAATCCAAGTATAGGCTCGTCTATCCAGCAAGTCTCAGTTGGATTATAAGTGAAGATGCCAGTAACTGGTTCTTTATCCCTAAAGTTATCCTAAGTGCCAGAAATAATGACAATCAGAAAGAAAATACCCAACAAACAACTTCTAAAACTTCAACTTAAACTTAAAAGTTCTATAGTTCAAACAATGAAAACTATATAAATTCATAAAATCCATGGAAATATTTAGAAGTTCATGTTTTTTGTTCTCTATTTACAATGTTATACTTTCTCTTCCTGGGTCTTGGCTTCCAGTTAGCATAATTCTTGCTTATTAGCATTAGTTTCCAAACTTTATTGCTGATCAAGGACAGAAATGATGACATAACTATCATCCTTCCCCCACAAGCTCCTCATTGTGGTGCAAGGTAACATGAATGAAGTCCAATTGGTTGACAAACTGACAGAGCCATAAATTGGATAGCCTTGGTAAAGGTTAACTGTTGCATACTTATCTTATTTTTAATGATCAAGTGTGATTTTGTTATTATTGAGACAAGTTAACAAATACATGGGTATGTATTTGGATATTTGTATGGATAAAATATTCTACTTCATAGTGAACTCTCAGAAAGAATATCCCTCAATTCCAATTGTCTCTCGGAATACTCTCTCCCTCCATCCTTCCCAGTCCTAACAGCAGACAGGTCTCTCCCCTTTCTATGAATGAGTACAAGAAAGGGGTGTGGTCAATAGCACCATGGCACCATTGAGGTAGAAATGAGGATTCCATAAGATGGTGAATCTGCAAAATGTCCCTCTTCCTCATCTCCTCAGAGCTCAAGGTCACTCAGCTAGCAGAGACCTCCTCTCCACCAAGTGGCTGTGATATTAATTCACTATATAAGTGCAGTAACTACTAAATGAAATGGACTTTTGCTAATATTCATAATGATAACTGTACACACACACACACACACACACACACACATATGTGTGTGTGTGTGTGTGTGTGTGTGTGTGTGTGTGTGTGTGTGTGCGTGTATAGCCTCCCATGATTGCCAGGGTGGAGGAAATGTGGTGTTTGTATGTGGCCATCCTCCTCCACACCTGATCCCTCTTGTTCCTGTCTCCCTCAACTCTTCCTACCCATGGTGTCTATTCTATTTCCCCTTCCCAGGGAGACTCGTATGCACCCCCCTCCCCGAGTCCTCCTTGTTACCTAGCTTCTATGAGACCTAGGATAGAACCAAACACAACTGTCAAGAAAAAGCCAATGAAATAATGTTTGATGATATTCTGCCCTACTCATAAATTGGTGCCTAGCCCAGTGGTCATCAGAGAGGCTTCATCCAGCAACTGATGGAAACAGATGCAGAAACCTGCAGGCAAACATTAGGGGAGCTTTCGGAATCCTGTGGAAGAGAGGGAGAAAGGATTGAAGGAGCAAGAGGGGTCAAGGATACCACAAGAAAACCCACAGAATCAACTAACCTGGGCACATAAGGGTTCACAGAGACTGAACTGACAACCAGAGAGCCTGCATGGGACCAACCTAGGCCCTGTGCATGTTGTCACAGTTGTGTGCTTGGTCTTCTTGGGGAACTCCTAACAGTGGGAGCAGGAGCTATCTCTGGGTCTTTTGCCAGTCTTTGGGACCCTTTTTCTCATAGACGATTGTCTTTCGCAGCTTTAATACAAGGGGAGGTATGTAGTCTTACTTCAACTTGGTTGATATACATGGGAAGCCTGCCCTTTTCTAAATAAAATCAAAAGAATGAATGGGGTAGAGTAAGAGGGGAGGTGCAGGGAAGGGACTGGGAGGGGAGGAAGAAGTAAAAAACGGCAGTCAGAATTCAAATAGTAGTAGTAGTAGTAGTAGTAGTAGTACTGGTAGTGGTAGTGGTAGTGGTAGTAATAGTAATAATAATAATAATAATAATAACAATAATAATAATAATAATAATAATAATAATAATAATAGTTTTCTTTGGTGGAACTGAAAGAGAAGACTTCATTATCTTGGGAGTCTTAGAATTCCTCAGCTGGAGTAGAGAGAATCTGCACTGCAATTTTGAGCAAGGTCTGTGAGTGGTTTTGAATCTCACAATGGAAATAAAAATAATTCCATTACTACTTGTTTTAAGGATACTGTAGAGCATGAAGTACTAAAAGATCCTGGAAGCCCTCAAAATGTAAAGGTCTCCATGTATTTAAGGCTTCAAACAACCCAAATTGTTCACACACATGTTTCCAAGGATTATTTTGGTTGCAATTTATGGAAGCATCTTCTTCTACATCAGCATTCACTGATTTCCCACTGGCTCTTCCTACATAAATTTTCTGTTCCAATACCTGACAGAGAGATTTTGGTATATATATTTAACCAGTTATCAATTTAACCAGTTACCAAAATTTTGATTCTTTTTCTACCATGCTGCCACTGGCATCCCATGTGACAGGAGGCTGAATCACAAGTCACATTTCACATCTTCTCAGGGTGCAAACATGAGTCAGCGATGTGGAGGGGAGTCAAGAAATCCCTTCAAGAAGCAGAGCAGAGATGTGAGCAGGAGGTACTTTTTATTACCATTCAAACACTTTGGACTTCATCCATGGCTTCTCTGGGAGCTTCAATCAATCAATAAAATAAATTTCAAAGTAGACACTTTGGCCTTTCTAGATTTACAATCAGTTTTAATCTATGTATTACAATCTCTTTCCTACCTCTAAGCTCACAATCTCTCCAGAAACTTGGACAGGCCACAAGAAACAAAATTCTCAAAGGTATTTTCTCTTCCAGCATCCATAGGATTATTTTCTGTAATCTCATTCTAAGCACCTGTTATTTCCTTAAACCTAGGCCATAATAACCAGTCTTTTGGCTACTTTGTAGGTTCCTTCTCAACCACCGTTCTCCACCCTTATCCCTTCAACCCCACAATATAAGGTAGGAGAGAACAAAGGCTAGAGGGTAAAGGGAGTGCCCATATCAATAGACTACTTTGTGCTCATTATGGGGGTCGAGTTCCTTGGGGCAAGTTTGATCTTCATCATCAGAATGTCTCCAACCATCAACCAGAAAAATGCCCAGCAGCAGATGGGGAGCAGTAGCATGGGGCAACGCCATGCTCATCTCAGGGCTCTGGCATTTAGATACCCTCTCAAGAGTCTCCAGAAATCTAAACAACCTGTAGTGGCCAAAATCACATCTCCTCCAGAGCAAAAGGCTCTGCTTGTCAGCTGCTGTGGACAATCTAAAGCAGCCCCATATCTCACATCTGGGATTAAGAGAAAACCACATTGCCGTAATATTTCTATGTTTTTAACAGAACCAAAATTCTCACTACAGCCCATCTAGCTCATTTGGTGTAAGACAACAGAAAAACAAAGATCAAGCAGAATCTAGATTCCTTCTCACATACACCGGGCACACACATAGGGGAAAAAAAGCAAACAAAACAAAGATACATCTCTTTAAAACTGAATCTTTAAACTTTATATTTAATTATGTGTATCCGTGTGTCTCTGTGTGGGTGTATGCACCTGTGTGTAGGGGACCCATCATGCTTGAATCCCCTGCAGCTGAAGTTGCATGTGGTCATGAGCTGCCTGACATGAGCACAGGGAACTGACCTCGGGTCCCTTACAAGAGCAGTGTACACTCTTATCCATGGAGCCCCATAAATGCTTAATTTTAAAGAATGTGAAATATTAACAGCTCATATCTCACCAAGACACACTAAACATCTTTGTCATATTACAATATTTGAGTTCTACAATCTTATTGATGCTAGTATGATTTTAAAATGAGCATCTTTGGATTCTCACAGTCTATGTTTTACTTTGATATATGTGAAAAGGTGCTCTGAGTTAACAAGCTAGGAAATTTTCATGTCTCCTTTAGCCACTGTTTCCCCAGTGCAGGTAATTCTGCTTGAGACTTGGAGTGAAAAACCTTAGATCAATAAACAGTTGGAGTCTATTATTGTAGATGATAAAGAAGCCACAAATAAAATATATTTTTAAAGATATTCTACATGCATTGCTTTTTATTTGGCTTAATTTGCTTTCATACAGTCATCTATACACAAACAAAGAAGAAAAGAGATATTTTTGGGCAGCCTAAGCAGCATTGGTTATTTGTATGGGATAGAAAACTTATCATCCAGCTGTGTCATCTTTACCAAAAAAGATCCACAGAGGACAAGATCTACCGAAGTTCAGGGGCTTCCAAACAAGCTGACTGCCCAAGCTCTAAATTGCCTATTGACCTTGTTCCAATAAATGGCTTTTTAATGGACTTCAGGATAGTGCATTGTGAGGTATGAGCTCTGAGCTGCCATCAACCCCTCTGAGTGCTGAAGAAGAAGTGCACTCCTACGAACATTAGAAGCCAAAAGAAAATTGCAAGCATTGACCACTTTTGTGCCCACGCTGCTTTCCACAGCAGGAGAATAATTTGATGCTTTCTCCCTCCGTTTCCTTTCTACAGCACATCTTTTTATCACACTCCTTCCAACCCCCAGTTTACTTTCCGTGATTTGTCCATTTCAATGAGTTCAAAGTCCTTGGACAAATCAGCTTGTAGATCAGTGTATGACAATAAATACACACTTAGGCTATTTTTAGACATGGTACAAACTCAGTTAAAAGGACTTCAAAACTGAAATGTCAACATCTCCAAATTCTGAGCCTGCCACAAAAATGAAACGCCCTTAAAGGAAGCAAGAAATGTTTCTTTCTTTGTCTTTACAGACATATATCACTTCGATGGTTTAAAATTATCCGGAAGTCTCATATGTTTCTTCTTCTAGCTCTTGTTAACCCCAAGGTGGAGAGTCAAAATGATATGTTTGTGGGTTTAGCACATAAATAAACTTCAAAAACAATCCAGAGGAGGAGGAGAATTATTTTGTAAGCTTCTCTACATCAACTTGGGGTTTACTCAAGTCTGAGAGGTCATTGAACATAATACTTACCTGGTTTCTAGCTAAGGAGAAGCAACTTATTTTGGCATCAGGGTAGGGAGTGAAGCATGGAGCATCAGAGTTCCAGCATCAGGTTCGAAAATTGCTAAGAACTGAAGAGGTTCTGATGCACTCAGTCTAAAATCAGCTTGAAAGACTAAGAAATATGCCTGTGGTCAACCACAAATCACGTATTTCTCTGTAACTAAAGCCTTCTGAAGCCTACTACAAAGTAGATAAATTTTCCCTTCAATACAACCAGCAATTTACCGACCTCCTGAAACCAAGCCCTTATCTTGTGGAAACCTCAAAGCCCCAAGAAACAGAAAGTTGGTGGTTTGAATTTTCTACCTTTGAGTCATCTAAATGGATGCACAACACTACAGGGCAACTCAGAGTGTGTGCTGTAACATACTACCAGACTGAGAACTGTCTTCAGTCTGCTATCAGACAACTATAGACAAAACCCACAGATTTAGAACCTCTTACTATCATTTTACAGGATAATTTTAAGTTCATTTACTTTAATCAAAAATGCATTTCCTGTCTTTTCTAGCAATTTATTTTGTTTTTATTCTACATAATTATTTGTCCACAATGTACTAGAAAATTCTTTACCAGTTTTACTTAGCAAAATATGCTTAAAAGATCAGTTTCTCTTTTCGTCATGAAGAATTAACTTCTTTATTTAATTTTATTTTTTACTTATACACTTTAAATCCCAATCACTGTCCCCCTCCTGGTCACTACCTCCCATAATCCCTCCTCCATGCCCCCTCCCCTTCTTCTTTGAGCAGGTCCCTCCCCCAGATATAACCCCCATCCTGGCACTTCAAATCTATGCTAGACTAGGCACTTCCTCTCCCATGAAAGCCAGACAAGGCAGGCCAGCTAAAACATATCCATGTACAGGCAACAGCTTCTGTGACAGCCCCCACTCCAGCTGTTCAGGACTCACGTGAAGAGTAAGCTGCATATCTACTACATATATGCATGTTGGAGCGGGCTAGATCCAGCTCGTGTGTGTTCTTTGGTTGGTGGTTCAGACTCTGAGAACCCTAAGGGTCTAAGTTAGATGACCCTGTTGTTCTTCCTGTGGAATTCCCATGTCCTTTCTCCTATTCTGAGAAATCAGTTTTTGATAAGGGTAAGTTTACAAACATTGTCCTTCCCCAAATAATTTCATTAAGTGTCTATATAAGGTATTTGTGGCTATCTTATGTCTTTGTTCCTTGAATTTGTTCAGGTCCTTTTGGAAGCAGGAAATAAAGCAGGTTTAGAAATAGAAGAGATTTATTGGGGCAATACCCAAAAGGGTTAAGAGAGACAGAGGAAGCTGTATGGTAGTAAGGGGCCATCAAACTTCTCAGGTGGAACCCTAAGAAGTAAGCATTGGGTAAGCAAGAGGAAGGAAAGAACAAATGGGGAGAAGAGCAAAGTAGGGAAGTAAGACAGACAACATCAAGAGGAAAGATGCTCTTAGATGACACAGACTTTCTAGCCAAGCCTGATGCTGAAGCTCTCGAATCCCAGCACTAAGAGGCAGAGAGATCAGGGGTTTAAGATCATTCCTAGTTACACTGTGATGACTGGCCACATGAAAGCATGTCTACAAGCAAAAGAAGACAACACAAAAGAAAGCAAATCATGTCTAAGAAAACTCAAAGAGGATGGCACGAAGTCTGTCCTGAGTTACCACAGCAGTCCTCTACCTCCCCAAATTGAGAACAATGTCTAGAAAATGAGACTTGGGCACAAATGCAGTAATAGATTCCAAGGCCAACTGGAGCTGGTAGGGCAATTGTTCGATTGTGCTTTCTGCAGTCAGAGGTCCAGAAGGCCATTCTTATAGCCACCACACTCGTACTGATTCACTAAGGGGAAGTGGACTACTGATCACCTGTGTGAAATAGGTTGGATGGTTTCAATCCTCCATCTCCTCTACTCCCCTGAGCTTACTGAGCTGGAAGACCAAAGAAAGTCTGACATGAACTTGTAACAAGTGAACCTGCAGGCAAGGCCTACAGCACAATGATGGGAAATGTGGATGCTTCCTCTGCAAAGAATTTGAAACAAACCTCTGCTGTTCAGTCAGCTACTAGGCTATTGGTTATAAAACCTTAAATCTTTGATTAAGAACAAAAACCTTTCTCTACAATTCAGCTATACCAGCATATTGCTCACTTAGAGGATTTGAGGGATATTACTTAATCCATGAATACATCTCTAACTCTATTTTTAGTATTTGAATATAATCTCTGTTTATATTTCTCAACTGAAACTAGGTGTGGATGAGAATGAACTTTAGCTCAAGTATGTGCATTATTCTAAACTCATGGCACATTTCCTAATATGGTCTCATGTGTTCTCCAGCACTTAATGTCTCCATAGCAGTTGCTCAACAGACATGAGTGGGAAGAGTGCTTGTCCTTAGAGTAAAGTGTTAATCAGTACTCCACATTGAACCAGGCATGAGGACAGAAGTTCTATACTCAAAGAACTTGAGAAAATGACAAAACAAACATGATACAATGACTTCAGAAGAAAGGAAAATGAATGTTCCATTAAGACGGTATTTGTAGAGCTTCTTTGATATACACAGGTCTCTAAGGATTGATCGTCCTGAAGACAAGGTCAAAACTCCATTAGTAAGAATGGCCATTTCATTGTAAGATACCAGGAGTGACTTTATTAGGAAGTTATGAAAAGAATTAAATCTACAGAAAGCTTCTGTGCTGCCACCAGACAGAAGCCTTCCTCATTTTGCCTTTGGTTTCCATCCCTGGCTGGTAAACTGGAAAGTTCTTACCTCATCATGTCCTAACCCACAGGAAAAGATGGCAAACAGAGAAATACAAAGAAGAATTCAAGAGTTAACTCACCATGAAAAAATTCAGCTTGTTCTGCTTTGTTTGTTTTGTCTCTAGGCTGTCTTCTGGTGGACATTAAATAGCACAAAAAAAATCCCTTTTTACCATTTAAAACATAATGAACATATTGGATCTCAAGAACATGGGCCTGAACTACGTTGTGTGATGGTAGCAACACTGTGGACAGTGGATAAAAGTGTCATCCCCAGTCTAAACAACAGTTCCAAGACATTAAAGAACTTCACAGGGAGCAAGTCCAAAAGAACTTTCAATGACATCTGAATTCAGCCTTCTTTGAAGAAATCCATCCTGGAAAATGGAGTGTAGCCAAAGCCATTTTCCCTGTTCTGTTTCAGAATTCTCCAGTGTTTCTAAGAGGACAAGTAGAATGTTACTCAAATCAATGAATCGTATATCACTGAGAAGTCCACATTATTGCATACTATCAGACTGAGCTGCATAAAAAGCAAAAATATGGTGTCTTTTTATCACATCTCCTAGAAACAAAGTGTTCCCATGAATTTTAAATCAGAAAGAGAATTCTTTTAATGACCAGAAGTTCACCCTAAAACCTATATTTTCTCAGTCTAATTAGAATAATTGTTTAGTAAATCATCCTGTTTCTTAAAAGATGTTTTGTTTGCGCAAATAGATTCTACTCATATGTAGAGCTCATTAAATTCTATGACCTACAATTATAAGTAATGAAGGCAAAGCCTAAAGAGTAAAGATTATGAGATAAGAACCTTTATATGGGCCTTGACCTTTCACTTTGCTATGACAGTGAAGGTGCCATTAATGCCATATTGGTCTAATGAGACCCAGGATAAGAGTAGTACTCTTCCTCCAAGACACCAAATGATACATTAAATCTGTCTGTCTCAGATGGTTCTATCAGGCCTTGAGTTCATATCAATTTATTTTTCTGAAGAAATACAGAAAAACCATGAGGATTTTTTTTCATCCCAAATGCCAATGGAAAATTCCAACTTCTAAATAATAAAGTACTTGTCCTTGAGAAACAGTTAAAGTTACCTATTTATAAGACTTTCCCAACTAAAGTGATCATAATTATAAGCAGACAACTAATCTGACATTAGCTCTACACATGGGAAGCATCTTCCTTCAAACATTTGCCAAACTTTAAACACATAGAAAAAAAAAGTTAGCGAAAATCACCAAGACAAAACAGAAGTCCTCAGTAAAATCTTAGCAGATCTAATACAACAATGTATCAAATAATAATACAGCATAATCAAGAGACATTTATTCTAGGTATGCAAGAGAAGTGTGACACCTGAAAAATTACCCTCAATAACACCCTAAGGAGAAGGCTATAGAATCATGTCACTTGACTGGTTAAAAAACATTTGGCAAAACTGATTCCTTAGAAAAAGTCTCAATCATCATCATAGAAACTTCTTTTTGCTGTAGATAGCAGTAGCAAAGAGACCCACTACTGGTCAAGGCACAGAAAATACAAGACTACAGAATGCTCAGCTCTGAACAGAACATCTATATCCTACCCCCTCTCCTCAGGGCTGAGGGAATGCTGCAGAAGACAGGGAAGAGCAGTGGACTAGAAGGAAACTATTTCTGGACACAGCAGGACAGTCACACATATGAATTCAGAGCAAGTGAGACAGTAAACACAAGACCTTTACAAGTTCAAGCAAGGCCAAAGTTTAGGATATAAAGGGGAGGTGGTCACAAAGTCTCACTCAAGCAAAAGAATGCCATAATGGATAATGGATAGCTGCCATGAAAGAATGAGTGTTTCCTTTAAGGGTTAAGTATAGTTGACCATGTTCCAGTAGAAGATCACACATATACAAGTATGGTCAATAACAACTGTACTTGATGGATTAAAAAAAAAAAACAAAGTTTAGTGGATATAGAAAATCAGGAAGGTGTGGGAAGAGGAAGTGCAAATTGTCAAAATACATTGTACAAAGTTCTCAAAAAATTAATTGAGAAAGGTAAAAACTGTAGGTCGACTAGAAATAAAGAGAAATCTCCATCATAAAAAAAAAACTAAATAAATACAATAAACCCTCAAACCATTTGTTTGGTGAAGTCATTTATAAAGTGTAGTTTGGGACCAAAAAGATACCAGTTATGAATTGTTGTACTATTGAGTTTGCCTTGAGAGAACTTTGCAAGGTGTTTTAATTATTAACTGTTGAAAAAGGAAATTGCACCAACCAAATACTGAAACGCACCATGTCATGATTTATGGAAGTCAACAATTCTTAATGTTACAATAACTATTTCATGTAGGTATCATCACACAAAATCTATAGCTTTCATCAGGAGATAGCTACCCATTTATGATTGCTTTGATCTTTTCTCTTTTGCTGCCCATCAGTCATAGAATGAGTATTTCATCACTCAGTCTGGCATTTGAAGAAGATAGCAGAAATCAGAATTCAATGCCTCTGATCCCTGGAACCTGAGATTAGTGTCTTCTGAGGATTCTGTGGAAGTACCTTGTGTTTTTATAGAACAAAATTTAACACTGAGAAACTCGTACTCTAATCTTCATAAATGGTTCTGTGTAAATGCCAGAGGTAGGCACTATTCTCTGAGTCTGGCTAAATGTTTTCCACTGAGAGATATAGTTGGCATACTAGCAATAACCAGAGATATGGTTGTGCCTCTGGTCCATGCTACCAAGACCTAGAGACTGGTCCTCTGATCATTTCCATTTCTTCAAGTGTAGGGGAGGGTTGAACGAAGGTATCAATCAAAGAGGACCTACATTGCAAGTACAGACACAGGATTTAAGGTTTTCCATTCTTCCTCCTCTGTGTTTTAAAAGAAGTAGCTTACATGGATACTGTGGATATCCCAAAGTATATATCTGGTTTTCAAAATAGGCATCTTCTTCCAGCCACTGCTTTACCTAGGACTGAAAGCTTACAGCTCTCTGAGGTTTTAAGAAGCAAACATTGATCAACCTGCCTGTTTTAAGCCAATGCCGTGAAGTTTTTATTTCTATTGCTCTATAATACAGCTTGAGATCAGGGATGGTGATATTTTCAGAAATTCTTTTTCTGTACAAGATTATTTCAGCTATCCTGGATTTTTTGTTTTCCCATATGAAGGTGAGAATTGTTCTTTCAAGATCTGTAAAGAATTTTGTTGGAAATAGTATTGAATCTGTAGATTGCTTTTGGTAAGATAGCCATTTTTACTATGTTACTTGTACCAATTCAAAAGCATGGGGGATCATTCCATCTTCTGGCATCTTCTTCATTTCCTTTCTTCAAAGACTTAAAGTATTTGTCATTCAGGTCTTTTACTTTCTTGGTTAGAGTTACACCAAAATGTTTTTATATTATTTGTAGTGGCTATTATAAAGGATGTGATTTCCTGTATTTCTTCTTCATCATGTTTGTCATTTGTATAAAGGAGAGCTGTCAAATTTTTTGTTAATTTTTTATCCAGACACTTTGATAAAAGTGTTTATCAGCTATAGGAATGCTCTGATAGAATTCTTGGAGTCACTTATGTATACTGTTTATCATCCACAAATAGCACTAATTTGAATTCTTTCTTTCCAATTTGTATCCCTTTGATCTCCTTTAATTGTCTCATTACTCTAGAGCTATACCACTCCTAGGTATAACCAAAAGATGGTCAACTATGTTCATAGTAGCTTTATTTGTAATAGCCAGAAACTGAAAACAACCTTGAAGCCCCTCAACTGAAGAAAGGATAAAGAAAATGTGGCACATTTACACAACAGAATATTACTCAGCGAATAAAGCAATGACAACATGAAATTTTGAAGGCAACTAAACAGAACTAGAAAAGATCATCCTGAAGGAGGTGACCCAGACCAAGAAAGACAAACATGGTGTGTACTCACTTATGAGTGGATATTAGCCATAAAGTACAGTATAACCATGCTACAATCCCCAGATCCCCAAAAAGCTAAGTACTAAGTAGGGCCCAAGCAAGGATGCATGAATCTCACTGATAAGGGGAAATAAAATAGATATCTGGGTAGATGGATAGAGGGAACTGGATGAAAGATAGGATGGGAAGGAGAAGGGATTAAGTGTAAAGAGGATGGCAGGAGAGAGAACTGGAATCAATGTTGAGGGGGGCATACCCCAGGACAAGCTAGAAATCTAGGACAATGGAAATTCCCAGAAATCTCTGAGGATGACCCTAGCTAAGACTCCTAGCAATCGGGGATATGGAACATGAAACAGGCACCTCCTGAAATCAGGAAAGACTTCCAATGGAGGGATGGGGATTCCAAGCCAGCCACAAAACCTTTGACCCATAATTTTTCCTGCCTATAAAAGGTGCAAAAATAGAGAGAAAGCAGAAAGTGAGGGAATGCCCAACCAATGGCTGGCTCAACTTGAGTCCCATGTCATGAAAGAGAGCCCACACATGACACTATTAATAATATTTTGCTATATTTGTAGGCAGGAGGCTAGCATTAACATCTGAGTGGCTTCTGAAGTCATCTGAGTGGCTTCACCTAGCAGCTGATGAAAACAGATGCAGAGACCCATAGTCAAACATTAGGCTGAGCTCAGGGAATCTTTTGGAGGAGGGAGAGGAAGGATTGAAAGAGCCAGAGAGGTCAAGAACTTCACAAGAAAACCTAAACAATCAACTAACCTGGGCACATAGGGGCTCACAGAGACTGAACCACTAACCACAAACCAGACTGCATGCACTGGACAGACCTAGTCCCTCTATACATATGTTACAGATGTACAGCTTGGTCCTCATATGAGACCTCTAACAGCAGGAGTAGGAGCTATCTCTGACTCTGTTGCTTGCCTTTGGATTCCCTTCCCCTAACAGGATAGGCTTGTTTAGTCTCAATACTAGAAGATGTGCTCAGTGCTACTACAACTTGATATGTCAAGGCAGGTTGATATCCATGGAAGGTCTCCCCTTCTCTGAAGAGAAAGACAGGAGGGCAGAGGAGGCAAGGATGTGAGAGGGAAAGCCTGGGAGGAGAGGAGGAAGGGGAAGATGCAGATAGCATCCTTGACACTTGAAGAGTGGTAAGAACTAAGGAAGGAGGGAGTAAAGCAATACAGAGTGCAGGCTGCACAGATCCAGATGCCAAGGTCTAAGATGTCACAAGGACTGATGTGCTGCCTACAACAGCCCTATGCATAAGAAAGTTGCCTCAAACAAGTCAGCCTGCACCCACAGCTGATTGACACTATGTGAAGTCCTAAAGGCCTTCTCTTAACTCAGTGGGCACTCTAAAACACTATCTTGATTTCCAATATTCTCATCAGCTGAGGCCTTGATTGAGACTCTATTGTTGTCTTCTTCTCTGACTCACCCCACTTTTCTCCCCTCCCCACACATCTAGGATACATTCTACTATACAGTGCCTGTATTTTATCTTCCTATCTGAGTTCACATTGTCAATCTGACCTTCCACCAAAGATTATAACAAAGTATCCCAAGGAAATGTTACATTTAATGTATTTTTATGTGTAACACGCGCGCACACACACACACACACACACACACACACATAAAATGCATACATACAAACACACACACATATATGTATGTATGTATGTATGTATGTATGTATGTATGTATGTATGTATGTATATGGAAAGACAGACAGAAAGAAAGGAAGAAAAAAGAAAGACACACAGAGAGAAAGAGAGGGGGAGAGGGAGGCAAGGAGGGACAGAGTAAGGATGATGTCTCTATGAACTCTCTGAACCAGTTAAGCATCCAGCTCTCTTATGTAAATATTTTTCTTTTATTTTTTGGATCAAAAAGAATATGGAGAACGTGATCTCAAAACCACAGATTTATACAGGTATTTACTAATACAGGGAAGACATCTAACGGTACACAGCCCAACGTTGCTGACTTAACTTTGTTTTGCTTTCCTTGAGGATTGCTTCTTACTGTCCCCAGACAGCTGTTTGAGATCCCAGCACAGACAAAAACCTTATTGTTCTTATCTACCATCTTTTGAGAGGCAGGGCATCACTACCTCTATGACAATGAGAAGATGTTTCTCCTAAGCTTCCACCACAGAGCATGAGGAATAAAGTCAAGAGACACTGCCCTTGGTTTGCCTAGCACTGGTTCCTTTGTACAGTGGTGGTCTGGACCGCAACTCTTGGCACCACTCCACTCAGATACTTTTATAATGACTCTCTCCACTGCATGGGCTCCAGAAAGCTTCAGACAACTGAGATCACCTGGTTATACCTCTGATCCGTAAATTCATAAAGTATTTTTTTTAACTCTTTCTAGTAGAGAAAAGCAATTTCTAAGAAAAGAATAAGTTGTACAGGAAATAATGAAACTCGTTCTAGAGGGACTGAATCAACCAGTTTAATTTAGAAAGAGACAGGAGAAGGGAAGATCTCACTATGAAGGAAATAGAGCTGAGGTTCCATAGTCATAGGAAGAAAGTACCCCCAGATGAGTCCTCGTGGTGGCAAATTGCCCCGACAATGGCATTTTAATAAAGGGAAGACAGTGTGAGGGGAATAAAAATCTTCAGTAGGAAGTACAAGGAGAATTGAGGATCAATGATCCCCAAACATGGGACAAGGAGGGCACTGAAAGAATTAAAGGACACCATGGGAGGCCCTGAGACCAAGGCAAAAGAGGACATTTGAATTAGACAAACCCATATTGTGGGTATGGGAAAAACGAGTTTTCATGAAAGTCTTAAGGAAGAGCAAGGGACGACTTAAACAGAAATGCTTCCTGCATGAGAGATTTTAAATTGAAGTTTGTCCTCGTCTATTATTTGAAGGCTGGAGACTTGTTGACATTAGATACATTTTAATAAAGTCTTCTATTAAAAAGAAAAACAAATTCCTTTTCTACGGTAACCAACCACCTCATTGTGTCATGGGGCTTATGGTCTCTGGTCACTTGAACTTTTGACACAGGGACAATGAAAGAAAAGGCTGATGGCCATGCCAGAGCTCTTCTGGTGACCTTGGCAGCCACTGTCCATCAGAACCCACTCCACACTCTCAGTAGAGAGCAGCATCCCTTCTTCCTACACCACACCACAGCTCTAATCCTTCACCCTCTCCGATTCCTCGGTATACTTCTGTATCTCCACAAACTCAAAGAGAACTTCAATTTAGTTGTGCTTTACGAGAGACCATGAGAAAATCCACCATTAATCATTTCTTGGGGAGAAAACATCCCACTTGAAAGCCCATTTTCACATTTTTAAAGACAACATTTTAACAGAAGTATCTTACTTTTATGGAAAAAAAAACTGCCAACTGCTGCGTGCTGGCAGAGATTTCTAGCACACCCAAGCACACCCAAGGCAGAACATCTAACATTTATGGAACGCTTCCTATGTGCCAGACACTGTGCTAAATATCTTCATGGCAACATCTGCACTGTGGCACAGCTCTCTCCCTCGAATCAAGATGAAGAAGAAAATATGACCTGGCTGAGTCCTGGTGAGCAAGAATGAAACAGAAACTTCATTTCTTGAAAGGCAGATATAGAAGCCACGGTTTACCAGAATTGTGAGACATGGGGCTTATCAGCCTCCACAAAACAGCAGCGGGAACTGGTTCCAATTTCTGTCAATACCTTGGTCTTGGTATCCATTGTCATTACTCTCCAAAAAGAAATGAATTTACTTTCTAGGAGACTGATGATTTACAGCAACTCCATTCCTGGTCCTTGGGTCCTGTAGAATGAAGTAAGCTATCACTCCCTTCCTTTTGGTTAAAGGAGACACCTAAACTCAGCCCCACTTTATATAGTCAAATGGATTATAGACATAACTAGGTTTTTCCCACATCTGAGACTTAACAGAATGATGTAAAAGGCAGAGAAACCAAATTCCCAAACTTCCATCTTCTTTAGCATGGTACTGATGCTGGGTAGCCTCACTAAAAACTTCTCCTTTATTATACCTTTCAACCTCGAGTTCCACCCTAGGAGACTCATACTTGTGGAGTACTTTAGTAGACCTTTTTCACTGGTGCTGGTCATCCACTGGAAGTAAAATCAAGAGATTAATGTAAAAAGTTAGTACAGGTGATCAATCATCACCTGGCCCACCATCCTCAGGAGCATGGTGACCGTGCCTCTACTGACAGCCATTGAATCTTTCAGGAAGAAATCTCTACATGGCTTGGGTTCTAGCACCCTCTTCATCTGTCCCTTCAAGACTAGCAGTGGTGATAGAAACCCCTATTAACACAGAGCTGCCCATCATCCCTCACCATGTCTCCTAAGCCACACCCACTCCCTCATGAGCAATCTTTTCATCTCAGTCTTGTCAAATTTCCCAGTCTTAATGTGCCATCTGTTTCCTGTCAAATTCTTGATTGATACAATATTGAAAATGTTGGCAAAAGGCTACAAGACTCACCAAAACATTAGTATACAATAAAACAGACTTAAAACACAATTTTGAAAATTGCAAGAGATAAGCCTTTTTATAATGTCCAAACTTTTATTGTCAAAATTATTTTTCTGATTTAAGAATTTTAATGTATTTATATGTTTAGAAAAAGACCAAGTTCTAAGTTACTGAGTGAATTACTCACTGTCTCAAAATTGGATGAAAAGAGATATGTATTTCTGTCTATATAAGTAAAATGTTATTGTAAATATGTCATATAAATGGTTGGCTTAATTTTTTATGATTATTGAAGTTAGTGTGCCCTGATCTCTGTTCTTTTTGTGACTAGCCAGCAGCACCAAAGCTCTGATTTCTTTTTTTTTCTTTCCTACTTTCTAACTTAGAATAACATGAAAAGCCTCCTTGCTCCAGAAAGCTGGAATCCTTACTTTGTCATCTGACAACATTGCCTTGGATATATTGTACAATTTCTCTGACTCTTGCTTGCTATTATGGACTGAATTATACCACTCACCCATACCTATTTATAAAATAAGTCTTAATCTAGACTATGGAGATGGAGTCTTTTGGAGTCAATTAGAGCTGTAATCTTGGGCCCTGGTGATAGGAATTTGGAACTCATAAAAAGAGAGACCAAAAAAACTCATTTTTTCTTCCATGTAAGGTCATAATAATAAGGCCATTATCTTAAAAGCCTGCACTAAAAATGTATCCTACCAAACATGGTTACTGGTTTCATAGCCTTGGCCATTATAGTTAACTGAGCCTCGGTTTCATTATTAAATTCTAGAACAATAAAAATGCATACTCTGGGGCCTTCCTGTGAGAACTGAACAAGATAAATGAGGTTCTTGGCACCCTGTCTGGTACTTAGCAGAGTTCAGTGTCAAACATCATTGACAATGCCATAGACATACAAATGAGTCACTCTGACAAAGCTAGAGAAGGCTTCTTGGACAAAGCATTGAGGAAAGGAGGCAGAACTGTATTCCAAATTACCCTTCATTTGCAACACCCAGAGATCTAACCCAACATTAACCATATGAGCATTTATTTATGTTCCACTCTTTGATTATCTATTCATATTTGAATTCACAACTCAACATCCAGGTATAAGTAGCAATCTAAAAGCTATGCCATAAGCAGTTCTAGCTAGGAAGGAGAAAACTTGACAAGGTATTTTAGAGTTCACCAGTTGCATCCTTGAGCAAAGATTAAAGGATGGAGGTTATGTGGGGAACCTGCGAGAGGATGCACTCAATCTGTTGTGTCAGGATGGATAGGCTTGCTGAACTCTGTGCGTGTGAATTTCATGGACTGACCTGCCAAGCTAGGCTGTACACTTCTTAGATCAAAATTCCTACTTCATTTCACACATGACCTCCAGTCTCAGCAGCATCTCAGAGCACTAAACACAAAGCAGATTTTGATGTCTGATTACTGTGTACAGGAAGGCTGAGTAGGCAACCTTGCATTCTGACAGTCTATGGAAGGAGAACTCCTGGGGGTAAAAAAAGAACCTGAGAAGCCATTTGAATGGGGAAAGTATAAGATAGGAAGTTCAGACAATGAGGATTGTTTCCAGTGAGAGAAATAAACAGAAGAAAACTGAATTTATAATTAGTCTCTCACAAATTGTGGAACTCTTTTTTTGTGTGAGCTTGTCATACAGAGAAATTTGTCAAGCACAAGGAGGAGAAGAGTGAGGGGACTGTGGAGGATGAAGAGGAAAGAGGAGAAACGGAGAATGGAGGAACACCTTACACAGTGTGGGAGAAGAAAGAGGCAGACTAGGTGGCTACTCCAGAAAAATGAGTTCTGCACTCTCAGCCTGTGGGACACTGATACATGTAAGTCAATCCAAGTCTGATTCGTGTGAACAGAAGAGATTAAGAATTGCTGGGTTATTTTCTCCCACTAGTGCTTTCTCCACTTGACAAGGTACACTTGCTCATTATCCCTAGCCTTAGGGAATCTCACACTTTCAATAATCTCAATTGCTGCAGAATAATAGGAGAGAAGAAGGAATTAGAATAGATATCTTGTACCTATGGCTTTCTATATTAAGGATATAAAACACACAAAAGGGACTGGATAAAAAAAGAAAATGAGATTGCTTCAATCACACCCCGATTTGGAGAATTGCTAATTAATTATAAGGCCAAGTAGAAGGAAAGGGCATGAGCATAAAAAGATTTCTTATAGGAAGGGAGTCTGAACAATACCATTAGATAAACGCAATGTCTACCTACTGTCTCACGCAGTAGGTCAGGTCATTGCAAATTAGGGTTGGTAGGCTGACCCAATGGATAAGCTAGAAAGATGGCTCAGTGGTTAAGAGCACTGACTGCTCTTCCAGAGGCCATAAGTTCAATTCCCAGCAACCACATCGTGGCTCACAACTATCTGTAATGGGATCTGATGCCCTTTTCTGATGTCTCTGAAGACAATTACAGTGTGCTCATATAAATTTAAATAAATAAATAAATAAATCTTTAAAGAAAAAAAATGACCAAAGGGAGAGTTAATGTAATTGAGTAGGTCATATTTACACTTAGAAATGGCAGTGGAAACTTCAAAAACAGTGCACCTAGCCTATTTAATGCTTATATTTGTTTTTTGTATATGTAAAAAGAGAAAGAGAGAGAGAGAGGGAGAGAGAGAGGGGGGGAGAGAGAGAGAGAGAGAGAGTCCAGCTTGATGGAGCTGCTTTACATGCCTGCTCCATCATTTCGTCTCTCACCCCTTCTCTTTCTCCCTCTCTTTCTCTTCCCCTTCTCTTGCCAAAGTTTATCAAGCTAACCTGAGTTTATTCCAGAGTCTCCAGAGGGCTGGGATCCAAACACCACCTGAGATGGCTCTTTTGAGGAGACCCTAACTCCCTCATGTTGGCATGTAGTTCATTTTAAAACTATCTTCATTAATCTTTACTTTCTAGAAGGTAAATTTAAAATATAAAACAGGATAAGTCATTTCTATTCAAATTTTATGACTTTTATAAAGTATTTTAGGAATATATATGTGATTTTTATAAACATTAGTCAAAAACATCAAGCTAAGACATAAGCGTGTCTTAAAAAGCTTGAAGTCTGAGAACTCAGAGGGGTCTTACCAAGAAAGTGTTTTGCAGGCTGGTATTCTTCCCAGGACACTTGCACGGCACAGTATCCACACTGAGAGCCTGGGAGAGTCAGGCATCTACAGTAACAGGCTCCCCACATAGCTCAGACCAATCAGGACACCATTTGCACTGTGGTCTGTGTAAATTGCATGCCTAGGGCACACCTCCATAGACCACCCATGCAGTTCCCATGGCAACAGGGACAGATGGACAAGGATGCCCTTCTAAAAATATCACATGGCAACTACTGAAAACAATTTAACATTTTATTCTCATAAATGTTTTCCAATTTTAAAAATTCCACATATGAACAGAGTTATCTCACTTCTTAACAACAGAGAAGAATATTTTACAGCTTTATAAAAGTATAGTGATCTTTTAAATTGGGGCATTTATATCACCCCTTTCAAGGTTCACAGAACGTCATGGAACAAGGGTTAGGAAGAATGTAAAAAACAAGATGAGAGAGAGATGCAAAACGGTGTCACCTGGACTTGGCATGGCTGTGGTACCCATGAACTTATTGCCGCTGTGGTTATCTACACAAGACCAGCACAAGACTGGGCCCCTGGACACTTCCCAATGGATTGGGGAGGGGCCTACAGAGGATTGGCAATTAAGTAGTTAGTAGAAGAGATGTCATTTTCTTCAGCAGCGTAGACACAAATAAGTTGACCTTGCTAACCTAATAACCTAATACCACCAACTCTTATGCAGGAAACTCTTCTTGAACTCAGCAGGCCACACAGAAGGTCAGGAAAATAGGCAAGGACTTGTTAAGAAGGGTTCCTGTAGAAGATGGAGGAGGCTGGGGGAGAGGAGGGTAAAAGCACTAGAGTTCATTATAGACATGTATAAAACTGTCAAACAAAAATTCTGTTTTGAACTTGAGTGATTTATGGATGGTCACATACTTCCTTGGAGGCAGAAAAAAAAAATGAGTATCCCAACATGTGCCATGACAGTACCCAAACAGACAGGCCCAAGACTCCCTTGAAGTCATAGACAATTCATTCCAAATTTATTTTTACATATGTCAATTCTCATTTCTTCTTCCTGTTACTCGCATAGCACAGAAGCCTCGGGGACAATGAATTATTAGTTTACTTAATTATATGGTTAAAAGTAAAAACTATTTTCAGCTTCCCTCATATGCAAAACTTACCTATCCCTTCATATATATTTTAAAAATTCTTATTCAAGTTAAATTTATACTGAAGGCATGGAGTCCAGAGATACATTTCTAATTGTGACTATGTTTTAATCCCTAGGGTCTCTTATTAAAACGACCGGCCTCAGACCTTGAATGGCTATTGCTTTAGGATTCAATACTGACCTGAACAAAACCCCACTCATACATTCTGAAAGGAATCATTTGTTCCAATCCCTATGGCACAGTAAAGAACAATGCCAGACAATGTGGCTTGCCCACATGACCAGGCTGCCCCTAAAATAGGAATCCCAGAATATCTGCTCATGAGACTGGCAGCTGGAAGCATCTCAGTCGCCTGGAACTGTTAGAAATTCAGAAAAAAAAAATCTTTGCTTGCCTCTCCTCCCTAATTCTAAAAGTCACAAGAGCTAATTTGAAGCATAATACTATTAGATCAATGTTTCATGCAGCTTCATAGACTGACAAACTTGTGGAACTGTCTATTACCATTACATGCCAAGGGTATAATTTTCAGAAGGAAGTTTAGGGGTTTGTGCTGCTCTCTCTGTCCCTTGGCAATGCTGGTCCAAACCCCGACTTACAGTGCCCAGGCTTCTATTAGCATGTAGAAAACAGTGACTGAGAAAATCCCTTGAACATCTAGGAGCCTCAAAGGAGATTACCATTTGCCACTTTCAGGTGACCGAGTCACAGTAGCTGACACTGGCCACCTGAAACTACAGCTCAAGTCCACCTCTCCTGAGCCCACATTAGCTCTGTGGTTTCCACAGCTTACCCAAAGGAATTTTCAGCTCTCAAGTCACAGAAGCAGGAAAGGAAGAAGTACAATCTTAACAGCCACAGTGAACAGTGAAGGGTCTGGGCTAGCTGTTCATGCGGCTCATTTTGTCCTCTGTCTCTACTTGCTCATCGAGAGTTGCTGGTGAGATTCCCTAAAACTATCACTTCGTGAGTCTGTCAGCATCCAGCTCAAATGGAAACACTGAGCCACAGTCGCTGGCTGTCCCATATCCAAGTCTCTTCCATCAAGGCCCCCTATCATGTTGAACAATAAACAACTCTTCAACAAATGATGTGGTCCTGATCTCGGGTTATAGAGTCTGTTCCATGTTTCCATTGGACCCTGCCATCGTTTCCACATGCCTATTTCACCACTGATAGCTCTAACACAAGGTCCCCTCTGCCTAGTGTCGAACAGGTAGGACTGTTGTTACTACCTTCTACCACTTACAGGACTCTATCTTTGTGACTCCTGCTCATCCCTGGAAGCCTCTACGTCAAATCAGGACACATCCGAGCCCTGAGGCTCGGATACCCCGAGGTATTCAATATGTTACCTCCTAAACCCAACAAGTCAAGTAGATGCTTGGGATAAACAAAATGATGATTTGTGCCCCTTTAGCAACGCAACACGTGGTTGTTTGTCCTTGGTTTTTAAAGGGAAAGTTTTGTCAGATAACATTCATGGCAAACTAAAGTACCACAAAGGAAGAGAGGTAATACACTCTGGCCTTTAAAAGCCTAGGAAGGCATGCTTACAAGAAATCATTCACGAGACAACTCAGTCCTTGAAGATTTCCAATTGTTATTATTTCTAGCATCCGACAACATACATTAAAACCCTTCTGAAGCTCATTAAAAGAAGGTGTTATGCTAGTGCCTCCCTACTCCATCCCATTCTCTCTATGTAACTGCTCTGGTGGTTCACAGAGGCTGAGCAGAAACAAGGTGGTCTGTTGTGCAAGCAGCCCACCATCCTATTGCACCAGGTGCTTAAAGTACCAAATTTAAGTCTTCACAAACTTCTCACACAGAAGTACATCTTCCCCTCCCCCTCTACACCACCATTACCATGAAGACAGGGGCAAAAGCCTGAGAAGGAAATAGGTATACTTCATGAAATAGAGCAGGGCTTGATATTTTGAGTTTCTGAAGAAGAAAAATAAGAAGTCTGAAGCAGGAAATCTAGGGGCTTCCTGAGAATTTGACACTTGATTTCTATACTGTATTTTGACTACTATTTTAAACAGAGGAGTAACTATCCAGGTAGTTTTTCATAGGATCCCGCAGCTAAAGAAGACAAAAGGCACCCAGTCATCTGTGACTAAAGGAGAGATCAGGCCTGCGTGTCCTGCACCTTCTCGGTGTACATGTTTATATAAGAATGCATGCCCCAGTCTCACAGCTGAAGCCAAAAATAGCCTTTGCATTACCACCTCTCCATGGTTGCCAGGCTGCAGGGCAATCCACCCACTTGTGCGTCACCAAGACCATGGTTCTGTAGGCATTGCTAATTAAGTTAGCGTCAGCATTCTGCTGATACCCTATGCTGCTAAGGAGCAGATCCTTAAAGAGAAAGGGGAAAGGGTGTGGCCCTCCCACATCAGGCTCCCCAGCAGCAGCCTCCCGTTCTTCCCCTGCCAGTCTCCAGCCTGCTCAACACTTTTTTCCTACATATTGCCTACTTCCTCATCTCACATGCGATGAGAAAAAGACAAGCAGGACCCTAACTAACTCTTATTCCCAGAACAGAGTGAAAGGGAGAGAAAAAGAAATACATTCTTGGAATTTAAAAGAAGAGAAAAAGGAGAGAAAAAAACACCTATCTCTCTGCCTCAATATGGTTCTTCACCAACCTCAGGCTTATTTCTTAGACAGTCTCACCACTCTTCCTACTGCAGAGTCCATGTAGTTTATTCTAAGTTCTGAAGTCCATGTGCCTATCCATTGTCTTTCACAGCCACAGCCTTCCAGAAGCACTTTTCAAAAATTAATAATTGTGCTGCTCATAGTACATCAGAGCTGGGTACGTTCAATCTCGTCAGCTTTAACTGGAAGTAGGAAGCAAAACATGAAAATACAGCAAAAGCAAGTGTTAGATGTGGTGAAGGTAGGCCCTGGAGATATGAAAAATAATTTAGTAGTATTTCATTGCTAAGACTATCTTGGGGCATAAGAATTATTCATGCATTCATGATGCCATTATACATAATGTTCTGCTATGACAAAACATGCTCAAAGCCCCAGACTACCATGTGCACCAGATATAAAATGCACTAGAAAAGAGTACCACTATGCTTATGAAACAATGGACTCCTGAAGCTGAGAAGATCACTCAATGCATAAGAGAATTTGTTATGCAAATATAAGGATCTGAGTTTGAATCCCCAGGACCCACATAAAAAGTCAGGTACAGCTACTCGCGCCTGTGACACCAGCATTTGGTGGTAGAAGTAAGTGTGATGGTTTGAATAAGAATGGTTCATATGGACTTGAATACTTGGGCAACAGGGAGTGTCATTATTAGGAGGCGTGGCCTTGTCGGGGTAGGTGTGGCTTTTTTGGAGGAAGTGAGTCAGTGAGGTTGGGCTTTGACTGAAGGTTCAGTTTCAGATGCTCAAGCCAGGCCCAGAATCTCTGTATTCCTGCTGCCTCTAGATCCAGTTGTAGAACTCATAGCTGATGCTCCAGCACCATATCTGCCAATGTACCACCATGTGCCCTGCTATGACACTAATAAACTAAACCTCTGAGCTGTAAGCCAGCCTCATTTAAATTCTTTCTTTTATAAGAGTTGTAGTGGTTATAGTGTCTCTTCACAGCGCTGTCACTAAGACAACAAGCGAATTCTTAGAACTCTCCAGTCAGCTTGCCTAGCTACAGTGCAAGTTTTGCATTCAATGAGAGACCCCATCCCAAAAGAGTAAAACATACAGTGATAAATGAAGACACTGGACATCCTCTGGGTTCCATGGGGGCAAAAACATGTGTACAAGTGTGTAAGTCCACAAAGGTACATACTGGTACCATAAACATACGTATATACCACAAAGACACACACTCACAGACTCCTTTGATTTTATTAAAAAGATTTTCTATTTCAAAACTTCTGAAATTTTGTCATTCCATAATTGATTGTGAGTTGAACTTTATTCTTTAGGGTGAGTATTTGCACTTGAAGGATATATTTGTCCACTTTTCTAAAATCATTTAAATTACTTCTTTAAATTTTCCCTTTTTTATTTCAAGCCCTCATAATTTTAATTCTATATATTATAAGCAAGATTAATTTATCTTGTAGTTTTTTATTATTTCTCTACTTTTGTACTATCTTCCAACACTCAATTGTCTGACTCACCACATTTTTTTTAGTTAAACATGTTCTCTCCTATTACATATTACTCTTAAAATCTACTGTTCCTGTCCATAGATACAATATCTTATTTTATGAGTCTATAGGAAAACAGTAATTGAAAATTAAGTATTTTTTTTCTGTTTTCTTCCTACTTATATTCCAATACAAAGTCTCACAGCACAACCCTGGCTGTTCTTGGTCTCCCGGTACTTCTGAGTGCTGGGATTGTATGTGGATGGCATTGATCAGTTTGTACTTGACATTTTTAAAGTAGGACTTATCTTCTATTACTTACCATCATACTGTCCATATTTCAGCTCTGGTTGTCCAAGAGCCAGACACTGATACCTCCTTTCAGAACTTTCCTCTGGTATCTTTTTGTTGACTTTATTCTTAAAGATTGGCAAGTTCCAAGTGAGTTGGCCTCGTTGCATATCACATGCTTCCTTGTCCTCTTTCTTTTCCTTGGCTTGTTCCCCAACTTCATTATGCATCTGCAGTAAGAACGTTTCCTTTATAAACTACCTGCATCCAAACGATTGCCTCAGAACCGTTTCTGAAAGAGCTGATCCTGCAAAACAAACAAACCCTTTAAAATCAACACAAAAAGGTCTCTCATAGTTTAAAATCACCCCACTCCAATTTCTAGTCATACTCTCACTATAATTGGTACTTAGATAAATACATGGATATTTTGCAATACATGTTAAGAAATAATAGACTATTTCAACAAAGGAGGTGAGAAATAATTTTCTTTTTTAAGTAGAGATTTGATATTGATACATCAAACAGGACAGTGATTTGCTCAAGAGTTTCAAAAGTTATGAGCTTCCAAAGAGAAGATGTCATGTAAATTTGTCAAAATCTAATTTCTTACCACATAAAAAATCAGAATAATATATTGAGTAAAAAATGACAGGCAGAAATAAATCAAAAAGTATTTAAGTAACATTTTTTAAAAACTAAAATTTCTCCCTTCCTAAGAATGTCATAACATTGAACATTGTCAAATAAATAATTTCCTAAATTTGAAATTTCTAGGAATTTTTGCAAAATACACTCTCTTAAGTTCTGTGAATACTGTAACACTCACACACGCACACGCACACGCACACGCACACGCACACGCACACGCACATGCACACACACTGTCATCCCTGGACATTTAGACATCATCACCACTTTGGAACAAAATATTTTAGTGGAGGGAAAGTACCTGAGAATTCTAGTCTTTATTTACAGATAATTTAAAAGGATTCTCAATAGTTACTCAGAACCTACTTGGTAAAATTCCATGCATTTAAAAAATGCACCTTAAGATCTGGTGTGAGGAAAAGCAATTCAACCACAAGATGAAATAGATGGGACTTAGCCACAAATGTGTCCAATTGGGAAGAGATAAGGAAACAAGTCTTGTTTATTTGTCAAAGTTTCAGAATAGACCCTAATGAATGGTGTCTACAGAGCTAGTCTGGAAAGAAAGTACCTACTCGCCATAAAGAATTCCTAGCCAGTGAAATAGAAGTCAGAGTTCCTGAAGTTTCTGATTGGGTATGAGAGAATGGCAGGCTTTAGCAGTGACCACAAGTGCCTAAGGATCTCTTAGTCCTCAACATGAGTAGGACAACTGTTCTGGCCGTTGACAAGCTGTGTCCCTTCTGTTGTCAACAGAAGCCTTCTTCTGCTACTCTAGATAATAAGATCAAACCTAAAAGTACTAGTTCCAAACCTACCTCTGTCTCATCAAGTTGGAAGCCTGAGCCTCCTTACTCATCTAAGGCCCTCAGCTGCTGTCTCGGGCACCAACCCGACACCCATGGCCTGCTCCCTCATCATCTGAATGTGTCATCTCTTCTGCCACTCTGACCCTGATGGTTGTAATGAGCTCCTTCTCTATGCCCTGACATCTGGTTCCTGCTTTGTCCCGCATTGCTGGTAAAACGTTCATGATCATCATGAGTTTTAGTAAAGAGGACATGGCAAATCTTCAACAAGAAACAGCTGTTCCTGGAAATAGAACCACTGAAATCAGCTTATCTGAAATAATAGGAAATTTCTGGAAGAATACAGAGTGTTCCGTTGTACCCAGTGCTGAAGAACAACTAAAAACCTCAAAAGAAGAAAAAGAAGTTGGGCAGCACAGGTTTGTGTCCCAAGTGCCCTCTGTCTTTTCTTGCTTCAGTAAACCTCAGTGGCCCCAGGTATGTTTCTACATGGCTTTTCATTTCTGCCAACTTAAAGCTGTGTCTAATATCAGGTTCTTGAAACAGTAATTTTGATGGGCTTGGTCTGATAAAAGCAACCACTGATGACAAAGGAACATCCCAGTAGTACCTCTGGGGGAGAGATAGCCTCCCTGGTATGAGAAAGAATGGTTTCTACTATCCCATTTCTCCCAAGAAGCCTGGAGGATGAGTCATTAGAAACTGTTGTTCCTGGTGCTAAAATTTTATATATACTATAAATTACATTTCATTGGCATTCTGCTTATTGAAAATCTTCTAAACCTATATTTCAAGATCCCCAGCCTTCCTAATCAGTATGCCGTGGGAATCTGAGCTTTTCTCTTATGAGTCAGCCATCCTTATTATCACCATGTGCTGTGCATTTTGCAGTACAGAGAGCCTCAGATCCTTTAGAGGCTCACTGGGCTATTTTCACCCACATAAAATGGCATAAATTGTTATATTTGAGGCCATTTGTCTGTTATCATCAGTTTCCTGTTGCTTTCAGTGTACCTACCAAAAAGCCTTTCTTCTCATGTTTAATTTATGACTGGTGTGCTCCCTGTGGCTTTTCAAATTAAATCATACAGGCTATTAGTTACAATCCATTAGTTTGCCAGAACAGTCATGCACTCAGGATCCTTAATGGAGAAAAATATAAAAATACACAAAATAATAAGATGACTCACCATTGATAAGGCTATGCTCATAGCGGGATAGAACATTGTTCAAGGTACACTTTCCAAATCTTCTGACCTAGTTAACCTGACCCCTCTGGGGAGGTTGAATGGGGGATTGCAGTAGATTACAATGAAATTAAACCCCTTCCCACAGTTACCACTAGATGAAAGACATAGGAAATGTTCAAGTATAGCCTGTAATAACTGAATGCTGCATTCTATTGGGTTTTAGTATACACATAAATTAGTTGGGATGCTTATAATACAAGTTTTGATTCAGTACAGGTACATGGGGCTGAGTATCTGTTTGGTCAACAGGCTCCCAGAGGTGCCTGAAGACAGGTCATCCTGGTAACAAGAGTGTTGACTGGTTTTGGTTGTGGCCTGTTAGTATCTCAGATCTTTTCAAGAATATCCAGTGGAGAGTCACAGAGTAAGAGAGGACCTACAGAACACACAGGTGCTGTATAGACCTGCAGGGTTGTCAAGATGAGAAGAGTAGCTTTTCTGAGTAGAAAGTCTTCCAACCATTACAAGTCTCAGAAACAGTTGTGAGTCTTAGTAAGATCAAGTGGGTCATCTGTGGGTAGAAATCCCATTTGGTCATTCAGTGACATAGAACATAGGGCTGGGTGTCACTTTGAGAAAGACCCATTGTTTCAAACTGAGCTATACTGGGGATGGGTTAATTCAAAAGACAGGGAGACTGAAATTAATGGGCCACAGTTGTCAGGGAAAGAGAGACCTGAGAAGCATGTGTGGAGAGTGTGTGTGGGGGGAACCCAACACTGAGACCTCTTTCTATCTCCCTTCCTATCTATAATGTTCTTTTCCTAACCAATAGAGAGGACTGTGGCTTTTATCTTTTTCTCCTTTAACTGGAGACATGGTTATTTTCAGAACACATCCCTGAAATTCTAGCTCTTCTATCTTTGAGCATCTCTTCCATATTAGTTTAGCATATAAGACAAAGGTATTCTATATGCTTTTTATACAACATTTAGGTATCTTTATTTAATAAAAGTTTGACTTAAGAATTGACAAGCTACCTTGAAATCATAGATGACGTGCTAGTGTTAAATGTTATAATGTAAAAGCAAATATAATGACTAAATATTTTTAAACTGATGTCTTATGAGCATAAAAAGAATATGTTATAAAAAGTATCATGGATCAAAGTATACTAAGGTTGAAATAGTCAATATTATTAGGCCCGGTAATTTTTAACTAGGAACTGTGAAGATAGCAACATGAATCATGGGCTATCTTCAGTACTAGACTGGCAGAGTCAAAGCTTTTGTATAACATTTTATTAACCATCTATAAGTCTGTGTTGTTGACTAGTTCATCTGTGCTGTTAATCTGTCCATGATCAGAAGTTCTGAATTGTTTATGTCAAGATAACCCATTCACATGCATAAGTTAGGAGGTCTCAGGTCTAAACTGAGCAAATTTTATATACAATCAAACCTAGAGTTAAAAGTAAGCTGAGATTTAATAAGTTTATCAAAATACAGTTTTAAAAAGAATTTGGATGGATGTACCCTATGTGAGGAGAATATGTTTCTCTCAGTAAATCTATGCTATTAAATGAAATGTCAAGTACCAAATGTGGGATAGCTCCCTGTGAGTTGTTGATCAAGGAAGCTCCAGATATTTCCAAAACAATACAAGGTATTGCCATTTCTCTTGTTTTCCCACCAGAACTTTAGGGTAAGACCCTACTATCACATGTTTTCCCCATAAGGCATGAAGAAATAAACCTTGACCTGAGCTGGATGTGTCCTCCTTGCTAGTTAGCTTTCATCGTGACAAAAAGAGCTATGCAAACTGTAGAGAGAGAGAATTTATCAGTAATCTTAGCCAGTTGTGAACTCCACAAGCTACTATAATGATAATACCCTGCAAGGTGTGCATATGGGTGCATTAGTGGCATGGTTATTATGAGGGTAACTTAACATTTATGATTGGACTGAAAGTTCATCTCAACCTTTTCACAGAAGCTTCTTATTGCAGTGAGATGGTGTGACAGAAATGTCTCTGCCCAATCTATTTGCAGCAGGATATGGTTGAATAGGGAAAGTGAGGTAGAGCTAAGGGAGGCAGAGAGAGGAAGGCAGAGAGAAACGAGGGAGAGAAAGGTAGCAGAGATGGAAGCTGACATTAACGAGTGTGGCTTTAACCAGCCTTTGGCAGAGATGATATAAAAAAGTTAGGATAGATGGGATAACTTGTTTAATCTGTGTGGGCATCTTGTGATTTGAGTATTTTTTGATTTATAAATCCATTGGTTAACTTTAAGCATTAAGGGTCTTATTTCTACCAGGCACTGGGTATTGTAATATCTACCATGAGAGTGTCAGTTATTGTCTGGGGTTAAGCTGAGCACAATGGGGGTGAGTGAGTTGGCCCAAGAGCTGTGGAGGCCAAGGAGCTGGCCAGCAGAGGCAGCAGCCACACTAACATCTCATGAGCCCTGGGACAGCTCCACTGAGGTGGCCAGCTGATGCCACACTCTAGTGCGGGAACATGGCAACAGAGTTGGGGCCAGCGACTGTACTTTTTGAATATTCCCCACTACAAGATGACTAATAGAGACTCATAACTGGTAAAAGTACTCAGAGTAAGCAGTGATGGAGTGTTCAGCCCTAAACAAGTCATCTATAACACCATCTCCAACTCTCAAGGAATGTCAAAGAAAAAAGGACAGAAAGAATGGAAAAGTCAGAGGATGGAACAGCGTGTTCCAAATTATGTTTTCTAAAAATACATTGACATTGAGCTCATGAACTCACTGTGGTTACCTGCACAACATTTGCACAAAATTTGGCTTCCAGCATTTTGTCATGGAGGTAAAAAGGCTAGCGAAGTACTATTGACAGGTGGCTTGGTGGGGGGGGGTTCCACTTTCTTCAGGGCTGCAACCTCTGATAAATTGTCCATGTTTCAGGAAATAACCCCTCACACTCATGTTCATGCAAGAAACACTAATTGGGCTCAGTGGTTCATACACACACACACACACACACACACACACACACACACACACAAGATACAAAAAAGGCAGAGACTTGTTGGGAAGACGAAAGGTTTCCATGATACAAAGATCAGTGACCATTCACCTTCATTTCTAGAATCCTATATTAACATGGTCTATAATTCATATTTATCTCACCTTTATAGTCTGGGGCAACATTACAATATGAAAGTATTGATGGCATAGAAGAAATTGGTATATAATTCCTTAAAGTACACAGTGAGTTAGAATTATTTAGAACTTTAGGGTTCACAAGAAAAAATAATAAAAGAACTTGTTTGGAAACTGAACAGAAGCCTTATCCGATGCAATGGCTTTCTTTCACACATAGAGAGCTGGTTTTCAGAGAGAAGTGAAACATCCAATCTTGACAAACTGGTAAACTAGAAACCACCTCTCCCTTCAAGGCAATTGCCTCATATATTCTGTCTTTCTTCACATGACAAAACATAGTTTGTAAAGATACACTCTATTCTTAATTTCCACCTCATAAATACTATCTGCCTATTTCATCTGAACTTCATAGAGATTCACTGAAACCAAACCCAGCTGCTGCCTATTTTCCTCATCTCCTTGGCATCCCACAAACTCTGAGTTCAGAGATGTGAGCATATAACTTGATAACTCTATTCATTTCTTTCCTCAGATCTTGCATCCAATCACTGACAAGCACTGACATTTCTGCATCCCAAATATGTTTTCCATTCCACTGCTCCACTCCTCCAACAATAACCCAGATACCAATACGTCCTGTGTAGGGACCCTCAATAGCCTTCCATCTGATTTCTACTCTTTTCCTTTTTACAGTCTTTTAAGTACACACTAGGAGATACAACTTTCCTAGCTTAGAAAGCTTTTGGTAGCATCTATTCACAGGAGTTTTCATGGTACTCTGACTACTAATGTTTGAGGCCAGAGATGTCTTTGTTGTAGGTTCCATCCTATTCATTGTTGAGTGTGAAGAAGCATCCCTGGTTTTTACTACCATATGCCAGTCACATATCTCAATCTGCATAGTAGGAATAAAAAACTATTTAAGACTTCACTCGGCTTTGTTTGCATAATTAACCTATGTTTTCACATTAAACATGTGAATATGACTTTCAAATTTCCCAAACTCACACCATACTGCAATTTTTTCTCAAAGATTCTCAGAAGCCTTTCTCACTCTGCATCTGCCCTACATCATCTCTGTCAATGGGGAATTGCATTTTTCATATTTTAGACCTGGCTTCAGGTCTATGTTTCAGTGAGGAAATTCCAGAGACTCCAACTTGAAATAATTATTGAAGCCAGACAGGTGTGTTTTCAAATTTCAGTGAGAAAGTCAAAAACTTAAATGATACTGTGTTAGCATCATAGTAGTAGCCATGTAAGTAAGGCAGGATTATAAACCCATGAACACTAAAACAGATCTGTGACCTGACTTCCTAAAGTCAGGCACTTAGTGTGGGGATCGTTGGCCTCATAATAAGGGCCAGATATGCAATGGGCCAGAGTTATGTTAGGAAATATTAAAGTCTGCCTGAAGTATAAAATTTTCTAGTCCATTTCCTTAAAGAAAATACAAAATCAGGAAACAGGTTCAAAAAAATGTACATAAAAACAAACACTACATTTTAACACATCTGATATCAAAACATAGGATCATATTCCCAATAATCACTCCAGGATGTCACTACTTTTGAATGCTGTAGTGCCAAGTCTGTGGTGGTCAGGTCAGACCACCCATCTTGAGTTTAAGAAAGGGTAGCTTTAGGCTTCTTCTATGGAAACATGTATCCCGGGCCAAGTGGATCTTATGTTCTCATTCTAGTATGTTTTGGCCTTAGTACATGTGCTTTAGAAAATGTAATGAGTAGCATTGTGTCCCAGCATGATGGAAGCAGCTTAATGCAGATAAGGAAGCTCAGCAAGGCAATGACCATCTCTGAGGATGCTGATACAGAGTTCCCTTAAAAATTAGCCTAAGCAATCACACGAATCATTCCCAGAAGAACCAGCCACATGATTTGCATTGACCTCCAAAGTACTTCTAAGAGTGTGGTCTAGTTCATCACCAGCGGAGCTGTGACAGCAAAACCCAAATACATTTCCTTCTAAGTAGAGCCTCTGTTTCTCTGCCTGTAGGAGCCTCTTAGGAGAACTCTAATGTATTTTTCACCGATATTCTTTAAGAAGTCCAACATTCTCACAACTCTTATATGAGTATTTGTACAGACAAAATTACATACTTGGGGTGCCTTTGAGTGAGTTTCCAAATTTTACAGAGCTACACTCTACACAATTTATAAAGCACTGCTAAAAACACTACTTCCTGTTAACTGGAGGAAACTGGCTTCCGTTGAGCTTAAATGATTGCACACATTGACCCAGACAGTTAAAGTGAGAGTTAGCATTAATAAACCTATTGTCTGCCCCGCCCAGCTGCCTGATGAATTTAACCAATAGACATAACATGAACTAAAATTTGAAAACAGCACTTAGAATTCCTCAAGCTGGAATTGTTCATATTTGAGAAAAGAATGAAAAATCCAGGTCAGTATACCAGATAAACAAAAGAGAGAAGCGAAGTATAAGGAATAAAAGCCAAATTATAATCCCAAGCCAACATTCTATAACAAGTTACAATCCAGCCTCTGCACAATTATTTTAGAAAAAAAAAATGAGCTGAAGTGAAACAGAACAGAATCTGAGGGCAGAAAAATGTTTCTATTAGGTATTTATTTAGGTCATTTGATCACCATTTATCTGGAGTCTACAAGCACAGGATCTCATGCTGGGAATATTGAGATGATTAAAAACATTTCATATCAAGGTAATCACCACCCACTGAGAAAACAAATGAACAATAAATTCTCAGGCCGTAGTATAACTATGTCTGAAGCCTCATTGAAGGACAAGAGATAGTCTCCACTGTGCCCAGGGTACTCTTCCAATTAGAGCAGATTTTGACAGTGACACTCAGTCAATTTCAGATGCACCCTGGAGTGGTAGTCTGGCAAATACCTTGTCAACTGTTTTATAGCAGGATGTCAGGTAGATGAGAAAACTTTATAAAAGAGAGAATAAAACAAGCACCATCTTCTTCCTCTTTCGTTTTATTCAAACTGTGTTGCAGCCCGAGCTGCCCCACGTTTGTGGGTCAAAAATGTCGCGGACCACTCTGTCAGTGTTGGAACCCGCACTGCCAAAAGCCTTAGGGGCTAAATTGTTAGAGCCCGTACTGCCCCAAGCTGCTCTGGTTCACGGGTCGGGGTTCAGTAAGAGAGAGAGTGAGGATGAACTCGAAGAATGGAGACCAGACAGAGTGTGATTCAATCCCGCTTATTCTTCAATCTCTCTTCTCTCTTTCCAAGTCCCTAGTTCCTAGTACCAAGTCTCAGGTCCTAATTCCTGCTTCCTCTGTAATAAGTCTCAAGTCCTTCTCCTTAGTTCTAATCCTAATTCTCTGTCCCAAGTTGCTAGTCTCTTTCCCAGTTCCAAGTTCTCTCTCGAAGTGCTAAGTGCCTAACTCCTAGTTGCCTGTCTCGAGTCTCAAGTGCCTACTACCAAATGTCTAATGTCCAATTCCAAGTTCTTCCTCCAAGTGCCAAGTGCCTAATACCTAATAATAATTTCTTCTGTCTGCCTCTTGCCTTTTATATGTCTCACTTCTAAGCCGCGCCTCTAAGTCATGCCCTTAAGTCACGCCCTTAGGTCTTATCACCCTCAAGTCTGGCTCTAAATCACACCTTTAAGTCTCACACACCCAAGGGAAAATCCTGGGTATCTAAAACAAGATGTTATCAGAGTGTGCTCAGCTGTTGTATGCTATTGTAAACATGTCTCTTATTAGGGTATATGGCTCAAGATGGCTGCAAGGATGATATTCACTTTCTGTTGGCTCCCCACAAATCTGCTCCTTCTACGCCTGTACAGAAGTGGATTCTTATGTGATAATGCTGTAGAAATACAGCCTCTGTTCTCACTAAAGTCAGAACTATCAAGATGGAAAAGAAGACTGATTATTTTCAAATATGATCCCCAAAGAGTGACTCTTTTTTTTTAAGGCAAGAAAAAGCTATATTCCTTGTGTTTCATTTAATTTCTATTTAGTCCATTGAATTTTATGAGTAACATCGGGAAATATTTGTTTATACTTCTTCATATTTTTTCTTTCATATCAGTAGTTAGCAAAAGCCAAGTAATAACTATATTGGACTTTGTGTGCTAGGTTTTCCCAGTATAGGATGGAATTTATGGCCACACCGACTACAAATAAATATTGAATAATTTTTAATATAAAAATATCTTATGTATACTATTTATCTGAAATTCAAATAATAGGTTTCCTAAATATTATATATCAAATCATCTGCCACAGCCACTCAGTTCTACCATTTGTATCCAAAAACAGGCAGAGACGATAATTAGTCAAATAGTAGTGCATTCTAATAAATTTTTAATTAAAAAAATCATAGGTTAATATGCCTAGAGATGGTCATGATTGGCCGATATCTATTGTATATCACTGGCTTAGTTTTACTCCTAGGTGGTCTGGAGATTGAAACTTGACTGACTCAAGGTATATAACAGCCAGGAGGAAAGAAGTCTACTATTTGGAGGTAGCCAGTCACTTACACGACACTGGAAAGTTATTTTTGATTGACTTGTTGAAATGCTGAAATCAAAATGCTGAAAGGTTTTTTCAACTTTTTATTGATTCTTTGTGAGTTTCACATACAATCCAGTTCCACTCATCTCTCTGTCCCTTCACATACATCCTCTGCCCTTGAAACCCCCAAAAGAAAATTAAAAACAAACAAAAATAAACAAAATACAACAAAACATAGAAAACACATCATCATAGAAGCTGAAATGTATCCCAAGTGTGCCCCACAGTTCACCCCTCTGTCCACACACCTTTATGTTCAAATGTTCATTGCAATGAGTCAGTGGTCTGGTTCGAGGCCTCTGGCTACACCATCAGTATTGTATCTTCAAAGGGATTCTTCCTGGTTGTCGTGCTGTTGCCCTGTGTGATGGAGATCCTGCAGCTTTGGATCAGCAGGGCCAGGTCTTCCACAAATTCCAAGAGTTCACAGATGGTGTAGATTTTGGGGTGGGCCAAATCAAAGTCTTGGATCTGGACCTGGGTAGTAACTAAAAAAAAAAAAAAAATACCATACAGTTGGACAGAAATGTATTTATTCCTGGTCTTTGTCACTTCTGGTGTCATTGTGAAGCATTTTCACTGGGAACAAGCATTTACAGGTTAAGCTGAAGAAGAAAAGTCACAGGTAGCTGAACAGATCAAGAGTAGACCTGAATGAGTTCTCTCAGAAGGCAAGAAACTGAGCAAGCTGTGATCTCATTTCTCTTATGCTCTATTATTTTGTTCTCCAGTTATTTGAGGGAGGAGCATCCTAGTTATTAAAACATAGCATTTTGAGAGACCTGCCCGGTGCTGCATGGCTGGCAGGTCATAAACACACAGAGACCCTCCCACTGCCATTGCACATGTCCAGACTGTAGACACCTAGAAACCTGACTGCTGCTAGGCCATGCAGAACAAGCCAAGGAGGTCGCCCAGAGGCCTGACAGCTGCATGGACTGCTCAGCTAATATCACAGCTGAAGATTATTTTCGTAGCACATAAATCAAAATTTAAAACTTTTCTGTCACTGCAGAACACATCAAACACAAAGCTGAGTAGTTTACAGGTGAGGGTATGACCAGCACGAGGGAGACAGGGAAAATAGGTATATAAGCTGCCACTATCTATTTTATACAGAAAATCTCCAGACTGCTTATAGTCAGACTTTTAACTTGAAAGTGTCTACTTTTTCAAGAAATTAGGTAAAGGTAGGGTTGCAAAATCTTAAAAATAGTATTATTGCCCTGATACAACAAAATACCTTCCTAGGACAAATGCGTGTGGAAACGGAAGGATGATAACTGTCATTAACGGGCTAGTACCAGAAGTCATTAGGAATGAGGGAGCATAGTTCAAACATGTGCATTGTAGGATTAGTGAGTCTACATGCCCTATAACAGTGAGTCTATGCCCTATAACAGGACCCCACACTTTAGCACAACTGATGCGAGGGTAGAGGTACCATTCTGACATTAAAACACAACCTGCAGGCCCCAATATATGACAAAGTGAGAACAACATAATCTATCAAAGACTTAGTCCACCAGTCCAAGAAAGTCCCTTAGTATCAAGTCCCTAAGTGTACTAACCTTGCTTTGTTTGGTTTCTGTACTTCTGATTCTTGCTAACTAAAACATAACAACCAGGATATGGTTTCTGTTCGTTAAAAAAAAAAAAAAAAAAGAGTTATGAGGCTAGAGGCTGCCTGATTTGGGCAGCCACTGGCCAGCCATAAGGACTTTCTTCTCAGCTTTAAGAGAATTCATGTGATGGTCTCTGGTGGGCTTACCTCACAGTAGCCGGAGGATCCTCAGTTTCACATATCCACTCATCTAGGTTTTTACCTTATTTTTCAGTGGTATGGATCTATGTGATACAATTTAATTGCCACTGGCAGAAGTGATATGTTGGATGAAAGTGTTCATGGTTCTGGCACAATGCTCACACCTGAAACATCTTTACCCTATTGTGCCCAAGAGCCTAGGCACTTCGATATTGCCTTAATGAGATCCTATCTAGATACTGAAACTTTGCATTATTCAATTAAACTTGCTAGATATAAAATGCTATATAATTCCTGCTTTTATGGACTGTGCGTATTTGAATTCTGATCCAGGGTATCATTAGGTAGCCACTGACAGATTGAAAGATATTGAGGATTTGTATCATTATTTGCTCTGCCCGTATGTTTTTGAGGATGACAAATTTATACATATAATCTGCATTGATTCTAAAGCTCTGTAATATTCCAAACAATAATTTTGAGGAAAATTGAATCTTCTCTGTAACTTGAGAAGCCAACTAAAATATTAATATTTTTATGTTCTTTCATATAGTCATACAAGTTTGAAATGCCATTTCTACTTTATGAGTAATTTTGGAGATGATTCTATCATCGTGTTCAGAGATGATGGCTTTTACTACATGGGCTTTTGAGTGTTTGTTTTCCTTTTTCCCTTTTGAAATTGTTTGAGTGCAGACTTGTGGGTCACCACCTACCATGTTATAGAGAATTCAAATTAAAAAGCCAAACTTCCAGAACTTAAAGAAACAAATGACTTAAAGTAAGTTCAGAATCTTTAAAGTAACTAAGGATCTGTTGCAGTGAAAATCCTTTTGTTTTTCTTTTACTTTGTTAGTAAAATAAAGTGATGATTTCCTAATAACATGTTATATCACTCCTTTATAAAACAAAGAAAACCTGTGTGATGTTCAATAGACGATCAGGTTTATTAGCAATGAACAATCAAACTAGAAAGCAATGGGCCATATCAGTATTCTTCAAGGACAGGGTAGGAAAGCAGATTCCTTAGAGCCAGAGAAAAGGTGAGCCGGAAATTAAATGACAGTGAAAAGGTTTGAATAAACATCAAAAATATACTAGGAAACTAAATGCATCTAGGATCTATGATGCATAATGGTCTTAGAAATCTAGACATTGGTGTTCACAATTTTAAAAATATAAAAAACATGAGTGGGTGACCAATCTCTTTGGAATAAAAGTGAATGGAGTTTCAACAGGCAGTCAACCCTAAAGAAGGATAGATTGGACCAGTGTTCTTCAGCAAATAGTGGAAAACATTCTTCCTTTCTCTCTCCAAATTAGGTGCTCTCCTCAGCCCCAGGGCAGTGGTTACTCTAGCAGATTCTGCTATTTTATCCCACAGTGTGAGCTCGACAACATGTTCATTTTTCTATGTCAGCAACTTCCTTCTCCTTTTCTTCTTGGAAATGATTTTATCTCCTACCCCTCCTTTTCCTTTTCTCTAGAAAGGAGAAATATAACCAGAAAATTATCTTCACAAATCAACATTCTGCATAAAGTGTTTAGTGTTTTATAGGAATAAAATAGAACAAACTAAAAAAAATGAAAAATTAAAAATAGAATGAAAATAAGTTCATCAACTGTTTTATCATTTTTGACACTTCTCTGAATTTCAAAATACTAATTAAAATTTTTTAGCTTGATTAATTCACAAGATTTCTTGCAACCATGTTAAGAATCATATTTATATCTAGAACAAAAAGAAGCAAATATACCCAAGAGGAGTAGACAGTGGGAAATAATCAAACTCAGGGCTGAAATCAACCAAGTAGAAACAAAAAGAACTATACAAAGAATCAACAAAACCGGGAGCTGGTTCTCTGAGAAAATCAACAAGATAGATAAACCCTTAGCCAAACTAACCAGAGGGCACAGAGACAGTATCCAAATTAATAAAATCAGAACTGAAAAGGGACATAACAACAGAAACCGAGGAAATTCAAGAAGTCATCAGATCCTACTACAAAAGCTTATACTCAACAAAACTGGAAAATCTGTATGAAATGGACAATTTTCTATACAGATAGATACCAGGTGCCAAAGTTAAATCAGGATCAGATAAACCATCTAAACAATCCCATAACTCCTAAAGAAATAGCAGCAGTCGTTAAAAGTCTCCAAACCAACAAATATCCCAGGACCAGATAGTTTAAGTGCAGAATTCTATCAGACCTTCCAAGAAGACCTAATAGCAATTTTCTATAAACTATTCCACAAAATAGAAACAGAAAGAACACTACCCAAATTGTTTTATAAAGCCACAATTACACTCATACCTAAACCATACAACAACCCAAGAAAGAAAGAGAACTTCAGACCAATCCCCCTTATGAATATCAATGCAAAAATACTCAATAAATTTGGTTCTGGCAAACTGAATCCAAAAACACATCAAAACAGCCATCCATCACGATCTAGTATGCTTTATCCCAGGAATGAAGTGATGGTTCAGTATATGGAAATCCATCAAGTAATCCACTATATAAACAAACTGAAAGAAAAAAAACACATTATCATCTCATTAGATGCTGTGAAAGCATTTCACAAAATTCAATATGGTAAAAGTATTGGAAAGAACCAGAATGCCAGGCCCATACCTAAACATAGCAATATACAGCAAGCCAGTAGCCAACATCAAACTAAATGGAGAAAAACTTGAAGCAATCCCACTAAAATCAGGGACTAGACAAGGCTGCTGACTCTCTCCCTACCTATTCCATATCGTACTGGAAGTCCTAGCCATAGCAATTAGACAAAAAAAGGAAGTCAAAGAGATAAAAAAAATAGAAAAGAAGAAGTCAAAAGAGCACTATGTGCAAATGATATGATAGTATACTTAAGTGACCCCAAAACTTCAACCAGAGAACTCCCAAACCTGATAAACAACTTTAGCAAAGTGGCTGGATACAAAATTAATTCAAACAAATCCATAACCTTCCTCTACTCCAAGGATAAACAAGCTGTGAAAGAAATTAGAGAAATGACACACCCTTTATAATAGTCCCAAATAATATAAAATACCGTGGAATGAATCTAACCAAGAAAGTGACACATCTATATGACAAGAACATCAAGTCTCTGAAAAAAGAAACTGAAGATCTCAAAGATGAAAAAGATCTCCCATGCTCATGGATTGGCAGGATTAATATAGTAAAAATGGCCATCTTGCCAAAAGTAATCTACAGATTCAATGCAATCCCCATCAAAATTCCAACTCAATTCTTCATAGAGTTAAAAAGAGCAATTTGCAAATTCATTTGGAATAACGAAAAACCAAGGATAGGGAGAACTATTCTCAACAATAAAAGAACTACTGGAGGAATCACCATCCTGGATGTCAAACTGTACTACAGAGCAATAATGATAAAAAAATAATAATAACTGCATGGTATTGGTACAGAGACAGGGAAGAAGATCAATGGAATAGAATTGAAGATCCAGAAATGAACCCACACACCTATGGTCACGTAATCTTTGACAAAGGAGCTAAAACCATCCACTGGGAAAAAAGACATCATTTTCAACAATTGGTGCTGATTCAGCTGGAGGTCAGCATGTAGAAGAATGCAAATCAATTCATTCTTATCTCCTTGTACAAAACTCAAGTCCAAGTGGATCAAGGACCTCCACATAAAACCAGATACACTGAACCTAATAGAAGAAAAAGTAGGGGGAAAGCCTTGAACACATGGGCACAGGGGAAAAGTTACTGAACAGAAGACCAATGACCTATGCTCTAAGATCAAAAATTAACAAATGGGACCTCATAAAATTGCAGAATTTCTATAAGGCAAAGGACACTGTCAATAAGACAAAACAACAACCAACAGATTGGGAAAAGATCTTTACCAATCCTACATCTGATAGAGGGCTAATGTCCAATATATACAAAGAACTCAAGAAATTAGACTCCAGACAATCAAATAACCCTACTAAAAATGGGGTACAAAGCTCAACAAAGAATTTTCAACTGAGAAATATGAAATGGCCAAGAAGCACCTAAAGAAATGTTCAACATCTTTAGTCATCAGGGAAATGCAAATCAAAATAACCCTGAGATTCCACCTCACATCAGTCAGAATGGCTAAGATCAAAAACTTAGGTGACAGCAGATGTTGGTGAGGATGTGGAGAAAGAGGAACACTCCTCCACTGTTGGTGAGCTTGTAACCTGGTTCAACCACTCTGAAAATCAATCTGGTGGTTCCTCAGAAAATTGGACACAGTATTACCTGAGGACCCAGCTATATCACTCCTGGCCATATACTCAAAAAATTCTCCAATATATGACATGGACACATGCTCCACTATGTTCATAGCAGTCTTACTTATAATAGCCAGGAGCTGGAAAGAACCCAGATGTCCTTCAGCAGAAGAATGGATACAGAAAACATGGTACATTTACACAATGGAGTTATTACTCAGCTACTTTAAAAAATGAATTCATGAAATTCTTGGGCAAATGGATGGAACTAGAGAATGGAACAAAAGAACACACATGGTATGTACTCACTTATAAGTGGATATTAGCCCAAAACCTTACAATACCCAAGATACAACTCACAAACCACATGAAGCTCAAGAAGAAGAAAGACCAAAGTGTGGGTGCTTTGGTCCTTTTTAAAAGGAGTAAGAAAATACTTGCAGGAGTAAATATCGAGACAAAGTGTGGAGCAGAGACTGGAGGAGGAACCATCCAGATACTCTCCCACCTGGGGATCCATCCCGTGTGCAATCACCAAATGCAAACACTGTTGTGGATGCTAGGAAGTACATGCTGACAGGAGCTTGATATAACAGTTTCCTGAGAGGCTCTGACAGAGCCTGACATATTCAGAGGTGAATGCTCTCATCTAGTCATTGAACTGATCACAGGGTCCCCATTGGAGGAGTTAGAGAGAAGACTGAATGAGTTGGAGAGGCTTGCAGCCCCATGGGGAGAGCGATGATACTAACCAACCAGAGCTCCCAGGGTCTAAACAGCCACCCTGGGAACACACCTGGAGGGACCCATGGCTCCATCTATATATGTAGTGGAGGATGGCCTTGTCAGGCACCACTGGGAGAATAGGGCCTTGGTTCTGAGAAGGCTAGATGCCCCAGTGTAGGGGAATTCGGGGAGGCAGGAGTCGGTAGATGGGTGGATGGGGGCACACCTTCATAGAAGCAGGAGAAGCAGGGATGGGATTAGGGGTTTCCAGGGGGAGGGGAATGGGGGAAGGGGAATAACATCTGAAATGTAGATAAATAAATTATTCAATAATAAAAAAAACAGATAGTGGAACTGGCTATTGCAGTCAAGCATTCAAGACTTTGTCAATAATTTGATATTACTCATATTACTAGGATTACTTATAATCCTCAAGGACAAAGGAAATGTGGAAGGAGCCCATGGAACTTTCTTTTTTTATTGGATATTTTATTTACATTTCAGATGCCATCCCTTTTTCCCATTTCCCCTCCCTAGAAAACCCCTATCCCGTGCCCCCTTTTCCTTTTTGCTTTTATACAATCTTTTTAAATGTTTATCAGAGGCTTTATAAGTATGGTAATGCTCAATCAGAAATATAACCCAATACCCAGCCTAGATATATAAACTATCTTTGACTGGTGGAGACAAATGAACATCTGCCTCCATGTCCCCTCTTTCTTTCTCACTCTTTCTCTCTCCAATCACCTAGCTTCTCCTCTACTTCATTTTCTCCTCTCCTTACTCCATCTCTTCCTCTCTGTGCTCCTTCCCCTTTAGCTCCTCCTACATATCACCCTTCCTGTTAAAATAAAACTTTTCTCTCAAAATACAATTAGAGCATAATTGTTCCTATTTGTACCAGTGAGGTACAAGATAGTCTTAATATCCAGTCCATCATTTTGTTGACTAACTAGAACTTCTGTCATCTCTCTTGACTAAAACACTTAGTTTTGAACCTAGCTTTTTTCTTGGCTTTAGAATGAATGTCAGCTGAAAACCATCCACTCAGATCTTTTCTCTCAAGGTAAATAGCCAGGATTGGCTATGAGACTATAGGTCTTCAACCCCTTCAGAAACCTAGAATGACTAAGTTAACTGAAGTTATGGGAAGCAGTAAGCATAGCTTCTAAAACTTGGCCAATTTATAGAGAGTGCTCAACACCTGAACAGCCCCTATACTACCAAATGTTCGAGCATCAAATCTTCAGCCTTCTGGCCCAGACTCATTTGACAGACCTTAGTGCTGCAGAATTATTAAGGTGATTACTCTGTCTAGGCAGATATGATCAGTCGACTATTCTGTGTGTCCTTTTCTAGACAATAATTTGTCTGTAGATGGAAAGAGGCAATTCTTGCCTAGTGGTTGTCTCACCACAACTGGAGTAACTCCAAGGATGCTCAATTCCTTCTTAGAATCCAAGACAGGAAGCTGTCAGGAGCAGACAGGTCTCTAATCAAAATGAACATTAATATAGAAATATTTGTGACATCAATTCTATGGATTTCTGATGTTTTGAAATCCAACTATCCATGTAAGGTAACCTGGACTGTTGTCTGTTAACTCCTCTCAGCTATTTCTAAATAAAATATAGAAAACACTCTAACAATAAACTCAAAGCCCTGAATTTTCTATAGTCCCTTAACTCACAGGCTAACCATCTCAAATCAGTTAAAAAATTAAAGAAGGACCGGGTCTAAGCCTTGTATTCCTAAATGTGTTATACAGGCACAATGCCTATGACAGTAACAATATTCATCTCAATTTTATATCAATAAGGAG
>JANHMN010000014.1:32900702-32942205 GCA_030674055.1 Rhabdomys pumilio
TGTGTGTGTGTGTGTGTGTGTGTGTGTGTTTATTGATTTTGTGTAATAACAATGCCTAGAAATCTTTACATATTGGAAAAGTGACACACCTTCTAAAAAACAAAGTGAAGTATTTTAACCCATGCTCTTATTTATGCATTATTTCTATAGATGCATTCTCCTATTCCAAGTTCAGTTCAGGAATTTGAAATGCAATAGCAGCCAACTGACATCATCACTCCATACATGCTCTTCAATGACAGAAATAGAAAAAAAATATAAATCAATAAATTTCAGGTTTCTTGTAGCTTTTATATGTATGTCCTATGGTAAACATTTAACATAAGATGTACTCATCATTAGTGTGGCAACTGGGAAGGAAAATAGGAAATATTTTTATATATTTTTTGGATTTATGCTATAATGGAGAGTTCTAGTAAAAGATTCTCATTTGTATAGGTGGGCACATTTTTAATCACTTAGAAAATAGTAGGTTCACAACAATTGAACAGAAGATAGACTTTGTACACACATTCTACCTACATATACTTAGTCTCCTTTTTATCAATATCCTCCATCAGATGGTACATCCATCATGAAACTCCTAGACCCACATGCCTTGACATAATCACCCAAAGCTCACAGGTATTGTTATAATTTATTCTTGTGTTGTACATTCTAACAGTTTGAGCAATTTACAATGAATTATTTCTTATCTACCACCATAGTAACATATAGAGTCTGTCCATTGCTCCAAAATCCTGTGATTTATCCATTTATCTCTCCTGCCCACACTAATACCTTGCAAATACTAATCAGTTTACTATTTCCATAGCTTTTTTTCCCTAGAGAACCATGTAGCTGGATTTCTATACTAGACTGCAGGGCTTTTTAGGTACTTAGATAACTATCCTGTATAAGAGCTATCTTTTTAGAAATATTTTTCCTCATGCCTAGCTTTTCCTCTCATAGCATATCTTTTATATAATATAGTAAACATTTTAAAATTAATCAAATCCATCTTATAAATGATTTCATGGATTCTGCTTTGCTCTTGTATCTACCAGGCCATCACCATATCCAGAGTCATACAGTCTTCCTCCATCTCTTCTGTGAGTTGCATTGAATTATTTTCTGTTTAAGTCCCCAATTCCTTTTCAGTCAAGCTTTGATGAAAGATACAAAGTGGTACTCTAAATTCTATTTTGTTTTCCTATTGAACGTGCATGTCAAGTTCTTTTAATGCTACTTTCCGAAATGACTATATGGGCTTCACCGCACCGACATTTTCTCTTATCAAAGATCAAGGGACTAACTTTTGTGGGTCTGTTTCTGAACTCTCTGTTCTATTCCATTGACTTATGTGTTTTGAAGTAGCTGCACACTGCAGAACTGACATACCTTTGCAGTAGTATTGGAAGACAGACGTGATTAGTTCTTCATCTCTGCTCTTCTCCTTCAGTATTCTGTTAGTTACTCTAAATGTTCTGGCTCTGTATGTTACAAGTCAGAATAACTTTGTCAGTCTCCACCAAATATATTGCTAGAATTTTAATGAACTTCCTCATTTTCTTATTGACACACAGAATTGGATTAATTTATGGGGCACCAAATATTTTATGTGTATACATTGTTCAGTGTTTAAATCAGGATATTTTAATTGAATTCATTTTTATTCATTTTGAGTTGTTTAGCACCTATGTAATCTTGATAGAACCCTTGTCAGATGTAGACTTTGCAAACATTTTCTTCCATTCAATCAGTTGTTTCATTCCTTGTGATTGTCTCCCTCATTGTGTAGACTTTGTAATCTGGTGTGATTCCAATGTTTATTCTTACTTGTATTGCTTATAACTTCACCAGTGAGAAGACTCATGTTTTCTGTTTCAGATTTTTATATTAGTTCAATTTAATCCACATGTGTCTATTTGGATACCTCTGTCTTGTATGATTTTTGGTTGACAATATCTTCAAAAGCACTTAGTGTATTTCATTCAAGTTATCAAGTTATAAGATTGTTAGGGTTTTTATATACCTTTGTTATCTCTTTAATGTCCACATAACGGCCCTCTCTTTCCTTTCTAATGGAAATGACTTATTTCTTGGTTTTTTGTTTGTTTGCTTGTTTGTTTGTTTCCAGGGTAGCTGGAAGTTTATCAGCTTTGTTGATCAATTTCCTTGGTTTTCATTTCTTGCTTCCTTGTTTTTAATTTTACTGACTTCTGGTCTAATTTTTATTATTTTTATCATTTTTCCAACTTTGGATATAATTTGTTTTTTAGCATTTAATTCAATAAATTTTTCTCTAAATATAAGTACTGCTTTGCTGTATCCCACAAACTTTGATAGGACATGCCATTTTCATTTTTTTGAAAATATTTTTAGACTTTTTTTTGAACTAGTGTTATCTAACATTGTGCATGTTTAGACTTCATGGACTTGGGGCTTTTCTACCCACCATTTTGTTATTGCTCTTTAGTCTAATTCCATTATGATCTGACATACTGAATAGCTTATATCCTTTTAAACTTATGAAGTATATCTTATGACTCAGAATATGGCTTATCTCAATAAAATTTTCATGTTGGACTTGAGGAAAAGTGTGTATTCTGTTGTTAGATGAACTAATCTATAGATGACAACTACAGTTTATTCGTGATGGTGTATTTTTAGTTTGCCTTTTCCTTTGTGACTCTCCCTGCTGGATCTATTTCTAGTAGATGGAAGTTTAGTCACCAACTGCACATGACTGTGCCTACTTCCAGTTTTTGACTCACATGGCTTGATACCTAATTTTTAGTCACAGACATGTTGAGTATTTTGCATTCTGATATTTATTCTGGTAACTGTCCTGATTTCAGACCTATTCCATCTTAACACAATCACTCCCACCTTCCTCTCTTTGGTGATGTCATAGTAGACTTTTCTCCACCATTTACTTTTAATTGCCTTCATATTTGAGATAGATTACTAAAATAATATATATTAATTTGGTTCTTTAAATTGTTTTCATTTTTATTTATGTGTAGGCATATGGAGGGAGGTTGGTGGAGTGTGCATGTGAATGCAGGTACCCAAGGAAGCTGTAAGATGCTCTGAAGCTAGAGATACAGGTGTTTGTGAGCCACTTGACATGGGCTCCAGGAATTAGCTCTGGTCCTCTGCAAGACTAGTGCTATCCATTGTGACAAGCTGTGTTTTAATTGGTTCATTTAGTCCACAAACATTCAAGTGAGACATAACTCTTGCTTCTGTTTCTTTGTGAGAACTGTGTTCTCTAGTTCTATTCAAGAGAGGTTTTGTTTCTTTTAAATGTTCTCCATTCTCTACCTAAAACTGCTGACACTCGAACCATGAAGGTGTATGTTCCTGATCTATGACTGCCTGCCCCATTACAGGTTTTAATTCTTTGTTTCCACACCTGGCTAAGCTTCGAACAACATGCATCACACATCAGCCTTAGGACTTAAGCAATTTCTCCCTGTTCTCTAGTTAGGAAAGCTACGACACTGTATATTGGTGTCTCACTGGACCTGAAAGCTGTAACTTTCCCTATATCCTGATGTCTCACCCAGGATGCAAGGAGAGTTGGTTTTCTATATATCTTTTTACTTGACTGATGGGACAAAATGGAAAATCAAAATCTAAATCCAACACTGAGGATTTTTTATTGAATTTTATTGTTTTTCAGAATATATTAAGTGTAGGTAAAATAGATTTGATTCATCTAGAAAAATACATCAAAAGCAACCTTGACATTGAGTTTCTAGATGTAAGGGATTGTTAAACATTTCATAAATACAGTCTTCCATCCTTCCAAAAAAACACTGGATGCTCAGAAATTGTGGTTCAGCTCAAGAATGAGCAGTATTAAGACTTCTATTTGGAATTTAGATCAGGAAACTCAATTATAATAGCTAGTTTAAGCAATTAATTAATTATAAAAAGATATTGACTTCTTCAAAGCAATCGATTAAATTAATAACTGGTAAACCTAATGAACATGTAACTATGCTGAAATATTGCATATAAAAGGTTAAAATGAGAAAATACTAGAGAAACAAACCACAAATATTTATAAGTCGGATGTAAAGGCTTTTTAAATCTAATGTTGTTGAGACACCTAGAGTACAAATGAAACTATCTTTGTGCTGCTATAACAAAATTCCACAGAGTTAGTAGTTTACCAGGAAGATTGGAGGAAGATTGGAGTCTGAGAGTGTAACTCAGACTCCAGTAGGTAGAATACTGGCTAGCATACACAAAGCACTAGGTTTACCCAAGCTTTACCCATGGTGTTACATGTTTATAATTCTAGCACTCAGAGGGAGAAAGAGGGTCACAAGTTCTAAGTCAGGCCACAGTAGAAACCTGCATTCTTTCCAAAACAACAGAAAATTATATCTCACAATTCTAGAGTCTGGCAAGTCTGAAATCCCTAGGCTTGGTTGTCTACAAAGGGCTGCCCTCTGCTTCCAACACAACACTATGTGGCTACATGATCCAGAGGAAAAGAGTATTTTGCCCTTACATGGAGGAAGATGGAAAGACAAGGAAGCTGCACTATATGCAGCCTCTTTGTTAAGAGCCTTAATCCCATTCACTTGGAAGAAATCCTCAAAATCTGATCACTTATTAAAGACCCCTTAAGATGCTTGTTAAACTGGGCCATGGTTGTGTAGGACTTTATTCACAGCACTTGAGAGGCAGAGGTACATGGATCCTTGTGAGTTTGATGCAAGCCTAGTCTACAGAGTAAGTTCTAGGACAGCCAATGTCACGAGGAGAAACCCTGTCTCAAAACAAACAAATGAACAACAAAAAAAAAACATAAAACAAAAACAAACCAAGGATGCCTCTTAAAACTGTCATATTATTCATTAAGTTCCAAAACTTAATTGAATTGTAGAGGAGACACAGTCAAAGCATGGCAGGGTCTTCACAGACAAAAGAACTATCTCAGCCAGCTTGTGGATATGGAGAGAACATTTATGTAGGCTAACCGTTCAGACAGATGCAGAAGCTGGCATGACCATTCTAATGAAGCAGAACAGAACTCATGGTTGTGAGTGGGTTGTTTCACCCAAAAGATGAAAGTCACATATTATTCAATGCCAGACATGAAATGTCTAATGATAGAAACATGTCCTGACAAACCAAAGCAAATAATATCTCAGAATTCCTTAAATGTACCCATTTTTTAAGCTTACAGGCGACTTTTTAATCTTCTGCTTTCTATCTCCTGAACTCTTTCTCTGTGTCAAAGGAAAGGTCAGACCAGGCTGCCCCTGTCTGAAGACAGTTGGCAACATGGAGGGGACATATTTGAGAAACCTTTAGTATATAAATGTCAAATCAAATTAGGCTCATATTCTCCCTTGGTTGAACTATAATTCAATGACAGTTTTATTATGCAAATTCCCTGGAAATCCCCAGTCTCTATAGCTCTGCCAAATACTCTGTATTCAACGATGTCAATCACACTGTGCCAATAAGAAAGTGTGCGATCTTGAAGTCAGGACCCGGAACTGGCATAAGATTCTAATACATTCTTCCTGCCTGATACAATGGTATCTTCAGAGAACACACAGTAAATAAAGCTCAGAAGTGCTTCTGTTCTGTGCCAAGTTCACTGATCTGAGCTCCAAAGCTTTATCTCCCAAATATGTCTCCAGCTCTGTAGTTCCCTGAGCTTACTTTCATTGCCCTTAAACAAAGGGTATATTTTATATTCAATTCCTCTTTTCATACAAATATTGCCATATACATAATCTTCTAAGATTAACTACCAGTCTCAGGGTGAGTAATTGGATGTGTATTCCACATTTATCAGAGTATCTTGATTAATAGAATAAGTTGAGACAATAAAGTTTGCTTGTTCACCATACAAATGACTTCAGGGATTAATGCTTAAGCACCCTTATACAATCAGTAAGTGAGCTGAGCAACTTTCCAGAAGCATAGACACTTTGAAGGACTTTGAACATCTAACTACCCATGAAATACACTTATTATTTCATGAAGTTGCAGAAAAGCTTGCGAATACTCTTTAAGCATGGCATTGATTCAATCTCCACTTTTGGTAAGTGCTGTTTAGATAATACCTGGGTGACAGAACAGCTTAGAAGTCCCTTTGAATTACACAACTTCAAATCCAAATAGAGGATGTAAGTCCAGTTCAATGTTACTCTTCCTCTAGGATTATAAGGAAACATCAAGCCAAATCTCTACTGCTGGTCTTGTGTGCCAATCCTGATGTAAATGAACGGCGAGTCAAGGATATAATTGGACCATATCCCAAACTATGCTTGGAACATAACAGGTTGAGAACACCTCCCTGATTCTGAGAGCATCTTTGAGAGATAGTTTCAGATGTCATGTATTCTCACCATACCCCCAACTGCATGGAGCCCTCTCTAAAAATTCAAATAGAGAAAGATGCAAACCACGCTGGAGAGTTCCTGTGGTGATATACAGATATTTATACTACTGGGTTTCTGAGAGTCTTCACATTCACCAATGATGTTTTTAATTTTGTGTCCATTACCCAGGAAATGCCCAAATGTACTACTAGTCTATAGGAACTTGTGTTTTCTGACTCCTGTATACTTTTTCTGGGTTTTAGGGTTTATGATTTTGCCTTCTTTCATTCTATGGAACTCCAGCTCACCACTGTAACTTCTGGTTCCAACCTCAGGCTCAGCTTGCTTTAATGAGTATTAAGATAAATTCTCCCAACCACCTCTATGCAGAATTACAAAGTCATGATTTTATTTTCACTCTAACCCCATGCAGAACTAGAACTATACACAAGTGCTCCATCTGCCTTCTGTCAAATTCATTGTCATTCTACTCTGACTAAACCTCCCTCCAAGAGAGCTTCATCAAAACAGGAAGAGCTGATACCAAAACTTCCCTAAAACTTTTACTCAAGCCACCTGTGGAGGTTTGAATAGGTTTGGTACCCATACATTCATATGTTTGAATGCTTGACCATAGGGAGTGGTCCAATTAAAAAGTATGGTCTTACTGGAGGTGGTGTGTCACTGTGAATGTAGGCTTTGAGGTTTCCTATGCTCAGGTTCTGCCCAGTGCGAAGGAGAGTCTTCTCCTGGATGCCTGCAAAAAACCAGTCTCCTTCTGCTGCCTTTGAATCAAGATATAGAAGTCTCAGTGTCTCCAACACCATGTCTGCCTACATGCTGCCATGCTTCCTGTCATGATGATAATGAACTAAACTTCTGAAATTGTAGCCAGCCCAATTAAATGTTTTCTTTATAAGAGTTGCCTTGGTGATGGTGTCTCCTCACAGCAATGAAACCCTAAGACACTCTCTATTCTGCAATCAGAAAGCAAATAAAACTATCAAGCTATGCCTATAAAACATATCTATTTGTCATGCACCATGTCATTATATCTAAACAGTTTACATGGAAAGCATGATCTAAAACCAAACTTAGATTAAAAAGTTTTCTTCCTAGAAGCAAAACCCACAGAATTATAGCCAATTCGACTACACAAAATAATTTATATCATCAAACCTTCTCAAAGCACTTGGAGTAAAAATAATTATTTTGAGAACCCATATTCAAAAGGATACGCATGATAGGTACTCACTTATAAGTAGATATTTGCCATAAGTACAGGATATCCACAATACACTCCACCAACCCAAAGAAGATAAACAAGAAGGAAGTCCAAGCAAGGTTACTTGAATCTCACTTAAAGGGGGGAAAATAATTATAGGCGGAAGATGGAAAGAGAAAAGTGGGTGGGAGAGGGAACAGGGAGAAGGAGGGGGTTCAAGATCATGTGTAGGGAGAGAGGGCCAGAGGGCGAAGAGAATAAATGGAAATCTGCAACTGGTGGGAGGTGGGTGAAAAATATCTCAAGGATGTACCAGAGATCTGAGAGAAAAGAGGGTCCCAATTAGAGAAAAGAGAGAATTAATAGGGGTAACCTTAGCTGAAACTCACAGCAGTGGGGATCTGGAACCTGAAGAGGCCACCTCCTGTAGCAGGCAGGAACCTCATTGAAGCAATAGGGACACCAACCCACTCACAAAAGTTTTGACCCAAAATTTATTCTATCTACAAGAAATACAGGCATGGAAGATGGAAGAGAGACTGAGAGAGGGAATGGCTAACCAATAACTGATCCAACTTGAGATCCATCCCATGGACAAGCACCAATCCCTGACACTATTAATGATATCCATTGTTTGCAGACAGTAGCCCAGCATGGTTGTCCTCTGAGAGGCTCCACCCAGCAGATGACTAAAACAGATGCAGAGACCCACAGTCAAACATTGGATGGAGCTTAGTGACTCATATGAAAAAGTTGGGGTAAGGACTGTGGCCCAGAAGGGGATAAGAATGCCACAGGAAGACCAACAGAGTCAACTAACATGGACCTTTGAGGGCTCTAAGAGAATGAACCACCAACCAAAGAGCATACGTGGGCTGAATCTAGCTCCCTGCACATATATAACAGACATATACCTTGGTCTTCATGAAGGTCCTCAACAACTAGAGCAGGGGCTATTCCTAAAGATGTTGCGTGTCTGTGGAATACACATCCCTAACTGGGCTGCCTTGTCTGGCCTCAGTGGGAGAGGATGTACCCAGCCTTGCAGAGACTTGATGTGCCAGAGTGGAAGCATACCCAGGGAGCTGCCAGCCTCTCAGAGGAGAAGGGGAGGGAAGATGGAGGAGTAGACTGTGAGGGAGAGATTTGGAGTAGGGGAAGCAATCAGGATGTGATGTGAATGAGTGAATGAATGAATGAATGGATGGATGGGGGGATGGATGATAAGACTAGTCATTTCTTTTCAGTTTACTTCAAATAAACACTTACTTTTGCATTTATATTTAAAATGTCTGCTCAGATTTTTTTTCCTGAACAGGGAAAGAAGTCTGCCCCCAAATAATAGCCAAGCTATTATTGTTCAAGCTATTATTATTATGCATCGTTGTTCATCTTTGAAATGGATTTCAGATTGTGTTGGTCCTGCCAAGCTTCTAAAGCCTTGATAACTATAGTTAGGGCACCATATTTCACCTAATAGTCCTGTAATATTTCCGTTTCATTCTGTGGAACATTCAGAAAGATAGAAGATGTAACTATATTGCTTTTGACTCTTGGTTGTCTCTGGGAAAAGATTCTAAAACAAGGAAAAGGAGACATGGCAAAGAAATGAAGGGCTACCTCAGAGTCCATGGCCTTTCAGAAGAGCTCTAACAGAAGCATGCAACCCCATTCCTAGCCTGTTGTGTTATCCTTCCTCCCTTTATTCTTTCTCTTTTCCTCTTCTCCTCTTATCCTCTTCCTCCATTTCTTCTACCCTCTCTGCCATTTCTCCTCTTCTTCTTCCTTGTTCTCTTTTTCTGTCACTCCCTCTCCTCCTCCTCTTCCTTTCTGTTCTCCTCCTCATATTCTCTCTAGTGTCTATACACAGATCACAACATAGCATCAGGATCCAACACACCACTGAAGAGGCATCATAGAGTCAAGCCCCCATATGAATTTCAGAATACACCACTTCTTCTGAGAACCAATCCAAAGCTGTCCCTCCAAGCACCCTCCAAGGTTTGATATTCTCGCTGTCGATAACCGCCATCATTGACTAGATCCTAGGTATTAGGATTTAACCAAGGCAGTGATTAATGCTCAGATAACTGCAAGTATAATTAATTTATGTCAATTAGTAGTTAGCATATACAAAATGGAAATTAGTAGTTAGCATATACTAAACAATTACTCTAAATGTCTTCCTTTTAAGTAACTTTAAGGGAAAGGTTCAGCTCCCATTCAGTGACGCACCATCAAAAACGAAGATCTTTAAAAGAAGTGACAAGCTTAAAAGAGCATGAGATCATGGTGCATGCCGTGGTGAGATGCCAGAAGTCAATGATGCAGTTTGACTATAGGCCTTCAAAACCCTAGAGGAGGACCACTACAACAAACAGCAGCAACACAAACCAAGAAAATAAATGTGTCATCAAGATGAAAACATCAACAAAGCCTTCAAGACCTACAGAGCTGCAGACACTACATTTGAAAACTGCTTGGACTTACTCATCCTTAGAAGTGTAAAATGAATGCAATGCCATCTTTTCACAGGCTTTTACCTAGAATTTGTAACCTCAGAAATATTAGCTACACTAAGCTCAGTATTAGGAATCCCTAAGAATGACATAATTTTTAAGAAAGCATTGGCTATTTACGTATACAAACACCTGAGAAAAGTAAAACTGTATAAACTTTAATATTAAAATGGCAAAATATAACACTAGCTTAACTCACATAAATATTGTAATTGAAGCTATGTCAAAGCCTTTGTCTAGCAAAGTTTAGAAAGACTGCAGATTGTCCCTGTCTCCAGCCCTGTCATACACCTCTCTCCCTCAGGACAAGTGTTCCTGACTTATAGTACATCTAGAAATTTTTATTGAATGTTGTACATCCTAAAAATGAACAAATTGGGCCAGTAAGACAGCTCAGCAGGTACAGGTGCTCACTGTGCAAGTCTAATGACCTAAGTTTGATCCCTGGAATATGTGATGGATAGAAAGACATGAATCCCAAAAGTTGTTCTCTAACCTCCACAAAAATGCCACGTTATTATATGCACACAGCAATAATTCATAAAATTTAAAACCTTTAAAAATTATAACTTTGAAAATGTATGTCATCTTCTTCTAGAGAACATGAATCTTTTCCTTTGCTGGGTAAGCACACAAACATACACAGAAGATGACCATTTTGGCCACATGTCATCATGCATGAGGCTGTGTCAATGTTGAGTGATGGCTTTAGAAAGTCTCTTATCATCCCTGACATGCACCTATATCTGAGGATGAGTGCCACATGGAAATCTATCATGTTGCCCAGGTACCTTCTGCTACTACGTCTGTCACAACTCAGGTCCTGTCTCCTCAGTCAAAAGGCCTGCTGAAAGTTACACTCTATCACATATTTTTGGAATGTTGGAATGTTCTTAGCAATGTACCCATATAGCACCCAAGTAACAGATATCTTAAGGGAGGAATTGGCAGTATGCTGAGTCTCATTCTCCACCTTCTCCCTTTCATAAGTATCCTGACCCCCACAACAATCTGTGGCTTGCTTTTCTAGTCCCACTAGAGGGCTGTTCTCTCTCCTGACTTTTAAAAAAATCTCTGCAAGACTTTATTCCCAGATTTTCAACCTTCTGCCCAACTCTAGAGTTTCTCTTTTCATTAATTTGTTTATCTATGCATTTTATTTCACATTATCACCCAATTAAAGATTGGGGTCTTATTCCAATCTTTCCTGCATACATCTCCTCCCTGCTACTCCCCCCAACCCCTTCTATTCTGAAAAGGGGGAGCACCCTGGCCAGATATCATTCCACCCTGGCTCATCAAGTCACTGAAGGACTAGGTGCATCCTTGCCCACTGAGGCTAAACAAGGTGTGCCAGTTAGGGAAATGGAATCCACAGGCAGTGAAGCAATAAATTCAGAGGATCCAATTGTTGGGGTATCTGCATGAAGACCAAACTGCATATCTGCTACATATGTGTTGAGGACCTAGGCCCAACCCATGCTTGCTCTTTGGTTAGTGGTTCAGTTTCTTGGAGCCCCCACAGGTCCAAATTAGTTGACTCTGTTAGTCTTCATGTGTAGTGCCTAAGCTCTCTGGGTCATGAAACCCCTCCTCCAACTTTTTCACAAGATTCCCTGACATCCATCTAATGTTTGTCTGTGAGTATCTCCATCCATTTCCATCAGCTGCTAGGTAGCTACCCTCTCAGAGGACAGTTATGCTAGGATCCTGTCTGCAAGTATGACAGAGTATAATTAATAGTGTCAGAGGTTGGTTCTTACCCAAAGAATGAGTCTCAACTTGGGGCTAGTCATTGTTTAGCCATTCCCTCCATTTCTGGTCCATCTTGGTCCCTGAACATCTTATAGGCAGGATACATTTTTAGGTTGAAGGTTTTGTGGGTGGATTGCTGTCTTTATCCCTCCACTGGATTTCCCGCTTGACTACAGAAGGTAGCCACTTCAGGCTCTATCTCCCCCACTGCTAGGAGTCTTAGTTAGAGTCACCCTCATAGGCTCCTTGAGGCCTCCCCTATCCCTGATCTCTGTCACATCCTAGAGATGCCCCCTGCCCACAGCCAACTTCCATTTTCTCTCTCCTGCTCTCCCTATACCTTATCTCCCTGCCAGGTTCCCTCCTCATCCCCTCACCCACCCAGTTTCTTCTCTCCATCCTCTAATGACTGAGTAACACTTAAAGAAATGTTCATCAGGGAAATGCAAATCAAAATGACCCTGAGATTCCACCTTACACCCGTTAGAATGGCTAAGATGAAAAACTTAAGACATAGCACATGCTGGCAAGGATGTGGAGCAGGGAGAACACTCCTCCATTGCTGGTGGGAGTGCAAACTTGTACAACCACTCTGGAAATCAATTTGGTCATTTCTCAGAAACTTGGGAATAGTTCTATCCCAAGGCCCAGATATACCAGTCCTGGACATATACCCAAAAGATGTTCTACCAATGCACAAGGACACTTGTTCAACTGTTTATAGCAACTTTATTCGTAATAGCCAGGAACTGGAAACAACCCAGGTATCCCTCAACTGATAGATAAAGAAAAATGTGGTTCATTTGCAGTATGGAATACTACTCAGTTATGGAAAAAAGGGCATCATAAATTTTGCAGGCAAATGGATAGGACTAGAAAATACCATCCTGAATGAGGTAACCAAGACCCAAAACAGCATGCATGGTATATATTTACTTACAAGCAGATAATAGCCATAAAGTGCAAGATAAACATGCTACAATCCACATACTCCTAAAAGCTAAATAAAGAGGGCCCAAGGAAGAACAATTCAATTTTGCTCAAAAAGGAACATTTAAAAAAATAGAATTTCTAAGTGCACAAAGATAACAACTAGATAAATAAAAATTTTTAAAATGTCTTGCAGAATGTTAATGAACCTTTTTTCCTTCAGATCTTGTCCCGCAAATACTGACTACTCAGAAGTTTCCCACGACCTTTAAAAGTATTCCTTACTCTTTCTTCTCTAAACCCCTTCCCATTGGTCTTCTATAAGCATTCAGTCACATGTGGGAGCAGATGCTCATAGTATATGAACAATCCGAGAAACAGAAAACCTATTGGCTGAAAAAGAAACAGAACAGATGTACAACTTTGTAAGTAATCAGGACCTTGAACATTAGTACAACAAAATGCCATGGAGTATCAAATTAGGAAAATGCTTAATGTCTAATAATATGGAAATTGCATCAACTCAGGAACTCACAGGCCTTGTTGGAAGAAGTGAGAAATGTCCCAATCATATTGAATGCAACTAGCACAGTCACGGTATGATGATGGGTGACCTATATGAGTGACCTATGACCTATGTTCCAACTTCCTGTACAGGTGTATTTACCATGGAGTTGTTTGTAGAAGGCATTTGAGGCAGTTGGAGGTCACTTAAATGACGATCAACAGTCTAAACAAATAATACATGTGGTATGAGTTCACTGTTGTGTGCTATGGGATTGGTAGAAACAATGGAATAAAAGCAATTGTGTGCATTGAAAGGTGCAGTATTGGGGGGGGGGGAGAATAAGGAACAAAAAATAGGTACTCCAAACTCGGATCAAACACATATATACCTATCACATATTTTAAAATATACTAAGAACAGAAATACATCAGAAACAGTTACCTATGGAAATAAGTATTGAGAATAGCAGGAGTTAAAAAGGATAGAAAACTATTTCAGAATTCTTGCTGGGTACCTGACACTGCTCAAAGCACTTTACATTGGTTGATTAAATTCTCTCAACGATGCTAGGTGGCAAGCATTATTGCCATTCCTTTTTTACAACTGAGAATTGGAGCAGAGAGTGCTTACATAATTTGCTCAAGGTCACAAAGAAAGTGATGGAGCCAGAATTGAATCCCAGACAAACTGGAATGAAAGTCTGTGCTGTCTCCTGGGGGGGGGCTTCCCAGCAGTGTTTCTGATGCTTAGAAATGTGAGTGATATGATTCTCTGTCTCTGCATTCTCAAAAGGAATCAATGAGTTGTCTGTGTATTATCAAGTACAGATCTCTGGGTAGGGCTGACTGCATTTAAGATCTCAACTTCTTCCACCTGGTAATCTCTTATGATCTCTTATGAAAAATGTTTTCATTTCCACATACCACAGAGCATCTTAGGTGTGTAAACAATCTTTGAACAATGGAGACAATCTCAGCAGAAGTATATGGTCTTATGTTTTCTGTTCCCTTTATTTGAGAATTAAGGGCATGATCTTTTGTGTGTTACCTTATACTATGAAACTACAATGGACCTCTAGAGATTTTGTCTCATAAAAGCAAATTAAAAGACATCTTGTAATGTCCTGTTCTTAGGATATGAGAAGCAGAGAAAGACCAGTGAAGTGATCCTTAAGTCCCCAGCCTTAGAGACACTGCAATCTACCAACGAAATAGTAGACAAAGTGAGCGCGAAGAGGCAAGACAGTCACCCCGAGCCATTGCTCATAAGAATGTGTGTGTTGGTTGATAAATGCTACTTGGAGAAAAAACTGAGTGAAATGGAGGAAGGAGGAACAGAAAGAAAGGTAGATAAAAAGAAGAAAGGAAGCCACAGGACAGTGAACAATGGGGACAGAGGAAAGAAAGATGGGAGGGGGAAAGGAGAAGGAAGAGCAAGACACAAAGGGGAAAGAGATAAAGAGAGAAGAAATCAGGATTTTTAAAACAGCAATCATTCATTTGGCTGCATGAAAGAAAGCTGTGTACCTTTCAAGGAGGCTAAAGACTCTCTCTGTCTCTCTCTGTCTCTCTCTGACTTTCTCTCTCTCCCTCTTTCTCCTTTTGTGCATTATATTGATAAACAGAGCATCTCAATTGGCTTAAAGGGTTCAGACGCCTGCCTCTGTTAGTCCTTTGTACTCTGGTCATTCATTGTTTGCTTCTATATCTGCTGTATATCTATGCCTGTTACTCCCTGCCACAGGCAACATTTCACAAGGCGCTGCCAGTCACAACCTTCATATACTTTCCTGCTGGTTAAGTTTATCAATGCATAAAGGGTGCTGCTGTTGAGACAATGAAGAAGAACGAAAAGCCAGCGTTTCCTCACTCACTAGTGGTGGCATTTCCCAGCACTCGCTCTGCCTCTTCCACCAAACTCCTGATGAATGTTTCCAACCTGGCGTTCCCACCTCTGGGACCGCCACCTTCTTACTCGTTACTCTCTAAGTCATTTGCTTCCCTTATTTGCAGCTCCTGTGTCTTCTATGTAAATAGGTTCCAATAGTCATTTTCCTCTACCGAACTTCAAGTACTCTGCAGATTTCCTACCTAGGCCCTATGTATGCACACAGCCTTTCCCTCCTGTTATAACTTCTGTGCTAAGCAGAATAATGTCCATCCTACCCCCCACACTTCTACCTCCAAATTTCAGGCACCTATGAATATGCTACCTTACATGGGTAAACGAAATTTATTGGTATAGGTAGTTTAAACATCCCTAGATCAGGGACATTTAATTGTCTGAGATTATTCACATGGTCCAGTGACAATAAGGCTCCTTATAAGTGAATGAGAGAGACAGGAAATATGGAGTCAAAGACAGAGATCTGATAGTGGATCCAGGGTCAAGGTGATGTGATTGCTAGGAGACCAGTCAAATATAAGTAGTTTTATAAACTGGCAGAAGCATTGGGAAATATCCTTCCCCATTGCCTCCAAAGGCCTCTCAAAACAATGCTTGTTGTTCATTAATTCCACATGAGACTTCTGACCTCCATATTTGATTATGTTGTTGTAGCAGCAATAATAAGTTAATATTCTGAAAAAGTCATCTAGGAAAAGCAGACAGATTGTCCATCAGGGAATAGTAAGCAAACTGTACAGAGCTACAGAAAAGTAAGACTTTTGCTGTCTCAAGGGTGAACGAAAGATACATAAAAAGTAACTCATTCACCAAAAGCCGAACAGTCTCAAAACTGAGTCTCGATAGGCACAGATCAGAGGCAGATGCTGGTCATGGTAAAAATCACAGAGTAAAAACCCAAGCAGAAAGTGTATGCCTATTAGAGGGCCCTGAATAATGAGAGGCAAGATTAGCAAAGCTTCCTTTTAGCACATCTCAGTGCCTTCTCTCTAAGGACACAAGGGAATTTTTTTAACTTCAGTATCACAAACAACTGTGTTCTACCTATTTAACTAACTTGGTTTTGTCTAAGAAATCTTGCAACTCTTGTGAAGGGCATACTTCCCCTTAATGGTTGTTTAAAAAGTTTAAGGCCCAAATCATAGTCTACTTTGACAACAACATGGGGAAGTGAACTTTATTGGTATGGGTAGGTTAAATATCCCTAGATCAGGGACATTTAATTGTCTGAGATTATTCACATGGCCCAGTGCAATCATAAGCCTCCTTATAAGTAAATGAGGGAGACAGGAAATATGGAATCAAAGACAGAGATCTAATAGTGGAGCCAGGTTCAAGATGTTGTGGTTGCTAGGAGACCAGTCAAATGTAAATAGCTTTATATACTGGCAGAAGCAACGGGAAACAGAACAACAACATAGAACTAAGGTTCTCAACCTGTGGGTCTCGACCCCTTTGGGGGGTGTCAAATGACCTTTTCACAGTGGTAACTTAGATCATTGGAAAACATACATATTTACATCATGATTCATAATAGTAGAAAAATTAGTTATGAAGCAGCAACAAAAATAATTTTAATGGTTGCTCACAACATGAGCAAGTGTGTTAAAGGGTCACAGCATTAGGAAGGTTCCGACCCACTGGCCTAGAGCCTTATGCTATGCCCTTTGGCATCTAAACCCATCTTAATGCAACCTACCTCACTTTCTCTTTACTTGCATTTCTTATTTCAAATTTACTTTTTTCTTGATCAGACACACTTGTAAAATGTTAAGATCCTTTGCAAACAAGACAGAGAATGAATAAGTGAATGAATAATTCATCCATGTTGGATGCTAGAGGCAAGAGGAAAAGGAAGACGAAACTACCATAAATGACAGGCACCTGAAGATCTAACACCATCAGAAGTGAATTCTGGAGTGAATCTATTTCCAACTAGGTCAAGTTGTTCTTTTGTAGGACAACAGTCAGACAGAGAGGAAAAGTAACCCGCACTGTATCCTAGAACAGAGATCTCTAAGGCATCCATCCAACTCCAGGTGATACTACAGACAGACAGAAAGGAAGAATGTCTGGTCAGAAATACCTAAAAGTCACAGACAATGGAAAAATCCCAGGTTGAGGATAAAGGTAACAAGAAAAAAAATATATTTAGATGTAATCCCTGGCATGGACTGTGTGTTTATAATTGTGTGAATCATTTTCTTTTTTCCAGAAAATGAGCTCACACACACGCACACGCACACGCACACGCACACGCACACACACACACACACACACACACACACACACGTGAACACACGCATGCATGCACACGTGTGTGTGCTAAACACTGCACATGAAATGAACCTGGGAATGTTCTTTGGATTTGTGTGTGCCACTCCCTAAGTTAAAACTGAAGTTTATAGACTTGCTTTTAGGTCTAGGCAGAAATAGCCAAGGCTCAAGCAGCTGCTCTTCACAAATGATTAGCCGAAGATTTATAATGCCTGGGATATAATCACTACCCATATTAATGCCATAGACTAAAGGCATCAGGTAACTGATCTAGAGACCAAAAATATCCTGACAGCAGGGAACATAATTGCTTATTTATACAAATGGTCTGTGCACTCAGGCATTCTGTGTAAATAGATCGTTACAGCCATTTCCAAGACATTATAATCCATTAGGTAAATTAGATATGCTTTGCAACCCTAGTGACACAATCTCAGGACCAAATATCTCCAGAAACATTTATCCATTTCTGCTCTCAGACAAGCCTGGCTCTACATGAGGGCATTCAGCTGAGAAAGCTATGAAGTGCTTCTATTTTGAGAAGAAACAAGTGCAGAATCTCAAGGTTCAGAGTTGAGACCTCATTTTTGCAGCAGAACAATAAGCTGTTCGGTAGGAACAAGCCTGCATTTAAACTCACTACCTTGTGACATTTTCACTAACAACCATCACACGAGTCTCTTCTTATTCACCATCTGTCACTACTATGTTCTTCTGAATGCCCATAGTAGGTTGCATTTCTCCTTCCTGCTACTATAGCTACTGGTTGCCTGATACTGGCCATTCACAGGCTTTCTGCCATCCTTGGTGTCTCTTCGATGGCTTATTCTCACCATCTTCTACTAGTATCCTTGGTTTTAGCCTCTTTTCTGTCTTTCATTAGATACTTGGCAAATGAATCTACTTCTCTTCAGCAATACAAGTAAATTTGCTCTGTTTTGTCACCTTTGTTAATAGATTTTTTTCACTTATTTTATTGGAGAAATCAGAAAGCATTAAATCAGACCCCTGACCCAAACCATTGCATGAAACTTCTTTGCTTATAGCCAAGGTAACCTTGAGTTTCTTTGTTCCAACTTGCATGCATTGTTTTCGGTCAGTTCTTAAAAGCATGCCTTTTTACCCTGAAAAGTGTCTCAGGTTTAGACCATAGATGTATTGATACTGATATTCAAATATGAAGTATAGCCAGCAACACACAGCATTCTTTCCCCATAATGGACAGGCACCTCTCTGACCACAATCAACTGCAAACCCAGGGCTCCAGGAAATCTGAAGGACCAACCAACTATCCTGCCTCACTTTACTGACAGGTCTGGAACACTACTCCTCAGAATCACAGAGCCATTGGGCTAGAAGAGACCATCCCCCATGTTAAACAAAGTCATAATTTTTCTGGTAAGGAAACTGGGGCTTAACTGGCCTATGGCTGAGTCAGACACAGCCATTGTTTCCTGATTCTTGACCCAGGAAAATGTTCAGTTACAAGAGCCACATAATCAAGAGACTGTGAATATGGAAGCTCCTTTTTGTTCTTAATATTAAGAATAACTTCTGCATTGAGCTTTGCATTCCTCCATACCCAGCAGCTGTGGACTGTGCAGGGTTAAGGGTACAATCTGTTCTTGGGAAGCGCTGAAGCTAGTGACTCAGAAAGAAATCACACTCACAACCTCGGCTTCATTAGCACCACCTGTGCACTTAAGAAAGGCACCATAAGTGCATTTTAAATAAAACACTGAACCAGAGCCTCACACCCAGCTGTTCACACAAGATTATAAATGGATCTCTCCTTTCTGCCATGCTCGGGTTCCTTCTATAGTCCACAGGTTCTGAGGAGGACTTGGCTCTTCATCCTTCACTTCCTTCTCTACCCAACTTTCCTCCATTAAATCTTCCCAGTGGAAACTGGGGAGACAGGTGACAAGTCTGAGTTTCCAGCCATCCCTGTGTCATTTCAACTAGAAGAGTGATAAACAAATCAGTCACCTTAAAAAATTTTTTCTCAATGTATTTCTGCCATGAATAGTCACTGCTCAACAACTATAGCTGACTTTTAGGAAAGAATTCTAAGGAAGAAATGGGATGGGCATTTTCATGCATCAGGCTGGCTGGGCTCTTGACCCCCCAACTGTTCAACCTGACACTAAATCTAGGTGTTTGTCTTAGTTTGGGTTTTATTGCTGTGAAGAGATACCATGACCATAACAACTCTTATAAAGGAACACATTTAATTGAGTTGGCTTCCAATTTCAAAGGTTTAGTACATTATCATCATGGGAGGAAGCATGCAGTACAAAGGATGGAATAGTGCTGGAGATGCAGCTGAGATTTCTACATCTTGATCTGAAGAAGACTATTCCACGGGCATCCAGGAAGTTTCCTTCCACTTCCTTTCCGGAGTGGAGTTTGAGCACTAGGAGACCTCAAAGCCTGCCTACGCAGTGACACACGTCCTCCAACAGGGTCACACCTATTCCAACAAGGCCACACCTCCTAATAGTGTCACTCTCTGTGGACCAAGCATTCAAACACACGTGTCTATGTGGGTCAAACCCATTCAAACCACCGTAGTGTTCCTGTGAAGGTATTTGGCAACTGTGATGAGGAAAATCTGTAATATCTGCCTTTCAGTAAAGGAGATCATCTAAGCAGCCTCATGAAAACTGTTCAACAGCCTTAAGTGCCTCATACAGGCTTCCCTGAAGGAGTTCTGCCAGGAACACACAGCTTCAGATCATGTCCCAGTCTTTATTTGGATTTTTCAACTTGCTCTCCTCATGCCCGCAACCATATAAACCAGTTCTCTGCAATAAAATTGTCACTATACAACTCTCACTGATGAGTTGTTTCTTTGGGTAAACCTAACATGATAGGTACTGGAGATCCTTGCCATTTGTTCCTGCTCATTGTAGAATTATACAGCAGAAAATAATGAGATAGCTTTCTATTTGGCATGTATTTCTGACCTACCCAGGTCCCTGCCTTCCAAAATGCATTTACCAACACCAAGACTGACCCTCACACCACATCATACAGAAAAGAAATTTGGAGATATGACCTGAGCATGGTTTTCCATATACTTCCAGATGGCTCTAAAAATGAGCCAAAGTTGGAAGACATTGAATTGGACTGGCTGAAATCAGCCTGCCCTAGATAGTCTGGATAAGGTTATCTGTCAACCCAGTTACCATTTGTGAATGCTGTCAGCAAGACTCCTACAAAATTTTAAGAGCAATTGTGGTCTTCTGGTAAGATTTCCAGATTTAGCAAAGAAACACATGGGACATCTAATTAAATTTGAAAAAAAAAAAACAGTTAAGCAGAGGAAATTTGAAATTTATAAGGAAATGTTGAGTATAGAACATTTAGACATTCTGATGGAATCAGCACATGCTTCAAGACAAAATTATGAACTACGAAGGCATGTCCTGTATGCGCAGAACGCCTGTCAATCCTGTAGTCTGTGGGCATCCTCAGAACAAGATCTTTCACTGAGTCAGTTTGATCTACTTTTAATCCTACATGGTCTGTCAGAGTCCTATCTGCATGAATAAATACATCTCTCCTGTCCTAAGTCCACAAAAGCAGTGACTGAACTCCTGAAGAGTCTGAGGGAGAAATGTTGTAGAAACACCAGCTAAAGAGTAAGTATGTAATGCCTTGTAGAACATGGTGGTATTGTTTCCTTGCTGAGGTCTTTCTCTACTTTTTCCTCTATTAAATTCAAGCTCCTATTCATTCCTCTGTTTTGTTTTGTTTTGTTTTGTTTTGTTTTGTTTTGTTTTGTTTTGTTTTTTGTTTTGTTGAGACAGTTTCTCTGTGTAGCTCTGGAACTCTCTGTAAACTAGGCTGCCTGGAGCTCACAGAGCTCTGCCTGCTTTTGCCTCCCAAGCACTGGGATTAAAAGCATATGCCACCACCCCCAAATCTTCTCCTTCATTCCTAATGCAGAACAGGTAGTTGAGTAACGCTCCAGTTTCTTTTCACCTTCTGCCTGAAATGGCTCAGCCAGAAAATGCTCTAAACAAAACAGCCCCTCTTGGTATGGGGTAGGGTTCTCCAGTCGCTGGAAAGAAACTACACACACAGTTCAATGGTTATGCTAGACATTTCTATGTTAACAAATACTAACTTTGAAGTTCTCTGAGTTTGGACCACTCCTGTTTCTGTACTTCCAGTTTTTCATACAAGATAGCTGCTGCTGTTTTACTGGCCTCAAGTGGGCCAATTTGAACTAGAAACACTCATTTTCTAGTACAGCACAGTCCATTAGCCTGAGATGGTAGCTAGGATGCACAATGCTAGTAACTCAGCCTCTGAGCTTACTGAGCTTGTCAGATTAAGCTGACCATTGTAATTATCTGAGCCTGTTAAAAGTACAGTATTATATCTTTACCTCGAACCTAGAAAAATCCAATCTGTGGAAGAGATTATTTCAACAGTTAACCAAGTTTAGAAAACACTGCTCTATACTTTTGATGGCCCTGTTAAAATGCAGATAGAGGCGTTGTCAACATGGCAGATAAATAAGAAGTTTCCACTGAGGAGATGAGGTGGAGATGGGCTGAGTAGGTCACCTTAAATCTCTATGTGCTTTTGAGTCTCACCTGTAGGATAGGTGATCTCTAACAATTCTTCCAGCACCAGGATTCCACAACTATGCACAACACTGACTCCTCAGAATATTTGGAACGTTAAGAGCCCAGTGATTGAGAAGTAAATAAAGCCTTATTGGAAAAAAATGCTTTAAGTTGGGGGATCTTGGTTTTGTAGAAAGAACAAACATTAGGGTTAGGAAGTAGTGACAAAGGTGGATGAGGGTCTTCGGTGACAATTGATAATTGTACTTTGGATTCCCCCCTTTATCTTCTCCTATATAAATGGTTAGAGTTAGGCATGGTGACACACACCCACAATCTCCAAGTGGGGAAACCTATGGCAAGAAGATGTCTAGCTTGAGGGCAGCAGGACTACTACAAATATCTCTCAAAGATAATTGAGAAGGTTTGTGAACAAATGATGGAAAAAAAAGCCTACAAATATCAATTTAAATTATAGTTTTTCCATATTGCTCAAATTAGTTTTTAATTCTGATTTGTGATGGTGAAATTTTTGGTTGTGTTCAACAAAGTCTTAAGTTTCTCTTGTCTTGAGACCATATATTAAAATGCTGTAATGGGGGGTGGTCCAGGGCACAATGGAGTACACAAGAGAATCACTAAAATGTTTGTGTGGGTCAGAAAAAGCCTTATAGGTCAATGACTTCCAAGCTAGGACACAAAATGTAGGTTGCAAAGTACATCTCAAAATGTAAACACAGGCCAGCTGGGGCACTGAGACCTTTTACAAAGATAACCCACCTTTCAGATTGTTGTGTATTTAATTATAGACATCTCAGAATGTAACCTTATTTGGAAATAGGGCCTTCCTGGATGTCTCTTAAAAGCCAGAGTTATGTTTGGTGCACACCATTAGCTTCTTGGGAGCTAAGACAAAGAGTAACCTCTCCTTGCCACCTTCAGGGAAAGCATAGTTCTACTGACACCTAAATCCAGGCAATGCCTTCCTGCTGTTTAAGATACTCAGATACTTTGAGACACTCTTTCAGTAACCCTAATAAGCTGATATTCTAAGTATCTCTTTGAGGCCAGATATGAGGCCATGTGTGCCAACCAAACAAAACTTCCAGACACTTAATTCAGAAGTAGACAGGAGTCTCTAGTGTCTCACTTGGTGTTAGCCAAAAACCTAATAAACAGTAAGCCTAGTATCTCCTAGTCAATTATATTGAAGATCTCATTTTCAAAGTTGTAAAGTAATACCTCTTCTCTAACTTGTTTCATCATATCAAGCAAGTATCCATTTTCATAAAATATGCTGTCGTTATTTTTAACTCAATTATATCAATGAAAATCATACTTTAAAAAATGTCTTATTTATTTATAGACATAAGTCCTATCAAACACAATTTTGAGGACTCCATAGTAATTCCTATAGTTTAAAGGAGATTTGTTTGTTTGGTTTGGTTTGGTTTTACACTAAAGCCTTAAGAATTCCTAAGATAGATCAAGACAAGGAAAGAAAGAGAGAATGTCTATCCCATGCACATGCAAAAACACAGAAGACTAGCAGCACTTGGGAAAAGATTGTCTCAACACAGAAGGAGAAATGGGGAGAAGCTGAAGAGAAGAAACTAAGCAGAGGTTAAGGAGCTGAGAAAACACAAGGCAACAGCAGTGGGAAAGAGGGGAATAGGAGAGTCAGTACATATATATTATTAATTGAATCTGAAGCATTTATTGGTTCCTACCTGTGGAAGAGATAGAGAGAAGTCCTCATCAGAACGACAGTTTTAGACTTGGTCAGTTGAATGGTTGGTGGAACCATGTTGAAGAAGGAAAAGTAAGAAGTTGAATTTTGGAATAGTATCACTAGTGCACCTGAAGGGCAGCCAAAAAGAGTGCATTACCTACAGCCCATATGTGGACCTGGAGATAAGCGGGTGGGGACATTCTGGGAAACATTCACATACAAATTATGGCTAACTTGTGGATTGAAAAAAATCACATGCCGTGAATATGAAGAGCAATACACACGGGAAAATGTCAGATGCAGGCACTAGGCTGTCGCCATTGAGAAAAAAAAAGCAGAAAAATACAGGATCCCAAGGAAGAAAAGATCATAGAAATACAAGAGCTGAGAGAAGTGATTTTCTCAGAAGCCAAAAGAAGAAAACATTCTGACCAGAAAGTATTCAGCAAATTCAGTGAGTGGTTCGGGCAATAGAGAACTTGGAAACATTTTTTTCAAGTTAATATAAGAAAGAAATTGTTCACTTTGATGATGGAAATCCCAGAGAACAACTTTCGCTCAAATACTTGTTTACATCTCTGAACAGCTTACTTAAATGAGAGCTTGGGAGTTTGGGGGGGAAATAAAATTAACTCTGGCCATGTTCTTAAGCCATTCTAACGGAGGATGCATACCTGAACTATGAGAGAACAGCAGGTGTGTTCTGAAGGCAAAAGATAGCAATTCAGAGTTCAAGTCAGGGAGGGGTGTGGTAGTTTGACTGAGAATGGCCCCCACAGACTCATATATTTGAATGCTTGGTTTGCAGTTGGCCTGTTTAGGAAGGATTAGGAGGCGTGGCCTTGTTGGGGAAGGTGTGTCACTAGAGGTGGACTTTGAGGTTTCAAAAGCCTACTCCCAGGCACAGTCTCACTCTTTTTCCCCTCTGCCTGATGCCTGTAGATAAGCATATAAGGTCTTAGCCTGTTGCCATACTCTGACATAAGGCTTATGGACTAGTCCTCTAAAACTATAAATAACCCGCTAATTAGATGCTATAAGTTGCCTTGGTTATGTTGTCTCTTCACAGCAATAGAACTAATAGCTAAGACAGGAGATAAATTATATTCGTGGGAACTTTTCAGCAGAGTCTATCCTGGCACAATCCAGCAGTGACACAGCTGCAGGATGCACAATCACTTGACACGTGGGTGGCTAGCTAAATTAAGATGTGCTGCATGTATGAAAACACACACAGGATGTAGGAAAAAGTACAGTGTGGAAAAGACCTCCAGATTAGCTTTTATATTGCTTATATATTGAAATGAAAGTATAGTCAGCATAAGATGCTGCTCTGACCAAACAACGGGATCTTGCCTTCCCTTTCTTGTTCCCTCACCACCAGAGTAAAGTGCTTGCCGAGCTAGGTTTTCCTTGTTTAGTTTTGATTGCTTCTTTTGCTAGTATAATTGTCACCAGTGATGTTTGGAGCTGCATGCTTCTTTATTCTCATCCACAGAGGTAAAAACTATGACATGTACATTGTTTTCTAAAGCAAATTAACTCTGCAATTACCTCCAAACTCTGTGCCTCATCAGCTAGACTTGGCTTACACATACATCCCGGAACCAATTACTGATTGATTACACTGGACTTCCAACCAGCTTCCCTTTTCCAGAGCTGAACATAGCACCTGGCATCTCTTGAAGATCCTGGGTTGCTAGAGAGTAAGATAGATACCTAGCAAAACTAAACAGAATTCAGTTAGGAAGTAAGACAGACGGCAGGGAATTCTGCTGGGTAGGCAACTCACAGTGAGAAGAGCACTGTTTAAATCCAGACTCAGGGAGTGGAGCACTTAGGAACACAAATTGTACAGTCATATTTCCAACCAAATTTTTAGTCCTAAGCCAGAGTCCCTCAACTTTCCTTCAGCCCCAGATTCCCAAGTCTGGACTAGGGATAACCATCTAATTTTAAGTGACCGAAGTACTAGGTCACTGTGAAAGCTAAAGCATTATAAAAAACAGATTTTATTTCAGAGCTTAATGCTAGCAACAAAAAGGCTCTGTCATCTGCCATCCTCTGACCTCCACTGCCTCTAGTTATTTACACAAATGGCAAAGGATCAAGCCATGCTTACTCAGCTCTCCACTTGTCTAGGAGATACATTTAGTCTGCCTTTTGGGGCCGTCTCTGTCTTATACTCTCCCATGCTCTCCATGCCACAGCAGTGAGACTGTCTTCTTTCAGGGCTGTAGTTAAGGCTGCATTGACTTGGATGAGCCATGATTTAAGAGCAAAAGAGTTAGTTTGTAGTCTCGGGTTTGGTTTCTGACTGAACAGGAGATGAAAATTTCCTTCAATTACTGTTAGGTTTGTCACAAAGAGATCCTGAGTTTGGAAACCCTTGGCAGGCACGACATATTCTAATTCCCCCACATGACTCCTTCTCCAGCAGCCCAAAGGTCAAGACACACAGAAGGAGTTGGAACTGCTCAAAAACGTCTCTTCACTGAGCACAATGGAGCACAATGAGAGCACAGAAGCAGAGCGAGTAATTAAATGAAACAAATCCCGCTGACACGGAGGCAATCGACCCATGGAATTTTCTACTCAAAGGAGAGCTTCAAGACAATCTGGCCCTCTGTGTTGCGAAAATAATGGCTCATACCAAAGGTCTTCACATCCTGATCTTCAGAACCTATGAATATGGCAAGTGAGACATTCACACATATTAGTAAGGAAATTGAGCTGAGAGATTATCCTGGGATCACCTTAGTAAGCTCTCTACACAGAGGGCCACCCACAACTTACCACTCTGGCTACAACCATCCTGGAGTTCAAAGTCCACAGCTGTAGTCCTGAATTTACACACCACATCCACTTTAGAAAAAGTTCTTACCACTGACTATTATTCTGTACTGGGTCCTGTGCTATTTCCTGTATGAGGGTAGATTACAGGATGCAGCCCTTGGATTACTAGGATCTGGGATCCAGGTAGAAAATTTTTCCTTTTAGATCAGCTCCTGATATTACATATATGGTATAAATATAACGCAATGTGCTTATTATGATTAATTAATTAGTCATTATTATGTGATAATATGTAAGTTCATGCCTTCCTTTCAGCTAACAGATATTTGATAAAAGTATCAAAATGTATCAAAATCTGTGAGCAGTGGTATTGGAGACAAGGAAGAAGACAGCCTCTTCCCTTGAAATTTTCAGCATCTAGTTAGGGAACTGGTTCACAAACACCACCCTGACAGTCTGCTAAAGAGAGAGAAAGAAAGAAACGGTATGGAGTTAGATAGTTGGAGAAGTAGGAAGACTCTGGGAGAAGTTGGGAGAGGAGAAACCATTATCTGAATATAGTATATGAAATCGTTTTCACTTTTAAAAAGAAGAAAAGAATAGACTTGGTCAAGAGGACCATACACATCCTGACACTTTTATAGTTAAATCCTGTGATAAAGAAGACACTAAGATCTGTGTGACAGGTACTGGGGAAGGGAGTCGCTGTAAAATGGGGTGATCTTCAGTATATTGACATATTATAGCTGATAGATTACCACAAACACAAATAATTTATATTTTTTGCTATTCTGAAGATCAAAACGTCTCAAATCAAGGCATTCACAGTGCTATATATTTCTTCTGGCAGCTCCAGGGAATAATGTACTTTTTAAATAAGCAATCATTTTTTAGCTTCAATATCTTTCATGCATCATCTTCCCCTCATGGTCCTCTTCAGCCAGCAGTTGTATCACTAACTTCTGCTTCCATCCATCATTGATCTCATCTCAGTTTTCTAGTATTAACAACCCAGAGTTGAGTACCCAGTCAGCAATCAAGCCTTAGAGGGAAGCAGAGGTGAACAAAAGACTCCAGGCAGATTCCAACCTTCACTGGTCCTAGAAGGTGCCCTGGTTTTTGTAGCCCAATGGTTCTCCACCTTCCTAATGCTGCAACCCTTTAATATAATTCTTCATGTTGTGGTGACCCCCAACATTAAAATTATTTTCATTGCTACTTCATAACAGTAATTTTGCTACTGTTATGAATCATAAATATCTGAATTGCAGGATATTTGATATGTGACCCCCGCCATCAAGGGAGTCAAAACCCACAGATTGAAAACTACTAGTGTAGCCTGTCTTTAGATCCAACACCTTGGACTACTAACTCTCTCTTTAGTCCACCATCCATCAGAGACAGTTGCTAAGCAACCTTGAGCCCCTGATCCATTTACACAGCATATTCCCTGTATGCTCTGAACAGGAATCTTTTTTGCCTATACATATCATTCTCTCCTGCTGCACTTTGCCTGAACTCCCTGGCCTTCTGACAGTGATATTCCAGGGTGACTATGTCCACATGTCTTTGGTGTCCCCATTGCCAAAGAATATAAAGAAAAACAGACACCTGCAAGAGGCCAGCAGGGGTGGCAAACATTTCCTAAGATGTCACAGATTCCTTTGAGGCATTTGAAGGCCTACCCATCATAAATTCCCCTCCTCACAACTTTAAAAGTACAATCTTGACCTTCAGCCAGCCAGTACTGACGAGAGTAAATGGCCGCTAACAACATTTACTGAGACCTTACCAAGGGGTGACTCATGTGTATACTGTCCAATTTAAATACAAAGAAACCCCAGGAATTACCATCATGCCTACTTTATACCTGAAGAAACAGAAAAGAAAAACACTATTTGCACAAGGATACAGAAAAAATAGAGGAATTAAAATTAGCATTGAAATGCTGAAGTTGATTCTGAAAAAAATTGGCTAATTCATTATGACTTATTAGTAGCAGTTTATGTTAATAGGTGGTAATGTATGATATAGATATAGATTATATAGATAAACATAGAGGAGAGAGAAAGCACAGTGTGTAAAGTACTAAGAGTAGAAAAAAACAGGGGTTCACTGATTAGTACTTTGCAACTTTCATAACTTTGAATTATTTCCAAACAAATCATTTCATAAAATTTATTCTTATCTTGGGACACACTTCATTGTCCAATGTAAGTTGAATATTGCTAACATCTGTGCCAGTCTAGTAGAAGATGGTTATTGTAACTGACAGTTTTTTGTCAAACTTTTTTTGTAATTTTAGTTCTCCTTGGCATTCATGATTTTTGTCTTTAGTCAGTTGTCTGCTTGGAACTTTTCACATTTGTTTGTTTGTTTGTTTTCTACAGTGTGGTAAAGTAGATGCCATGGTACTTTACCAAGGACTATCTTCAGGGTCAGAGGTTTGTTTCACAGTTGATAAGGATGCTAGCTGCACATGGCTCATAAGTGTATCTTACACTGGGAATTCCCTTCACTGGTGGCCTTACCAACAGTTACCCTCCTCACAAGGGTACAGTCCATAGTCCATGGCTAACTAATTGGTAAAACTAAACCTGCTTCCCTCCAGCCAAAAATTGGAACTTAGAAATGTCATCCCAGCCCCCAGTAAAACTGGGTAAGATCTCAGTCAAGACCATTCCTTTCTTTGCCATTTTCTTAACTTCTATTTAGATGTCTGTCTAGAGAGAACTCACAGTAATCCTTTTACAAGCAACACATCTCAGAATCTATTTTCTACGGAACTCTGAACAAGTAGTACTTCTTTTGCTTGACACACGCAGTTAAGCTCTACATTTCTTATCACTATGGAAGACCTGACAAAATTGTTTCAGAAAACTCAAACTGTTTACTGTTAATCCACCACTCATTTTGGTAATTTCTTTTATATTACTCATGCTTTTATATTATTCATGTCTAACTATCATATGCTTTTCAAAGTCTGTTCTGTACATTTTGATTTTCATGATCTTAACTCTGATGGGCATGAACTCTGATATCCAGAACCTATTAGTATTCAGACCTAAGTGCCTCACTTATTAAATTGCTCAAAGTCTCTGGTATCAGTTGTCCATTTATGGAAGGTAATTACATCAATTAATATAATGGTGATTCCTGCTATTTAGTAAATATTCAGTGTATAAATTGAAGGCATGATCACTCTTGGAATGGTCAAGGGGAAGGTTCTTATTGTAACTACCAGAGGCATCTGGAAGAGTCCAGGGCAGAGAGACAAAGAGTGGTAGACCAAACAAGGCCAGTGGACTATATCTGACCATGAGAGAAGCAGGAACAGAGCAGAGCAGAGGGACAGGGTGGAGGAAAATGAGAGAAGACAAAGAAAGGACCAAGAGCAGGCAAAAGAAAAAACAAAGATAGAGACCACAAGAGAACATAGCTGAAATAGTAGGGTTCTAAGGAGAAATGAGTAGCTGTGGGGAAGGAAGCCTGTGAGCTGGAGAATTTTAAGATAGAGGAAGAGACAAGAAGAATATGGATGCCAACATGAACTCTACATGTGTAACAAGTGCCTGTGATGCTGATGGAGCCTAGAGACTAGCATGAGCTTTGGTATGTTAATAGGAACCACAGGTACCATAAGCCCCTTGTATCAGTGGTAAGGGAAAATGGCTTTTTTGGTAGAAACAGGCTTTGAAATTTCCTGAGGAATACTGGCTTTTGTCTGACAGATAGAATTGGGGGACATGGATTTCCTTTGGACCTGACACTTAGATAATAAGCATCCAGTGGCATGAGCTGCTCTACTGCTCAAAGTACTGTAAGTGCCCAAGCTTATACTGTCTTACAAATGCTTCAGTTAGACTTGACTGCCTAAACATGAGCTGAACAAGAATGACATCAATAGACGTGTTAACATGGACAGAGAAATGCTCATAATTCATTAACCCTACACAAAGAACTAGAGGCTGAGAGCAGGAGGAATAGTCTTCCTTGGGGAAGAGCACACCCATGGCTTACCAAGTACCAATGGTCAACCCTGAAAATAAACATATACACATAATTACATACAGACTGAGGAAGTTGCATTTATGTATTTAAGAATAATATGTATGCAGCTATATATGTACATAACAATGCTTATTAAAAAGGGAACCATTAATTTGAAAGAGAACAAGGAAGGTATATGGGGAGGTTTGCAAGGAAGAAAGGGAAGGAGAAACAAAGTTTTTTGTAATGTCAAAAATTTTTAAAAAGAATGACTAACTGATAAGTAGAAAAAGACAGATTGTAAATTAGCTACTAGAGTGTAGCTAGTTCATGACTGACAGTTCCATAGCAACAGTATACTATCTCATTCAAATCTCATGCCAACCAATATCTGCTGAGTGTGCATAAATATAGATCTACAAATAGTTGAAGATAGATTTGTAGTATATAACTTTTCTGTGTATAAGCCTTAACAACAAATGAGTATGGCATTATCTTTAATTATTTCAAACAGCCTACGATCCTATAATTTAACTCTATTATGTTTTATCAAATCATCGGTCTAGAATATGTGTTGACATATTAACATCCTGAATATTTTCATGTTTCTTCTAAAAAAAAAAAAAAGTTGAATATAGTGCCAGTGACTGAGCAATCTGAACTATCAAAAGTATAAAGACCATTTTTACAACTGCCTCATGCAAAATTCCAAAAATAATTTACACACTTCATGTTCTAGACACAAATTTACACAAGAAATCCATGGGACACAGAAAGGTAAACAGATACATATCAACTGTTCTAAACTTCAGCCTTACAGATTTTGTTTTGTGGGACAAAGGGAAAAAAGCATTTCCCACATTTATTTACAAGAAAACATATGTTCCTTTAGAATGCTTCGGTGCTTGAGGCAGGTGTTTTGGACTCATACTAAATAAACTCAGAGTCACCAAGTTATGTGCTAGTGTCACCTCAAGGAAAAGAAAACCAAAGCATTTTCCCTTGGCGCCATTTAACCAAGACCAAGTCCAAATTTGAATTCTTTGCTTCATTCTCTGCATCTTCCATTTTCCCTATATGTCTTTTGTATGATTGTGAATCTTCATCTGCCTGAAGGTTTTCATGTCAATCTGTCCCTATGTCTACGTTTGTGTCTGAGTGTATCTTTCTGAGTGTGTCTGAGTCTGCACGTATTTCTCCCTAACAATGGGCTTTGACCTGTATTTATTGAACATCACAGAAAGCATCACCTGTGAGAAGCAATGAGGGATACTTTACAGACATCTTTAACAAAGTTTAACAAAGAATTAAGTCATTGACTGTAACTGACCCTAACAGACACAGATACCAGACAGTATTACAAATATCATTGTTAATAAAGCAAAGTCCATATATTGCATCTACTATTCATGATAGATATTCATTTTGTAAGGCTGCTTTCAGACTATATTTTCTGTTATCAGTAATTATTATAGCACTTACTTATTACTCTGGGTTGGGGCATGAAAGAGTTCATAGATTACAGCTTTGCAATAGCTTAGGTTGTAAAAGTTGATTACATGGGAAATCCAAGGCAAGTACATTGTTCTCTTACAGGCAGGTTAAACAAACAGGCTGAATAAACAGTAGGATAGCAGTCTATGTGACCTCAGGGGGTTTTGTTAACTCATGCTGTAAGGTCCAGCAAAAGTTCTGCCTCTATGAATGTAAGAGATATTTTAGGCACAATATTGCATCACCATACTTGGGTAAGGCATACTCACAGAACCACATCTCTATCAAATCTAAATGTGGTTCTAAAGGCTCCCATTTATATCATTTCACACAGCCGAAGCAAGCCATGCTCATCTCAAGACAGTGTCACCACTGGAAGGAAAGTTTTGAAACACCATTCCTTACTGCGCAAACATTCTGGCTCTTGGGCAATTTTCTGATCCATGTTATATGTATTACAACAGGAACCTAACTCATAGAGATCTCGTGAGGAACGAATAGTGTAACACCAATGAGGGTTTTCAGAACCAGGAGTAGAACATAATAAGAGCAATGTGTCATTACAATAGTCATCCTTGCTATTATTAAATATAAGCCTATTGCATCTACTTTATATATTCAAAATTAGAGCCTGTGTTATATTACATGATAGTCCAGTCTTTATGTGTTAGTGAGCTCTGACAATTATACTTGCTTTTATTCTTTCTTTTTATGTAATATTTTGGAGAATCTCATACAATGTACTTGATGATGTTTCTGTCCCTCAACTCCTCCCAGAACCACTCCCATCTCCCCACCCACCCAATCTCATGTTCTCTCTCTCTCTCCTTTCTAAACCTATCAACTCTAATTTGTATACTTTGTTTTACCCTCGTTGTAGCATGATAGGAACTTTCTATGAGACTTCAATGGCCAAATAAAGCTTCGTAATCCTTTCTGTTCAAGAACAAAGAAAATATTTAATTCTTTTTATTCCTAATTAATGACACTTGTTCAATTCCTAATGGAAGAAGTATAAGACTCAAAAGCTGCAGTGACTTAAAAATAGAGTTCACTTTAGATCCTTCCAAATTCCTGGAGGGCAAACTAAAGTGTTGGTCCTAATGAGACCAAACTCTAGGATAATTACCAGAGCTAATCATAGGATACTACATTTGAAAAGCATTTGTTTTCCAACTATAGTCTTTTCCATAGTCTTTTAGATCTTTAAAGTTTTTCCATGTAAAAGAAACACATAAATAACAACCAAGTCAACATGGTACGGCTTTAAGAATCAATACTCTTAGTGACAGTATATAGTTACATATACAACATAGTTAGTAGTGGTAATTTTAGCATAACAACACTTGAGGGGAAGGGAGTCAGAACCTCCAGCAGGTACTTGCAATTGGGCAGTAAACAAGAATTCTGGAAAAGACTGATATGGAAGAAGAGGTGAGTGGTAGCATATATACAATCACAAGCCATTTATAGCCACGCCAGCCAGTTCCCAGACCTCTGAAGGAGTTATTTGTTCTAGGAAAGATGAAGGAGATTAAAGAACACTGTGTGGTGCTGAGACAAGAGCATTACTGGCCCTCTCTGTGTGCTCTAACAGGTCCACTATGAGGCAAGATGCGAGACCTAGCAAAGTCAGCTTCAGCCTTTCTTTCTAGCCCTCCTCCAACTTCCAGAGGCTCATTTACCTCTTCCACATCCAGCCCATGCTTACTTTCAAAACTTCTTCCCAACGACTTCTTCCCAGAAAATTAAACAGGAACTCTCCTGTCTCATCATCTGTACGTCTAATTTATCCACATGTCCTCCAAGCTGTGAGTAGACTGGGAGCTACAAACGACCACAGGAATCAGCGAGTATCCAAGGAAAGCACAGTGTCAGTCAGAGGAATGGGCGCAGGGGACCCAGTGTGTGACATGTTTACTATAGCAAATGATGCATTGCATGCTTACCTGAAAATTGCTAAAAGGTTGGTTTTCTGTAAGTTATTACAAATATCTGAGGAGTATGCAAGGTAATGTATATGCTAACTAGCTTGATTCAGGCATTCTACATTAGTAGAGATATTCCAAATGTTTGTCTCATATAGCATATATATATATATATATATATGTGTGTGTGTGTGTGTGTGTGTGTGTGTGTGTGTGTGTATACATATATTGTACATATATGCATATATACGTATATACGTATATACCAATTAAATAGTAGGTCTTTTCAAATCAACCCTTTAACTCAAAGCAAGCTTTATTCCGGGTGGTGCAGAGGATATTGAATTACCTTGCTAAGCTTTTCCTTCCTAGCTTCTAGATTTCATAACTCCTTGCAAAATACTAATAAACCTTTGAAGTTCTTTCCAGCAGCTGATCCCTATCTCCCATAGACACCACGCCCCTCTGCTTCCACATTTATAAAAGAAAGTCAAGCCACAGAGAATGTATCTCTTCCAGGTCTTGAAAAGTTCTGAGTATTTTCTTGTTCTCTTGTTGATTTTGTTGAATAAATTGTTTTTGCAATTGCTGGTGATACATTGTAAATAGTTATTTAATAGCTTCCATTTCTTTGTCGTTTTTTTTGAGATTTAAAGTTTTACTGTGGGCTGGATGCTCCAGTGTGGGGGAATTCGAGGGCAGGAAGGTAGGTGGGTGGAGGCACATCTTCATAAAAGCAGGAAGAAGGGGAATGGGTTAGGGGGTTTCTGGGTGGGGGGAATGGGGAAGGAGGATAACATCTGAAATGTAAATAAAATAACCAATAAAAAATTAATTTAAAAAGAAAAGTCTTACTATGTAGCCTATAGTAAGCCAGATCTCACTATCCTCCCACCTCAGAGTCTCAAACCATTAATTTTCTATAAACTTGAAGCCATACCAGTTTGTCACTATTGGATTACTATATGACTGATTTGAGAATTCCTGTTATAAATATTACAAATACAGATTGTTCTTTAAATGGAACAAAATAACTAAATAATGTCTCCATGAAAATAGAAATGAGGCATTCCCTCAAACCTTGACAAACTAGCTGCTTACACTTCCAGAAAGAGCTGTGGATCCAGGGGTCAGAGGGGAAAGGGAGGAGGGAAGAAGGACGAGGGAGGAGAAAGATTTTGTGAGTGGAAGTGGGCAAGTGGGGTAAATACATACCCAGTATCACAGGCCAGCATCTGAAATCAACCTCCCCTGTAAAGCGATTAGATTTAATCACTGCTGATGAGAGCCTGATAAGTCCCTTTACCAAATTATTTCCTTCACATACAATTTCTTTGGAGATCAAGATACGCTATTTGTTTTACACCTAAGAAAATGGTACAATGTTAGAACAAAGGAGTAGAGTCTTATCGCTAAAATACATACAGTTGTCTTCTCTCTCAAAGAGTCTGGATATAAACAGGAAGCATTTATATAGATACTGCATAAATCAGGCTCCTCTTGCATTGTAAACAAAGCACAGCAGGTCAGATTCCACGTGCATGAATACACCTAACAGCAGTACAGCAGACTACTGATTACAAAGTACCTTTATACTAACATTGCTATTGTTATAAACCTACACATGGTAGTTGTTAAAAAACCTTCATTTCACAAATGAGGAAATTGCTAATGGGAGAACAAAGGCTCACTTTTTCTCTGTCCAGATCATGTGCTGTTGGTGCGAGCGCTGCTGGAGGACTGGTCCTGCTGTACTGAACATGCATCAGGAGTATCTTCTAGAATGGATTGTCACTGTTGCCTAAGACATAGTGACTCCACTATCAGGTGAGACAACAGCTCAGGGGCTACTCCACTGCAGCATGCTTCCCTCTGCTGTGACCTGGCAGCCAGGCTCATTACAAGCACTCACCAGGAAGCCTGCATCCTTTGACTCAGTCTTTGTGTCTTCAACACTTCTGCTCTCTCCACTCAGCCCCAGCTGAGCACGATTCACATCTGTTCAGGTCCACTCTCTGTGTAACAGCTGTTGATCTTACTCCTCCCTTCCTGTGTGCCTACTGATCCAACAGTTGACATTAAAGCTCCAGGGCTTTGATGCGGGCCTGTCAAGGCTACATTCTTGATGGCAAGAATGTAGTGCTTGTAAGAGCATATAAACCAGGTGGCTTTAGACTTCCTATCACATAATCACTTACTCATCAAATCTCACCCTGCCTACACCCATGCATATATTCACTTTACCTCCACTACAGATACGGTAATATTCCACTCATATATCCATTCTGAGCAATTTGTAACTCTGAAATTCTAAGAACTGGTTTCTTAAGCATTTCACAGGCACTTATGGGGTACCTAATATATGCTAGACACTGTTTTAGCTCTTTCAAATTATAACCTGTTTGATCGTCAGTGGGGTACACCATCTCCCTCTCATAGGGAGGAAATGATGCAGAGAGGTACCCACATAAGATCCCCTATTAAAAAGTAGCAGATAGAGATTGGACTAGGTGAACCTAACCTCAGCATCCATGCCTCCTCTACTCACTACAAAGGGATTTCATAAGGGTGGATGAAAATCAAATGGCAATGTGGGAGAACTCTAGAATAAGTGTTATCAGGTCGAAATGATAAAAGAGTGATATGGGAATGAGGCAGACACTCTGATAAGAAATCAAATATGACATGGGATCTTCAGGCTTCTTAATTTTCATGGTACCATGATTTTTCTCACCAAGCTCCTCACACCCAAAATAGTCAATGTGGAGACATCTCTAGCCTTTGACCTTCCAGCTCATGGCAAAAAAAAAAAAGTATCTGTTTATGATCATATCTGATTGTCAACAAGCAGACATTTTCACGGATTTATATATAAAGACAATTATCTGATGGTATTTTAATCATCGTTGTTCAGTCTATAACACCCAGACATTTTCCTAGGGCTGGTGAAAAGAAAAAGAAAATACTCAGAAGTTTTATATCTCGAATATCTACAACACCATAGCTTTGGCGGAGTTTTAGAGGTCTGCTTCTGATTTTTCTTAATTTAGTATTCCAGTCATGTGGTTGAGCATTCTGAATAGCTTGCTCCGCACTCCTCTGTGGGTCTTTTGTGTGGCAGCCCTACACACATCTCACTATTATGCATAGATCCCGCTTTGCTTTATGATGACTTAGAAAGAAGTGGTAATGTTATGGCCGAAGAATTTGTTATAATATTAGACATTTGGCTAGCCTCAAAAAGGCCGATTGTTCACCACCCTGCATCTCAGTAGCTCCTTCCATCCCAGAGTTACTTCTGAAGCATCTGACCATCTGGGTGGGCTCCCGGTAATAATTAAATTGCCATCTTCATTAAGTCCTAGGGGAAACCAGCAGTAGAGGGTAACAACTGCAATGCTTAGAGTATCATTTAACCATCACCAAGAGGGTGACTTGAAGGGTGCTTTTGTGTTCTGTCCATGTTCTGGCCTTAAATCTAAAAACATCAGATGATAAAGCATTCTTTGAAAACTGAATAATTTACAGGGCTTCTGTTTACAGCAGGATGCTATTATTTTGTTTTTGACACTTCATTTCCACAATGAGGCAGTAGCTTTGGAACCACATTAAAGTCTACTTAAAATGCCAGTTAGGATCCGGATTTGAATACTTACCCATGAATCTCAGTTTGGGGAGAAAAGAAGAAAAAGATTAGAAAGAAAAAAACTATTATGGAGAATCTTGGGCCCAGGCAAGACCAGCCTATCAACAATCAGTCAAGGAAGTGAGATAACTCAGTCTGTCCTACCCTTTACAACTGGCTATCTGTAGATGCTGGGAGTGGGAAATCACTGTCTCCGTTGTATCACTTAGCAGAGCCACCAGGATCCTACAGGTACTCTAAACCCAAGGGGACATAAATGGCCATGCCTAATCTTGGTGAATCAAAGAAACAATACAAAATGAAATAACCCTGAGAGGGCTTTATGAGGAGGGGGAGGGGTAACGGGGGGGGTTGGAGGATGGGAGTAATCAGCACACAAGGTGAACCTACGTGAAATTGGAAAATAGTAATAACTTTTTAAATACTACAGAGATGAGGATTAGTGAAACTAAAACAGCCTTAGAGTTCAGAAATGAATAATACTACCTCCTACAACTGGTGAGGAATAAAAAAGAAGAGAAAATGAAGTATCTTTAATATCTCCTATTTCTTTAAAACTCAGAGGCCAGATATTTTAAGCTGATCTTCTTTAAAAAAAAAAATAATAAATTGTTAAGAATAGTGATGCAAACAAATAATATAAACTTGACACAAGTCCCAGCACTCAAGAAGCTGAAGCAGGAGGATCAAAAGTTTGGGCCCAGTTTGAGCTACCTAGAAAGTTTCAACTTAGGCTACATAGTAGCTCAAAAAACAGAGAAGGGGAGGGAGGGAAGAAGGGAAGAAAGGAAAGAAGGGAGGGAAGGAGAGAGAGGAGAGGAGAGAAGAGGAGAGGAGGGGAGGAGAGGGGAGACAAGAAGGGGAAGAGGGGAGGAGGTGGGGAGGAGGGAGAGGATGAGGAGGATAAAAAGTAAAAGAAACAGAAAATCTGAGATCTGAAGTCAGCAGCAGTTAGTGCTGGTGTGATATATCTCCCTAATGGCTCAGATGCCATTCCGAGACTCTTTTCTTTTGTCTGACAACCTAAAATATAAGATGGATCTTTAAACTCCTGCCATTATGTTTGAATTCCAGAATGAAGCCAGACAAGAGAGCAAAGAAAGAACAAAGAAGCAATGTGTCCCATCCTTCGAGGCAACTTCGGAAGTCACAACAGATTCACATTTCCAGTCACAGTTCTTTGTCCAAAGTAACTCCTCTCCACACACCTCAATCATAAGGAAGCACAAGGAGGAATGTACAGACATAGCCATGTCCTTAAACTTAACCCAGACCACAGACCTGCTTAGGGGGCAGTGGGGATCTCATCTGCAACAGCAAGGGGCAATCTCTGCTAATAGGTCTCCCTTCTAGGACAGTTAAACATGTCGATGAGATCCTGGTATTAGGATACTCTGACTGTGGCCTGTAGATAGTACTGCAGAGGAGGGAGCAGCCCTCATCTTCCATCTGATCCCACCTTCTACAATCTTGCTGTCCCAGCTGCACTAAGACTGGCACTGTCCACTGGCTAAACTGGATAAGGTTCTAGGTCTTGAACACTTTCACTGTCTGTGCTGTTTGCAGAGGGGAGTTACAAAATGCTTCCTGGTGAAAAGTTCACTAGGAAAAGTGAAGTGTGATGGTTGTTTCTGAAAGTATCAGTAGTTTAAAACAAAAGGTCAAGCTCACTTCTGTGATGCTAGAGGTGACAAGGGAGAGTTGCATTGTGGTAAAGAGAGAGCCAGCAGGGTAAGAGGTCAAACAAGATGCGAGCAGGGCTACACTAGTCCTTTCACAAAGAGTTTCCTACAGGTCTTAGAAGAATCCTAAGAGACAGGGGGAAAAAAAGCTTTAAAAAAAAGGCCCTCAAGTCTTTTACTGATATTACTGTTTTTTAAAGTTTCCTGAAGGTCATGTGCTAAAAGCTTAGCCTCTAATGCATTGCTATGCTATACACAACTATTTGAAACATGACAAAGTGAGACCTAGTGGGTATTTTTAAGTCATGGAGTGCAGGGCAAGTCTTCAAAACAGATTTAAAGCCCTGGCTTTTTTCTCTTTTACAGTTCACATAAAAGTAATGTTTGTTCTGTGGTGAGCACAGTTAACCCAGACTGAATGTGTATCGTTTGACATGGGCACAGCCATATCAAGGACCAATGCCTCAGAGTTGTGGGAAATTGCCAGATCCCACCCCCATCAGACTCAGAGGGATAACAAGCCCTTTTCTGGTCCTTATGCCAATATTGGAGGTATGTGCAAAAATTAGAAATCTCAGCTTCCCCCTGTATGTTTACAGCCTGAGACTGCTTACCTACAGAGACTCACTCATGATCACACATGGAGAAAGGGCAGAAATTATATATATATATATATATATATATATATATATATATATATATACCCCTGTCTGTCTCTCTCTCATACACACACATACACACACACACACACACACACACACACACCACTGGACAGGGCCCTCTTCTGAGGAGAAGAAACCTGTACTCCTGTACTGGAGGGACAGGGACAACCTGAGGACATGAAATAGAAAGGGAGTCTGGAGTCACACCACAGATTTGCTTTCTGCCCTCTGTCAGTCACCTACAGGTGCCTACATCCAACTGGAAACCCAAGGTCAGGAGTGTTCTTAACTTCAGTGAGACAATCTATATAGGTAAACCTCTCAGAGAAGAAAACAGAGTTAAAGAGAGAGGACTTCATCCAACGGGCAGCAAGCTATGCAATGCAGACGATAGACTCTCTCCTTGTTCAAGGACAACTGGGATGAGACGTGATTTTGGTCCTTTTACTATCAAAACTTCCCTTCCTGTTGCTCACCCACACTTACAGGGGGGAGCCAGGAAACTAGATTGGATTCGCTGCCCTCTACTGCCACCGGGGAACTTGGACAGGCTGCATCTAAAGACAACCTGATTTCAACCGCGTAAGGAAGGCAGTTGACTGCTCTACCTAAATAAAGACTTAAGAAACACAAGATTCCACATGACTCCTTTTGTGGTTTAAAGAAATTCACAATTAAGAATGTCTTCCTTCAGTCTGAGCACTGGTGCTCAACCTTCCTAATGCTGTGACCCTTTACTACAGTTCCTCACATTGTGTTGAGCCCCCAACCACAAAATTATTTTCATTGCTACTTCACAACTATAATTTTGCAGCAGTTCTGAATTGTAATGTAAACATCCGATACACAGGATATATTTTCATATTGTTACAAATTGAACAGAAAGCATTGTGATTAATCCCAAAAATTAATATGTAATTATATACCGTGAAATGCGTATTTCTAATTACAAACGAGTGAAGTGTTCCCTTGAAGCATGGTGGAGCATGGGCGACAGTCTTAACATAACAACAACGTTGCTACAGTTTGCAACCCTATGCATAAAAAGCCGGTGTCAGTGGGGAGGTGCCGATTGCTTTTTTCTCACTCTATCAGAAATTCCTGGTGCAGTCTTTGCAAGAGTACAGAAAAGATTATCTTCCACAACAAGTCCGCTTCTGTATTTAGACTTGATAACCAACAAGCTGGAAAACCCTGCTTCCCAAAGATAGGTTGTTGGACATGAGATAAGAAGCAACACCATCGCAGGCAGAACAGGGTATGGTTGCAGACACTTGACCCAGAATTTTGTAGCTGGCATTGTAGAGAAATCGGTCCTTGCTACATCACTGTTAATAAGTTGAGTGCACTCCTTTCGTGCTGTCTCAGGAACATCTTCAGATTTGACTGTGAACCGGCTTTTAGCAAGTGCAAATGGAGTATTCGCTGGACTTGGAAAATACACTGCAAGCATAGGCAAGTGTTCTTTCCCAGAAACTATCATCATAATCCTTTTGTCTAGTTCAATGTCATGTTCCTCAAAGAAAAAAA
>JANHMN010000014.1:32951792-32982886 GCA_030674055.1 Rhabdomys pumilio
TGTGTGTGTGTGTGTGTGTGTGTGTGTGTGTGTGTGTGTGTGTGTGTAATGCATACCAATTACACTCATCTACCTTCTCTCTCCCCCCCATGCCTACCAACCTACCCTGCCCTTCCTCCTTGCAAGTCCCACTCCCACTTTCATGTCATTTTGTTTTGTGTCCCCCTGATCTTAACCAGGGCCATGCACATGAGCATGGCCATTAAGCTATCAACAAGAGCATGTTCCTAGGATGATAACAGCAGCTCTGTGTAAGCTTTTTGTTCCTGGGGCCTACTGTCTTTTTTCTATGAAAACTAATATGTTCACGTTTTCCATTTGGTCACTACCTCCTCTACAAATAGCTTATGTCTGTGTGTGGCCAACTTTGGCTGAGTGGGACCTCCTGGGTGGGGCACACTCTCTCCAGCCATCCCAAGAGAAGGATTAACATAAGCTGCAATAACGAAAGTTGGAGGCACACAGAAATTCCAGTGCCCCTCCCACGACAGCAATTCAGCCTACGTGAAGGGTGTATAAGCTCTGCTCAAGATCATTTTTCAGCAAGGGAACTGGCCCACCGTTGTCCGGGGAACTTCCCACCCCACCCTCTGATTCCAACTCAGCGATTGATTCAAAAATAATGCCATAAAACAGCAGCTTCCAAGAAGGTCTATTAGGATAATGAATATTGTATTGACCCTTCAGTATGGAACCTAATAAAAAAGCAAACATGCTTTCCTCCAAAAGAAGAACCAATAAATTTAACATAAGAGCTGGCTAGCCATTTATCTCCGTGTCTCTTTATTTCCCCGCTGTGATGAGCAGAATAATACCCCACCCTGAGCCAGAGTGTCCATTTCTCAATACCTGGCACTTAGGAATAAGTTATCATAAAAAAAATAAAATCCCAGATCTTACAGATGTGGTTACAAGGTTTGAGATAAACAGATTCTACTGGACTATCAGGGAAGGTCAGATGTAATTACAAAAGGGAGGCAAAGGAGTCAAAAGTCAGGAAAAATGGAAAAGTGACTGTGTTTTAACTGAGGTTAAAACAGTGAATTATCTAAGACAACGGAAGGGGCCATGAGCCAAGAAGCAGAGACAGTCTCAAGTGACCAGAAAAAGCCAGAAAGCAGATTTCCCAAGAAGTCTCTTGAAGGAATTCAGCAACACTAACTTCTTAATTTTAGACCTCTGACCTCCAGAACTCTCCGGGAATATAACTGTATTAATTTAAGCCAATCCATGTGTGGTGGTTTGTTACAGCAGCATAAGGAAACCAACACACTCTCCCTGGCTCAACCCGATGGAGCTGACACCAACAAGCTGTTTGGCAGGTCCCTCTGCCTCAGCCTCCCACCCTGCACATCAATGGGGAACACTGTAAAGACATTTGAAGTCAAGGGAAAGAGAGAAACCTGGGTGTTAGTGGTGCCTTCCCTGCTTAGACAATGTTCCCATCAGTGGTTTCTCTTCATGGTCTCAGCTCCCAACCTACCCTCCTACGAACACAAGCTTGTGTTCCACCTCTGCATCCCTCTACTCCTCCAGACTGGCATTACCTCCTTGTATCTGTGCAACTCTTGTCCTCTGCTTGTTCTAAACTGAGCATATTAAAACCATCTTCTTAATGTGCCTGAGACAGATGGGTGTGGTGGCTCACACCTGTAATCCCAGCACTTGGGCATTGAGTCAGGGCATTTCCTAGGAGTTCAAGGCCAGCCTGGGTAATATCATTAAGTACCAGACCAGCCAGGGCTGAAAGAAAGATTCTATCAGAAGAGACCAAAATAAAAAATAAACTAGAAAAAAAAGAAAGGAAGGAAGAGAAGGAAAAAAGAAAATATAAGAGAAGAGAAGAGAAGAGGAGAGGAGAGGAGAGGAGAGGAGAGGAGAGGAGAGGAGAGGAGAGGAGAGGAGAGGAGAGGAGGGGAGAGAAATTATTTTCTTGGCTTGGTTTGCAAAGATTAGCCAAATTTCTGACACCGTTCACCTGCATTTCCAGCCCTGAGATTACTCAGGCCTGGGTTTAACATCCTCTCCCACCCCTTTCACTCTCTCAGGAAAATAATATTAACGGATTTCCAGGGGATCAAGGGTCTTATTTTTCATGCTCTGATCTTGTCAGCAAATGAATTGGATAACTTCATGAGGGTGGCTGAGCTGCAATTTTGTTAGTTTATGCAAATTGGTGTCTTTCAGGTGTGAGCCAGTCAGACTTGCTGTGTCCTAGTGACCTAGAAAAAAAAAAAGAGAGTGACAGTTCTAAGAAAAGATGTTGCTTTTTTAAAATAGCCTAAGTCTCGTTGGCAAATAAAAACACACCCCCATTGGTGTTTGACTGCAAAACCATTCTGATTAGTTGTATCTTTCTGAAGCCAAAGAAATTAATATTTAATTTTAGGTGTTGCTGAGGGGGAACATCCTTTGGGTCATTGAGACAAACTATTTATTCTCAAGCTTTTTTTTTTCTATGTTCTGGTGAATGGGCAGTTTTCTGTTGTCTGTGGACATAGCACTGACCTCCATGAATAAAATTTCAACATGAAAACCTACTTTGATGTTATCAGTTTTCTAGGGATGCCATGGTAACAAGGGCTCTAGACCTTAGCACAACCAACTCCATGATGGAAGTGCCATTCAGGCTGCAAAACTCAACATGTAGACAGTACCATCTGCCAAAAAGAAAAGAGAGACCTAAATCATCAATTCCATAGTTGTGTGAAAGTCCCTAAATATACTAACCTAGTTTTTTTAGCTTCTGCAGTTCTGCTTCTGGCTAACTGTTATTGTTAATTAAAGTATGTCGGCCAGGGACATGATTTTTTGCTTAAAAGCTCACCCTGAGAAGAACTTGGAGCTTTACTGAGATCCTGAACACCCAGTGGAGTTGCTGGGCTGGCTTAAATCCATGTCTGAGCAGTCTTCTCTAGCGAATACTCCACAACAATATGACAATATCACAGCTGCACAGCCCAGGTGGCAGAGATTTGTTCCAGAAGCTAGAAATCCAAAATCAATGAGTCTCTAAGAGTGGTTCTCTCGGATACTGGAGGAAGGTTCAGTTCCCTGCTTCTTCTTTGTCTTGTTGAGCAATCCTGATGATTGCTTAGCTTGGAGAAGTGTCACTCCAATGTATCCACCTTGATTGTTCCATGGAGTCTCTATGCACTTCTCACATCCCCCTCTTTATAAGGGTGGGCATTCTAGATTGGGGCCAGTCTTAATAACCTCTTTGAACATAATACCCTCCATAAAGACCTTATGTCACTTTTCATGTACTTTATTTTTCTCCTACTAACACCAGAAACAAAAGTAATTTGACCTGTGTCCATCAGACTTCTCAGTCGCTGTAACAAATGCCCGATACCTGATTTATTGTGGCCCATAATTTCAGAGGTTTCAGTCCATAGTCAGTCATCTACATTGCTTGAGGCAGACCATTAAGGCTGAAAGAGATGTAGTGTGGCAAATTCCTTTCCTTTCATCCAGGACCAAATTTGAATAGAAAAGCAATTTACTTTGGTTATTTATCAATAGATTTCTACTTTTCATTCTTTCTTTAGTTTTATTCACTCTCTCCAGACTTACTTCAGGAAAACTGATTTTATATATAAAAAAGAAATTTTGTATTAGTGTTATTAACAAATTCAGTAACAACACACAGGGTGAAGCAACAATGGCCACAGCTACAAATAATGTGAAGCCAGAGACGTGTCCTCTGTCCTAGGCGATGATACGTTATAGAGATTAACATGCAATGGCTCACTCAGAAAACATCTCTTAATTTATTCCTTCTCTATGAAAAATACAAACACAAAAGCAAGCAAAGGATCCCTTCCAAGAACACTCTGAGATAACTGAAATCTGGGTTTCTTATTTTCAGAAGAAATTGATCACATCTCAAAACAGCAAGCAAAATAGCAAGTGTTGGCTCCGTTCCATAAAGAAATTATGTACAATTTTCTTTAACCTTTACAAATCCACGCTCAACTGGAGATGTGCAGTTTACATAATGCATTAAAGAACGTTTGTAATACTTGAACAAATGGTTTCTGATTAAACTAACCCAGGACAATTTTCTGGAATTGTAAGATACAAGAAGCACAACTGAGGAGAAAAACATCCTTTTAGAACAAAGTGCAGCGGGTCAGGATATTATTCCTCCGTATGTACATTTTTAGCTGGCCGCTCAAGTATCAGGTATGTAGCTACATGACTCACAATCAGACCTCCTAACCCAGCTTTATTAAATGGGCAGTGTGACCTGTCTTTCATAGTCTCTTCCAGCCACCAGCCCATGAAGTCATTATCTACATCCATGACTCCTCAACATCATGAGCACATTCTTTGCAGTTTCTACGCTACAGTCATCACTACTTGATACATCTATCAGACAAAGTACAGCAAGTGTTTGCCGTACATGATAATAATCAGCAGCAAAGCTCAGACAGAGAAACAAATACTCCCCTTGAGAAGCTTCAAACTTTTACTAACCATACAATAAAAGTTAGTTGATTATTACCCTCAACTAGGAAAGGAAAGACCTTGATTCTGTCTTGGGGGTCGGGGGAATAGCAAAGCATGAGCCTCCTGGCAGTCTATCCCTTGTGTCTTGGTTACATATTTAGTCACTCTGAAGGATCAAATATTTCAAAGTTTGGCAAAGAAGTCTTTCCTTCCTTTTCTAATTTCCCACAGGTTTTTTATAAACTTTGGCTTTTGAACATACAAATGCATACAAAGCTAAAATTAATAGACAGAAGCAACTTTGTATCCCAGCCATAGCCTAAACTGCAGTTAAAATCATTGAGCCAAGATGAAAATTATAAGGCAGAACAAAGGATATTTAAGTTCCATAAGTCTGGAGGAAAATTGGTATTAATAGCTGCAGTCTACGGCTCCGTGGGAACCGAGTGGAAGCAGAGGCGAGTCATTTCAATGGCTTCCCCTATGCCTCAGTGCCCAGCTTGAACGTCATTCTCCTCCTTGCTGCTCACATAAGCTCATTGTCCTTTCAAGAACTTTATCTCATGCTCACCCTGAAACTCAACAATGTGTTCAAATCTGAGGGATTTCTTTGTATTGAAAAGTCAAGCTATTGGCCACTCTGATCCTCAAGGTAACAGAGTAAAGCTGAAGGAAACATTCCAGCCAGACGGCCCAGATCTGGCCTCAGAGTCAGCACACTGACTGTAAGCTTTGTCTGATGAAATTGCCTTTGTTATAAGCAGATGAAACAATATGTCGGCATTTCTCAAATGCTTTACAATTCTATTTCTTTAAAGCCCAACCTATCTGAAACCTAGAAAAGTAATCATTTGAGTAATTAATAAAATAAGTTTTACAGGTTTTGATGGAATAATTAACTACAACCAAAATAGCAAGTGATAAATATGGCAAGACAGTGTTTCTCTAACTTTATTATTTTATTTAAATTCTTTAGTTTTCAAGAATTTTATGCGTGAGTACTGTATTTACATCAATTTTGTCTCTTTCCCTCCAAATATTTTCATGTTGCCCTCACTTACCTTCAAATTCATGACCTCTTCTATAATTATTATTTGTGTGTGTGTGTGTGTGTGTGTGTGTGATTTGTGTTCACACACGTACACACTTATCCTTAGAACTATTCACTTGAATGTTGAATAACCAGTAAGGAGCCTTATCTCTGGAGAGAACTGCTTCTCCCTCTCTCATCGGCCATTGATTACCCCTAGCTCTGGGAATCTTACTGAAATGCAACTGGCTTTATGAAAGCATCCAAGATTTGTGCTCTCCAAAGAAAGAAATCACCAGTGTTGGGAGTCAGTGGATGAGCAGACAGATGCTTGCACAGATAGATGGATGGATGGATGGATGGATGGATGGATGGATGGATGGATGGATGGATGATACCTATCCATCACTCCAGGCTTAGGAGAGAGCAAGTTCTACCAACAAACTCTTTCCATTCTGCTCTGTGCACAATCTGTGTCTTCCAGAGTCCTGCTGGCCCTACCGGCATTCCTACTGCTGTGGCTTCTGCACAGAATTGTTTCCACATAGAAACCTTAGTGTCCTAAGGCTCCCAGGAGGAAACTGCCCCTCTCTCCACTCTGTGGTCTGCCTCTCCCTGACACCCTTGCTGCCTAAGTGTTCATGTCTTGCACAGCAAACCTCAGAGCCAGTATTGTTCTATTCACAGATGACTTTTCTTAGTTCACAGTAAGGCAGGCTTCTCAAACACAGGCCAGTGAGCACTCACAGCTTCAAGCTTTTCTCTTTTTCTGAGAGGTGCTACTAGGCTGGCTTGGAAAAGAAAATTCAAGGAGATGTGTATGTGTCTTGCAAATTTGCTCAAGATAACAACAAAGAAACTCCTGTTTCACACTCAAGGAAGCAATAGAATTATAAAGTAGGTGGGAAAGACCAATGGCCACCCAACACACACACACACACACACACACACACACACACACACACACACACATACAAGAGAAAGGCAGACAGAGGACAAAGGAACAAAATATTAAATCAGCAATATTCAAGATGCTGTCTAACAATTCAAATGCACACAGAATAAATTTTAATTGTAGCTCACGTGCACTTAGACATTTCTCGAAAACAGCAGGCACAGCAGCCTCATGGATCCCACACGCTCCACTGTGTACAGTACTTCTGTCACAGCTGACAAGCATAAATAGGCCTAAAATAGCCCTTACATCTTTTATTCCCTTTATTGCAAGTAAACACAGCCCACTGCCACTGATGCTGAAGGCGTTCTGAGCTCCAGTGCTGACTCACTGAAGACCACTTAACTTCTGTTTCTTAGTGTGTGACTGGATGAAGGGAACAATACCAGCTCACAGACTAGATCATAGCTGCATTTATTAAGAGCCCACTCTTCAGAAGTGCATGTGTAGGCAATGTATAGTATCCTCTGGAGATGAAGCTATAGTTTTTTATTAGTGTTTTAAATTATCACATGATTTTGATGGGTTTTATAATAGTTTCACACATATGTCTTTACTTATCCAGCCCCTGAACCCTGTTTCTGCTGCTTTTTCCAGAACCAACCTTCTGCTTTCAGTCACATGTATTCCAATTCCCTCTTTTCTCCTGTCACTTAAGACCTCTTCTAGTCTTAACACATACACACATACACACACACCACACACACACACACCACACACACGCACACGCACACACACATGCACACGCATGAGCACATACATGCACACATACACATGAGCACACACACATATACATACACACATATACATACATACATATACATACACACACACACACACACACACACACACACACACACATCTAGGTTCTGTAAATGAGGGAAAACGCAGCATCTGTCTTTCTGACTCTTGCTTCTTTTGCTTAACATGATTTCCAGTTCTATTAGTTGTCTTGCAATTATTATTTTTCTTTGTGGATGAATAAGATGGCATTGTACATATGTATGACATTTTATCCATTCATATATTGATGGGTGGCTAAGCTGCTTTCATTTCTTAGCCATTATTAATTGTACAGCACTATGGAAGAATGTGCCAGTATCCCTAAGGTAGAACTTGAGTACTTAACTCAGCTGTACCTTATTCAGTCCTCTTGTGCCAACTCACCAGCGTGGTTTTATCACTTCAGCCACTGTACATAGTAAACCAACATTCGAATCTAAATTCTTCTCTGAGAAACATCATAAATGGTGAAGCAAAGGTTTAAACTGAGACTGATCTAGGTACGAGATTTTATTGGCATGCTTCCCTCTGTGAAGAGAGATGATGGATGTGTTCCTAGAGGCTAACCATATTCCTAGGTAAAGGATTCTCACAGTGATAAACAGTAGGGATGGAGCCCACATACAAACCTGAGCTCCTACGTCTTTATAGGATATCGCTAACCTGCCCTAGGATCTTATTCTTCTGGACACCACAATAATAAATGTTGATACTGTTTTTCTCTTCTCCCAACTTTCACAAGGCCTATCGAATTGTCTCTCTATGACCACCATATACATTTTAAACACTTGAGGGGAGTATATAAAATGTATAATACAAGACCTGGTCCCTTCCCTTTTCACAGGTTAATCTGGAAAGGAAGCTGACCATAATGTAGAACTTGAGGCAAAGTTTAACATCCCCCAAACAAAACAGTTAAGTGCTGCCTAAGTCTTCCATCTCTAAGCCAAGTTTACAGTCACTTTAGTTTCAGGAAACATTGACATGTAGCGCTTAATTGCTTTTAAAGATGCTTTTACCTGCTCTTGAGACCTTTTTCCTCTGACTGGGTTGTCTTGCCCAGCTTTGATATGAAGGCTGTACCTAGTCTGGTTAAATCTTGTAATGCCATGTGCATTAGATATCTCTGGGAGATACGCCTCTCTGAAGGAAAGCAGAGGAGGGGCGGATGGGGAAGTGCAACGGGAGAATTTGGGAGAGGGGAAACTACAGTTGGGAAAAAAACAAGAAAGGCATTTTAAAAAGATGTTTTATCTCATAAACTGAATAAAATCACCTGGCCTTCTCTACAGGCTTATATATTTCTTGACTTGGGAAATGACTCGTGTGTTTTGAATCTCAGCATGGAGATTCCCCTTCAGAGCACTATTGGAAGCTTCTTCTGCAGTAGCCCACCTTTATAAACTAACTCAGCATTTCATAGCTCTCTAAGTCTGGAGATAAGATGCTCACAACAGCATTTGAGGTTTAGGACTGGAAAGCAAGCAGAACACTGCTTGATTCTTCACATGTTTGGGTAACAAAAGCCAGCTGATTGGAACCACACAGTGGTTCTGCATCTATAAAAACAAACCAGCAATACAAATGTGTCCAAATGTGTCCCTAGGCCACTCCCTTGATGGTCACACATAAGAACTTGTTTTGATCTGGTAGTAGTTAGAAGATCCATTTCCTAAAAACCTCAGAATGACCAGAGAGCCCATAAAGGGGATTAATCTCAACTGCTGGTTGAGATTAGGGTCAAAAGTGGAGTACTGGAGTCTTGTTACTTCCTAAGGCATCTTTACCAAACCTCAAGAGCTACTAATAGACACGCTTTACAATCTTTAACAGCTTAGGACTTAGAGGAAGGAAAAAGCACAGCGCAATTGTCTGAGTTCTACTTAGAATTAAAACAATCCAAGGAGTTGAGAATGGGACATAAGGATGCACATGTGTCTTTTGTTTTCTCCTCTCTTCTTTTTAATTATGGTGTGTTTCTGTCATGGCATTATATAAATGATAGAATATCCTTTCTTTCCTTTGTTCCTTCCTCCTTTCTATATGAGCCATGTATCTAAAAGTTTTCTATCAATTGACAGAATGGGAGAAGGAGAAAAAAGCAGGAAGAGGAAGAAACTGGATTTAGCTCTGGGAAGCAAAATCAAAGACCACAGACAACTCGCGTAGGGATTTTGACTTCATCGCAAAAGTCTAAAGAGAGATGTGGGTTTGAGTCCCACCCAGAATCCATACATCAAGGAGAAGCTGCCTTTCTTCAGTCCCTTCTCCCTTGTTGCTTAGCTAATTGAGACCATGCCTCTCTTAGAGAAGCTAACTGAATGTAAGCTAATCGACTGTGAACTCTCAGTGGCTGTGACTCACTCGAGGTATAATTGTTAGTTGTCCCATGTTCAGTGTGAAAGAACAAATTCACAGTTTCATACATCTGCTGGGTAGGACAGAGCAACTTTTATCACTCTCCCCCAACCTCAGTGGTCACTTCTTCCCTTTGTTACGTACCATTCAACAAGCCAGTCTTTGATGCCACTTGCTTTGTATTTCCTCTCTGCTCAGAACCTGAGTTACAGCTGTGGAAGCATTAATTTCCTGCTGTCTGCTCTACATACTGTATTCATGCCTATGATTATCACGCTCCTTCCATACTATGAATTAGGAATGGCTTCCATTAAATCACCTCTGTGTGATTTTCACAGGACATTAAAATCCCACCAGCCAACAGCTTCATCCCACATTAAAGGCCATTTTCTTACCACTCCTGTGTAATTTATGGTCCATCTCCAGGGAGGTGGCTATTTAATCATCCTGATGGAGATGATTTTTTTCTTGGTTTCTATAACAATATTCTTTTGTAAGTTAAAAGAAGCCTATTATTTAGGTAAATGCATGGCTCCCAGTTAGGGACTACCTCTCCTATTTTCTATATGAACATGTAATTTAAATCTCACACTAAAATATGAAGAGAAATCAATTCTATGTCTTCTTTATATCTTAGGATGATTGTATGTGGTAAGTATACATATGTGTGCATGTATGTATATGTGCGTATGTGTGTGGTGTGTGAGTATAAGTATGTGCATGTGAGTGTTTGGTGTCTCTGTGTCTGTCTGTCTGTCTGTGTATATATGTGGTTTGGTTTGGTTTGGCTTGAGACAGTCTTACTATGTATCCCTGGCTGGTCTAGAACTTACTATGTAGATTAGTCTGGCTTTGAAATCACAGAGATAGATCCACCCGCCTCAGCCTTGCCAGTGATTGGGATAAAAGGTGTCTGTCACCATGTGCAGATCCTATCTTGTTATTTTTTTAAGGTATATCTAAAAGGTTTTGGAAATTCCAATTGCTTTTAAATAACTGATGGAACAAACAGGTAATAACACTTAAGCAATCAATAAACCAACTTGATATGATGGCTATCTATAAAAACTAAACCTAATAACCGCCATCTGAGTACTTATGAAACATTTGTCAATTCATACCTCTTCCACTTTAGCTATAAAGCAAATTATAATAAATGCAAAGGCAGTCATTATATAGAGTATAAAGTTTGGATGTAAGAAAAATTAATAAGAATAACAAATCTGGAAACTTTATCCAATTATTTGAAAATTAAGTATTTGTTTACAAACAAGCCAGAAATGAGGCAAAAGAGAGATTAGAACTTTTGTTGAACTGAATAAAAATAAAATACAACATCAATACTTGTAAGAGATATGCTTGCAGAGATCCACAGGCCGGGTCATATAGACTTGTGTTTTTGATGACATACAAGATGTAGTTAAGGAGAGATAATTTCTAGTTAGTGGGTATTTATAGCAACAGTCATAACTGTATATTTTGAAATAATTGTGTGGTTTTATTGATCACCACGGAAATAGAAATAAAAACCATAGCATGTTAAAACAGAGTTACTATACTGACTAGTTAAAAACTAACCACATCCAGTGTCGGTGACTTTGTGGAACAGCTAGGATTCTGACACAGCTGATAAGGCTGTGATGCATTGGATCCATCACTGAAAACAATTCAACATTTTCATAAGTTACTAAATGTTATAGTTGTCTCTTAATGCTATAACAGAATACCACAAGCTATATATTTATAGAAACAAATTTTCTCTCATGGCTCCAGAGGCTAGGAAAGGCTAGGTTAAAGCTTGAGCCTCTTGGCATCTGGTGAGGGGCTCACTGCTGCATCCGCACATAACAGAAGGAGGGAGTCAAAATGGCTTCTTGCCCTTCACATGAAAGAAAAAGAAAGGAAATTCAAGCAGCAAACCCTTTCTATGGAGATATTAATCTACTCCTAATAGCATTTAAACATTTCCACTAGACTAACACTGCGTCACTGGGGATTAGTTTTCTGACACACGCTTCCTGGATAACACATTTCGATTACAGAACCACATGATCCAGTAATGCTGTTCATTTGCCCAAACGAAAACATATTCAACAAAAACACTTATATGCATTGTTCATAGCAGCTCTAATCACAAAAGCCCAGACAACCCTTATGCTTATCGAGAGAAGGAAATATAAACAAGCTGTAACCGATCTGTAACGTGGAATTTTATATAGCAACAAAAAGGACTGGATCACTGATCCACACAAGATAGATGAACCTAAAAATGCATACTGAGCAAAAGCGTATTCACAGTGCATTATAACTTGAAGTGGCATAGAACTGAGTAGAGGGTCTGCTCACATTTGCTATTGGTATCACCCAGGGCCCAGCCTGAAAGTACCTGCTGTGTGATTCCATTTCTCTAGAATCCTGGCACAATTCAAGCAATAAGAACAGAAAGTGTGCCAGATTAGGCTTGAATTCATAATCCTCCTGCCTCACTTTCCCTAGTGCATAGATATAGACATGTACTACCACATCCAACAAGAAAAATAATTTTTCAACATATTTTTAGTGATTCATTGGGACTTTCACATCATGTACTTTGTCACACTCATTTCCAGCCCATGTCCCACTCCCATTTTTGTGACCTCCCCACAAAAAAATATAAATACAATTAAAATCAAAGAAAAGAGAAACAAGCCCAATTTGTATTATGTATATATTCACTGGAGCATAGACAAACCCTCAGTGGCCTGCTCCTTAAATAGAATTGAATTGTACCCCTCCTGCAACCCCATGGAAGCCATCAATTATGATGAGGTACACTTCACACTTTTTAAGAGTTCTCTTCAATGGCTTCCTGTTCAAGCTGCTACGTTGAGGGAGAGCTGAAGTGGGGATCAGGGTTGTCACAGAAGCCTTCCATGTTCCTCTTTCTCAACTATGTATCTACAATCAACAATGCCACGACCAAAGCGGCTTCCTTGCTCTTTACAGTCAGCAGGAGCATGCATCATGGGCCTCCCTACATGGTTTCTGATAGTAGCATAGACTACAAACATGGCCCCCAGCTATAGTACAACCACATACTCAGACCAGGCCCTTGGAGGAAGCACAGATCACGCACACCACCATGGTCTCAGATGGCAGTGCAGGCCACTCACATCAGCTTGGTTCTCTCTGCCATTGCGAGCCTCTAGTTCTGTGTCTCTCCACAGTTGTATGTACCATTTCTCATCTCTGCATCACACATTTATTCATCATAGTGGTGCCTGCCACCACTCATGCCATGAGACAGAGCAACCTGACTGCGAAAAAATAATTTTTCAAGAGCTAATGGTAATTTATTGTCAAGAAAACAGCATGAACATAAAGACTTATCAAAATTATGATATTTAGAAGCTGATGGAATCCATATGACATGATAGCAACCAATCAGTTCAGCTCAAAGAAAAACACAGTTGTCCTACCTCTTGTATTTATTCAGCCTTTCATTACTGTGACAAAATAGCTTAGACAAGACCTTAAATGTAAAAGAATTTAGTCTGTGTGGTGATTTGAATATGCTTGGCCCATTAGGCATGGCACAATTAGAAGATGTGGTCTTATTGGAGGGAGTGTGGCCTTTTTAGAAGAAGTATGTCACTGCAGATATGGGAATTTGAGGCCTTACATATATGCTCATTTCTGGTCAGTGTGAGACAGTCTCCTCCTAGCTGACTTTAGATCAAGATGTTGAACTCTCGGCTACTTCAGCACCATGTCTACCTGCCTGTTGCCATGCTTCCCTCTATGATGATAATGAACTGAACCTCTGAAACTGTAAGTCAGCCCCAATTAAATGTTTGCCTTTATAAGAGTAGTCTTGGTCATCTTGTTCCTTCATAGCAATGAAACCTGGACTTAAACAGTCTGACTCACAGCTTCTCAAGTTGTAATCCACTGCATAATACCACAGAGGAACAGTGCAGCACAAAAGCACTGCTCAACACTCAACAGCAGGAAACAAAAGAAGTAACTGGAAAGGGCCAGAGCCAAAAGTGCCCTCCAAAGTCACAACTCCAGTGACAACTTTCTCCAACCAGTCCCCACTTTATACAAGACAATCACATTCCAGCAGTTTATTCAAATTTTGAATGTATCAGTGGATTAAGTCATTGATTATGTCAGAGCTCCCATGATCTACTCATTTCTAGAAATGTCCTAGTAGACACTGCCAGAGGTATACATGCTAAACCTCCCAGATGTCTCTTACCCAATCAAGATGACATTGGAGATTTAACCATCACACTGCCTAACATACACATAATTAAAGCATTCAACTTTTCATTCCTACTGGAGTGTAATTTCATTTGTGCTTCGAGAGTAGGAAAAAAAGGAAAAAAATGATAAAAGTTTCTCCAAGTGGCTAAATTGTAGTAACTTTAATGACACATGTTCCTCTCAAAAAAAAAAAAAATAGTAATGAATAAAAGGAGAGATGAGGGTGTAGTTTTGAATCAGAAACAGCTGAATGGATCATTTTGTTCACTGGACACTATTGTGTGCAGAGCCTCCACCCAAATTCTAAATAAACGAAAACCAGCAGGATGAAGCCACACTATGAATAATAACTCTGTGCCCAGTTTTAATAGAAAATCTTCAACACAGAGCCTTTCAATTCTTAAGAAGATGTTCTTCACTCCACAGTTTTATTCCCTCATCTTCTCTCTGAGAATTTGGAAAAATAATAAGAAACAAAATACCCACACAGCCTTCATAGAGATGTTCCAATCGTGCCCACTGAAACAGTGTCCTGTGACATAGTCTCTTAGTTTATGGAGTAAAAAGCACAGTACAGTGCATGCCATCCCTAGGCAACGACTAGCAAGATTTCATAGGTTTGTGATCTTTAGCAAAAAGATGGTGGGAAAATATACTCTCAACTCTTCTATACAGGGAATACCTCTCCACTTTCTTCCTGGGTTTTCTGCTCAAACTGGCCAAAGTCATAACACAGATATGGCATTAAACTCTTTGCAATGCAATACATTTGTGAGCACAGATCAATGATTCCTCTGCTGTCCTAAGAGAGCCTATACTACCAAGACTGTCTTTATCCTTTACTCTTATGCCCTTTGGGGTGTTGTACACATTTTCTTCCTTAAGCAGGCCAACTTAAAGAAGGAAGTCAGGGTGCTGTTCCTTCTTCTGCTTCTCTGTCTGTACTTCCACACACTATTTCTTACTTCCCATGCCAATAGAAAAGAAACTGTTAATTTAGTTATCTGAGTCTAGGTTTTGGATTGAACAAAAGTACTGAAGTGACTATATGGCTCCCTCGAGTTGGAACCCACAAAGTCTTCCTCCTCGGGAAAACATCTCAGGCTGGGAAGTCGAGGGGCCTATCTCCATCTCTCATTGCTACAGCCCATCTTGCTCTATCTTTCTGCTTTCTCCCAGGTAGATCACTCCTCCCTTCTCACTTACCTTCCCAGGACTGTGGAGCTTGCAGACTCAAGAGCAACAACACAGTAAGCCTCCCTTAGGCCTAGAGCTTTAGCAATATTCAAGTACAGTCTTTAAAAAATGAGATGGCTAGGAGCTTCTCAAAGTTACCAAAGTACTATCTTGATTTCTGTTCATTGTTTTTTTCTCTATTGTATGATTCTTACTTATTTACTTACTATTTCCCTGTCAGAGAAATAGTAATAGCAATGTTTAGGCAATCCAGACACTGTCCTAACACTGAAGACTCATTTCCTCTCCCTCCATCCTATATTGACCAAACTATGACTACAACCATGATCTATTGATTGACACAAGATCCATATTTCTCAGCTTTCACAAATACTCTCTTATTTGGTTTCCTACAACTCTATAAGGTTGCTGCAGCTGAGAATATCAACTCCATAATAACAAACCAAAGTAAGGAAGAAGCAATGGGTAGGCCAAGGCCTGTCCCTGCAGTTATGATCAGAGCTGTTCAGTGTTCACGTGTTTCCAAAGAGGAGAAATGGAACCATGCCCAGAAAACGTGTGTAGCAGTGGTTCTCAGCCTTCCTAATGCTATGACCCTTCAATGCAGTTCCTCGTGTTGTGTGACCCCCAACAATAAAATAAATTTTGTTGCTACTTCATAATGGTAATGTTTCTATTGCTATGAATTGTAATGTAAGCATCTGTGTTTCCCAATGGTTTTAGGTGACCCCTCCCCCAAAGTGGTCCTGACTCACAGTTTGAGAACCACTGATGTATATGGATCATTTTGTGAGTATCTGCATATGAGTGTACGTATGTGTAACCCTACCATGACAAAGAACTGGAGAACTTAAAACATACATATCACTTGTGATGCGCTGCAATTTTATTAGGTATCATCATTTTTGCAAATTATTTCCAGGATTAAAATTTTCCACTCTCACCTCTTTCTTGGAAATTTGTACAGCTGTGAGAATCCTTGTGGCTCCATCCTTATGAAATTAAGTTTCGTTTTCTTTAGAACTCTACCAGGATTTCCCATCTCCAGGAAGTAATCACAGATAACTGCTATGTACAGTAAGATGATCTCAGACTCCTCTTTGCTGCAATAGAATAAGCAGCGTGCATACTTTTAAAAGAATGGGATTTTATTACTCATAATACAAAGGTTTACCTACTAATTTTGTCTCTTCTTTGGTCCCCTGATTTTCAAAATATTATCTTTAAACTAGAACTGCAAAACTGAAACTGTCACTGTGTTCAGATGAACGAAAGGTGACAAAATGTCATCAGGGTTACCAGGAATCTTTGAGGCAAAGAGACAAGTGAGCCCTGAACAGTTAACATAGAGATCAAATTAACCCTTCAGGACACAGTGACCGCTTGTTATGATGAAACTGACTCTAGCTCAAAACAAAAAAGCCTACTATGGGCATTAATAACAACAGTTAAAACAAAACAATACAACCGTCCACACCCAAAGTATAGTCAGACTGTAGTGATGGAGTAGATAGACAAGAACAACCATATTAAACAGGCTGAACAGGCCATGGAGCTTCAGCCAGCGGAGTGAAATCAAATCAAGTTGGCTCCCATAGGGAGACTGTCTGCCAAGTTCCCAGGAACAGACACCACTGGGGAGCTCTGGGATGAGCAAAGCAGAGTAAGTGCTGACAAGCCCATGAGGTCTGGGCAGGCAGGCAGATCCTGTTCTAATGCACAGAGTATGTGCTCCAGTTGCTCATGGCTGACATTTGACTGAAGGATCCAAAAGCAATTTGCATATACTGTCTTAAAGCACAGTTTTCAGCAAACATCTGGGTCTATAGACAAAGTTACAAAGTGAATTCCATGAGCTATATACATCACTGCATGTTTTCATCCATTGTAAAGCTTTGTCACTTCCAGCAGACACGGGCACTTTGAATTTGGAGACCTTGGCCAAGTCTCCTGACCCTGAGGCAGGCTGACTCCTCCATCTGTTTTATGATAGTAATAAGATCACCTTACTTGCTTTGATTCTGATGCTTTATCATTGTATTATGGATCATTTCCCCCATTTATTCACTGCATATAAGCCACAGTTGGTAGGAATGAGGCTAGATACAAAAGTGAACAAATATCCCTGTCCTATGGAACTTACATCCAGCTGGGAGTGGGGAGAAGACCTCCAACAACAAAAACAAAAGCAAAATGCAAAGTACATAGAGCTCTTTAGAAAACGTACCAACTGCCAGGAAGGAGAATCCTCAATTATAAGAAGGTTTAAAAAATTGAAAAATATTTCATTGATGCATATCCCTAGGATGGAAAATACTAAGAGTCCATTCTTCGTTTTTATCTGCTCCCAGAATGAACTCAGAATGAATTCTCTGAATGGCCAAGATTGAGTACAACGTATAAATACATGATTCACCAAAATGCCTTACTCAGATCTTGGTCTTCCATTAGGGGAACAGAGAGAGGCATCATGATTTAAAGGAAGACTGCAGAATCCGAGTTTGGTGTCTTGAGGTTCTAGTCTCTAGTCTCATTAAGGCATTTGGCTACTATTTTTTTTAACCAAAGTAAGTATTTTGTTTATTGATTTGTTTTAATGAACCCCAGAATATCTGAGAAATGAGGCAAATGAAATGAAAATCAAAAAGTTAAGTTAAGAAGGAGGAAAGGATTCCATCAGTACTATTTCTCATGAGAAAAAGAGGCTCTTAAAGGAGACTTGGAGAGGAGGGCAGAAGGGGGCAGAGAGAGAGAGAGAGAGAGAGAGAGAGAGAGAGAGAGAGAGAGAGAGGGGGGCTGAAGTAATTTGTCAAGTGACAGGTAAGAGACAAATGAGAAGAGAGAGCACACAGGATCCGAGTATGAGGAATGTCTGATGACTAGAGAAGAATCATTTCATTGGCTAGCACCAAAATATTGAAGAGACAGACAGCATGCAATGAAATGCAGACTATACACCAGAGTCAGGAAGGAGCAGGGTCAACCTGAGAGCACAGAGCCTAAAAGTACAAGGGAAAGGGGCCCTGTTACCTCAGCTATGCAGGAAGAATCTCAGAGCTGAAAACAACATTAAGAAGCCAAAGCAAGCATCCATCCAGTTTCAAGTATCTTTTGCTCAGATTTCCTGTGTGACTCTTGCTTTCCAAATTGCTTTTAGCATATATATAATCAGAAAGAAAAGATAACTAAACATATATGGTTTTATATAGAGAATATATATCAAAGCTATATATGTATATATACACATATATATAACATATTATATACTACATGTATACATATTATGTTATATATTATTATATATTATATACTATTTATCATACATTATGCACTATGTACTGTTTATTGCATATAATATAATTATAATATTATATATTATAATATTATATATTTATATAATATGATATATTACATGAGCATGTATATTAAATAAGATGTATATTTAATATATTACACATGTATATATAATATGTATTGTATGTATTATATAGATACTATATTATCCTAGGTATGTATATATGCAATATACATAATATTGTGAATATTATATATGTAATATCCACACTATATAATATGATAAATATGGTATACATATATAAGCATATTAAATATATTATACTATAATTGTATTAATAGAATTAAAATGTATATTTTGTATTTTAAATGTATTATATATATTATATCATATGTCATACATTATGTATAATGCATCACATCATGTATTACATATATTATATTTATTATGTATTAAATATTGTATGTTATATATGATATGTTATGTGATATACAATATATTTTGAATTATATATTATATATAATATAAAAGCTAAAGCTAAGATCCTAAATGACGTCATTGATCCAGTGCTCATCTCTCTCTATTAGAAACTGCATATAGGGTGACTGTGTCCATAGAGAACATCGGCCAGTTGCTAGGGGAGTTCCTGTACTACAGAAGATGTTGGATGCAGAATCAATGTCACAAGACGAGAATTAACACCAACAGTAGGGCAAGTGCCCAAAAAGGGTTTGAGTACAACATCAGTATCCTAGGTAGATGTGGTTGGTTACTGACAGGAATTATATTTTAAAGTCAATGGTTTTTCAAACTGAGGGCAAGACCAAGAATAAAGAAACAAAAGAGGGTCTAACCTCCTGTAATGGAAGAGCCTAGATGTCAACATTCTTGAAGCTCTCCCAGCCCATAGAGCCCATGGCATGTTTGTGGAATCCTGTGCTCAGCAGAAGTTGATTGAATGCATCTCAAAACCATTGGCTTTAAATCAGAACTACTAATTAAGACTTTTAAATTGCTTCATGGGAATTCATAGGAATACTCATGTAACATAAGTCTAAGTGTCATTTATAATCTCTATTTAATGTAAAAAATAAAATAATTTACAGGCTAGGAAATAAATTACAGGCTAGGGCTAGATCTGTGGTAGAGCCATTGCTTAGCGTGTATGGCCCTCAATCTCTATCTAGCTCCACAAAAATAAATAAATAATCTTTTCAAGCTAGTCAAGATTCCAACATAAGTTAGGAAGAGGTACAACCCTTGACAAAGGCAGTGTTGGCTGGTGAACAGTTACTGAGGGAAAAGGAATCTTTGTCCTTTGAGGGCATGGGTTTTAATAGGTTGCTTATGGCCCAGAGAATGTCCCCCAAACTATACACATATAGGTAGCCATAACTGGTCTCAGGTGATTACTAAAAACAAAACAAAAAGGTAGCCATTAAGTTTCAAGAGAGATGGGGTGGTGGACACTAGGGAGAGTGGGAGGGCATTAAGTTTCAAGAGAGATGGGGTGAGGGGCACTAGGTACAGTAGGAAGGAGGTAATGATGGATGGATATAATCAAAATATATAAATGTACAAAATTTTAAAGAATGAATAAAAACATTATTTAAAAAACTCCCAAGTATAAAGTTTTCAGAGTTGGTATCTGATATCCAGAATTTATCAAGGGGTCTCTGAACATGGTTGAATTCATTCAACTTTGAATTAGTGTCCTGAGTATACCACACACTGAGATCATACAGAATGGCTTAGTTAACACACCCAATGTCTGCATGTGTTGGTTAAATGATACCACCCCCTATTTAAAGCATTCCTCAAGAACACAGTTAAATGAAATACAGTGACTGGGCTCTCTGAAAGTCAGTGAATAGCTTTGGTAAAGTTTATAAAAAGACAAGAAAGAAAGAAAGAAAGAAAGAAAGAAAGAAAGAAAGAAAGAAAGAAAGAAAGGAGAGAGAGAGAGAAAGAAAGAAAGAGAGAGAGACAGAGAGAGACAGAGACAGAGACAGAGACAGAGACAGAGACAGAGACAGAGACAGAGACAGAGAAACAGACAGACATACAGACAGACAGACAGACAGACAGACAGACAGACAGACAGAGGTCAAAGCAAATCTAAAGCTGTAAGACTCTGCTACCCTGGATACACCACTCACTAGTCATCTACTTTTGCCCGAGGCTGCTCTTGAACTTACAAACAACCTATATGAATAGCTGAGATTGCAACACCACACCTGACCTGGTTTTGTTTTCGAATTTTCTAATTGGCATTTGCTTTCTTGCCTTGATACTCACATGTAGATCTCTTACAGAAGAACAGCTCTCCACGACATATGCATATACGGTTTTCTGTGAACTGTGCTGTGCACAGCCCACTAACACGTTATAGAGAATCTACTGAGCTCTCGAGGGAAAGAGTAGAGAGGAGGTAATAAATGACCTACGGTGGTCTCTAAATGAGCCCACGTTTCTGTTGCAGTACAATACCAATGCATAATGGAAGTAAAATCATACTGATGTGTCTGTCTTATTAGACTTTGTATGAGTTAAGGAAAATAGGAAGTGGAGACTACACCAGTGCTTTCTGAGAAGACACATCTGGATGGGGAAAGGATCTAGTTAGCAGTTCTTTTCCTTTGTCCCCTGTGTAGTCCAGACTGGTATAAAACTACGAGTTCTCTTGCATCAGGCTCTGGAATGCTGAGAGTACAGGTTTGTTCGCTATACTCAGTGATAGTGAGTAGAACTTCATGGGTCATAGAAGAAATGAAAATATTCTGTTCATGGATTTACCCATGTGATCATGAGAAGATGAACACGGCAGAATAGGCCTGCCATTCCAGCACATGAGGGGCTCAGGTAGGAGGCTCATGAGTTTAGGGCTAGCTTGGACCACAAAGCAAGACCTGTCTCAAAAGCACAAAATATGAGTTAATTAATTAAATGTACAGGTGAGGTCTAGGTGAGAACCTGGGTGCCACTTTCTCGATGCTGTGGCTGCAAGCCTCATTCAAGTCTGCAGTGTGCCTTTCTTCCTCAACCAGGCCGCCTTCCTCCCTTACTACAGATACCGAAACTCTGAACAAAAACACAGGCAAGCTAGAGTTCTGTGAATGTTGGAGGAACTGGAAACAGAGCAGTATGGGCTTGGGGGGAGGGGGCCCTGTCTTCCTCCCTCCCTTCCTAACAAAATCCCTCACAGGGAAATCCCCTTTCCATTAAATTAAAACCAGAAATGGTAGAGCTTACATTTTAAAACATCAAACCATTGTCTTCAGTTTCTGTGAAATAGGATATCACTTTCAAACGCTCCAGGAACTTCACCAGCTGGTTCAGCTCCTTCAAGCTCAGAGGTTTTGCGGCTATGGCTGGCTCCAATCCCAGCACGGAAAATGACAAAAGCCCATTTTGAAGGTGGGTTACCACGATGATGGACGGCCTCTGGAGAGTTGCGGGGAAAGAACAGAAAGGAGCCTGTGGGATTCCCCGAGCAGGGTGGGTTTGGAGTGCAGACCTGGAGCTTTTTTATTTCCTGGTACAAAGACATGGCTCTAAGGAGGCGCTGTCTGGTTCTCAGGAAGCTGGAGTGACAAGCTTGCTGGAGGCTTAGCCAGAGAGGTCTCCCTCCCTGGGCAGCACCATGTGGAGGAAGGGAAAACCTCCCCTTTGGCCAGACAAATTGTTACTGTTCTCTTTATGTGCAGCTTCTCGTGGGACCCTTGAAGAAATCTCTGGAAACGACAGAAGGAAAAATACCACATCTTTTACTTCTCCAAAATAAGGAAAAAGCTGATCTCTTTGTTTAAACATACTCCCAAGCCTTCCTTGCCCTCCCGGAACAAGGGAAAATAGAGCTAAGCCTGCGCTGCTATTCTTCCTCCTGCGTCTGCCTGGTGCCTTGAACCTGGGTGGCTGTCTAGACTTAGGAGTCTTGTTTCCCATGGATTTCTCCCTAACTGTATGTTTACAACATCCGCCATGAAAGGTCACGCAGAGACAGGAAAGTAGGAGAAAGGTTGTTTTTAATCATCTTGCTTCATGAGTGCTGTATCCATCAGAGATTTTTCTGTAGATTACCTTTGTGGTCGGACTCCACAAAGCCTGCATAGAAATGCATGGATGAGGATGGAAAAAGGGAAAGTCATTAAAATGACTTGAGACAAAGAAACGTTCCAAAACTTGACAAGGTGCTTTCTCTCTAAGACTCCTTTATGAACAGGTGCCATCTTTCAGCATATTCTGAGGAGTGTAATTTTTATAAGAGCCCTGCTCATTCAGGAAGAGCCTACACAGTTCACTTCCCATCACCCCTTGGTCTTCCACCGTTAGTATCTGATCACCCTGGCATGCCATTGACAAAATACAAAAGCTGATTTAGCCAGAACCCCCAACTCCTGGTATTTCCTCCTAGAAATTTCTCATCAATTACACCCACCTTGCCCCTTGGCATCCAACTTCCCACTTGCACAGTATGGACTCAGAATTGAGAGCAGCTAAGGGAGATCTCTTTACTTGTTACCATAGTCCTAAATGAAAAATACTTTGACTGCTCCACTCTCCAGACAAGCTTACTCATGCCATAAGAATTGTGCCTAGGAAACTAGACTAATCAATGAATGGACAAAGCCATGTATAGATTTCAAAGACCCAACACAGAAAAGGGTTTGTGAACTGAGAATGTTGGCTAACGTTTGGTCCAACTAGTAAGAAACAATCACAGGATCCCTGACACTGAACTTAACACAGAGGTTATGAGATATGAGTATGAATGTGGCAATGAGCCTCGGAACCAGAAGCCTCCCAAGTTCTGATATTCCTCTAAGTTCTCTAAGAGAACTTCAGTGCCTCCAGCCTTGAGTTCTCTCCCTGAGAAGGCAAGGATCATCACCCTTCAGGTTACATAGTTCCCATATCTGGACCTTGAAATACAGTGCCAGCCAATCTACAGAAACAGCATTTGAGATGGTCCTGCCTCTCAGGATCACCTTCCAGAGTCCTTACTTTACAGGTTACAGGAGCTGACCTTCTGAAACGTTCACTACTCCCTCACCCCTGGTAAAATTTTTCAGACAGACAAGTAACGAATGACATTGGAAAACTAAGTTCGTAAGAGACAAAAGCAAAGGGGGCAAGCTTAATTTCAAAATACATTCAAGAAATAAGAAATTTTAATGAAAGAAAATAAGGTTGTTTTTTTTTTTTACACAGTAAGAAACTCAAGTTGTTCATTTCAAATCTATCGCCCTCAACTAGTTTAATTCTACTGTTAAATTCCCATCCTTTTTCATCAAATGTGCAGTCTTCAATCTCAAAAGAAATACGATATTAATGATTAATGGGCCTGCGACATGCTCGCTTTACATGAGTTAAGTCATCCAGTGCTCAGCACAGCTTACTTCATAGGTCTCGATATTAACTGTACTTCAGAGATAAGGAATATGTGTTCAGAGAGTCACATACATAGCTGCAGATTTCACAGCCAGGACTCCTGCCCAGGCAGGTTGATCAACTCTTCGTTACTGTATTACACTGCAATCTAAAGGAGACTGAAAGTATGAAACTGAAACACTGGCAATAGTCTCTGGAAAGGAAAGTACCTGAGTCTGGGCTGGGGGTCAAAGATGTGACAGATCAAAGGTTCTCATTTTGTAAACAAAGAAGACAAGAAAATAGATTTGATTCTTGGGAATTTAACTCACATCCCAGGAAGAACTTGTCTAAACAGATAGTTTATCCACCTAGAAAGTGAGGCTCTAAGTCCTGAGTGCCAGGTCATATTCATTAAGAACAAACCTTACCTTCTGATATGCTCACTGAATAGCAGATCAGAGAGCATACAGAGACAAAGAGTATCTGAGTTCCGTAACACATTGGCATTGCCCACCTGATATATTGTGTGTGTGTTAGTGTGTGTCTCTGTGTGTGTGTCTGTGTGTGCCTGTGTGTGCATCTGTGTTTCTGTGTATGTCTGTGTGTGTCTGTGTGTGCCTGTGTGTGTGCATATGTGTCTATGTGTGTGTCTGTGTGTGCTTGTGTGTGTGAATGTGTGTCTCTGTGTGTGTTTCTGTGTATGTCTGTGTGTGTATGTGTATATGTATCTGTGTCTGTGTCTGTGTGTGTGCCTGTGTGTGTGTGTATCTGTGTATGTGCCTATGTGTGTGTGCATCTGTGTCTCTGTGTGTGTTTCTGTGTACGTCTCTGTGTGTGTGTCTGTGTATCTGTGTATGTGTCTGTGTGTGTGCCTGTGTGTGCGTGCATCTGTGTCTCTGTGGGTGTTTCTGTGTATGTCTGTGTGTGTGTGTCTGTCTGTGTATGTGTGTGTGTGTTTCTGTGTGTGTCTATGTGTGTGTCTATGTGTGTGTTTGTGTGTCTCTGTGTGTGTACATTTTTCTGTGTGGGTGCACATGTATGCTGAGGTGCATGTGAATGAACATGCACGTAGAGACCAGAAGACAACCTTGGCTGTTGTCTCTCCAGGTGCCATCAACCTAATTTTGAGAAAGGTCTCTCCCTGTCTTACCAAGCAGGTGGCTGACCAGTGAGCGGGAGAATCTACCTGTCAGCCCTCCCTATGTGGGGGTTGTAAGACTGCATCACCATACCCCCTTTTCAACACAGGTTCTAGGCCTTGAACATGGCTCCTGATGCTTGTGCCCCAAACCCCTTACTGCCTGAGCTATCTTCCCAGTCCAGCAATGGTCATCTTAGTATTCTGAAAGTTGTAATAGATAATGCAGAGAGTGAAAACTGTGCCCAACGAGTGTTACTTAGTGGATGACTATCAAATTAGAAGGAGGTGGTTCACGACTCTCAGTAAGTCCTTTTCTGGCTGTGATTAGGATAGAACATACATTGCGAAGACAAAGATCATATAAGCTGTAGGTACCACAAATAGAAAATTCACATTTTAGGACAACTGTTTAACAGGTCAGAATAATTTATTCAAACTCATGTATAAAATTTAACAGAACAAAAATTTTTAACAGCATTCACGTTTTTTAAAGGCGACTGAAAACATACAGTATAAAAATCAGCTTCAGCTCACTGAGGACTTAACTCCGTGATTAAGCGCTAGCCTAGGATACTCAAGGTTCTGGATTCAAATTCCAATAAAAAATATGCATTAAAAATTATCATATGAAAAATACCTCAGGGCTTGAGTGGATGGTAATTCAAAATAGACTTTGTGAATTAAAAGAAATGCATCTGTCATTTCCTGTGTGCTCAGCCTGTGTGCCCAGCACAAGATTTACTGTGATCCAGAACTTATTTGAGGTATATGCTGTAGTGTATACAGAAGAGACAAATCAGTACCACAGAGGGTCTCTAAGCCTATCAGGAAACAGAATCCGTAGGACCTGTCATTCGACTCCTATAAACTTCCTGTTCTCTTCCTCTACTGTGGACCACCTTGGTTAATGACACTGTAAATCCTTATAGGCCAGAAAGCTGGGTATCACCTCCACCATGTATTCCATTCCTGACAACTGAACCCTCAGTCCTGTCCATTTCTCTAATAAAACCAGCCATTCCTTTTTCCTCATTCACCTTGATTGACTTGGCTTTTGATGTCTATTTTTTACACTATTATAAAATCACCCTTTTTTTCTTTTTTTCTTTAGTTTCCCATCACTTTGGTCACTTTTCTTATTATATGTGAAGTGACTTTCTGAAGTGTCAAATATAAAGTTGTTCCTTTATCATCCATAAGGCAAAGTCCAAACTTTCTATAGCCATCATTAGGTGTCTACTATCTGAACATTTTTGTCATGGTCAACTTCATTCCTACTGCTAGTTTCTGTACCCTCTACTTTCCACACATACAAAATGTTCTTGACTACCCATGGATTCAATAAGAACTGTGACTCAGGCCCCCATTAGAGGAGTGAGTCTGGAGGGTGACTGCAAACCACAAAAAAGTCTTAAACCATTGACTGTAGCAGTTATCTTCCCATGTGGCCACCGAAATGCACCATCCATTAGGATACTGTTAGGAGGAAAGGTGACTAAGTCTCATGCTTCCACTGTTCCTTCAAATCTATTACCTCCTTCATGCAAAGCCACAGTCCTTGAGACCTGCTCCTAGCTCCACCAGAAAGAGACTGAACTCAACTGAAGAGATGGAGTCATGTCTAATGAGCAACTTTGCCTTAAGGTTTCCCCATCAGCTTGCTTAAAACTATCTTGTAATGCAATATGAAGCTCTGTATACCCTATCTCCTTCCTGGATGCAGGAGCTATATTATGGGTGAGGTCCCCTTCTCCTGCTCCATCATCCTGGCAATTTCTTGTGTGTATATTTGCAGCCAGTATTTGCTTCTTGTCAGAGTGTCTACATCATCTCCACGTGTGTCGTAGCTTTACTTTCTCCCCATTTTCTCTAATGTCTCCTAATTAAAGCCTTTCACCACCATGTTGACATTTGCTTTCGATTCTCAGGTTTAGGAAGTATTGGAGAGGTATTATTCATTCAAAACTGTGCATGAGAAGAAAGACGGTGCTCACTTCTCTGAATGGGGGTTTGGAAGTATTAGAATATGCGGCGCAATGCTGGACAAATCACAGCAAACAGCAGGTCTCATGTGAGAGGTTTTATTGGCAGAGGAGGCCTCTGTGAAGGGAATCTTCCAGTCTTTTATCCGGGCTGTGATGTATGTGGCACATGCGCAAAGGAACATCCTCCACCTACCATGGCAGGTGCCATGGCGAGAGCGGTGCTGCCGCCTAGAGATGACATGACTCCTCCCTGGGTCTGGGAGCCGGTTGTAAAGATACTTCTAGCTGTCCACGGATGTACCTGATGCTAACAGGAAGAACCTGGTATATCTCACCTTTGTGCTCTTCTTTCTCCTGCAAATACTGTAGCATTCATCCTCCTGTGGCTAGCCCAGTATCATCTCCTCTGTGAAACCTCCTTGAACTGTCTAAGAAGACTGAGACTAAGCAGTGAAACTCTGTGGTTCCTTCTATATCCTTTATTCTCATACTGTCTTTCTTTTTTGTTTGTTGATTTTTATTAAAAATTCATACATTGTATTCTGATCATGGTTTGCCTCTCTCATCTCCTCCCAGATCAGCCCTCTCCGCCTATCCAATTCCATGCCTCCTTTCTTTCTTAATATTACGTCGAAACCTATGGCCCGACACACAGTGAGTTCTCAGACCTGTGAAGTGGAACTCACAAGACTTTTCTCATCCTTACAAAAAGTAACACTGAGTACTCAATTATTTAAAGCACTCTCACTAATTATATCAGCTAATGTCTCAAATATACTACATAAGGAATTCTAGATGATATGAAGGAAAGATGGCAGCTGGGGGGATGGGTGTGGAAAGCCTTCACTAAACAAAAGTATCACAGATTACTCTCCCTGTCCCCAACATGAAAGTGCTGTTTCGTTACATAAACCACAGCAGCACTGTGGATCTGTCTAATTCTTTAAGGCCAGGATTCTGGGTGTTAGAACAAAACACAAGTAACAAAGCTTATTTCTAAGTAATACTTATAACAATGTTTCAAAAAGGTAATTTTTGTTGACTGAATAGACTTTTTCATTGTTTTCTAAGTATTATCTTGTCCTCTATGCTTCCCACCCCAGCACTAACTCCAGTTTTGGGGCACTTCTAACACACATACACACACAAACACACACACACAATCACACAAACACACACACACACTTGATAGCTTCAAAGTAACTTCAAAAGGAAAAAAATATTCTGAGGCCAAAATATTGATAGGCAGCTGAGAGAGAAATGGATTTCATAATGCAGACAGGAATCTATCCAATCTCATAGCATAGAGGAAATCCTATCACTTGTTTACTTACAAGGTCAGCAACCCATCTGATTAGTAAGCAGAAGCTAGCCCTTCACAGACTAGGGAACACTGGTTTTTTTGAACATAAGAAGATGACTGGCCTCATTCATAGTAAGAGAAATGCAAGCTGAAACAACAATGGCTAATCATCATGTTCCATGGTTTAGATTAGCAAATATTTAATAGCTTTCAGATGTTCCATGTCATTACGGTGTGGAGAATACAACCTGGAATCATACCTAATTATTTCCGTTTAATAATAATAATAACACCCTATAGATACACTTTTAGAGACACATCAAAAAATAGGTATATCATTTTTACTTGGAACGTAACTATTAAAGGAAATGGTTAAATCCAAAATAAATATCATGAGGAGAATAATATAGAACTATACAGTAATTTTTAAAACAGACCCCCAAACCCAGACAAGTTATAGATTATTAAAGAATCAATTTCCAGGACTGACACTCCTTGACCTCAAATCTTATTATAAGTTCCAGTAATCAAGACACTGTGGTTTTGGCAAAAGATTAGACAAATAAATCAATGCAACAGAATAGGGAGAGCAGAAATAGACTTATATAAATATAATCAGCTCATCTGTGAAAACGGAGGGACACAATGAAGCAGAGAGCCAACGATTGCTTCAGCGTCGCTACTGGAACAACTGGACAGGCATGCAAAGATCTGGATCCAGACAAAAGGCTTGCCTAAACCCATCACAAAATTAACTCAAAGTGGACAACAGTTTTGCTGTATTTGTTTTGTGTTGTATGTGTACTGGTGCACACGTACCACAGCACATGAGTGAAGGTCGGGAACAGCATTCAGCTGTAGGTTCTCTCCCACTCCCCAAGGGATCTGGTGATGGAACCGAGGTCATTGGGCCAAGCCCCAGGCACTTCTCCCTATTGAGCAATCTCCAAAATGGATATTATTGAGGAAACTATAAGATGTAAAGCTTCTAGGAAATAACTTATTAAAGCATCACATTAAACTTGGATCTGATGACTGCTTTTTAAAGACAGATCCAGAAACACAATCCACAGAAGAGATATCCAGCCTGGACCTCATTAAAATAAAAAATGTATGCTTCATAGAAGACATATCAAGTGTCTGAGAAGATCAAAGAGTAGGAGAAAATATTTACAAAATACACAACTGTTGAAGGAGTGCTATCCAAAGAATTCTTATATATCAACAAGGGGGCAGGGGCCAGACTGGTTAAAAACTGAGCAAGACCTTAAGGGACACTTCATTAAAGAAGATGTGCAGAAATGAGCGGACAAAAAGATATTCCTTGTTTGTCATTAGGACCCTGAAAGCTAAGACAACAAGATCCATGAAAAGCCTGTCGCAACCACCAAACTCCAAGATATGACATCAAATGCTCACAGGGATATGGAGCCACAGGAACTCGTTTATTTCTGTGGAGAATTGCTGCCTGTGTCCTGGACCTGCCCGACCCTAGTTGCCCTTGGGGTTTGGGGGTGAGGTGGCACAGAATCAACAGCACAGACTCCAGGAGCAGGTGAGAACAAGCTCATCTGAACACTGCTACAATCTCCTTTAATACCCTCCACCCAGGTCCCATTGGTTCCCAAGAAAGCATCTCTTCTAAGCAACAGTTCCCGATTGGCTGACATTGTCTGCACCAGCAAGCCTTGGTCTCTCAGGCAGTCCTCTATTAGGTCCTCCTGCAGAAGATGTCTTTGTGGCTGCTGAGCCCCTGGCATTTATGCAGAGGTGGCCGAGCCGTTCCTCCTACAGAGAATACCCATGAGTACAGCCACTTGAAAAGATACATGGTCAGTTCTTAACATTCTTCCCTTACAGTCCAGGAAATTGCACTCTTCTGGCCCTTGTCCAGATGTGCTGGAAAACCTGTCTTCACAAAATCTTACACAAAGATGTTTACCAGAAATGAGTAATCATGAATAAAGTCATTTCCAAATCTTGAACGCTATCAAGATCTCCATGGATAAATAAATGGATAAACAAACTGTGGAATGCCAAGAGAATGAAAGATTCCCAGAAGCAAAAAGAAATGAGCTACCAGGTCATGAAAACAGAGGAAGTTTTCATGCACATGACTAAGGAAGAGATGCCAATCTGAAAAGGCTACATGCTATATAATTGCAGTTATAAGTCATTCTTTAAAAAAAAAAAAAAAAGGCAAAACTATAGAGACAAAAAAATGGTCACTTGTTGCCAGGGTTGAGGGGATGGAGAGAAATGGATTGAACATGGAGGATAACTAGAGAAAATATTCTATATGATACTTCAGTGATAGATACATGCTATCTTGTGTTTGTCAACCCCCAGGAGGTGGATACCAAGAAGGTAACCATATAAACCTACTGTAACTATGGCATCTGAGTGATAGTTATGTGTTCACATGGTTCCACTGATACAAGAGCCCAATGCTGACAGTAGAGTGAGCTACTCATAAAATAAAGTATTTCAAAAAATTAAGGCAGACATAGCAGCATACATCCATAGTGTCAATGTTCAGGAGGCAGAAATAATAGTGTCATGAAGGAGGCCAGCCAATGATACATAGTTAGATCCTGACTCAAAAAGCAGGGAGGGGTTGGTAGTTAATTGTATATATCAGTTTGACTAGACCATGGGGTGTCCTGATATTTGGCCAAACATTGGTCTGCTTATATTCATGAGAATATTTGAGTGTAAGTGAATCTCATGTACTCATGGCAGGGCTCTTACCTGAATGCATAATCAGAAACCTTGTGTGTTCTCTGGCCCCAAACTGAAATACTAGCTTCTCCCTGTCAGTTCTACCTCTTTTCTAATCTTAAGTTCCCTAGATTGCCATTTAGAGACAGGAGGTCTTTTCACCTTCGATAATTGTATAAGCCAGTTCCTTAAAAACACACCACACACACACACACACACACACACACACACACACACACACACACAC
>JANHMN010000014.1:32982896-32995970 GCA_030674055.1 Rhabdomys pumilio
CACACACACACACACACACACACACACACACACACACACACACACACCAGTAGTATTGATTCTGTAGAGCCTAGACACATACACAGTTGTGATATCTATGCCCTTAGTACCCTATGTTGTTCAGTGTGATTCATCATTACCTCATGGATGTTCCTTATCTGTTGTCATGTTACCTCTTGCTGCTATAAGGCTAGATAAGTCATACAGACATGCCATGTCTGGATCAAGTTGTCATGTCAGGTTCAGCAGAGATTTGGATCTTTATTGCAAAGGTGGAAATACACATTGAACGTTCATTTGGTCCTCTATTATTTCAAGAGAGAAATTCCTGGGTCTTCTTGGAAGGAGAAAAGAAGAGGATTATTTTAAATTTTTTTCTGTATTAGTTACTTTTCTCTAAAGCTGTGACAAAATGCACAACAGAAGCAGCTTGAAGAAGCAGTAATTCATTTTGGCTCACAGTTTGAAAAGGGGGAGTCCACCATAGCAAAGAAGGCCTGGCAACAGGGCCAGCTTGTCTGTGACATCAAGAATATGACCAGACTCCTTACAAGGCACCCATCAGGGAGCAGACAGGTCACCAGATCAGGTGACAGGCTATAACCCACAAGACCTGATCTGGAAACTTACTTCCTCCATCTATGCCCTGCACAACCCCAAAAACAATGCCACCAGCAGGAGACGGAGAGGACAATCACACAAGACTGTGGTGGACATTTCACATTCTAAGAGTCTCATTATAGGATATACTGCCTGGAAGTTGACTGCTAGCCATTCCTAGACGCATAGCCTAGTGACTGTCAATGTGCTTCTTAACCCATAAAATAAGAACAATGACTGTCTTCTCTGGGGGTGGTGACAGGGACAACTTGAGAAAACATACAGAAAGACAACTCATACTTGACCAATTACTTCTTCTTTCTGGAGATTTCTACTTCCTGTCTCCATGTGGAAGTATCAATGTTTGGAGATTCTCTGCATACAGAAAGTTGGTAACCCTGAATTCAAAGTGGCCCTACAAGCAAGGGTCTCATGCTATCTCATTATAACAGCTGAACTGTAATGTTCATGCTTTCATTGAATGTTCCCCCAGAAAGCAGAAGAAAAGATGATAACTCTATGTCATGTGGGCCCACAGAATCAGGAAGTGAGAGAAGAGCAGAAGAGGAAAGACGTTCTGACGCTGACCCAATTTTTCACATTGAGGGATCAGCTAGGCAGACAACAAAGGGGGTTTGACTTCCAAGTTTTGAAAATTCCTACTTGTCCTTTCTTTCCAAAGTAAACTAGATCCTCAATCTTCAGTTTCAGAAAAAAAAAAAAAAAGTCAGAACAAAGAACACCCTGAACTGCACCAGCCAGAGCACAAGTAGAGGTGCAGCCTGCCTATCCTTTGACTAGTTTGAACTTTCTTAGTAACTTAAAGATAGGTGCTTTAACTTTCCCCAGCTGACTAATGCTAAAGTTGAAGACCAGCCAAGTTGACCTGTCCCAGGTCATAGAGCCCACATGGCGGACCTGAAACTAACAGAATCCATGTGTTTAATCACTAGACTAAACTGTCCTCCAGAGACCTGACCACTGCAGCCTGAGGCAGAAAGAGGAGGAGGCAGCGTTTGAAGTCGGGAAGGAAGCACCCTTCCTTTATCCCTCTTCTCAACCCTACCTCTAACATAAGGCTTTCATCCCAGCTCTGCCAGTTCTCTAATCTCTGTGTCTAGTCTGTATGAATCATTGGTTCCTTAACTCTGATGAGAAATTTATTTTTGGATGTTTTACTTGGGTCTCCATTACCTATCCTCTCTCTTTCTCTCTCCTTCCTCTCCCCTCTCTCCTCTCTCTCTCTCTCTCTCTCTCTGCACTATATTAAACATCACACAGCTTGTTTTTGTTGTCATTGTTGTTTGCTTGATAAGTTTTGGATTGTTTTCTCAAGATAGGATATAGCCCTGGCTGTCTTTGAACTCACTCTGTAGACCAGGCTGGCCTCAAACTCATAGATCTGGCTGCCTCTGTGCTGGGATTAAAGGCATGTGCTACCACTGCCCAGCTACCACACATCTTGTTTAAGGAAGACACTCAAATGCTCAAAGCATAGTCCCAAACTTTATGTATCTCAGTGCACTTTGTTAGAAACTGTGGGGCTCCGAGGAGGGTTTCACACCTCACTATCAATTGCATTCCACATTGTCTGCTTCCCTTTTAGAATACACGCCTCTGTTTATGTGACTGGGTGCTCACATCTGTGTGTACACGCATGTGCACGTGTGTTTGGATGCACAGGAGCCAGTGTGTGTGCGGGGCTGAGAGATGGAGTCAATTTTTGCCTTCCACATGCAGGTTACAGAGATCAAACTCAGGTTGTCAAGCTTGAGGGCAAGCCCCCTTACTCACCAGCCCACCTTCTCCCATGTCAGCATCTCTCTACCCTTGCTTCTCCTAGATCACTATTCTAGAATCACGGTCCAAGTCTGTATTCCTTACTTCCACCCTAGTTTAATAGAGCTGTTGGTTCCTGCCAGTTACACTGCTGGGTTTCAGACCTTCCCGATGCCCTCTGCTGCAACTCTGACTGGAACAGTATTTCCCTTCCCTGTACCATGCAAAGCCTGCAGCTCTTCAATACATTGCTTGCTTCCTCCCCTCTATAATCTTCTCCTCTTCTCATTATGTCAGCAAGGACGCGTCTCTGTCATGACATGCCTTCTTCAAACGTTCATTAAGTAACTTCTCCTTTGTGTGGTGCACCAACTCACATAACACAATGTGGTGTAGACACTCGGCCTGATAACCTTAACTAAATCCTTGCTACATTCGTATGGTCTTCCACCAAGCATTCCAGTAATCTCAGCTATGGCCACTCAATCTCCTTTGAGTTAATTAAAGACAAACTCTAAAACTTATACAACCTACAGGCCTAGGGAGATGGCTTACTTTGTAAAGTTCTTACCACACAACCTAAGGACCTGAATTCAATCCCCAAAATCCACATCAAAGAGTGGGTGCAACCTTACTTACTTATAATCTCAGCACTGGGGAGGCAGAGACAGGAGAATCATTGCAGAAGCTCTCTGGCCAGCCAATGTACCTGGATCCAGGAGCTCCAGGTTTACTGAATGACCCAATCTCAAAGAAACAAAATGGACAGAAACTGAGAAAGATGCTTGACACTGACCTCTGGCATCCAGAGGTCATGTGTCATGCTCACAGAGAAGCATACCCACGCACTCAGACATTCACATGAGAGTGATCACGGCTATTGTCAGCAAAACTAAAATTAACTAGATTATTTGTGCGATTGCGAGAAGAGAGCTATTCTTCACAAAAAGACACACAAAGAAGCCAATATGAGGGAGAGAAAGATTAATAGGAAGATGCAGGATCACGGGAGATGCTGTGAGAGTTGGGGTGAAAGTCAGAGGGCTGATTTTGAGGCAAATTTAAAATAAGCAATTCCTGCCCTTAGGCCTACTTGAAAATAGAACGGGGAGATGAAAACAAATTCTAAGCATACATTGAAAATGTATTTCAGTAAATTTAATGGTCTTAAACTTCCATTGCATGTTATAACAAAGTTAATGACACCAAGTTTGGGGATTTTTCTTTTAGGTGCCTTTATTCACTACCTGATTTACAAACATATTTGAGCAGCTCTGGGATTCATTCCTATTGATTAGAGCTTGTTTTTCCAATCATATTTAACTAAAAGAGGTTTTTTTATTATTATTAAAAAAGAATCAAAACAATTAAATGTGAAGTCCACTGCTGCTCTCCGAAATTCAGCAGACCATTGCTAACACACTGAAGTCGGGAAGCAATCATAAGCCCTTCTCTTTACAGAATGTCTTTCCTCCTTGGGAAACTTCAAAGCCCTTTTCTGACGCTTGGTCTCTGCAGCTGCCAGGAAAGAAATGTGGCTCCACTTACCTCAAAGGGGGTCAGAGCACATGGAGGACTGGCTGGACCCACAGCAGGCACGCCTCCCCTCCATACCCATGCTGCCTCCGCTCCACCAGAGACCACCCCAGGGATCTGGAGGGGGGCTAGAAAATAGAAGAGGTACAGGAATGCCAAACCTCTCCCATGCACACACAAATACAGAGAGAGAGAGAGAGAGAGAGAGAGAGAGAGAGAGAGAGAGAGAGACCATAAGAGTGGGAGCAGCCAGATGTGGTGATGTGACTCTGTAAACTAGGACAGGCAAAAACAAAGCAATGCATAGAAAGGATATGTGTCTTGGGCTAATCCCAGCAAGGACCTCACAAGAACACACTTCTGGTGTTAAAGAAAACGCAGAAACACAAACTACGCATGACCATAGTGGCTCCCTGAAGAGAGATAGAAAAGAGCAAGTAGGAAATCAAGTCAGGAGTTGTGGTTCTGACTCTCTGGCTGAGATGTCCTCTATCCTCTACCCACACGATTTCAGGTGGGGGGTCTGTTCCTCTTCAGAAGTATGTAATATTTAATATTTATTCCATTCTACAGGCCAGAAAACATCCCACAGACTCATGTGAGATCAAGCCACAAGCTGCCGAGCTGGGATTTGTATCCATGTCTTTTCTAAGTTGAAACCACGTGATTATTTTTTATTATACCAGATTGCATTTCTGTTTCAGATACTTGAGCCCTTTCACCCATGTGCTCCCAAAATTCTAAGATGATTCTCATTCTGGGTAGTTACCATACTTGGCTTCTAGCAGGAAAAAAGAGTCCATATATTCTATGAATCTTGGCAGAGAGGCTAATAAAGAGTGAAAGCTTAATATGTTAGGTATTAGAATAAAATCTTGATTAAAATAGGTAGTTTCCCCAAATCTCTTTGACATTTCAACAAGTAGGAGGTAGAAGGGGGCCTATGACTGGATGGTTACTTGAATTATTTTCCAACAGCTAGGACATTGTTGACCTACAAAACAATATAATTTTTTAAAGTCTACGAAAAAATTATTTTAAAGAAGCAGAAGCATATCAGTAGGTACTCTGATGATGTCACAAATGTTTGCATGTGTATGTACATAGTATATATGTGCATATATGTTACATGCATGTAAAACAGATAGCAGATGATAGGTATGTAGATAGATAGATGATAGATTTAGATAGATAGATAGATAGATAGATAGATAGATAGATAGATAGATAGATAGATAGACAGATAGATAGACAGACAGATATAAATTTCCACTCAGCCTTTAGGATCATCTTGCTTTTGATACTCACCGCATTTGGCAGGGTTCTTAAGTCCCTCTTTCTATGCTAGGTAGAGGAGGGAAACAACATTTCATGTATCTCAAGCTAGCTTTGAAGTTGCTATGTAGCCAAGAATGACCTGGAACTCCTGATCCTCCTGCCTCTACCTCCCAGGTACTAGGATTACAGGTGTACACTACCACACCAGCCTTAAATCTTTTGTTCTTTAAATAGTGTTTCTGCTTCTTTGCCTGGATTCTGTGTTCTCACTACTGGTATCTACTTCCAAGACTCCCTTGCAAACTCCTCCTGTTGCTTCAGACTTCTATATGGAGGAGTGCACCAGGACAGTCTCCTATCTACATTATCTGATTCATCTCCTCAGAAGTCATGGCATTATAAGATATTTATACATTAGGTCCCAAGACGTGTGACTCCAGTTCACCCTCCCTTCTAAGCTCCTGGTTTGGACATCTAATTGTCTTCTTAACATCAGCTCTGGAAATCCAACAGGCATTTCAAACTCAGTACATCTGAAAGATTATTCCCAACAAACCCAATCACTTTTCACATCATTATTCTATATCGTTATTCCGTATTATTATTACTTCATGGAAAGCCCTAGAAGTCACTTAACACCTGCCTTCTCCTCCTCCTCTTCCTCACCCTCCTCCTTCTCTTCTTCCTCCCCCCTCCTCCTCCTCTTTCTCTTCCTCATCCTCTCCTTCTCTTCTTTCTCCTCTAACCTAGTCTCATCCATCCACTGTATTCTTCTAACTTCTTCTGGGCACTCTTCAAGATGGTTCTTGCCTTGGGGCTTTCTGTTATCTCTTGCTGCTCCTGGAACATGACTCCCTGAGATGCTTACAGAGCCATCCCTCCTGATAACATGGGTCTCTTCACATAGAACTCCTTCAGAAAAGATGTCTGCAAGAACTATCCAATTTCTCTCTCTGGTCTCTACGATCACCATAACTGCAGACTTCTCAGCTTCTGTCTGGCTGGGTATCATTTTAATTATTGCTTCATGTGCTGTTATTTATCTGTGTGTATTTATCTATAAATCGGTTTATTGGTCTGCTGACATGTGTGATTCTGGGCCTCATCCTCTATATTGTGACCTTCAAGAGTCCTTGTCCGTCGTTTGCCAGTGTGTTCCAGCATTTACTAAAGAACCTGGTACACAGCAGGCACTTGGAATTGTATGAACCGCATAACTAAATCCTCTGATGCCTGAAAGTTCTTCTAACTCCACATTGATCTTTAGAATCTGCCTATGAACTTCTCTGAAGTTCACAGGGTATATAGTTCTTATCTACTTATTCTTATCCCTTCCACACCAGCTACCACTTCACTGTTAGTTAATTACTATTTTGCTATTGTTTAACGTAACCCTTTAATTCTCCCAAACACAACCTATCCACTCGTAGTGGAAAGAATCATGGCACTATGCTCTTCCTAACAATGCAGTCTGATTCAGCTGTAGGGAGAACACTTTTTCTCATCTCTGTCTCCTCCCAGCCCCTGCCCAGCCCAGTCCAGGACACATTCCAATACAGGACAGCAGCACAGCATCCTGTCATGTGATGTGGATAGGTTTGTGTCTAGCACTATGTAAGTGATGGTCATACATGAGAAAAGAAGCATGACTTGTCTCCTAGTCTAGAGGTGGAGTGGAAGGCTCCCACACTGTTCACAGTGTGGACAGGACTGCATGTCTGCATTTTGCTAGGGCCAGTATACAGAAAGAGAATTAAAGCCAGATTGGCTTTGTCTAGAAATAGCCAATGAACCGTGCTCACAGACCTTTACTTGAAACAAATCAAAATTAGAAACTTAAAGATCATGCCAGACTATTCTTAAACTACATAAAAGTTTGGAAGTTTTAGAAATGATTTTAGAAAGATGCTTACAAGTTTTTCCTTCTAAAACTCCATTAAACAATGGAAAGAACAGTGTTACTCAAGGAGGCAAATGATTGACAGCAACAGTACTTCCCTGAGATTTACAGAAGCTGCATTTACATAATTGCATAAAGTGACTCAGAACTGACCTCACTCCTGAAAACAACAGATGGCACCCGAGATGCTCTGCTGCAGGGAGAAGGATAATGAAAATCACGTGCGATGGCAGAGCCATCAGACCTGTTTGCAGGCTCACTGGACTCTGTATGCATTCATCATTAGCTGCTACATTTGCTCCTTTTGAAAGATGTGACCAGGATTGCATGAAAGGCTCTTAAAGGTGTCCTTCAATGGCCTTATTTACCTAAACTTGACCAAGGAGGAAAAGGAAAGAGTTTCTCTAATCTCCGAACCTTCTGTATTCCTTACATCCTGTTTCCACTCTAATCTGTTCTGGCAATGTGCAGTTGTTCTCTGACAGGTATGCCACAGAAGTACTTCTAATTGACCCAGAATTTAGCTGGAACAATCCAACTCTCAGCTAGTTTGCCATGGACAAATGTTGAACGCAAAAGTCTTTTAATTCATGTGCTATCAGGATAAGAGTACACATTGTTGGAGGAAGGCCATAGGCCAATGAAAATAGTATGTTCCTACATCAAATAGACAATGAACATTAAAATAATGAATAAAACCATTATCTAAATAAACACATACCCTTCTCCTAAAGCAGTCAGTGTCCAAGGCAACACAAATGGGTTATTTTCTTTTCTGGGATCTACTACTTTTCCCTTAAGAAAAATCATGAAAATGAACTTTGATCTTTCCATAGCAAACAGATGAAAACTGATGGGCACTGTTTGGTTCCCAGGCAACTTTTCTCATGTATCTACTGTGAGCCAAGCATTTATGCTGAGCTTTGAAACTAGATAACCTAACTTTCCCTCGGAAGGGAAAGAACACACTGCACCTCTGTTTCTATTGCAACATACTGCACACAAAGCAACGCTCCTATCCCTTGACTCATAATGGGACACACACATCACTTGTCAATGCAGTCACTTTCACTGGCCGCACCCACACACCCCACTGTCTCGAGTCCATGCATATGACTACAGTGGACTGCAGCCCACATCTGCTGTCTGCCCTGCTCCTGACAGCACCCCCAGCTGTCTCTGTCCTACCCCCAGAGACAAGTTCCAACAAAGGTCAGACTAGAATTCTTCCAACTTACCTTGAAGACTTTTGTAGAGGTGTCTGCTTGTCTGGAGTCTGCTGGCACCTCCTTGCTGCACCCCTATTCACCTTCAGAAGCCATGCAAGCCCATACCTGCTAACAGACTCCTCATTCGAATGCCTACTTCTCCCCATGATCTGTACTCTTTGCCTACATTTTACCTAACTAAAATGGAAGAGACTAAAGGGGACTGGAGGGTAGGGAAGGAAGACGGAAAGGTAAACAGAACATACTACAGGTAAGTCAGTTAGAAAAATATCATGACTCAACTATTTTGCTAGTTTCATATAATTCAATCTAAAAATAGAAAGTGGCTTGATTTTTTTTTCTAAAGTCAGGTAAGAAAACTATGGGTGGTGGCATGTGACTGTAACTCCAGCACTCAAGGGACAGAGAGAGATAGGAGGATGAAGAGTTTGAGGCTTTCCTGCACCACCCTGAAAGACCCTGTCTCAGAGAGAAAAAAAAAAGCAAAAAGCAAGTACTTGAGATGAGACTCGGTGGCAGTGTGCTTGCTTGGTGTCACTGTTTGAATTTAAAGCGGTCACCATAGACTCTTATGTTTGAACACTTGGTCCCCAGTCAATAGTACCCTTTGAGGATGTAATGGAACCTTTGAGAGATGGAACATTGCAGGATGAGGAATGTCATGAGGAACTGGCTTTGAGGTTTTATATCCTGGACTCACCTACTCTTGTGTCTCTTCTTCTCCACCATGCTGAATTCTAAACTTCTGAAAATATAGGCCAAAATAAACCCTTTCTCTCTTAAGCTGTTTTGGTCAGGGTATTTTATCACAGTGACAGAGAAAAAACTAATACATCTAGAATGTTCAAGGCCCTAGGGTGGATCCCTAGCACAGAGAGAGGGGCCAGGGAAGGAAAGGAGACACCAATCAGTCGGACTGTCGTAACTACCACTTTCTCTAGTAAATTTGTTATTATGGGGATCTGCCTCTACAGCCCCAACAACTAACCACAAACAAATTTTTGAATGCAAGCCATTCATAAGTTGAGGACTGCCTACAAATGATGCTCTTTCCTATATAAGACAGGCTGATGGATTGTGTTTATTAGAATTACAGGATAAAGAAACCACAAAAAGCTGACCCCAAGTCTCCAGATAGTCCTCCCAGCCTTCTGGCTTCAAAATATAATCGCAATCTGAGTTTGTCTGGGGGTTAGCCAGGCCATCTCAAGAAAAAAACAGGACCAGGGCTGTAAACTCCAGACTCAAGAGACTACAGAGAGGCCGGGGGTGTTAACCTGGAAACACCAGAAAGCCTGATTCCTCCTCAGACAGCTATGGGGTGCATGTGTAAAGCAGTCTGCAGCCAGGCCTGCCCACTGGAATAACCTGGGAAGGTTCCTAGCTCTGGCCAGCACTCTAGGTACAGAGTTCTTCCTTTACTCTCTCCCTATAGTTTGCAAGCCTTCCTGTAGTCCACAGTAGGCGTGATTGGCCCAGCTGCATGGAGGAACTTCTAGAACAAGAACCCAGCATGTTTTGGTAGTGTTCCCCCAGAATAATTAGTGACATCTTTGCATTTGCTGTGTTCCTAGAAGGAGCCTGATCAAGACCTATGTTTTCAGGAAAGCGTCTACCTTAATGACATAATGCATGACCTGATCTTTCCCCTCTACACAGATAGGGTTGATATACTACAGAAAGCAACCCAGCTGAGGGTGTTGGAGACAGAAGTCATGTCCTCAGGCATGGAGTTCTTTCTGCCAAGGGGACCCCCCCCCCAATTTCTTTATTTACACAGAGCCAATGTGGGAGAGCAGAAGCTTTGACAACGACCATTGATTTGTATCTCTTCACAGATTTGTTGACTGGATGGTGAATTTTCAGACTCTAACCTATCTCCCTGCCAAAATAGATAGATAAATGTTATACTTACAAACTAGACAGGGTATCCTGCACTTATCTCGCAAGCACACATTTTCTTCCTAAAATTGTTTATGTCACACGGAAAAAAAAATATTAAACAATGTGGCAAAAGAAAGCTTGTACTCTGTCCAGCCAATTTCATTCACTGACGAAAGCAAAGCAGAACATAACAGCCCCCTTGTTTTGCTGTCTTTGTTTTTCATGTACTGAGTGAAATTGCATAGGAATTATAAGCAGTTAGCAAATGGTGTATAAATGACCAAAGCCAAATGACAGCTCCGTGAACAGAAGCAGGCTGGCCCTGGCTGAGACAAACTGCTTGAGTTCTGGAAAAGAATGGGGAGTCAAGTTCCATCCCTGGCACTGAAGCCAGTTCACCATTGATCTTCACTTGCCCTCACATCCGAGGCTTCCCAGAACACACACAGGGCTTTGTGACCTGCATTGCAGTGTACAGACAGAGCCTACTAAGCCAAGTGGGAGGGCTTCAGCTAAGCCAAGGCTGCTGGGAGGGCTCCTGCAACATGCCTCTCCTAGGGAGGGTATAGCTCCCCAAAGGATCTCTTTGGAGCTAGTGAACTATTGTTCCATTGTCAACCTTTGATGTCACAGGAATCATGGGAGAAGAAACAGGCTGTAGAAAATAGCCTCTTTCTCCAGTGGTGCCGATGCTGTTGACAGCTTGATCCAACAGTACTAGAAACTTAAGCAGTATGTTGCTGCCTTCAAAGGTCAGACCAACTCCATCCATCTAAACTGCCTTCTCCGCTCTCTCAATACCATCCCTTCTCCAGGCCCACTCATTATTAAGCCATTTAATAAGCTGGCTGTCCTCATGTGACTCTGTTGCTATTGTTTAGGTTCCAGGAAAGAAGACTCTTTTCACCAGAAACACACTTAGCCAGGCATTCTGAGTGCATGTGGAAGCCTGATTTGGTTGGTTGTTTAGAGAAGTATCTGTTTTCTCTAAAACCAGGGGTGCTCCTAAACGGGAACAGATGTGGAACACACCTAGGCAACCTGTCCAGAACCAGATTTGGGATTTGGTCTCAAGTCTTTTTCCTGCTCCAAGCCATTTCCCTGGAATGCACTGTGAGCATGTGGGACACATCCAAAGCAACTTCCTGCCTTGATGGTAAGACGGCTTTTCGTGATGTTTTCATGCTCTTGGGTTCATTTTGTCTGTTTTAATAGTTCACCCTGCTGGAGGGCGAGGGGGCTTCATCAAGGAATGCACACTAGAAGGGGAACTGAGAGAAGGTGCCTTTTGTACTTGTTTCTCTGGCTTTCCTTTTAAGCTGGTTTTCCCTTTGCTCAGCAAAAGGGAGAGGGGTCACAAGCCGAGAAGCTACAGGTACTGCCTCTTGGCATAACCTATTCACATCTGAACTAGGGAACCCCAATATATAGACTAGGAAATAAAATAAAATGATCCTAAAATTCTGCTAAAACTGTAGTTTTAAACTTCTGCATTTTTCCGATAGTTTTTTCTTTTAAGTATATTTTCTCCTCCTTACCTGCTAACATCAAAAAGAATCAAAAGTAAATGAACCATACGTCTGTGTTTATTATTAATAAGAGACTATACTCTATCTATCTTGTTTCAGGATGACTTGTCCCACATATTTATATTTTCAAAGTCATTAGTTCTTTTTTTTTTCCCTCCCTCCATTAAAAATATCCCAACAGGGAACTGGGCAGCTAGCTCGGCAGTTAAGAGCACTTTGTTGCTCTTGCTGCAGACCAGTTCAATTCTCAGCACCCACATAGCAACTAGCAACTGTCTACAGCTCTAGTTCCAAAGCATCTGACGCCCTCTTCGGGACTCCCAGGGCACTACACACAAGAAGTGCACATACATGCAGGCAAAACACACATACACACAAAGAATGTGTGTGTGTGCGTGCGCGTGTGTGCGTGCGTGCGTGCGTGCGTGCGTGCGTGCGTGTGCGTGTGTGTGTGTGTGTTTGCCAGGTGTCATGGTACATGCCTTTAATACTAGTGGCATGAAGAAATATCCAGCCCCAAACATCAACAATGGCAGTGCTGAGAAACCCTGGTCTATAAATATGAATGGTCCTGGGTATACAAAGCCATTCTGGATATACAAAATCATTAATAAATAATGGAGTCACTGTACCAGTGGTCACACAAATAGTACATTACAGGTACTATATACACTTGAGAGCAAAGACTAAGGAGCCAGGATTTGTAGCTGCTCCCTTTATCACAGGTTTGCCTAGCAACAGAAATGACTAGTTAGGTGCTAAAGAATGTTGCTGCCATCTAGAGGACGAGAAGAAAATTTCCTCCAAATGCCACACTCCTTATTCCAAGAGCACAAGCTGCAAGATCTCTGGCCACATGTTTTGCTTTCATAACACTAAAGAGAGAAAGGAAGAGATTGCTTAACTCCAGTCTGAGTGTATGGTATGAAACTGAGAGCCTGAGTTTCTGATAAGGACACCAAGTGTTTAATTCTGTTTTCGTGCTTAGTTGCAGTGCAGGGGGTCAACTAGTGGCCCCAGAATTCTCTTGTAAGACCTTTCTTTCTACACATCATTTTCTCCATTTCATAGCCAGACAGCAATAAGTTGTAGGCCACTCATAAACCACAGTGGTCCATTAACTTTTACCAAATTATGAACTTTTAAAAGTTAATTTAGCTCAAATAAAATGAATACAAAGAAGAACCAAGTTGGAGCTGGAGAAATGGCTCTGTGGTTAAAAACAGTTGCTCTTGCAGAACCAGGTTCAGTTCCCAGCACCCATAGGGTGGTTCACAACCTTCTGTACTGGTAGTTTCAGGCACTCTGGACTTCTAACCTCCTTGAACACCAGGCCTGC
>JANHMN010000014.1:33000529-33017514 GCA_030674055.1 Rhabdomys pumilio
TCTCTCTCTCTCTCTCTCTCTCTCTCTCTCTCTCTCTCTCTTTCTCTCTCTAAAATCCAGAGCCTTTCTGAACATCTGCAGTAAGAACGTTTGCTGTTGGGCCTCCCTAAACCCAGCTGAGGTCCTGGCTCCTGGAGTCTGCTTAGTTACTGTCTATTCATGTCTTTTCTGCTTTAAAGGTGTAGGAGCTATGATGTCTTCCTCTGCTCCACTTGTTCTGTTTTTTAATGGCCTTTTATTTCTTATCTGCAAAATTTAGTGGTCTTTTGGGAGAATGTTAAGCCAACAGATGTACTAGACTAGACAGATGTACAGCTAGAGTGAACAAGTCTCTTCACTTCATTTTTAAAATGAGGAAACAGACGACTATAGAATATAAATAACTTGCCCAAAGCTACATGATAGTGGTTAGTAGGGGAATTTAAAAAGGGGTAGGGAACCCTCTACAGTTCAGTGTTCCTTCCTCTACTTCATGCTACGTTCATGGTTAGGTCAAGCAGCCCATGTGATATGCCAAGTCTTACTCCCAGTATACATTATTATAGGATCCCCTGTACAGCAGGTCAGAGTCTGCAGTCGCAAGGTTTGTTCTAGCCTTGACAAGTACTTACATGAACAGCTTATGTGATGAGCACTGTAAAGTCTACAATGGGACATTTTATATTTCCCAGCTAATGTCTAACTGTATACCGTCATTCACACAGAATTGTGAATTTTGTCAGCTCTCATATGTAAACCAGAAACTCATCAGTCAGTATTTAGATTTTTAACGACATAGGCAAATATCCAATCTACAAACTAAGACAAATTTGCAGGCTACAGGGTGTGGCCATGGCACACAGATAAATGACCCTCAAGCTAGTTGGAAATGACTAGAACTAGGTATTTTGTGGCTTGGTGTATACTACTGCACAGCTCAGTTACAATATCTAGTTTTTGCCAGTAACCATCAGTAACTATGCCAAAAGCTTTGTTCCAGTCACTTACATGAAACTGTCACAAGCTGCCACATTTTCTTTCAGGCCCTTTCTAGAGACTACACTTAGCATCACCACACAACTCCAAGAGGAATCAAACCAGCATGGGAGCTGGAATAATGTCTGAAGACACTAATGGAATATCTCATAGCTCTGAGTAGAAAAAAAATCATTGCTTCTAGACAAATGGTTCCTCTTGTCTTGTTTCTTCACATAGACCTGTAGCAATGTATTTCCTCAAGACAATTGCATTCTGCAGAATGTAGCCACCTGTAACACAACAATATGAGTAACCCTGCCTGGCTTGTAGAATTCAAACCCTCAAGTGAAGTGAAGACACATTTGCTGCAGGGCCTTTCATCAGTTTCAATCCCTTTACAATCATTCCACTTCTTATTGCTAATCAGAGGCTCTTGTCTCACCCACAAGGTCTGCTCAGTCCCCTTCAGTCCCTCCCAAGGGTGTGTGCTCACCGCACTTCACCTGACACAGTGAGGAGGTTTGATTAGCACACTGAGCAGGCCCCTTAGTGAATAATGGGAAAAATTAAGATTGCTAATATTAATGAACTCTTGTTCCTACCATACACTTTGACAGACACTTTATAGGCATCTCATGTCAACCCAAGACAACTTTATGAGGCAGAAATGGTTATTATCTTCCTTTTATGGCATCAGAAGCTGAAACTGTAGAACGTTCTTGGTGACTCAATTTGCAAGTATAACAAGGAGGAGACAGACCTAATTTTTCCAAATTTATAAGTTGTGTTCCTAACCACGGTGATTACTATCAAACCAAACCAAAGTGGAGAAGCTTCAATTTATGTTAACAGAAAATTAAGGGCCCAAGATATTTTAAGATGTGTGATTTAAAAGTCCAATGACAATGGTCTTCAGAGTTTAAGGCTAAAAAAAGAAAAATTTATCAAAGTACAGTGGAATGTAGCTGTGAAGAGACCAGGGTCTCAAAGGCCAAACAAACAGGGGGAAAAACAGCAAAGCTTATAAGATCTCCAAAACTGTCTAATAAAATTTGGTGTTATATTTTAAGTAAATTAGATTTCAAGGTGATACTCAAATCAGAAATTGACTGACTTTGACAATACTGAGATCACTTACATAAACAACATGTAAGAGAAGCCAATGGATTTGGTTTTCAGTATGTTAGATTAGAGCTGACATGGGAATAGAGCTTATATTGGAATGTTAACATAACCTAAACAATCAACTATTTGTTTCAAAATAAATATTGGAGGGACAAGTCAACAATCGATGCCTGAACCATTAGAGTTTTAAGACGTTGTTATAGGCAATGTCAGAATTAATATGTGAGGGTAATAGATTGTAGTGATGGAGACGGCCATGTGCATAAATAATACAGAATGGAGGAAGAAAATATAATAAAGATATGAGCCAGGTGATTGGAGACTTTCAAGATGTATTTTTCCTAGCAAAACTAGAGAGGGCTTTATGGGAGAACTGGGGAGCAGCTGAGGTGGGTTTTCAATGAGTCATCAAACATCAAAGGATAGAGAAAGAGAGAGGGAGGTTCCCAGTAAGCAAAGCTTGCAGCTCTCAGAAGCAGGCTGATTAGGAATGCAGTTAGTCCACTAGGCAGAAATAGAAGGTTCTGGAGTAGGGAGGAGAAAGCATAGTAAAATGCCAGGCAGGGGAAGTAGGCTGGAGCCAGATAATGGAAGGCCTTGAAGTCTGTACAGGGAGCTTAGGCTTTGTTCTGTAGATAATTTAAGGTCATCCGAAGTTTGATCATATGTGACTCATAGGCCAATGTTTTATTTCTTTCTGTATATAAATATATTATTTTTAAATGAAGTTTTCCCTCATATTTCTTCCCAGTCCTCTACTTTATTTGGTAGCTTGTCCTTGGGTTAATGCTCCTAATTTCCCTTGCAGTTTGCATGCTCTATCCGATATTTCTAATTAACCCTTTACTAACTCAAATCTCTTCTTTTTTCTCCTTCCTAGACTCATGGCTGAAAGTCTTATCAGCATCAAACTGAGATGTCAACAAAAGAATTCTTCCTCTTTAATTTTAATCCTAAAGTCTGTTTCTGATACGCTACTCATTTGACCCAGATCCCATTTGCAATAACAAAAGGAAGAGTCTGTCAGAGTGCTTTTACCTCCATTTTCCTTTGGAGATGTCTCCTATTATACCATCTTTAGGTGTTTTCCTTCAAAGGGCTCAGCTTCACAGTAAATGGATCTGAAGAAGTAAAAATGTGTCCCCCTAGGGAGAGCCTTCCTGCTTCAGACCTGAAAAGTGCCCAAATGTGAGAATGTTAGTTTAAGTGCCTATTCCAGTGTTTTTCAGTCCAGTCCAGCCAATGAGAGAGACAGAGACAGAGACAGAGACAGAGACAGAGACAGAGACAGAGACAGAGACAGGCAGAGGGAGGCAGAGGGAGACAGAGAGACAGAGAGACAGAGAGAGACAGAGACAGACAGACAGACAGACAGACAGACAGACAGACAGACAGACAGACAGAGATTTCAAGGAGTGAGATTCCTGGTGTTTGCCCACAAAGTGGCAAAAGAAATAGTTCACCAAAACCAGTCAAATTTAATTATAATCTTAGGAATTTTACTTTAGTTGTTAGCTAAAATTCCTTTTGGTGACATGAACCCATCCTCAATGTCCCATCCTCATTGTCCCATCCTCAATAAAATAAAGAAAATGGACCTTCTCTCCTTCCTGTGTGACTATCATCTGAATTATATTATATTATATTATATTAATTATATTATATTATATTTATTATATTATATTATATTATATTATATTATATTTCTCTTTAACCCTTAGAGACTAAATGTTATATCTGGGCATTTTTCACATGATTAAAAAGCTCTATTAATATTTTTACTGTCTCTGTTTGTTTCTGTCTCTCTCTTTCTCTCTCTGTCTCTCTCTCTCTCTCTCATTGAATGGACTATTTAATATTTAACAAAAAGCTCTGTTTAATATTTGACATCTTGCTCTTTTAAACATCAAATTATCCCCCAACAGCTATCCCCACTCATCCCTCCCATCCTCACCTTCCCTTGATCACACATTCCTCTTTAACTTCTCAGAACACATTCATAAATGACATGAACAGGAGTTGGGAACAATGCAGCAAGGAGTGGGGACACTCGTTCCCATGGTTACTTGATGTCCTAATGTTTAAGAGAAATAGGAATTCGAAACCTCCATGGATTTTGTACATATTTAAAATGTCAAATTAGAAATGTTTTTAGAACATCACCTAGACCCAAGCTGCCATGGAGGAACCCCAGTCTGCATGCTGCGTACTCAACCACCTGACTGCAGAGAGCAATCCAGAATCGGCACCACATGCTGGTACTGTCTTTTTATACGGTCTTTTTACTGTCTCCTGGCTTTGGTGACAAAAGGAAAGGAAAGGATGCTTCAGCAGGTAGGTCCACTTCCTCTTTGAGTTCTGTTTGCCTTTTCTCTGAACCCTCCACCAGACAGCCACCTGCCCACTCACCTATCCCTGTCAACAGATTATAGACTGCCTTGATATAAACAAATGAGAACTAAGTAAGTCATCAGGGGAGTTAACAGTTCCAGATACCTGAAGCAGTTTCCTGCCTGTGTCTCCTTAAGTCCCAGGAAAATCGCATCCTTAGGAAAACAAACAACAGAGAAAGGAAGTCCCACAACAGAACATTGACTCAGACCATGTCAACCACGGTTTTCCCCCTGGAAGTAAAGTAGAGTAGACAGCTTCCTAAACTGAGTTAGCTTTCTCATCCTGTGTTGTCTGTCTTCTGAGTCCTTTACCCAGAACAGCGCATGTCCATAGCCTCAGAACACTCTGTACAAGAAGAAAGAAAGGCTGTGTGTGCCAGTCCGTGACAACCCCAGTCCTGTTCTGTCAATCCTTGAGCGACTGGTTGACATACATGAAAATGTGCAAAAAATTGTGTGTGACACTATGAGGTCACCAAGCCAGCCAAGTTCATCAGAATGAAAAATAATTACAGACCACTAGAAGCTACAGACATACTATTTTTGGTTTGGGTGTCTTCTGATAGACCAGATGGATTAAATTCACCTGTAAAGGCCCAGGAGCCCCACTCACCTATCTAGATGAATGCACAGAATTGGAGATCTCCAAACCCTCCAGGATATGACTCAGAGTACACTGTGTGTGTTCCCCCAGCTCTTGGTTGAGTTATCCCTGAGTCCAGCTTACCTTCTTCAGTGGTGGATTATTGGAACCTTTCTCCTCATCGGGATTTCTTCTCTTCATGTTTGAACCACTTGACTTTAGTGGTTATCTATCTTGATTGGCTTCTACATTTGACGTGCTTTAGAGACCTTTCTACTTATTCAATTATCCCAGCAGCTTGTCGGCTCATCTCATTTCTTAAATCAGAGTCTCTGGCCTCTTCTAGCCTCCTTACTTGAGTAATCATGGTAAATACGGATGGCCTAAAACAGTGTCATTCGGGCTGTGAAAGCTGACACTACTTCCCGTGTGACTGTGATGAAAAGATGCATTTGTTTTCCTGATTTAGGTTTTGCTACCTAATGGCCTATTGCCTACATCACTGCTTCTTGGGAACTCAATCCCACATTCTTTTCTTGTTTTAGATGAGAGACTTGTCTCTTGTAAACAGCTCTTTCAATTCAGGCATCAACACACCACCTTTCCCCTTCTGTTTTGAGAGGAGGGTATCATTGTATTATAAGAATATTGAAATGGTATCTGGACACTTTGAGGTAACCCCTCCCAACAGAAAATGCAAAACCTTTCCAAGAGCAGGTACTAACTACTTCTGACACTAGGGAATATCCAGACGTCCTGTGGCATTTCTTTTAACCTTTGACTGAGCTGTGGGACTGGCCTCACTTGGCTCAAATCCTAAGAGTGACACTATCCTTCTGGTCAATTCAATCTTTCAACCAGTGTTCATTCCATCTCAAGATGGGTGACTACACGTACTTTCCATACAAGTTGCCATGACACCTAAAGAAATAATGTGTGCACAAGGAGCATTTAGCTTGAAGACTAACACACTCTCGATGTTCTCAGTCTCCCTCCGCCTTACAGCTCAGGGTTTATCTCTGTCTTCATTAGTATGCAGGACCCATCAGTATTGGGTGGCATTTTGCAACTATAGATATTTCCCATTGCACAATCTTTCCCCACAATTGTTCTCCCTTGTCCTTAAAACCAAAACATCTTCAAGGGTTCTGCACAAGCAAATCTATTCTCCCTCTTCACACCCTTATTTACAGATCAAATGCTACTCAGTGACATGCTTTTAAAATAATAAATAGCACTGTAAACCCCATATTTGGCCCTTTTATACCATAGGGAAGTCCCACTGCCTAGCAGAATGAGAAATGGTACTGTTCACAGATGGTGAGCTAGTTCGGGATGAGGGCTGGGAGCTACAGTTGCCTGTGCTATGAAACCCATGCTTACGTTATTTTCCTTCCTAAAACAAACACTCTTTCCCCACCTGGCCATGCCAGCATCAGTAGAGAAGAAAGCTAGGCTTCATTTGGTGATAGGTTTGCTGTATTTAAATCATTTCCATCTGACCTTTTTAAAACAAAGATCTGTATATTAAAGCAAGTAATCAGAATATCGCTATAAACTTTTAATTATTATTGATGGGTATATCATCTAAAGAGAATTATCAAAGTATTATATTAAAGGCTTCTCCAGAATGAATGTTTATAGTTCAAATGATGTCATGCATTTGGTCAACATGAAATGTAAACATGAGAGTGTTTAGCCATGAATAATGAGACTTTTAACTTGTAAAAGTGGGTCAGCCATATAAGTCGATTAATGAAGATGAGACTGTAATAAAGATTTGTACTAGCTTCCCTTCCTGGTTTCTGTTAGACGCTTTATACATCTCTATCAAGAGCAAGTACTGTGGAGGGAAACTGTCCAGGCTATTAACACACATATAAAACTGACCAAGGAAAGAGTGCAGGAGAAAAGGGAAGGATGGTGTGAGGGTCAGAGAGGAAGGCAGCTGACCTCAATATTCTAAGTTGGTGGTGGCCAGCAGGGACTTCATTAAAACTCCAGGCCTCCGTAGTCCAGTTAAAGAGGTGAGTCTACACGGGAGATAGTCATTAGATATGGCCTCCTGGGGCTCCCCAGAAGAGCTCAGAAAACACAGGAAATGCAAATGATCACCAGAGTCTTGCATGTTCCATCCTGCTTATTAAAGTCCAGCACAACCTCCTCTGAGCTTTGTAGCATGACCTAGTTCCAAATAGTTCTCATGCCTGTGGCATTGTCTTCATTTGCCACTGGTAGCCGCCTGTCCTGTGTGTGAGACACCCCAGAGGTCACACTCCTTGAGCCTCTCCTTACTCTCGCCCTAACCACAGGTTCACTCCATCTCTGTGTCTCCCTGTCCCTTGTCTATACCTATCTGCCATATTGCACTCTTGTGTATCTGAGAGCGACAGTCAAAATCTTTGACAACTGGTCAGCAATAGCAGGGCACAAGCCACCACTCCATGAGAGTGTGGAGTGGTCACCTGTCAGCCTGAGGGAAGGTGTAAATCTATCAAAGAATTGGCAATGCCAAATGCATGGAAGAAGCCTAATCAATATTTATTGGTAGAATAAATTGTCTTAGGTGATTCTGCAAAGGGATTGCTTTCTGTTTACAGTTGTATTGTTTTCCCATTGACACAGCTCACAGTCCTTAAATATAGTGGGCATACCTGCCCCATAGTCTTGGTTTGTATAACACACAAAGTTAAAATACAGCACATATGTATATGTGTATGTGTATATGTATGTGTATATGTATATATAGAGAGATCGTTATATAGATATATAGATCGTTATATAGATATATAGATAGTTATATAGATATATAATTATATAATATATATTTATAATTAAAATCATATATCTGTATATATACAGATACATACAGATATATATATACAGATATATATACACATATATATACAGATATATACATATGTATGTGTATATATATATATATATATATATATATATATATATATATATAAAATTTTAATTATAAAGGTCCTAATAGATTTAGGCAATCAAAAATCTATATTCTCTAGTTTATTATAAACCTAGTGCCATTGGGAATAGCATTCCCCAGCCTAGAAACCCATCTTCCCATATTTCACTAACATAAATTTGAGCCAAGTTTTCCAAATTTAACCCACCCAAGAGATGACATCTTAAAATAGCCGTTGTTTTGTGAGAATATTGTGGTTTTGTTTCCTCTGTTGAAACGGGGACTCTCCATGTACATAGCCCTGGCTGGCCTGAGATTCAGTTCTCCTGTCTCAGCCTCCTGAGTGTTAGATTACAAGGTACACATAGCTGCACCTGGCTCGAATAGCTGCTGAATTAGAATATGACCTCTTGTGTTATTGAGATTTAATTAAAATGTCAAAAGCTTGTTTTAAGGACACACAATTAATGAAATTTTCTCTGAGGACGCCAAACACTAAAATAGAAGCTATCTACCAAATCATACCACAGACTCACTCGCGATGCAGTGTTATGTAAGCTCTATAATAGTAACCTTCATTCTGAAGGCAATTTCTGAGGACAATCTAGGGTGCAAGGATGCGCCTGGTACCATGTAGGATTCTCTGCTGGCATTCTAATACCATGAGTTTGTATTATACTCTAGACTGGAATTCATAATTCATTAATAGAGGCTGTGAAAAATACAATATATTTTGCTCATTTTTAGGATGCACATATGGTGTGTTGTGGAGATTTTAAAAAAGAGAAAGACATTCCCAGAAGCAACATTCAATATTCTATAGCCATAAAATATTACAATAATGGAAAGCTTTGTTGTACTGCCTATAAAAGGAAGTTGCATAAAGCCATCCAGGTTAGGGACTCAGTTCTTCAGTACTCAAAGGAGGAATTTTTCAGTTATACAAAAGATTAAAAGGAAGGTTGATCCTGGTGTGATCCAAAGCAAGACCTTAAGTCTTGTACTCAGACACACTTCCTGCCATGTCTGATTTTCAGCAGGAAGGTTTTGAGGATACATTAAAGACCCAGAGAAAGGTAATTCTGCTCCAAACTGAACAACAAGAAAAGAGAGCCAGACACTCACAACATGCTGCTGTCATGACTATCCAAGAGGCTTGCTGGGAAAAAAAAACACACACACACAGGTTTGTGCTCGTCACATTTGAAGCTGAAGGTGTATTTCTACTCAACAATGAGGAGTTGTTGGCTTCACTTATGGAGTGAAGTTTTGGGGTGAGTGAAAGAATAAATGAACCAAAACGGAAGGTGACTTTGGAGACCTCAAATGTGGATATGAAAAAAATCACTTTGCTTTAGAAGAACTGACAAAGAAGTTTTTTTTTAACTTTTTATTGATTCTTTGTGAGTTTCATATCATGCACCCCAGTTCCACTCATCTCTGTCCCCTCATATTCACCCTTGCCCTTGCAATTCCCTCACCCAAAAAAAACATACCCACAAACAAAATTAAACAAAACAAAGCATAGGAAACACTTGTCATGGAAGCTGTAGTGTATCCCACAGAATATCCCTCTGTCTCCACATCTTCACTAATGAATGATCATTGCAATGAGTCACTGGTCTGGTTGGAGGTCTCCAACTTCTGTGACTCCTCAATATTGGCTCCTCACTGGGACTCCTCAGAGCTGGTTCACCCACACTGACATCTCCAGAGACATCTCCACTATGCTGCCCAATCAAAGAGCAGGGCCCTTTCTCCCAAGGGCTGCAGACAGTGAGAGGATAAGCCAGGTCTCCCACTCTCATGATCCCTGGGTCAGCTTTCCCAACTGCCCCAGGTAGTGAGGGGGGAGGAGGTAGAGAGACAAAGAAATCATTATCGTACTCACCAGACACATTTGGGACATGAAGTCATGAAAAATAGTAACTGATGGTTTCTCAGTTCCTCCTGTCCTATGATCCATCATGACACACATTTACCAAGCTGTCTGTATTTCTATACTAAACATTAAATTCAAATAAACTTTCTCCAAAATGGTCAGTATAATATATCTTTAAATGAGAGGAGAGTAGTACTGTAAAGTTAACAACTACAATTGGGCTGGATGTCATAATAAAAATATATGCATCTTGCATAATGAAATATACGCATTTTGGTTGTTCAAAAAATCAATATATAACAAAATATATAATTTAAAATTTTATCTTATTTAATTTGTTTATTGTTGCATAGCTCAACTGTTTTATAAAATTTTATTGTGAATAAGATTCTCACAATTTGTATTTTAAAAATAATCACTCAAAAACATTGGCATTTTGCCTTTGTGCAATGAACATTGTCTCAGTAAACCTATGAACAATGTCAATGCATAATAATAAATTTGGTTATTAGAAAATATAAATAATATAGTGTAGTTATTAGATAGTATGTCAGAAAAATATATAGTGGTTTATTTTATTGATCACTCTATTGCTTTTACTTGTGCCTGGTGGATTTGAAGTCAATTAAATAGCTCTACATTTTTCATGGCACAAAGTACATTCTGATTAAAGCCATTAGGCCACCCGAGGCCACTCATTATTTTCTTTCATTAAAACAGTTTCTATCATGATGACATCTTCTAGTAATGGGAAAGAAAAACTTTAAAAAGTAAAGACAGAATCAGACCCTTCAAATGAATAATATATCAGTACTGGCAAGTCAAAGCTAAGCCGAGTCAGAGCGCATGCTCAAGCGGAGCGGTCCTCCACGCATGCTCAAGAAGAGTGGTCCTCTGTGTAGGGGCACGGACTCCCATCTCTAGCTCTCTCGTCTTGTGGTTACATTCCCTCTGCATCACATAGTAATCTAGAGACCTCTCCAAGCAGACCGGCAGCAGTGTGTGGGATACCTAATTATAGCACCCTGAGATTTAGCCACTTGGTAGCCAGTTTTCTCTTTATGAAAAAAGGCCTGCTAATGATTTCTGTAATTATCATCATTATTAGTACCTCAAAGGTAGCCCCACCCAGAAATGCTGGGAACTGGTGGGATAGGACATGGGTGGAGTCAGTTCCTTTAAATACCGGTGCTCGAGGTCCTGGCTCTCTTCTCTAAGGACAGTTCGGAAGTGTTCTGAGTATCCATTCTCTGTCTTACGCATCATAGTCTAGAACTCACTTCTATTTAACTTCTGTTCACCCATCTGGAAGAGCCCAACCAGCAACCATGGTTGATGATGAGCTGACTGCCTTGGTAGTAGATAATGGGTCAGGGATGTGCAAGGCAGGTTTTGGGGGTGACGATGCCCCCCGTGCTGTGTTCCCCTCCATGGTAGGGCGTCCACGACATCAGGGGGTCATGGTGGGCATGGGCCAGAAGGACTGTTATGTGGGAGATGAGGCCCAGAGCAAGCGAGGCATCTTGACCCTGAAGTATCCCATTGAGCACGGAGTCGTCACCAACTGGGATGATATGGAGAAGATATGGTACCATACTTTCTACAACGAGCTCCGCGTAGCGCCGGATGAGCACCCTATTCTTCTCACCGAGGCACCCCTCAACCCCAAAATCAACCGAGAAAAGATGACTCAGATAATGTTCGAGGCTTTCAACACACCTGCCATGTATGTGGCTATCCAAGCCGTGCTGTCCCTCTATGCTTCGGGAAGGACTACAGGTATCGTGATGGATTCTGGGGACGGGGTCACTCACACTGTACCTATCTATGAAGGTTATGCTCTGCCTCATGCCATTCTACGACTAGATCTGGCAGGCAGAGACCTGACTGATTACCTCATGAAGATCCTGACAGAACGAGGCTATAACTTCACCACCACAGCTGAGAGGGAGATCGTGCGGGATGTCAAAGAAAAGCTATGCTACGTGGCCCTGGACTTTGAGCAGGAGATGGTCACTGCAGCTGCTTCATCTTCACTTGAGAGAAGCTATGAGCTCCCCGATGGGCAGGTGATCACCATCGGGAATGAACGCTTTCGATGCCCAGAAGCCATTTTCCAGCCTTCCTTTCTAGGCATTGAATCCAGAGGGATCCATGAGGCAACCTTCAATTCTATCATGAAGTGTGATGTAGATATTCGTAAGGATTTATATGCCAACACTGTGCTGTCTGGAGGTAGTACCATGTACCCAGGCATTGCCGACAGGATGCAGAAGGAAATTGTAACCTTGGCACCAAGCACCATGAAAATTAAGATCATAGCTCCCCCAGAACGCAAGTATTCCGTTTGGATTGGGGGCTCCATCCTCGCCAGCCTATCCACATTCCAGCAGATGTGGATCAGTAAGCAGGACTACGATGAAGCTGGTCCTCCTATTGTTCATAGAAAATGCTTCTAAATGAACTACCGTGTCCCTTTTCCTAGGTCATAATGATGGTACCCCACCTCACCCAGGAAAATTAAGGTAAATCATTTACTTCATATTGAGTATACAAGCCAGGAAATCTATGTCTCCATCCAAGTATCCAGGGCTATGACACAGCTAAGCACCATGATTTTTATCAGCTGGGGGAAATCTGATTTCATATTCTGTTTTCTATGCCTGTAGGGCTCAAAGAAATGTGGGCTTGCCTACATGAAAATATGTGACAAGGAGTAAGATCATGAGAATGTAATTTCAGGCTGAATAACTGCAGTGTGCAAGCTTTAAATCTAGTTCTTGCTAGATCAACAACACTCTACAAATCTGCAACACAAAAGTTTAGCAACTGTGTCTTACTACATCTCTTTATTTATTTACTTCTTTCTACGGATATAACTAATTACACAGGTCAGCCATCTATATCCACATACACATCAGGAAAGTAAAATGTTACATCTTAAAACGTAATAATGTACTTGGCTGACTGAGCAGCTTACGGGACTGTTTTAGCAACTCTGTATTCCAAGGAATTGCCTTATCACACAAGCCTAACTAAATAGTTACCATTCAATTAGTGTATGTAAATCAAGTAAAGTTTTAAGCCAACGTGGAGTTCTGTTGATCAAGTATATCACAATGACTTAGTTACTGGACGTCATCAGACTCTCGAAACAGCAAACCTACAGATGATGCCTAGCTGTTTACACAGAAAGGTTATATCAAGTTAATTTTGTTCTGCCATGGGGTGACAAGAATAATTTTATTTGTGTCTCTCAGCCTAATAATGTATCTTGAGTAATATCTGTTGGCCTTGATTCTGGATCTTCCTCTTATGCAAGGATGTCACCATGGGAAATATAGCACCAGCATCTTTGCAAGAAATAAATAGTAGTAGTAGAAGCTCAATACCCTCAAGCGTGTTCTTGAAAAGATTTTGTTGTAGTTCTTTATTTTATTACATCCAATGACGGGCAACAGAGACACTTGTTTACGCATGTGTCTCTGAGGTAACAGCATCTCAAAAAAACATAGCAGTGTTTCATCCCTACAGTGTTTGAGATGATTTAATGAACCCAGTGGTGATTTAACAACAATCTTTTAGTATAACCGTATCTGTTTCCATCTAGGCTGTGATTTCTGATTATTTGGTTATCAGGGTAATTCATAATTTTTCATGTTTTTATCTAAAAAGTTAAGATATTTATTTGCTTATTTGGTTATGAGACACTGTTAGACATGTGGGAGGGAGGAATCTCTTTCATATTAGTTTGGAAACTTCTTGTGTTTAAACATGTGAATTTGAAATCTATAACCAATTTTGATTAAGATGGAACTTATTTCCAAATAATTTGATTATTCCCTATTTCCTTTATCAGTTGGTGTAATTGTTTAATCTGCAAAGGCACTTTATTTTACAAAGCTTGCTTTTCATTTAATTTCATTAAAGTAAAATGACAACATGATTACGTTTTGGATTTCCTGTTATTTCCTTCGCTCCTTCCCACAAGAGAGTGATTCAGAGAGCATCAGTCTCCCTGTGTGTGCCCTGCTCCTCCTCCTGTTACTCATATGCAGCCTGCACCTCCGACATTCGGTCCTGGAAAGCTAAAAGTCATTTTTTAAATAGTTAGTCAGATAAGTTTATAAACTCCTCCTAATACTAAGGTTTAGTGGGCGACCCAGTAATTAAGTTAGAGGTAATGGCAGCATAATGACTTCCTGGATTTGTTGTTATGATGCTTCTCGTCTACAGGGTGAGTAGTTCTCACAACGATTCTGACCTATATTCTGAATTACTAGGAAAAGGGGGAAAATATAAAACCTGTGTCTCCAACCACGGAAAGTTTACAGGACAGATGAGGTAAACTCTCGAGAGAGTAAGCCACAGAACTCTAACTTGGAACATGTTAACCCTGTAAGGCAAACAGCGGTGTAAACCTCAGGTCATTGGGTAGGCTCTGCATGTGCACTGATTACTTGATTGATGAGTTTAATCAGGGCTCAGCCCAACTCAGAGCTTTACAATTTGGAATCAATGTCGTGTGCTTAACTAATACAATTGGAGCGTTACTCACCAGTGGCTCGCCATCAGCTCATCAGCCAAATTACTCAGAGAACCTTTGACAAATATAGATTTCTGAGCCCTACACTCAGAAATTCTGACTCAGTAGTAGGGTGAAGACTCGGGGTCCCAGCGTGCAAGCAAATAGAAGAATTGCCTCTCGAAAGAACCCAGAATTTAAAGCACATTGCAGATGCAAAGATGAGAAAGAACTGTGGACACCCGAACTACCCATCTTCCTGGTAAGATTGGAAGCAGCAAGGCAGTGTCCTCCCGGTGACCTAGTGACACAGCACAGAGCAAGGCTTTTACCTTCCCCCATGCCGTATCCTGAATGACAGCTGCAGCTGATGCTCTGAGTTTCCCCAGACAGCAATTCCCCCAGTCATAGGGACCGCTTTCCTAAAAACAAGCCAGACATGAAGCTTCCTTGACATGTAGATATGCTCATTTTGAATACCCCCGACTGGATGTGGCAGAAACTGAAAAGAAAACATGGGGTCTTTAAGGTTAAGTTCAAGTGTCACCTTCTTTAGAGGAACCTTTTGTAGACAAAGTAATTGTGACAAATTTCCTCTGTTCTGTTCCTAACCCATTGTTGATATGCAAGCAATGCAATGTGACAAACACTTTCCAGGCATATGTCCACACTCCCATAAACACCACCAAAAGGCACCTGGAGGACAGAAACACAGAAGGTGTCTAGTCTCTGAATTTTCCTAGTGCTGACCACACTGTACAATACAGCACTCGTGGCTCGAATGACTGACTCTGCTGAACTCTGCACACTTCACATACAGATTGCTGGATCCGCTGACCTGAGCTCCCTCTGCACTCCCTCTGAGGCCCATTCTCTGTCCTCTCTTCCCCTCTTCCCATTCCTTTCCCCTTAACTGCTCTTCGGCATGAGAGACTAGATATTCAACTGCCTTTTGCTTGCCGGTAAGTTTTGATTGACCAAACAATGAGTCAACATTCTCTTCAAAACTATGTGCTAGTCACATGGCTGCTAAGATAGAAGGGGAACAAAGGAAGGAAGGAAGGACTCGGAGAAGAAAAAGGGAAAAAGTGAGGAGAAGAGACTAAGGAAAAGGAAGGAAGGAGAATGGAGAGAGAGAAGAAGGGGAGGGAGAAAGGACATCCATCGTTCATTGAGTGCAGTGGTACTTTTAGCTCTTTTAATGCATTTGTATTCTTGCTGACAGTTTCCTTTGGTTTTGCTGTTGTTGTTTCTGTTTTGGTTTTGGTTTGGGATTTTGTTGCCCCCAATTATCCCAGAGTTGAGAGCTTCAGGTATCCAACTGTAGTAACTCAAACACTGTAAAGCCTTGAAAAGTACTTGTGGGAGACTTATTTGTAGCCTCCTTCAGGTTTATAAAACATTCCATTCTAAGATGTTTGAAGCTAAGAACTAAACACTTGGCTCTCCCAATACTGCTGCCAGATGTTGCTAAGCACAGTGGGAATGACTTTAAGGACACGGACACACATGCATGCACACATGAGGAACCATCAAAACCAACGGACACCTTAACACTTCCTTTTTAAATATAAAAGAAACTGTCTAAACTATAATCATCATTTTTTTAAAATGGTGAAAATTCTACAGCTTTCTTGCGTGTCCTATCTTGTTTTCTCCAGCCTATTAAAAATCTGCCTTCCCAAGTAGCTGATGTTTTTAACTTATAAATGGGAGTGTCAATAAAATGTGATGGTAAGATGTTTTGTCTAGATGATACCCCCTCATCCATATTTGCAAATCCAGTCTATCAGCATTTATCTCTTCTTTGTGTACTGAGCACATGAGCACTTGATAGTCTTATTTAAAGTAAACGGGAAGCATGTACGTAAACACCTCATTATTCTCTCTAGCTTTGGGAATAATGTAGGCATGTGACCATGCACAACCCTTGTGACACTGTATCTGGTGAGGAAGGAAACAGACGCACAAGCAGAATGAGAAAGATTAGAGTTCTCACTGAGATACCCTTCGTGGTCATGTGGCGTCAAGAAAAGCTCTTCTTGGCTGTGTTATGGCTTGGGAGCGAAGCAAGGAAGGTGAGGCTGCAGTACCGCATCTTAACTCCCTAGCCCCGTCTCCCACTTTCCCACGCTGCATGTTCCCCGGGGAGCCCCTCAGAGGAAGAGCCACATGTCACCTCTGCCACTGCAGATTGGAAAAAAACATAGACTACTCACAAATAAATAAATGGGAGTATGTTGTTATGTTACAAATTTTTTTTATTTACTAAAATGGCAATGGGCTAGAATTGGCCAATCTGCAATAGTTTAAAGAAAGAAAAATTTTACACGTGAAAATTTTAATTCAATTCAGAGCCTGCTTATTACTTACTGTTCTTATACTTGAAGTTTTCACAGGGTTGGAGAGTAAGGACAAGGCCTAGAGGGTGCTTTGAAGTATTTCTGGAACAACTGTGTGTAGAAGTAAAACTGTGCATGTGGATGGAGCACTAAGGCTCAGTGAGGTGTCCTTTCCTTGATGAGGTATCCCAAACATATCACCACCATACCACACAACACACATGCACACACTCATACACACCCATACAC
>JANHMN010000014.1:33022268-33069610 GCA_030674055.1 Rhabdomys pumilio
GAGAAAAGAAGAAGAGGAAGAAAAGAAGAAGTATTTTCCTCTTTGCTAGAGTTTAGCTTCAGAGTGAAAACATTCCCCTGTTGCCCTGTCCCCATCCATGTACTCCTCAGTCCAGAGCCCTTCTGGCTCTGTGTTTGCCCTCTGACCTCACAGAGAAGCCTGACTTCCTCTGAAATGGCAGTTTCCATGTAGTAGACGGTCTGCATGTAGGTGAATGTTAGGGGTAGTCTCAGAGTCTTACTAACCAGAATCCAGACCCTGGCTCTGTCCTTAACTTTTAAATAGCTTTTTCTGTGTTTGCTTCTAAACCTGGAAGTAGAAATAATACTATCGACTTCATAGTACATATACTAGAGAGACATAAGAAGTTATATTTGGTTTGGTTTGGTTTGGTTTGGTTTGGTTTGGTTTGGTTTGGTTTGGTTTGGTTTGGTTTGGTTTGAGGAGTGGTGGTGGTTGTGTTTTAATAAAAAATAAATAAAGAACAACAAAAACAAAATTCCAGAGGCATTTCTGGAGAGATTTCACTAGACATGCATGTCTCTGGGGATGGACCCAAGCCCTTGCACGTGCTAAGCAGGCACTTTACCACTGAGCTACATCCCAAATCCTGTTTGTTAGTCTGTGGTTGGGGGTGGGGGAGGTATGTTTGTGTAAAATACAATGAAAAGTTTAATGAAAAAAATCATCTTGGGCTGGAGAGATGGCTCAGTGGTTAAGAGCACCATCTGCTCTTCCAGAGGTCCTAAGTTCATTTCCCAGCAACCACATGGTGGCTCATAACCATCTGTAATAAGATCTGAAGCCCTCTTCTGGCATGTCTGAAGACAGCAGCAGTGTACTCACATACAGAAAATAAATAAATCTTTTTTTTAAAAATTCATCTTAGTATATTTGAGACTGCCACAGAAGAGGAGAGGAGAAGAGCAAAGGAGGCTGGGGGTGGGGAGAGCTGGAGACACGGAAGAGAGGGGAGAGAAAAATAGGGAAGACAATGAGCACCTTAAAATTTTTTTATTTTATTTTATTTTATTTTATTTTATTTTATTTTATTTTGTTATTGTGATGATGATGATGATGATGATGAAGATGATGATGATTTTGCAGTGCTTTGGATCAAACCCAAAGACTAGGCTGCACCTACCACCTACCATTCCATCCCAAAACCATATCCCATCTTGGGAATAAATAATATTATCCCCCCAATCCCAGAGGGTTCCAAGGAAAAAGAAGGGAAAGCTTGAAGCCTAAAGTAGCCTCAAGTGTTTAAAGTCTTAACTGAAGCCAATACATGACCTTTCTCAGGCTCCAAGGATTGGTTCGGTACTGTGTTGGCTTCAGACTACTCTTAGTTTCTTCTTCCAATTCCAAAAACATCATTTAGCACTTCTCATAATGATGTGCCCCAGACGCCCTCAAAGAGAGAAAACTGCTTCTTTCGCTGAAGGGGTCACTAACTAGGTAAGGTGAGGCACATACAAAAGAAGTGGGGACATCAGACTCACCATACCCAGTCCTAGAAGGAAGAAGAAAGGACCATGGTGGTCCAGAGGCTGAGACAAGGCAGCAAAATGCTAGAATGGGAAAATGGCACTCAAGGTGATGGTGATGTGCAGGGATGGAAATATGGAGGCCAGCCTGATACCCACTCTAATAATACCCTCTGCCTTGTAGCTGCCACCCCCACACCCTCTGCCAGCCCAGATCCAACAAGGCCTCTTGTGTTTTACTAGATTTTAATATGCCTGCACTTCAGAGCCTTCTCTGACTTGTTCTTTAAAAAATAAAAAATAAAAAACAGTTTTACAGATCACCAGCAGAATATAAGCCACATATCACAGGACAACCCCAGACTCCAACCCTCCCGTGTCTTTCTCCCCTACCATTCCTAATACTTTCTTCCTTCCTTCCTCCTTCCTTTCTTTTTTCTTCCTTCCTTCCCTCCTTCCTTCCTTCTTCCTCCTTCCTTCTCATTCTTATTTCTAAGCTTCTCAAGGCAGAATAATCCCTAAAATAGAACATGAACTTGGAAGTTAGAAACCCAAGCTACAACCTGCTACATACTGCAATGTAGCATTTCACCACTCTGAGCTCGCAGTTCCTCCTTCACAAAATGTAGCTAAAATTCTACATTCCAGGGCTGGGCTTTACATAATCATTATAAATATACCAACATAATAAGGGTGACTAAGATGTGCTTATGGTTGGACATCGTTCTGTCAGCCTCTTCTACCTTCATACCCAACCACAACCTTTAAACCAAACTTGACAATGAGCCACAGGAAAACCCTACCAGGAGATAATATATGGTCCCTCCACTGGGACTCACTCGAAGTAAAGAATCTACTTTCTATTTCAGGGTTTTGCACGATACGTTTGCTCCTCTTACCACAAGAACATTTTGTTTTCGACCAGTTTGCTTATGTTCTGGATCTGTTTATATTTGTACAATCACTAGTGTGTTTCTATTTCCTATTTATTCCTCCTCTGAAATCAATCTAACTTAAGTGACTATCACGTGTGCAGAGAGGAAAGGCTATAACCAAATCCTGTTTCACTTTGTTTATACAGTGCCTGGGCCGGTGCATGAAGGAAAAACAGTAAGCAGAGCACTCAGCCAACACAAGGAAACTCTAATTCAATCCTCTTCTGAAGTTTCCACAGGCCCGAGTTCCAACGGACCATGGGCGGTCACAATAGTCAATGCCATCTTTAAACCAGAAAACCAAGCGTGGACAGGTGGTGAGGCCCATCTTCTGCTGCCTATGTGTTTCTCTCCATCTTCCGTCCTTCAATCCTCCCTTCTCACCCCACCACAGATTTCTATTTCTTCTCTCTAAATTTGCCCTCTCAGAGCAGAGTACAGCATAGCATGGTGACAACTTGAACTAGAAATCTGAAAGCTGCCTGCTCTGGTGCTTAGAGACCTTGGAGCTGGAATTTCTATCCATTTCCCCAAAGAACAAAGTGAGGGGCTCAGCACTGGGCCAGGAAGACATGGTTCCTGCCTTCCTTGTTCTCTAGAACAGTTATGGGCATCAACAAGTAAATGGGTCTATTTCTCCACTGCATTAGATTTATAGTCTTTAAAATTATTTCACAACACCTCTATTTGATGGGGCATGCCTCACAGGAAAGGCAACAGAAAACAAACACTTCTAGAAGAATTTTGTTAAGTGGAATATTCTCTAATGACACAATTTTTTTTCCTTGATTTTATAGGAAAAAAAATGTTAAAAACTTAAAAATATGCCATATGGCAGGAAGGGGTTAAAAAATCAAAGTCAGCCTTGACTCGTGACCAGAGCAAACACTGCAGCATGCTGCTGTGCTGTGGCATGCTGCTTTGCAGGAAGCTGGAGCTGCAAACCATCGCCAACACAGATGCCTTTGTCCTAGGCTTTGGGCAGTGCTCATACTGTGTCCCTAGAGTTACCTTCTTTGTTCCTTCTTGGCGCTCTCATCAGTGTGAAACACATCCAGACAGAAGATCTGGGAGACAAGCACTGGGGGATAAGACTTTTTCAGTTGGGGGGGGGGACCCTCCTAAAGCTTGGCCCTCTTTGTGTCCCATCTCCAAGAGCTTCCTGCTATGAAATTTGTATGGAGCCAGCACTGTTCAAGTTAAAAATCCCTTCACACCAACTCTGAATAAATGGCTCCATCGTTACAGTAAAACCCATGGGACAAGATCTCATCTTCCAAAGGTGTGATGCGCACAGCACAGCACACCCACTGTTACAGGCATGCATCTTGAGGCTCTACAAATTAAGAAGATGCTGCCAAGTACAATTTATGTTACAGAAAACTGTTAAATTCAAAGTTATTGTGGCTTATCCTACACTTGAGAGCAGAAGTGAGCGACGTGCCGTACCATGGCCTCTTCAATAAAAGACAATGTTTTCCTGCCTTTCTGTGCCAGTGACTGATCAAAGGGGAAGGGAGACTTTGGAAATAGTCAGCATCATGACTTTAGAAGCATCAAAACCAAAGATAGATGCTTCCAAACCCTGTGTTCTCAGGATGTACCCCAGTGTTGCTTTCCTCTGGCAGAACTGGAGAGGTCAGCATACAAAAAAATCTTCTCAGGCTCAAGAACAAGAGACTAAGAGCATGCCATAGTGCAAAAGTCCTGTCAAATGAGACTCACCTCTGAAACACACCAGAAAGGACATGGAGGAGAGTGTGGATTTCAAACAACAGACAAAGGTGATTGGATAATGTATCTTGGAAGACTCCCCACTCCAACTCAAAGACTTGCTTATTTTGGATAGCAATTGTCGCTTCATCTAGTATACCCAGCACAGACTCCAATGAAAATAAAGCAAAAATTCAGTACAACACAAACTGAGGAGGGGATTCTGTTCCTCTGTGGAAAATAAATACACTGGTATCACAGTAAGGGTGAGTGCTTGCAGAGACACTGATTATTTTGGATCCAGGGTCTGAAGTCTTCACATTCCCCAGGAAGTCTTTCAAACCATGAAATCTTCTAACTCAGTGTAACAAGGAACTCTACCAGGAAGCATTGTAAAGCCTCTTGGCTTACTTCAGGCACGTAGATCATTGATTCCATTTCCCCATCCTTTAACTTAATCTGCCCTTATCTTTCTAGTCAATCAGACTCTCCCCCTGATGTGTGCAAGAAACATTTGTCTTCTTTTGGATTGACTCCAGTCTCTAATAGGACTGGGTCCTCTAAACCGTCTGCCCAGTCACCTTCATCGGTTCAATGTAACACAGAATCCTCTCTCATCTGCAAGTCCACCCCATCGCCACCACCCAAGTCTGAAGTCTCAGCATCTCTCACCGGGTCTCGCCCACTTGGAACCTCGACATCTAATTTCTCCCTGTCCAGTAGAATTCTTCCCACATGTGATTAAACTTCTTCGCCTCTGCTCTCACCCTAGCAGGCTGTGTACAAAGCAATGCTTGTGGAGCAGTGCTCATCCCTTGACTTTAGACTTCTGTCCCCCAGACCTGCGAGATAGCCCTGTTTTGGGCTACTCATTATAGCAGGCTCAGGAAACAGAATTAATACCAGGTCAGCTGTGTTCTCTCCCTCAGCCTCTGATACTCACTGCCTCCTCTCCTTCTAATAGTTTTCCTATCCTCTGGTTCTCTTTTGATCCTTCTATACCAGCAGCTGGATCCCTCTCAGGCTTTACACCCTTACACTAGGTCTACCGTATCTTCACAATAAGGATGTACGTTTTGAAGGCATCTCCTACACAGGATGCTATCGATGTTTTTAATGGAAACATCTCATCATTGCCTTTGCACCTTAATTCTGATACCTTTAGCACCCCTAAGTGAGAAGGTCACCCCTTTTATTCTGTCCTCTTCAGACTGCAGCCCATCACACCTTTGTCACCTGCACCTGTGTTTTTAGTGTAACTCATGAGGGATTTCTTGAGGATTGGTAATCTCAAGACCCAAAGATCCAATCCACAGTGAGTCCTGGATCATTCTAAACTACCTGGTACACACTAGAGCCTCATCCGTCTTGTCCAAGCAAGAGTAATAGTCAAGACCATTAAAAAACAAACCAAGTGTTTCTGAGTTCTTTATTTGTTCATTAATCATGCGCACTGAATGTTGGATACAAAACATTTTGCTAGGTAATCAGAGGAAAATGCAGGAAGCCAGAAATGGGTATAGTCACAGCTACATGTGAATTTCCTTGTGATGAGTAGGTCAGACAGAGATGTGCAAGTACCATAAGGTACTTGCTGTTGACATATTTATTTACCAATCAGAACCAACTGGGGGCAGGATCCTTCAGTGGACTCCCATGCAAGCAATTTTGGGGACCCAAATTAACATAATACAAGCAGCTACATTAGGCATCTTGGCTAAGGTTACCCACATTGACTCCTGGAAGCCTCCCCCAACTCAAGTCTCTGGGTCTTCCTAGAGATTCCCTCAACCCCCAACACCACCAACAGCTGCAGATTTCCATTCATTCTCATGGACCTCTGAGCCTCTCTCCTCTCTCTCCTCACACCTGATCCTGTCACCTCCCTCTCCCTTTTCCTTCCCACTTCCCTCCCTCCTTCTATATCCTATGACTATTTTGTTCTCCCTTTTAAGTGAGATTCAAGCATGCTTATTTGGGCCTTCCTTCTTGTTTAGCTTCTTTAGGTCTGTAGAGTATATCATGAGTATTCTGTACTTTGTAGCTAATATCCACTTAACAGTGAGTACATACCATGCATGTCCTTTTTAGTTTGGGTTACCTTACTCAGGGTACTGTGGGGAGCCGACAGAAGGCGGCTGTCATCCTTGCAGCCATCTTGAGCCATATACCCTGGCAAGAAACTTGATTACAATAGCCTACAACAGCTGAGCACACTCTGATAACATCTTGTTTTACATACCCAGGATCTTCCCTTGGGTGTGAGAGACTTAGAGATCAGATTTAGAGCCAGGACTTAAGGGCATGACTTAAGGTGTGATTTAGAGATAAGACCTAAGGGCGTGACTTAAAGGTGTGACTTAGAGGCATGGCTTAGAAGTAAGACATATAAAAAGGCGAGAGGCAGACAGAAAAAAGCAACAGAACATTAGGTGTTAGGCACTTAGCACTTGGAGAAAGAGCTTGGATTAGCAACTGGAGCTAGGATTAGGTGCTAGGAACTAGGGACTTGGAACTAGGGACTTGGAGAGAAGAAGAGAGACTGAAGAATAAATGGGATTGAATCACACTCTGTCTGGTCTCCATTCTTCTAGTCTGTCCTCACTCTCTTTCTTGCTGAACCCTGACCCATGGACCAGAGCAGCTTGGGGCAGTATGGGCTCTAACAATTTAGCCCCTAAGGCTTTTGGCAGTGCGGCTTCCAACACTGACAGAGCAGTCCAAGACATTTTTGTCCCCCAAACGTGGGGCAGCTTGGGCTGCAACAGAGTACGTTCTAGTTCTATCCATTTGCCTGCAAATTTCATGATGCCCTTGTTTTTAACAGCTGAATAGTATTCCATTATGTAAATGAGCCACAGTTTCTATATCCATTCTTTGGTTGATGGATATCTAGGTTGTTTCCAGTTTCTAGTTTTTACAAATAAAGCTGCTATGAACATAGCAGTGCACATGTTCTTATGAGTGGGACAGTATCTTTTGGTTATATGCCCAGGAGCGATATAGCTGGGTCTTCAGGCAGAACTATTTCCAATTTTCTGAGGAACTGCCAGATTAATTTCCATGATGCCTGGTCAATGGCTGCTCTCAGCCCTCCCCTGAAGAGTGCCTTGGCTTGATGTCAGTGTGTCTCTAATACCCAATTTCATATGATGAAACCTAACTATCAATGTAGGAGACTGAAAATGGAGCTCAGTGGTAGAGTGTATGCCCAGCACACATGAGACCCTTGGTTCAAGCCTCAGCACCATATATACACAAGAGGGCAGGGGAGTATAGAAAGCAGTGGGGCTGATGGGAAGTGATTTGGCCATTGCTGATGGAATCCGGACCTTGGGAAAGAAGATACATAGGAAGATCTTACTTCTCCCACCACATGACAATGCAACAAGCAGGTACCATCTAAAAACAAAAGGCCAGCCTCTACCACATAGTGGATCTACTAACATCTTAGTTGTGCCCTTCTCAGGCTCTAGAACTCTGAGAAGTAAGTTCCTGTCATTATATAAGCTGCTAGGATTGTTGCCTCCTGTCATAGCAACCTGAGCAAATAAAAGACAGCAGCCTCCCCATGATCTGTGCTGAAACCTGTACACAGGAAGAACAGGCAGCCTCTCTTAGTTCTAGGTGTTCAGTTTATAGTAGTACCAATGGAACCTTCAAGCAACTCAGCATCTGCCTGTGGTCCTCTGCCTATCAGACGCTTGTCGCATCCATTCATTGCCATTCCTCTCTGACCTCCTCACCACCAACTGAGCCACTGAGTCATAAGAACCCCTGAGATATCTGAACCTTGGATCGGAGCAAACCAGGGTGTGCTCAAATGTTCATATAACATGCACAGTAGTCACACATTTCACATCCGGTGTCATACCTGGTCTTCACGGTATCTCTCATGGCATATCAGGGATTTCCTTTGTCATAAGTGAAAAATTAAAATTTGAAAAGGTAAGAGGCTTACCTACGGTTGCTAATGACCAGAAGAGTCAGAACTGAATGTGAAGCCTTATTGTTAACCCAATGTTAGGATGAAACCCCTCACAAGGAAAGCATCATAGAAACTTGAGAACCAAGGCCATCCTTGGTCTTAAACTGAACAACAAAGATTCTGAGACATCATGATGATCTCCTCACAGGAACCTGTGATTCTCCCTTCCCTCCTCTCAGAGCAATAAATATGACAGTCTCTGTAGGATAAGATACTTAGGGAGAGGAAGACACAGAGTCCCAGACATAGAAGCATGTGGGAGGAATATGAAGGGAGAAGTTTTACCCTTGTCATATGACATCAGCCACAGGGTCATCATCCTTTCCCAAAGTGTAGCCTAGATATTAGACCTCAGAAAGGACCTGAACTCAACTGAGGAAAAAAAAAAACCCTTCAAAAAAAGAAATTTAAAAAAAAAAATAAAAGAATAAAGACCGTGAATGAGGGTTTCATAAGCTGAAATTAATAATATTAAGCTGGCTTTCCAGTCAGGTTTGTTTCACGTGTTCACTAAAATAGAATATAGCAAAGATGATAAATGTATAAAGAATAAACTTCTTTCTCTGGAGCCTGCCGGCTTTCTCCAAATGCAACTCAGTGTGGTGAAGCATAAAAGGCTTTTATATAAACCCCAGGCTCCTCCGAGAAGATCACTTCCCAAGCCACTTGGGCTGTGGCCTGGCCCAGAGTCTCAGCTCTTGCAGTCACAGACAAGACTGAAGTTTCCGAAGAGTCTTATGGAAGAGTAGAAAAAAAAAGTTTTGTTTGGAACTTGTGGGTACATTTCTAACCACAGGGTAGAAAGAATAATTCAGGCCAGCTCAATATGCCCTGCCCTGGAAATGCTAGGGGCCATAAAAACACATTGTTACCTTCATTCCCCTCGTCCTCAGAACTCCCTAAGCTCTGCACAATATTTGACTGTGGGTCTCGGCATCTGTTTCCATCCGATGGCAGTTATGCAAGGCTCCTTTAGAGCAGAATATCATTAATGTCAGGGTGGTCTCTCTCTCTCTCTTTCTCTCTCTCTCTCTCCCTCTCTCTCTCTCTCTCTCTCTCTCTCTCTCTCTCTCTCTCTCTCTCTGCATGGGTCTCAAGCTGAGCCAGTCATTGCTTGGCCCTTGTTTCAATTTCTGCTCCATCTTTACCTCCTGTACATCTTATTGGCAGGAGAAATTGTAGGTCAAGGATACCACAAGAAAACATACAGAATCAACTAACCTGGGCCCAGAGACTAAACTGTCAGACAGAGCATACATGGGGCTGACCTAGGCCCTCGGCACATATGTAAGAATTATGCAGCTCAGTCTTAATGTAAGACTCCTAACAGCAGGAGCCAGTTCTCTCTCTGTTCCTGCCTTTGGATTCCTTTCACCTAACTGGGCTTCCCTGTCTAGACATGATAGGAAAATATGGGCCCAGTCCTACTGCAACTTGATATGTCAAAGCGGGTTGATACCCACGGGAGACCTCCATTTTTCTGAGCCTTGTCTGAGAAAAAGGAGAAGAGAAAAAGATGGTGGGGAGGTTAAGTGAGAAGGAACTGGGAGGAGAAAAGGGAAAGGAATCTATGATCAGAATAAATAAATTAATTAACAAAAATACTATCATGATAAATACATTAATTAATAAAAATACAAAATTAAAAAATAAATAAAATTTACATTGAAAATACACACACACAGTCACTCACACACACACATATTCTAAAGCTGGAGTTGAATTTGAACTTCAGGTTCAAATGTGTAACTCAGGAAGAGAGAAGGATCTCCTCAGTGTTGACACTGCAGTGCCTATGGGCTTGTCACTGGAAGCATACTTATGCCCAAAAAGCTCTACATGGAGCTCCCATCCTAGCCCAGTAGGCTGAGCGGACCCCAGAATGGATGTACCAGGAAAGCCCCACTCACCATGCCCTGTAGTAAGGACTCAGCAAGCACACAATGGACGAGTGACTAGACAGACCTCAGCAGACTCACTCCATGCCCCCAGTCATCCCCTTCACACTCCATTTCCCTGTACCTCAAAAACAGCCTAGACTCCTACACTCATAATGGTTGAGAAGAAACTTAGCTTTTATTTGACTCAAAAAGTCTTCAGTCTCTGCTCCACTCTTTGTCCCTGTATTTCCTTTAGACGGGAGCAATTCTGAGTTAAAATTTTGGAGATGGGTGGTGCCCCCATCCCTCAACTGGGGGGGCCATGCCTAACCTCTGGATATGGTCTCAACAGGTTCTCCCTCCCCTTTGTGGGGTATTTCAGCTAATGTCATCCCAATGAGGTCCTGGGAGGCTCTTGCTTTCCTGGCATCTGGGACTTTTGGGTTGCTACCCCCCAGTTCCCCATCCCCCATTGCTACACACCTCTGTTCAATTTCCTGACCCTCTGCACATCTCCATCTCCTCCCATTCCTGATTCTTCACTTCTTTGTTCCCTCCCCCTTTTCTCTTCCTTCCAAGTCCCTCCCACTCTCTACTTCCCTGATTATATTGTTCCCCCTTCTAAATAGGACTGAAACATCCACTCTTTGGTCTTCCTTCCTCTTGAGCTTCATGTGGTCCATGAGTTGTATCGTGGGTATTCCATGCTCTTTGCCTAATATCCACTTATCAGTGAATGCATAACATGTGTGTTCTTTTATGGCTGAGATATCTCACTCAGGATGATACTTTCTAGATCCATCCATTTGCCTGTGAATTTCATGAAGTCATTTTTTTCATAGCTGAGTAGTATTCCAATACTACTTGTGTAAATGAACCACATTTTCTGTATCCATTCCTCTGTTGACGAACATCTGGTTTGTTTCCAGCTATCTTATATACACAAAGAGCTCAAGAAGTTAGACTCCAGAGAGCCAAATAACCCTATTTAAAAATGGGGAACAGAGCTAAACAGAATTCAGCTGAGGAAGCTTGAATGGCCGAGAAGCACCTAAAGAAATGTTCAATATCCTTAGTCATCAGGGAAATGCAAATCAAAACGACCCTGAGATTCCACCTCACACCAGTCAGAATGGTTAAGATCAAAAACTCAAGTGACAGCAGATGCTGGCAAGGATGTGGAGAAAAAGGAACACTCCTAGATTGTTGGTGGGATTGCAAACTAGTGCAACCACTCTGAAAATCAGTCTGGTGCTTCCTCAGAAAATTGGACATAGTAGTCCTTGAGGACCCAGCTATACCACTCCTGGGCATATATCCAGAAGATGCTCCAACATATAATAAGGGTGTATGCTCCACTATGTTCATAGCAGCCATATTTATAGTAGCCTGCATTCAATCTTAAGAAGTGTGTGCAGACCCTCAAGAAGCTGCATGCTCGACTAGGGCCAAGCAGCAAAACCCAGAGGATACCATCTCCACATGGGAGAATCAAAAATTCATCCACTGATCAATCTAGATCCCCAACCAGGGTCTCCACCACCCTTGGATTATTATGTGAGTGGTTTTCAGTGAAGAAACACTTCATCAAAGTGCCCCAATCGGTGCTGATACTCTCAGAGAAGCCTGGTGATTACATCCGTATGCTTGTGATTTAAAGCCAGGATGGTGGCTTCTATAATCCCTGCACTTGGGAGGTGGAGGCAGAAGAAACAAGAGTTCAAGCTCATCCTTGGCTACACAAATTCAGGACCAGCATGGCTACATGAGACCCTGTCACAACAACAAAACTATGAAGTAGTCTCTTTGTTCCTATCCAACTGCAGTCACGCCTGTTTGAAACTCTGATGGTCACATCAGCACCCGGTAATTCTTTGCCCAGATGAAGTCAGCTTTGACTGGCCAGTCTGTCCTTTACCTCTGCTCTCATCCCATCTCTATCTTATTTGGCAGTTTTCCAGAGCTTTTCTCTACCACACCAGAGAGTTCAAATGATAATCTGAGACTGCCTCTCAAGCAGACTGAGAGCTGCTCCCCAAACACCAGGTAACTTCTGCTTAAGCTTCTCCCCTGCCAAGAATGCCTGCCCACTTCCTCTTTACTTCACCAAACCATATCACATGGCAAGAGGAAAATCAAAAAGGAAAGGAAGGGGGAAAGGTCAAGACTTAAAGTCATGTATAATCCATGACCGGTCTGTGCTGCACATCCATCAATTTCTTTGGCTATAGATTTAGCCAAGTAAAAAGGAGAAAAAGGAGAAGGAGGAGGAGGAAGAGAAGGAGGAGGAGGAAGAGGAGGAGGAGGAGGAAGAGGAGGAGGAGGAAGAAGATATCTTAAGTAGTTGTGAGAATTAAATGGAGTCTGCAAATCCCAATTACAGTGCATGACACACAGCAGTATACCCAAGATGTTCATTTCATCCTCTTTCCTACAGCCTCTTCTTTTTTTAATCTATAAAATCAAAGTGCCATCAGCATCCTCGTGAAGGAGTTTTGTGATGATCAGGTGAGCTGGAGCTGATGCAATAACTTTGAGAGTAAAGCAGGAACCCTGTCTTCAGTGTACAGCTATATCTGTCTTGCCTGGACACAGGACACAGACTGCCTGGACCGCTCACAGGAATTTAGCACAGACTTTCGGAAGAAGGGTGTTTTTGTTGATTGATGGTGTTGGAGCTTGTTTGGGCTTCCTTGTCTTTTCTTAAGTCTCTCATCTGTCCACCCAGATCAACTACAAGATCCAAGAGAAAGAACAGCATCTCACACTACAGTTACATAGCACAAAAAACCTTGTACACAGTAGGAACTCAGTTGTTCTCACTGGCTGTAATTGCTTGGAAAGATAACAGTCTGGCTGTGGAAAAAAACTCTAATGGGCACCACTCTGACAAAGGTTGCTTCCCATCTTACAGCCAATGGGAAGCTGCTGCTTCTCTTTATCCAGGACATGGAGACTGTATGCAAGATGTTACTGAGACACTGAGACCTGAACTCAGCAGTGACATTGGCAGGAGTAAAGAAAAAAGGTGTGTTCCACTACAATTCAATCCCAAGACTCTTGAAACACAGGAAGGTACAGGAGATGTGCAGCCCACACATCTCCCAAATGAGACCTTAAATGTTCCCACTGTGGTTGCCACCATTCTTTGGTGTCAGCAGTGACATGGAGCTGCATTACCCTCCCCACACTCTGTGTGTCTGCCCAGCAGTGGCAGGTTTACTTCTCATTTAACAGGCTGGCTATGACCACCCTATATGGGAGCCACATCTTCTCTTAGACATAAATCAAATTCTTCTCCACAGTCTCTATCTTCCTTATAGTTAGCTCTTCCATAACAATCAGTGAGTATCAAATCCATTAGTGAAGTTTCTGAGGGTTTTATTATGCAACAACAGATAACTTGAAAACCAACCAAAGAATTCTTAACTAAAGAGAAAGAGGATGTGATGACTTGCTGTGGTTGCCTGGGAACCGAGATGGGAGGTAGGGGGTCGGGGGAGGGCAAACAGAAGGTTGAGGTTTTATCCTCCCTTCACAGTATCATGAAATTGCCCTGAACTCTGAGGACCCTAAATCTCCAGAATATGTTCCCAAAACACCACTGTGGTCATCTAAGACACTCTCAGGTAGTCACCAATTAGCTTTTGGAAAAGTTTCCTATGCGAACACTCCAATGCAAGATGCTGCAGCTCTTCACGTGGTGAACGAGGGCATTATTCCATGTTTACAGCTTGGCTTCAAGAATTATTTTCCAGGGGTCACTTAGAAGGAATTAACAGAGAAGATTTGCCTGAAAACCATCTTGGAGCTGTGACAACTACAATTCCCAAGGTGCTTCAAGGAGAAGAAGGTCCCTGATTTTTTTTCTCTTAGCTACTGATGTCATTTTACTCCTTGTGGTCCCTAAAGCCTAGCTTCAGGTGCTCCTAGGACAGCTGGTTTCTATCTACCTGACACTGTCTCAAAAGATAAACCCTGGGAAGCCTCAGGAGAGTCACTGGACCTTCTTCTAAGGCCCTTCAGCCCTGATTTCATGAAGACTGATTCCTCTCTGGTTTACTCCCAGGGAAACCTGAGACATCTGCTGAAGTGGTACCATGTGGCAGGTCTGGGGTGGGTACTGCATGAAGAGCAGGGAAAAGAGAATCACTTAACACTCCCCTCCCCAAACAAAGGGTTCACTCTAGAAAACAATATGGAGAATCTTATAAAAGCTGAAATAGCACACTATATGTCCCAGTAATCTCACTAGTGACTACAGAGCCAAAGAAAATGAAATCAGAGAGTATCAAAGAGATACATACATCCCCTTGGTTATTGTGGTGCCATTCACAATAGCCAAAATATAAATTCAACATGGGTGCCCATCAGTGCAGAAGTGAATAAACCAAGATGTAGTACAGGTGCACGATGGGCAACTATTCATCCACTAAAAAGTAAATGTTATCATTTGTGTCAAGGGAGAGCAGGAAGCCATCCTGTTAAATTTACTAAGCCAGGCACAAAGGACGGGCACTGCATGTTCTCATTTGTGAAAACTAAAAGATCCATGATATGGTAGAGAGTGGAATATTGACAAGAGAAACTGAGAAGGAGAAAAAGAAGTGCATAAGGAGGTTTAGGAAGAAGACACCAAACACAGTTAAGTAGAAAGAAATGGTTCTGGTGCCCTATTGACAAGGCTAACATGGCCTATAACCTGTGAAATATTTCAATAACAAGAGACCTTCAGCACATAGAGATGATTCATGCCTGAGTACATGGAAATGCTAGCTGCCTTGATTTGCTCATTATTCTTCATGTGCCTGTATTGAACTGTTAAGTTATATTTCACAAACATTTACAAACACTATATGTCAACACAAACAAATAGCAGGAACTGATGATACACGGCTGTAATCCCAGCATTCAGGAGGCAGAAGTGAGAGGATCAGAAGTTCAAGGTCAGCCTGGGATACTTAGCCAGACTCTGTCTCAAAAAATCAAAACAATGAAAACAGGTGAGATTGTATTGATCAAGTATAGACCCAGGTTACTGATAGTTTGACCTATGATTTTTTTTTCAATTTTGCAATGATGTGAAAGAACTACGAATTCTGTAAAAACTGCATAGTTAGACCCCTAACCACTAAGTCATCATCCTTTGAAGACATGGGTATCTTAGAAAAAGTCAGAGATGCCAGTATGTAGAGGAAAAAGTAATTTTAAAAAATCTGATAGGAACAGTAGCACAGAATCACTGTGGAGCAGACACATAGCTCTCTTCACTCCAATCTACAAAATAGGAAGCACTTGATTAACACAAGCTAAATGTAGAAACAAAATAAGACCTCACAGTTGTAGAGGAAAGATGGGGATTGCTTCCCACTGCCTAACAACAGAGGCTGAAGTAGGAGATATCATGAGATGAGCGTTCATTTGGCTCACACATTTCTTACATGCGAGATGGAGGCAGTCAACGGCAGCTATGCCTTGATAGTGTCACCAGGATCCGCATGGGTATCTTTCTCTGTGATCCTCAGCACAAGGTTCCTTCCTCAAGGTTCTCTCATTTCATATTTCAGTTCATAATCTTATTAGTGGGCTAAATTAAGTATAAGAATAATGAGTGTCCTGATGATGCTTCATAATGATGTGTCTACAGTATACTTCAATTATATTTGCCCACCTCTGTTACTCTCTTGTCCCCTCCATCCCGCTAGTGCCCTGAAGCTTGCACAATAATCCAAGATGGTTTCCACAACACAGCCATTACGTCCATAGTTGAGGAATGGGGAAATCTGCAGTCTCTGACTTTACTTCCTTTTAAAATGCTTTCCCAGAATTCCCACTCAACAGCCTCTTAATGTTTCACCAGGCTAGAACTAGATCACATGACAACTTCCAGCAGCAAAGCCATTAGGAAGTGATCTCATTACTGAGCCCATTGACATCCAAATGAAATCAGAGTTCCAGGAGTAAATCAAAAGAAGTCCCGGATATTGGTTAGACAACCAGCAATCTGACCACGGAAAAGGACTGAATTTTATTATGTACCAGCTCCCTGCCAGATACTTCTCATAAATTTCTCACTTAATCCTAATAATAAGCCAGAAAGGTTTCAAAGTGATCATTACATTTACAGATAAGGAAATGGGATCGAACAACAATCGCGGTATCACCCCTCAGATGGAGCAGATTTAAGCCAGACCTCAGTTTAGAACGTGAACTCTCTCTGCCATACAGTTTCCTCTAAGGAAAAACACTTTGTGACCGTTTCCAGCACCGTGTGTGTCTTTAAAACTCCTGTTGTGTTATGGTGCTTCTGTATTCTCTAGAGAGAATATGGAACTGACTTTATAGTTACTTTATGAAGTCTGCGACGTTAAAACTGCAGGTCATTTTAGCTGGTCCAGCAAAAGCAAGCACAGAGTGCACACAGAGATCCCCGTGACAGACACGTCAGTGTTTGGAAAGCATTTCCTGGCCCCTCTCCCCAGCAGTTTAGGATAAACAGACACCAAAGGTCATTTCTGCAGAAAGCTGTTCCTGGCTGAGCACAGCAGCCAGAAGGCTCCAACCCCTGCCCTGCAGCCATCACCATTGATCGGTGATGTTAGCTTTTTTTTTTTTTTTTAAGTGTTCTTCCTGTTTCCTCTCCTGATTCATTTCTGAAAGGATAATGTGGCCACAAGCACAAAGCAGCTTTGTCCGAATCCAGAAGCTCCACTGGCATCCTGGCTCCACGCCACAAACCTAAGTGTTGGAAGACTGGACGAGGTGCAAAGCTAGGAAGGAAACAAAAATCTCCCATCAGCTGCCAGCGAGCTTGACTCTGCTCAAGAGTCCTTGCAATTTGCTTCCCTGCCTGAGGGAATAGCCAGTTCTGATTTGCATAAACAAGGCATAAATGGCTATTGTAGCACTTTCTTCCTACAATGTGACCCATTATAAAGCACATAGACACAGCCCTGTAGGGCCCTCCATGCTGCGGATCCACACATTGTTTATAGGCATCTGCTGCCTCTCCAGGCTGCTGAAGTGTCCCACACTTGCTCCTGACAGCATCATTTTCTTTAGAAAACCAAGTCCGCTGGGTCACTGCAGTGCACACCTTTAATCCCAGCACTCTGGAAACAGAGTCAGGCAGACCTCTGTGAGTTCAAGGCCAGTCTGGTCTACAGAGTGAGTTCAAGACAGCCAGGACTCATTATACAGAGAAACCCTGTCTCCAAAAACAAAAACAAAAATAAAAAATGAGAAGGTGGAGGAGGAAGAGGGGAGAGGAAGAAGAGGATCCAGGCTTTCATTCCACTTCACAGATGTCACGCATCAGCTGTTAGTACTTGTTCCTAAGAGCTGATTTCAACTGGTAGAGGGAATGGAGAAAGCATCAGGATGACTGGCAGATGGCACTTTCATCTTATACACGGTGATTGGATTCTAGCTGTCTTTAATACTCTTCACTTGGCTCCTCTGAAGGGCAGTTTAATGGCTTAAGAAAAAGATGTCAGTAGGGCATTCTTAAAGCACAGAATACATGAGGGTAGTTGGGTGAAGGAGGCAAAAGAGGCATGAGAGAACAGATATCTGCCATTGACAGAAACAACCCTCTGGCAATGGGGACTGGAGAGCTGGCTCAATGGTTAAGGGTGCTTGATGCTCTCACAGAGGAATAGTGTTCCAGTGGCTTATAATAGCCTGTGACCCCAGCTCCATGGAATCCAATTGTCCTCTCTGGCCTTCATAGACACACACTCACACTCATGTACACACACACACACACACACTTTAAAAAGAAAGAAAAAAAACCTCTGTTGAAGAAGAAAGAATTGGCAAAACCTAGGCCCTGTATCTTCCCTGACATAGCATCCCTCCACCCAACACAGCAGTGAAGCTTTGATGAGGTTGTATTTATACCAAAGGCTCCATGAAGTGAGACTGGAGATCAAACTAAACAGAAATAGCAGAGCAAGTCATTTCAGGTTCATTACATCGTAATAACAGGTGGTTTAGGTTCTTGCTGACTAGGCTAGGGGCTTGTCAGAGGGACAATCAGGGTAGAACCAGTTCTGAAAGACATGACATGATGTCAGAGGGACTTCAGAACCTGTACTGAGGTCCCTCATAATCTCAGTGGTGCTCTTAGATCCAGTAACAGGGGTTCTGGCTTGGACACCCAACCATGGCAATGGCTGCTTTCAGTGGAGCAAGAAGTTTGCATGGCCAAGGTGAGCTCACTTCTTTATGTGCTTTCTTCTAGATGTTTCCTCACAAGAATTTACCAATGGCCAGTGTGGTCCCTTTCAACCCAGGTGGTAGCTTTGGAAGGTGAGAACATAACTTGTCTGTGAGGACACACAGTCCCTCTTGATGCTGGTTAGTATTCACATTTGGAAGGAGAACTGATGGACTCACTCTCACACAACAACATTACTATATGAATGCTATGAAGATTTAATGATTACACACGTAAAGCCAGTCTTCCAACTCATTATTAGAATATATTTATCAAAAAGAAAAGGTAGAAGGTCCCCTATCTAACACTATACAATTTGACCTACAGTAGTTAGTCACAGGGCATGTGACTATCCCTATGCTTGTTTTGGATTCCATGAGTTAGAGAATGTGGTGGTTTGAATATCCTTGGCCCAGGAAGTGTCACTATTAGGAGATGTGGCCTTGTTGGAGTAGGTGTGGCCTTTTTAGAGGAAATGTGTTACTGGGTAGGTGGGCTTTGAGGGCCCATGTGCTCAAGCTCTGCCCGGTGCAGAAGAGTCAGTCTCTTCCTGGCTGCCTTCAGTATAAGATATAGAAATCTTAGCTCCTTCTCCAACATGCTTACATTTTTCCTGTCATGATAATAATGGACTGAACCTCCAGACCCAATTAAATATTGTCCCTTATATAAAAGTTGCATTGGTCATGGGATCTTTTCACATCAATAAAACCCTAAGGTTGAGAGTGAACCACAGGATTTCATGTTCATTCAAGTAGCTGGAAATTTAAGAATTCCGGGGGGGGGAAGCTGGAGAGTGGGGGTCGTGTACAGCGATGGAGATGTTAGCAGCAGCTGCAGCAAAGCATTTGGTGCGATGGCTCACACCATTTTGCCGGTACAGCCTACCGAGAGGCCAGAAGGCAGCACTTACACTGACTATGAGTCTGTGAATGAGTGCATGGAAAGTGCTTGTAAAATATATGAAGAACATCTGAAGAGAATGAAATGAATCCCAACAGCCCTTCCATCACATATGATATCAGTCAGTTGTTCGATTTGACGATCAAAGAGAAGATCTAAGTGCTCCTCCATTGACAGGCCCAACAGGCTGGGAAGTCCTTGAGTGGGAAGCATTAGGGGCCGGAGGTGGACTTGGAAATGGTTCCTACATTGTGTTGTAGTGAACCTTTTGGAAGATAGAGATCCTGCTTCAACTTTGTTACTCTCAAGCCAAGACTGAATGTCTGATGTGAACCCTGAACCATCTTTTCACTCAGAAGCCACCGCTGCCCCTTTGTTCCTTTACTTTTGTTTTTTTTGTTTGTTTGTTTGTTTTTTACTTAAACAATTTTATGATAATTCAGATAAAAAAATCATTTTGCCATTTAAGGTTGGTTCCAGTCCTTGAAACTGTCCGAGTCTGCTTTATAGCAGTGAGCACACTGCGCACTAACCCTCCGTGGCAGGTCTGGTGGGGACAAGGTTAGTTATATCCTCTGGGAAAGTCTTAGTGAAAAATAAAGAAATGTTCTGTAGTTGTAAAAAGAAAAAAAAGAAAGAGGAGGAGGAGGAAGAAGAAGAAGGATGGAGGGGCTGCATATCTACATTCTGTCAGGAGTGATTTGGCACCATGCCATCAGCCATGTGGACTCTTTGGGCTTCTAAGACCTTGTAAAGCCTGTCTGTTGTGCTAGAAGTTGCATTCAGTATAACACTTCGTAAACAAGAGAATCAGGACCTTGATTCACCAACAGGGAGACAGCAAAGAAGGGTTTTGCCAATGTTGCATAGGAATTAAAGCAGAAGGAACCCCACTGTCCTCCTTTGAATCAGACTTTCTCACTAAGATCCAGCCAGACGGCTCAGCATGTAAAGATGCTAGCCACCAAGCCTAAGTTCTATCCCTGGGGTTCACTTGGTATGAAGAGAAAACCACTTATACAATGTGTCCTCTGATTCCCATATACCTACGAGAGCGTGAATACAACCATACACGTGCACACTCACACATGCCCACACAAGCCCACACACATACACACAGACATACTGGGAGAATAAATGTAGTATATTTTTTATTATTTAAAAAGAAAAAGTTTTTTTTTTCACAAAGCCCTGGATTTCAAAAAACAAAAACCTCCACAGACCTCTGATTAGGGAAATTTTTACACTCCAGAGATCACATGACCACATTTTTCTGTGATTAGCACGCAGTTTCTCAGATAGGTGTTATTTACATTATAAAAACTAGTTCCAGAATCAATATGGATTGTTAATACTTTATCTCACCCCAGAAAGGAAAAACAATAAAGAACACTGTAAGCCATGCCAGAGAGGCTAGAGGTGCACTCGCTCATGTCTGGTGCAAAAGAAGCATAGCCCCAGGGACAGCATCCATCAGACTTCATGTAGATGCCAGTTGTCCCAACATGAGGAGCTAGATTGGAAAGGTGGCACTGTAGGAAGGGAAGGCTGGGAAATGATTTTGTTCTCCTTGCTGTCTGCTTACATCACAACAAGGGAAGACATCAGGAAGCTAAGTCCCAGTCAGATTTGTGTAAGTCTCTGACTTCCATGAAAACAACCAACTTGATCCTAGTTGAGCTGTAATCTCTTGTCTTTCAGTTGTAAGAAGCACATAGAACAATATAAAGAATGACCCAAAACAGATTTAAATCATATGAAATGAACACACACGTGAAGCTAACTGAAGCCAAGTGGCATATACAATGGAGAAGTGGTCGGTCAAATCAAACAAAACCAGACTGACCGCTGATGTAGAAAAGTTGATGAAATAAAATAGCAGGGTGGGGTGTGAAAAAAAAAGAGCTTTCTTGCTATATTGAGGGGTGATAAGATATAAAAAATAAAATTTAAAAAAAATGAACTTTAGTGAATGGGTAGATTATTCCAACAGAAATGAAGAAATCTGAGTGATCCTGGAAAGGATAAGTTAGAGCTAGGCATCAGAGTGATGCTGTCCAGTAGAAACTGGAGACTCAAAGCAAATATATACTATGATTCTGATCAATCAGCACAAAAGGGGTGACTGCCAAAGGCATCAGCAGCCAGGGACGTGTGAGCATGATCTTAAGGACAAGAGAAAACCAACAGCACATACCAGCAGTGGCAGGTCAGAGGCCCACATCTCTTCCAGGGATGCCAGAAGGAACAGGTGACCTCACAGTCACAAGCAAGTGCCAAACAAGCCTCACGGTCCTCTGAGTCAATAACCTGCTATCAGAGCTGATTAGACATGAATATCTAGAACACGCCTGGACTTTCTCAGAGAAAAGAGTAACAGGAACACAAGCTATTGTGATAAGCCGTACATGCATACAGAACAAAGGTTGGCCAGCGCAGTTCCAAAAGTGAAGGTTGATCTTTATGGAAAATGACTCACACGTCCCCATGGACCTATTGAAATCCACGTTTCATAGACTCGAGTACAATAGACCATCAACATAAATTTGAGACACAGGAAACCTGATTATGAACATAGCTCTGCCGTTCTCTTTAGGGAACCCCCTCAGCTTCTGGGACTCATTTTCTTAACTGAAGAAAGAAACAAAATCTCCATGACCTATCATACAAGCGGTTAGAGGATAAAGCTGCTTTTTGAATTAGCGGTCTCTGCAATACATATTTGTTCCTTCAGCTATACCCCTGAGACAAATAAAATTGTAGTGTCAGTGGTCTCAGAAATTTGAAATGTTAATCAGTTTAAGGCTTCTGGCCCATTATTTTGCATGAAAGTTGTATGGAAGTCCACTGTCTAAAACACAGAGAGGAATTCACATAGTCACAAGCTGAGGGGCTGCCTTCTCCCTCCATGTATACAAGGAAACAGCTTCATGGGGTTCTCCATCTTATAAGATGGCTTGAATCCCTCTGTGAACTGGACCTAGAGCCCGAGAACAACCTGCTACAGACTCATCACTGTGTAGTACAGATGTCTCCTGCTTCTTACAGAATGTGGACCAACCAAAGTGTAGGCCAATACCCACCTCCTCCCAAAAGGCCGTCACCTGCCAACATGTCCTTGTTCTTCTTGCCGGGTTTTTGCAGTCTTCTTGTTGTTATTATTATTGCTGTTTATTATAGTTTTTCCAAGCTCAAGTATAGCCAATGTTTCCATGGGCCTACTCACAAAATGACCTCACAGTTGTGTTTGCTAAGTCTGCTTGTATTTACTACCTAATTCTACCTTCATCTTTATGCCCAGAAGCCTCAACACCAGGAGGCTTTTACAGGCCTAATAAACATTTACATGCAATATTTATTGCAATCCATTCCTATTACATCAGGTGCCATTAAAATCAAGAAGGAAAAAAAAAGGCTAGTTCTTTTCCCAGAGCAAGCATCATGTGCTATCCCGTGCTTAGACTGGGCAAAAGTCAAGCGGATTTGGACTTTTTAAAACCCCTCTCCCCTAGCTCCAGTACAGCCTCTCTAACATAAAAATTCTTAGATCTCTTTACCACTTGTAAGTTATGTGAGCCTTTCTCAGTACAAGTGTGAGTCCAGACCAATGCTGCTGAAATGCTGAAGGAAAAGTTCCTCTTGCTACAACTATAGCACATTCTTTCTTGGCCGCAGTTGACAGTACACTTGAACAATCACCTTGGCAAGTCTTCTCTGTCTGATTACACACAGGCACGTTCCACATTTCCCCCCAAAAACTTGTCTCCAAAAGGGAATTTCTGCTCTGCCTCTCCTTTAGTCTCTACTTCCATAATGGAGAATTTGATAAAGTATAAAAAGAAATACTTGTCTAATGATGTCCTGGAGGCTGCTTTCTGGCTTGCACGGTGTTTTCACACACCATGCCTGATTTCTCTTTTGTATCCTTGCGAACTCTCAGGGAGGAAAATATTATCAGTGATTTCCCAGATGGAGAAACTATTCTGTGTCTCAAGTCACACACTGTTATAAAGAGTGGAATCCATCCAGTTGCTGATAGGCTCAGCGAGCATGCTCTAACAGAGCCTTCTTCCTCGCTCAGTGAGTTATAAAACCAGCAGCTTTTGACTGAGTGCATGACCACCCAGGACAATGGTCCTCCCAATTCCCCTTGTAGCTGTATGTGACCTTGAGTTTCATATAAAAGTGTTTCAGACAAGACACATTCAGGACCCTAAGAAGATTCTGAAGGAAGTATGAAACCTTCCTTTGTCCCTTTCTTCTTAGTGCTAGCTAGAATGTGGGCATGATGATATGAGCAGGGATAGACATCTGGGTCTGCAAAGGGATCATGAAAAGTCCTAATGGCAGGGCAAGAGGCAAAAGGAACTGGGTTCCTGCAGGCCTTATGGCCTAAAATGGCCAAATGACTGTTGAATCCTATCCAGGCATTAACAGAAGAAAGAACATGACAGTGATAAAAGAGAAAACGTCTCCCTGTGTAACCTACTGGTCTTTTAACTTTTGTAAGAGTTGACCTTAATCTTAACAAGTAAGTTTAACTGAAAAATAATTTGACTCTTGCACAACACACTGAAGGAAAACAAGTACAAACAAAAGTAGATTTGCTAAAGGATTTAGAAGATACCCTAGAAAATCAAAATAATTAGGAACTCTGGGGGATGTATCTGGGGTATGAAGTGTCCTTTCGATCTGTTAATTTATAAGGAAACTAATTTTTCAAAGTCCTCTTGGCTGCAGAAGTGACTATATTAACATCCCCCCCATACATACTGACACTTTAAAAATGAATGTTCTAGCCTCTTAACATCAGTCTCCACAAAGAAGCAACCTTAGAGGAAAGAACTCATGGAGGATGGAGTTGTAATTTTGATGCTATACCTAGAAGGCTGTCCTGTCTTAATTCTAAAATCCATGCTCAGGTGTCAGATCATGCATTTGAAACCTATGGTTCCATTCACCAATGCAGCCTGGCAAGGGGCTCATTACCTTCTACCCTTGGTCTTGGCTGGAATTCACCTGACCCGTTCCCACCAGCACTTACTCAATGAAGAAGATTATCTCAACTTTACCTGCTCAAGCTGGAAAACATCCAAGAAGGTAACTTCCAGGGCTAGACCCATTCTATGACCAGGTTCTGCTCCAAAAAAGCTGGGAAAAACCTGAGGTCTTGGCAAAGAACTGAGAACTTCATGCTTACTGACCAAACACAGTATGACAACCTGCTGCAGGGTCCTGTTCTCATATCTTCTCACTGTGATGAACTGTCAAGCCATAAGCCAACACACACCCATACATACATACACACACCCATACACATATACACACACACACACATACATAGCCACATACATAAATACACACCCATGCATACACACACATACATACACACACACCTTAACTCACACACATGCACACACTAGACACCATTCTCTTGAAATATATTCCATACTCTATACTACATATGCATGTGTGTGTTTGTGTCCATGCGTGTGCATGTATGTGTGGGTGTGCATGTGTGTTTTCTCGCCTTTAATTCTGACTCTCTTGCTGCTTTTACATGAAAACTTAGCTCTTTGTGGCCATGTTCTATCTGTTTGGTTCTTTTCCCATTCTCCTTCATTCTTATCTGCAAATTCCCCTCTGTCCCTGGGAGACTCATTTTTCAGTACTGCCAACAATATGCTGTTTTGGAACGCTTCCCTTTAAAACAATTCACTTTTCTTTTCCTATCATTGCATAGATGCTCGAGGCCATGGATACCTGAGCTAACCTCACACCAAAAAAAAAAAAAAAACTATAAATATTAGGGAAATAAATCTGTAACTATGAAAAAGAGGTCAAGTGGCCAGTTTGTCAGAGGCTGCTGGTTTTTAACATTTAAAAAATCTTCTGCTGGCATCTTTGGTTCCCTGATATTATCTGAAAATAGATAACCAAGGTCCAGGGTAACAACTTGGTGTTGAAGCACTTGCTGCAGAAACAGGAACATCTGAGTCTGGATTGGTCACATCAGCTGCCTGTCATCCCACTTTGGTGGGTCGAGTAAGGGAATACCTGGATGGAGGTGCTTCACAAAGGTGGTTGAATCTGATCCACAAACTCTGGGTTTGACTAAGAGAACAAGATTGCATCAAAGAACAAGACTGAAAAGTGATCAAGGACCATTTTCAGTATCAACCTTGGGCCTTCACATGTATGGGTATCAATGTGATGCACATGTGCACCTACCAGTGAGCACACATATAAAGACATGGGAAATAGGTTTTTACAAGAACCTTCTAGACTACAAAGAAAACAGTTCAGAGGGTTTTAATAGTTAAGCTAAAAGCAATAATGGGGCATCACTCATCTTTCTCTGCCTTGGCAAAAAAAGGAGATTGCATGTGGGTTAGGTGCCCCTAAAGGTGCATAACTGTGATTTCAAGCCATCACAGATTCGAGATGTGTGTGAGTGGGAGGGTGAATACACACACACACACACACACACACACACACACACACACACAAATTCCTTGAGATATACTAATGAATAAGTGAATTTAATGGAAAACCCAGGCATGAAAGAAAAAAACTCATGATTGATCCACTAAGAGAAAGTAGACAGAGCCACTGAGAAATTATATATTTTCTTTTTTTTTTTTATTATTCTTTCTTTTTGCTTATTTTTTTTTTTTGATGAGGGTGTAGGATGCGTTTTGTTACTTTTGCTTGAGGCACAGAGTCTCATAGAAGGCAGACTGGACTCACAATCCTGATCCATCTTGCCTCACTCACAAGTGCCAAGATTATAAATGGACCAGCACACTCAGTTCTGGTAATTTTCTTAGAAAGAAGAAACTTGTTCTGATTTTTCTTTTGAGTAATATAAAGTGAAGTCATAAGAGAAATGCCTTAGGTATTTTTAAGAGTCCAATTAAGGTTATTTATTAGACATTTTCATATGGTTTTATGTTTCTATAAATAAGTTTACATCCATTATATAGATTGTCCTAATTTATATTACTCTGAATTTCCAGAGGTTCAGTTAACGAAGATAAGTTTCTTAATCCTACCAACAACAAAAGGCTGGAATGTTGTTGTTGTTGTTGTTGTTGTTGTTGTTGCTTGAACTTCTTTGCTTATTAAAGTTATTTCTGTGTTTCTTTCTTTTTTATTTGATATTGTATTTATTTACATATCAGATGTCATTCCCTTTTTCCCATTTCCCCTCTCTAGAAACCCCCAATCCTTTCCTTCCTCCTCCTTTTTGCTTTTATACCATTTACCTTAGATGCAAGTATTAAGGTCAGTTCTAGGTTGAGGAACTAGCAATACAATAGATGCAAATAGTCAAAGAACAAGCAAGACAATAAACACACATAGTCAAGAAACAAGCAAGGCAATTAACAAAACTCCATGAACACTCCTGTGATCATTATTTCTAAGGGCTTATCAGAATGACCAAAATATATGAGCCTACTTCCCTGTCCAAGACCAAAGTCATTTTCGTGTCTGAAGCCTACTTTCTTGTTCTAGCCTAAGATTTAGACTCCTGCCTGAATTACTTCTTTGTTTTAGCCTAGTAATCAGATTCCTGCCTGAAATTACTTCCTTATTTTAGCCTAATGTCAGATTCTTGCCTGAAACCCACTTCTTTGTCCTTGGCCCATGTCAGATTCTTGCCAAGCAGCCCCAGAAACTCTCTGTCTCTCCCCACTTTTTTGTTTCATAAACAAGACTGAGCCTGTCTTAGGTCATTTTGCCAAGAATGCCTTCCTTATCCATCATAGAATATGCATTATCAAAAATAATGCATTTATGTCTTAGGATGTAAGGCTCTGCAGAATGTTACCCATCCTTGGCTTGCCAGGCTGTTAGTTTAATAACTGTGGGTATTTTTGTGTTTATCTGAAATTTTTCTATCTTTTTTTTTTTGCTTTATAATCTGTGTCAAATATCTCTTATTATACACCGATCCAAAGCTTCATCATTACTATTGTTATTAATTTATTAATAAATTTTAATTGTTAGTATTGTGGTTCTTACATTTAGTAATATTTTTCCAGAAGTTTGATATATTTTTTAAGATTAAAAAAATGCTTGTTTTTGGGTATATGGCTATTTTGAGTTTTGACTCAAGAGTTATGACTAGATAAATTTAGTATATATAATTTCCAATAAAAATGCTTCAAATAACTTTGGATATTTTATTTTTTAAAGATTTATTTATTTTATGTATATGAGTACTCATGGGAGCAAATATGGAGACAAAGCATGGGACAAAAACTGAAGGAGGAGCTGTCCAGAGACTGCTCCACCTGGGTATCCATCCCTTGTGCATTCACCAAAGGTAGACACTGATCTGATGTGGGTGCCAGGAAGTGCATGCTGACAAGAGCCTGATATAGCTGTCTCCTTAGAGGTCTGCCAGAGCCTGAAATATACAGAGGTGGATGCTCACAGCTAACCATTGAGCTAATCATTGAGTTCCCAATGGAGGAGTGAGAGAGAAAACTGAAGAAACTGAAAGGGTTTATGGCCTCATGAGAAAAACAACAATACCAACCAACCAGAGCTCCCAAGGTCTAAACCACCAGCCTGGTAGCACATAGGGAGGGGCCCATGGCTCCAACTGTATATGTAGGGGAGGATGACAGTGTCAGGCATAGGTGGATGAGGAAGTCCTTGGTCCCATGAAGGCTGGACACCCCAATGTGGGGGAAATCATAGGTGGGGAGGTGAGAGTTGGAGGGTGGGTGGGGTTATATCCTCATAGAAGCAGGAGGGGGTTATGGGATAGAGAGTTCCTGGGTGGGGGGAGGGGATTACATCTGAAATGTAAATAAAATATCCAATAAAAAAACTTTTAAAAAAAAGACTCATAATACAAAGTTACTCAATTGGAAATTCTTCAAACTAAACATAGATATATTTGAATGAGGAAAAAAAGATGTTTAAAATATCTAAGGTTGGTGACTAGAGAGATGGTTCAGTGATTAAGAACACTGGCTTCTCTTCCAGAGGTCGAGTTCAATAACAAAGCAACCACATAGTGGCTCACAACCACCTATGTGGGATATCTGATGCCTTCTTCTGGAATTTCTTTATACATCTCACCCCCACATGCTTTGAAAGTTGCATGTTGGAAAACATGAGTACCCAGCAGCCCTGTGCTGGGGCTATAGACATCCCTAAGTGAGGCTACTGAAATTCAAATTTTACTTTAGGGAACATGGAGGTTGCCAGGAACCACACAGCTCTGGAGTTGTATATGTTTGGGGTTTATTTTTGGTTTTTGCTTATTTGCTTTACTTGACAATATTTAGACAAAGCTAAAAGATCAAGTGCTGCGTATATAGCTGATCTGGTAGACTGCTTTCCTAGCATGCAGAAAGGCCTGGGTTCAATCACCAGCATATAATCAATAGAATGTGGTGGTGCCATCTGAGCCCTTAAGAGGCATAGGCAAGGGAACCATAAGTTCAGAGTCATCTTCGACTACATAGTGAGTTTTAAGGCCGGTCTGGGTTACATGAGACCTTAGATAAATAAATGTCAAAGGGAGATGAAAGAGAAAGACTAACAAAAGAGAATAGAGATCAACTGTTCAGAACAAAGGGAGCTACTTATGCTTGTACACTTGAGGTCTTGATTCTTTTATCCTCTTTACTTTAATTAAAATGTGTCTACAAGAATCTGTCTCTTTGGACAGACGTAAGATTCCTCTAATCACAAAGAGCAATGAAATATGGCTATGTTCTATGAGATCCAAACATACCGTCATCATGGCTGAGTCAAACAGTCTAGACCTTAATCACTTATCATTAGAAATCAGCGGAAGAAACTCCTGGAAGGAATAAACCCTACACATGGCTTTAGTCCCACCCCAGCTCTCAACACCCTCACCCTCTCCACTCTCTTCATTAGCTCTGTTTCCTTTGCTAATCTGCCCCAAGACTTGTCCCACGTCCAGTTCTTTGACTAATGCTATTGCTTCCACCTGGAATATTTTCTGTAATCTGTATTTGCTTTTTTTTTTTTTCTTTTTCAGATCTCATATCAGTATCAATCACTTCCTTCAGGGAGATACTCCTGGGTCTCTTGCACATGAAATACCTGATGTACAGTAGTAGATTGACACAAGGCAGCCCCACATAGGCTGACAATCCAAGTTAGTGACACAAGGACAAATAGCAATATGCACAAGTCCAAGATCAAGGAAATTTCCAATCTTGACATTAAAATCAAGTGTTGATTCAGAAAATTAGACCATGAAATCAAACAATAAATGACGTTGTAATCATTATCCCACTCTCTCACCCCCAGCCCCCCAAAAGCAAGAAATGATCATTCATAGGTCACTGTAAGGAAAGTCTGAGAATCTGTGTGTAAGGCATTTTGAGTTGTTCTTGGTTTGTTTCCAAAACACCATGTAGGAGGCTTGGCATGTGAAAGCAGAGGTGATGGATTGAAAATAGAAAATGTGTGTGTGTAAGACTTGGATCTGAAATGCAGGTAAGCAATTAAAACCTTCAGAAAAGCAATTTCCAGAAGGACTAGAAGAGGTGTTCAAAAGTACTGAAATGGAAATAAAAGAAAGGTCTAGAATAAGAGGACAGCTGACTTGGTGAGTATTCACCACACGCCTGGTAATGGTATCATCTCACTTAGTCCATCCCTTAAGGTAGGCACCCCTAGGCTCTCACTTCTAAAAGAGGTGATTCAGGTTTGAAATAGTAAAGAAATTTTCCCAAAACCATCATAGTATGAAAACTGGTATTTAAAATGATAATTTGGAAGCACAAATTCTTAAACTCACTGGCCCGTAAATTATCCAAATCAAAACCTTTTTGCCATTTCTACCCTCTGTATGTGAATATAGGCCCCTTTGGTGACATTGCCAAACATGGGTGACATTGTAACCATTCACCCCAAACTGTCAGGATGAAAATGTCAGAAGACTACATTTAAATTCAGTTATGTATAACAGCCTCAAGATGTTCCACAGATAAAATGCAGACAAAAGCTTCAAGGAGAGATAAATCGGTACCTCACACTCAGTCCTCTGTCCAGGTCCAGAAGGATGAGACAAATGTAGACAGGCACTCTTCCACTGAGACACATCCATAACAGTGATATGATACAACTGGAAAGTCTTCTTCATTTATATTACGTGTGTGTGTGTGTGTGTGTGTGTGTGTGTGTGTGTATGTGTGTGTGTGTTCTGCATGCATGTCTCTGTGGTTTTGTGTGTTCACATACACATATGTGAGCCCAACAACTCAGAAAACCATCTAGATGTACATATCCTAATGCTAACAGAATGATTCACAGGGGACACTTAGGTGCAGAGACACAAGGCAAGTATGCCTTCTTCAACTGCACTCTAGAATGTTCCTCAGTTTTACATGACAGAGCGTTTAGCTTACAAAAAGTCATTCAGGTCATTTTCTTCTTGAATAAGATATTCTAATGTAGCTATGGCAGGTAGTTCCCCTCTCCCCCATCTCCACTGCTGAAACCACCTCCTGGTATAATTCCCAGTGGATTCCTACTGTGAACACTAATTTCAGCTTCAATTGATGTCTTCCCTCCTGTGCTCTTTTGTGTATTTCTACTTCTTCAAGTATAGCCACTAAGACCACATTTAAATTGACCACAATAAACATTATTGCTTAACAGTTCCCAGAACACTCCAGAGCACTGCAGTCTTTTGGACCACAGAACTTAAACAAGACCCCAAAGATGTGTGTCCTCAGATGGGTGTCCTATACCAATGGTGGCAATCGGTCTGTCTAGCTCACTGAATTCATGTCAATTCACCTGTATTATTAAGCTCCAAATCATCATTGACTCATCTGTCCCCACCCCTTATTTCCCAGGTCACTAGATCCTGGCTTCCTCATTTTATTGCTATTTAAAAAAAAATAAGCAACATGTAAATATGCTCTTTTAAAAAATTAACATGTGACAGACAACATGTTGAAACAATTAAAGAAAAAGGGGCTTGAAAGACAGTGTTGGGGTTACATGAAAGGGTTTGGAGGAAAAAAAGAAAGGAAAGATTAGACAATTATATTGTAGTTTCACAAAATAAAAGATTATTTTTAGTAAAGTAAACTAATCTGGGTATATGGCTCATGGGACATCACCTGACCTGGTAGGTGCCCAAAACCCACATAAAGCCAGGTAGCATGTATATAGAACCCAAGATGGAAGGCAGAAACAAGAGACTCTCCAGAAGTTTGTGTTCCAGCTTGTCTGACATACTCATCAGCAAACATCCAAAGACCTTGTCTCAAACAGGGTGACAGGTGAAAACCAACACCCAAGGTTGTCCTCTGACTTTCATACATAAATGGCATGCATATGTGTACATTCACATATGTAAACACACATGTACATGCCATAAACAAGCACACATACAAAGATAGAAAAAAGTAAAATCACACTGAAATCTGTCAGGTAGAAAGTGAAAAGTCTACTGTTGACCTTGTCTAGGATGGAAAGCTGCTCACCACAAGCCGTCACTTGGCATGAGTGAGTTACAGACTGGGATTTGTGTCTCAGTAATTAATGGAGGCCAGGACCATCTCTCCCTACCATAGACGAAGGATCAGCAGCTGATCCATAACTGTCTTGAATGGCTCTCCCCTAAAAATGTTCTTAATGCTCTTACCATGTATTAAGAACACTTAGAAAGCCAGTGAAGCTTATGGGTACAATACAGGCCCCGGCTATGCCTATGCTCTGCAGTACATATATTCTCTCCCCCATTCTTTTGCACAAGTATTTGATGCATCCATGATCTGGGACCTATTTTAATTTGTTTCCCTTTGATCTCTTCTGCACACTTCTACTCCCATCAAGGATGGCCATCCTCCTGCGGAGCAATAAAAGGATATGCATCTCCTAGCATGCATCAAGGATGCTAACATCTTGTTTGTTAAACTGTGTCAGCATTGATGACATAGCACTGTAGAGGAATCCCTAAAATCATCTACTCTGAGAAGCATTACTGTTGGAAACCACACTGGGAACTGTGAAGCCAAAATAAACCAGCTTCAACCCAAGATGGATGGAATGCTGAGTGTGCTAAGGAAGTCGTGTTCCAGTCCAGGACTCGATTGGTAACCTTGTTGCTGCTTCTGGTCATCAGAATCATCTGTGCTGTCCAGCTAACATGTGTAAGCTCTGTATAGGCATGACTTGAGAGAAGCCATGTTCCCTAATAGAGGGCTCTCATGCCTTGCAAGTATAACAACAAAATTCATTTACAGAATTGGAACCTGTTATCCCATGAGTTGGGTTAAATGTAGCATCCCCATGGCCTGGAGGCTCTCCAGCACCATGGCTAGTCCTTGAGGATTAGAGGACCAAGAATAGCAGATAACGAGATGAAAGTTTTCCAGGTAAGAAAAGGCAGGTTAGTGAAGTGTCTTTGTGCCTTATATCTAAACATGACTCAATTTTGTTTCCAGTAACTATGACCAACACTGTTTGGCCACAACTCCATTTCTTATTGGAGGTGAGGGTCCTGAAGTGACCCAGATTGACTTATAATTTTTCAGTTATAAACTGTCACAAAGAGACTTATCTCCACTCAATTCGGTTAATTCTAGAATTTCAGTTGTGTCTTCTGGTGAAAGACCCTTCTTCCCCTCCACTAGAGGTAGAACTAGGAGGAAGGGAGAGATAGTGTGCTTTCATTTCACTGAAGGTCATGGTTTCATGCTCTCCTTCTTACTCCTATGATAATAAAAGCCTGGCACTGGAGACCTGAATTCAGGATCTTTGTCCGTTTCCAGGCAAAGGTACTACTGGAATATGTGTGATTAAGGGCAAGAGAGACGGGGGTGGGAGGGAGAGAATGGGTCAATCCATGTGCACTGTGATTATATGGTGCACTGTGATTATATGCAATAATCTGTTATGTATATAAACTAAGCAAAGGGTACACTTACCTCTGCAGGTACTGGGGGGTTAATCTTTCTGGATAAACTCTGCTGCATACCATTACTTATGGGCTTTTATGAAATGCATGACATTTCCCCACCTTGACACAGCAGACCTATTTGTCTTTTTTGTATGTGCGTGTGTGTATACATGTCTATGTGTGTATACTTGCATGAATGTGTGTTCAGGTACGGTGTGTGTGTGTGTGTGTGTGTGTGTGTGTGTGTGTGTGTGTGTGCACTCGCATGCGAGCACCGATCATCCAATTGCCCACAGCATTCTCTTCATGTGACACTGAAGAGAGAGAGCAAGCCATGAGTCCAAGCTCACATAAAATATAAATAAGGTTATTTAGGAGAGCTGAAGGTACTCATTACAGCATGGCATTTGCAAAGGGTGGAATCTGCAAGTGGGCTAGGCCCAGTGCTCACTCGCAGGCTCTGAAACAACAAAAGCATCATAAGAAGCAATCAGAATGGAACCAACAGACTCAGAAGTGTTCACTATTTTTAAATGAAGGAAAAAAACAGCCAGATAAGCGTGACTTCTGGATAACAAGTCATCCAAAGGATTGCTCAAGAGACATAATAATAGAATCTTTTTTTTTTTATTCCTCTGGCATTATTCAACTGTGCGCTAAAAGTACACCTTGAATGATTCATTGACAACTACGAGGAACATGAATCTAAATTCACATAGGATGATGCATAGAGAATGTAGATCGCTCTTGGAGTGTGCAGACACCAGGATGTAGGGAAAGGGGCCTGGGGGTTGAGGGGACTGGAAGGCAAATAAGACAGCATCAGATAAAATCCTTTAGAAGAACTATGAAGAAAGAACTAGAAAGTAAAATTTTCCTTCCAGGAAGACACTTTGGGTCCTGATTCTTGGCTTTCTACACCAGCGAGTTGGCACAGTGCAGAGCCGGCTATAAATGTCAGGGTGCCGAATGCTTTCTGGCCATGAGGCTTTTGTTACCATGGAAACAACCACTCTCTATTTTCCGGAAGATGGTTAATAATTAGACTGAAAGAAAAAAAATCAAATTCTGTCCCAGACTTGACTTCAACCTGCCCCCACTGATGCCATCTTGGTTGCTATTACTGGAAATTCAGAGTCTCCTGGGAACTGATACCCAGGAAAAGACACTAGGCCTTCTGAGTCTTTGGAACTCTTATTAAAGAAAAGGCATAGACTATAATCATCTGGCCATGGCTGTGTTCTCTCTCATCTAAGGCTTCTAGCTCCAATCTTCAGATAGGAGTCCATATCCTGAAGTAACTGTAACCAGGAAAGTAAATAGGGACCATTCCTGGGGTGTGAGGAGGAGTCATAGAGAGGGGAATAGCAAAGCACAAGTGGTCTGATGATGACATGGGAAGAAAATGAGGATGCTTTAATTAGGGAGGAGTGAAGGAGATAAATACAGAAGATGGAAAGAGAATAAAATAACACATGATGTCTAGAAGAGTAAGGAGAGGAATCATAAAATACACATAAGTCAGTATATAAATATACATATACAGTTTAAATAAATGTCCTGGGTGACAATCTAACTAAAGACCATCTAACAGACACCCTAACACCAAGCCTGTGAAGCCCTCATTTGAATTGTTGGTCAAGGTTGTCCAAGAGACTCCCAAAATGTTACAGGACATTGCTATTCCTCTTGGCTGCCTCAAAGGAGAGAAAGGTAAGTCCTATTTCTGAAGAATACCATGTATTCCTGAAATCAGTCCAGAGACCCTGAGTTAGAACTGACTTGAAAACTTCCTCTCTGAGAAATAGATTTCATGATACAAGATGGCATCATGTAGACTTCCAAAAAAGGGAAGCAACTAACAGTTCTACCCAGCTGTAACATCTATGAACAATAACAACCAGCATAGCACAATAGCCTTAAAGGGGCAATAGTGGCATACATACCTTGGTGGCAGCTAACAGCTCTCTAATTGGGCTTAACACCCACTCGCCAAGAGGAAAATCATACCTGGTTTTAGAAACCTAGTCAATCATCCAGGGCCATCGAGTCATGGACCTTGGAGGAAGCCTACAACTGCCACTTTACTAAACCAGCATAACCTCTAACTACACGCTAAATATTTGTCATTATACTCACAGATAAGTGTGTTCCTCACCCTTCATCAAGGAAACTTCTCTTTACAGAAAACCACAACCAATCAAAATGCGGAACTGTGGAACACAGTCAGAACTGATACATCTACAACCTAGTTCCAGCACCTAAGGTTCAGAGAGCATTGTGAATGAGGAAGCAGAAAAACTTTAAGAGCCAGAGGAACAGAAATTTGTGAGATTGTATCTCTTAGGAATGTCAGAAGCTACAACCATAGTTTTGCTAACATGGCTGCCTAAACATGAGATGAATTAGGATATAATTATCATTATAATAAACAAATTAACATAGACATGGCAAAGTCCAGGAGGCTCCATCCTTACACAAAGAACTACAGGTAACTAAGGAATGTGAGAGTGGGAAAAGTGGTCTTTCCAGGGAAAAACTCACCAATTGTTTATCCACTATCAAATGGTCATTCTATGGAAATGTGTGTGTGTGTGTGTGTGTGTGTGTGTGTGTGTGTGTAACAATTAAAAGGACTATACATTGAAAAAGCAAAGAGAAGTATATCAGAGGATTTGAATGGAAAAATAGGAAGGGGAAATAACATGATTATAATATAATATCAAAAAATAAGACTTTTAAAAACAGAAGAGTTGACTAGAAACAATAAAAAAGCATGTTGTGACCTGTAATGTCAGAGGGAAGACATGGTTAGCCTAGCAATGCTATCATTATATTTTTCTAGAAGTCTACTTTATTTTTAAAGTTATTGATCTTGGGTTTTAGGATATGCTCGTTGCACAAACTGATGGCATTTTCATACATGCAGAACATGTATTTTGATCTGGTTTACACAGACAGCACTTTTACCAACTGAGCCCTATCTAAGCCCTAGGACTTTTCTTTTTGTAGGTATTTTTAGAATTTCTCTAAAAATTGAGGATTCAGTTGCCTAATCTTCTAGACACTTCTAGTGCAACAAAGAATTTTATGACAATACCAAAGGCCACTATGGCTCCAGAACAAGAAAGAATGAACCATTCTTATTCAAACTAGGAGCAGAAGCAACAAGCCATCCTTACAAATATGACACAACTAATCAGGAGGATCTGTTTGAGATATAATATATAATAATATATAATATATAATATATAATATATAATATGTAATATGTAATGTGTAATGTGTAATGTGTAATGTGTAATGTGTAATAATATATAGTAATATATAATATATGATACATGATATATGATATATGATATATGATATGTGATATGTGATATGTGATATGTGATATGTGATATGTGATATATGATATATGATATATGATATATGATATATAATAATATATAATATGTAATATGTAATATGTAATGTGTAATGTGTAATATGTAATATGTAATATATATACCATTGGTGATGACTGCACTGTACATACGAGCATGACTGCATGCATGACTAGCGGAGCTATACAATAATACAGTCTCCGTAGAAAACACCACTGTTTTCTATGGAGAAACTCAAAAAAAAAATCTAACAGAGCCATTGGCTGAGGCTTAAACTATACCTGATGCACAAGCAGGATGACCTGAATTCAGATCTTCCACACCCACATCAAAGCAGTGCACGTCTGCAGCCACAGCATTGGAGAGGCAGGGTCAATATCAAGAGGACCTGCAGAGCTCACTGGCCACCCCGTCTAGGCAACCTCTGAGCTCTGTGTTCAGTGAGAGATCCTGCGGAGAGGAAAACATCCAAAGTCAGCCTGTGGCCTCATGTGTGCACACATTCACATGTACACACACATGTGCCACATATGTACGCACATTGTCATTCCATCCAGCAATTCCACTTCCAGGTACGTGTTCAAACAATCAAAAGCAAGATCCTGAACTGACAGTTGACACGCCAAAGCTCATAGCAGAGTGATGAACAAGATATGAACCCCAAGAACCTCTGACAAATGAAAGGTATATTAATTAGGGTTTCTGTTGCTGTGAAGAGACACCATGGCCATATCAACTCTTATAAATGAAAACATTTTTTAACACTAGCTGCTTTGGCTCTTTTCTCCTTAAAAACAACTTTCTATGATAGTAATTTATTGGAGAGGGGGGGCACATGCACGCCCTAGTATGTGTGGGTAGCAGAGAACAATGTGTGAAAATATGTTTTCTTCATCCCATCATGTGGAACCTGGAGACTGAGCTTAGGTCATCAGGCTTGATGGCAGTGGCTTTTTTGACTTAGCCATTTGCCTACCCCATTACTCTTTTAGCTCCTTCTGCCTTCAGTTTTGTTCCTATCTGTCTCTTAGGATTCTTTGTCTCTCCAACCTGAGGACAGATTCACCCTTCACGGAAACAAGATTCATATACCTCTGAATTTGTCTGATTAATTTATTTATTCACTTTACATTCTGATAACAGCCCCCTCTCCCAGTCCCACCCTACCACCTCCCATTTTCCCAATCCCCACCTTCTATTGGGGCTGGCTTACTGGTTCAGAGGTTTAGTCCATTATCATCATGGTGGGAAGCATGGCAGCATGTAGGCAGACATGGTGCTGGAGAAGGAGTCAGGAGTGCTGTAAATCCCAGAACTTATGGATTAGAGACAAGAGAATCAGGAGAATCAGGAGTTCAAGGGTAGCCTCAGCTACAGAACAAATTTGAGACTAGCCTGGGTTATATAAGACCCTATAAAACAATCACATATATGGTTGTTGAAGACAGAAGAAAGAAAAATAAATTATCTCATTGATACACCTCTTCACTTTGGAAAGGGAAAATATTCTGGGAATGGATGCTGGTACTGGTTGCCCAACACTGTGTAGATACTTACTATTACTGAATTATACAGCTTAGAATGGTTAGCATGGTAAATTTTGTTAGACATACTCTACCCCAAATGTGATTATACAAGCCAAACTGGGAGTATTATCAGCATCTTCAAACATGCCAGCTCTTTCTCAGTAGCTCATCCCCAAGGCTGACACACTAGGATGTCCCCTAGAGTCCATCTAAACACCGCATGAAAAATTAATCCTAAAAAAAAAAAAATTATTTATTTTAGTTCAAATGTAGCTGGACATCTTGAGTCTTATCTGTTAACTCTAAGTAAAATTGTTTCCGGTACAAGTAACAGCATGACACACACACACACACACACACACACACACACACACACACACGGATTTTCAATAAGATTTTCATTGAGAATTTCATATACACAATGTATTTTGATTATACTCACATCCACTCCTTCCCTAGCTCCTGCCATATCCACCCCCACCCCCATTTCTTCTCAATTTTATGTTCTCCTTTTGGTTTTTAATAACCCTCTAAGTTCAGTTTGTACCTTTGGGTGTGTGGTCTCTGAAGGGTGGTCCACTTACGAGGGCTTATACTCAAAGAAAACTGACTCCCTCCCCGAGAAGCCACCAACTGTCACCAGTCTCTCAACTAGGGAACAGAGCTCATGAGCCCTGCTCCAATCCATACTGAAGTGTTGACTGGCTTGGTATTGTGCAGGGAGCCACAGCTGCTGTAAGTTCACTAGTGCACAGGTCCTGTCATGCCCGGGAGATACTGTTTCACTCCAATTCTGCCTGGCCTCTGGCTCTTACCATCTTTCCAAGCTCTCCTCCTCAGTGTTTCAATGGTAATCAAGATTCTTCATATGTATCACCCCACAGACACTTTTCTATGCATTTTGACCAATGATAAGATTCTGTTAACCTCTGTCCACTGCAGAAAGAAACTCATATGGTCTGAGAGCTGCTCTAGTCTGTGAGTATAGACATAGGAACACAGATATAGAGATAGTTTAATACGAGGAGCATTCTCTTTCCATATAAGGGAGCTGAAAAGCCCACAACAACTGAATTCTACCACATTTGGATAAAAACTGGGCTGTTACCAAACCACCTACTGTAGAGAGAAGAAAACAAAGACCCTGTCATCTCCCACTATGTCTCCCATCAATGTCTCCCAGACCCAACACTGAGCCCTCATCCTCAGTCCTGCAGTTAGGTAATATTCCATCCTACCCATTAGCTTAGCTCTCAGCAGTGTCTGGAGCTGGTAGAGTCTGCTGGATCCTATCTGCCTCCCATAATTGCACATTAGCTCCAGAGCGAGGCTGTTTACCCTATCAGCTGGAGTTCGCTTATCTAAGTACGTCTGATTCCTAGCAATAGGGAGGTCATTTTAAAGTGATCACTGCTGAGTTTCTGTAAATACTCTCCCCAGAGATACTAAACCTGTAGTACAATTATCAATAAACATTATGACAAGGACACTAGAGTTTTCATTTTACACCTAAGAAATGGATGAATTAGAATAGTGTTTAATGATGCATATGCATGAAAATGTCATAATAAAACCTATTATTTTGTATGCTAACCTTCAAAAACACGTATTTTCATTTATTCACAACAGGGAGGAGAGGGCTTATCACAGCACCCATGTGGCGCTCAGAGGACAACTGTCAAGGGTCAGTTCTCTCTGGGGACGAAATCCTGGTCATCGGGCTTCACATCAAGTGTTCTTACTCACTGAGTCATTTTATTTCCTGAGCAAAAACTCACAATGGAGTCAGGGGGGAAAAGAGAAATTAAAAGGTCTCTTAGGGTTATATTCAAGGTTCTTCTTCCTCCCCCTCCCCTCCTTCTCCTCCTTCTCTCCTTCCTCTCCCCTTCCCCTTCTCCTCTTCCTCCTCCCTCTTCCTCCTCCTTCGCATGTTGGGGCTCAAACTCAAGGACTCACACAGCCTAAGCACATATACTACAATGAGCTAGAACCCCACCCCATCCTGCCCAACTCTTTGGCTCTTTTTTCCACTTCACGGCCCCACACATCTGACACTAATGCCACGTAAGCCCTTGTATTTTCTCCACGGTTGCTCATGTAGCTCCTGTTCATTATCGTTCCTCCTTGGAAGAAACATAGGCTTGAACCAGAGCAAGGGAATGTAAATACACGTGTGCGATACTGGCCAGATCATGTTTGCCTAGTTTCTGCCCCTTTTAAAATTCGGGGGAAAACTATGTCTGCTCCCTAAAAGTCTTCCAGGGTCTACAACAGAACACATGAAGAGGTTATGAAGCTTAGGACATTCAAATTCTAGTCTTTATTGCTGTTGTTAATTTACCACATCTTTATTCCATACTCAGTTTTCAAGGATCTGACAAATGGCACTTCCCTATGGAACTTCCTCAGCTGCCTTAATGGAGTCATCTCTGGCTCTTTAAGTTATCACATTCATTTTAATTAGCTCCTTATAGGTATATCTTTCAAAGCCTCCTCCACAGAACCCTACCCCTCCTGTCACAGACAAAATTAGGGTTTCTATTGCGGTGAAGAGACACCATGACCATGACAATTCTTATAAGGAAACACTTAATTGGGGATGGCTTACAGTTCAGAGGTTTTGTCCATTGCCATTATGGCAGGAAGCACTTCGGCATGCAGGCAGACATGGTAATGAAGAAACTTAAGAGTTCTATGTCCAAATCCTTGAGCACTGGAGACAGAGAGCGATACTGGGCCTGGCTTGAGCATCTAAAACTGCAGAGCCAGTGACACACTTTCTCCAATAAAGGCAACGTGTCCTAACTTTCAAATAGTGCTGCTCCCCTATGGGTGCCATTTTCATTCAGGCCACCACACCTCCCAAGAAAATGGGATGCTACCTTCTGTTTATGCAGAGTCTTTGGAGACTCCAACAGAACATGTCAGATCATAGCTGATGGTAAGACAGAACCTGTATTCAGAGCTGGGCTTCCCCTGACTGTGGCTCTCGATGGAGCCAGAGTAGTTTCTCATCCTGTTTTCAGTTCTGTTGCTATGGTAAGTAATGAGTTCTCCATCGTGCCTTGCTCTTGGAATTCATCCTTAATTACACTAAACTCTTCATATTTTTGAATTTTTTTTAAGTGTTTTTCTAATTCCCTGAAAAAAAATCACAGCTTTCCCTCAAGTTTCTCTTTGAATCACTGAGGCCCAATTTAAACAATACACACAGGAGATGAGTTGGGATAATATTGTTTAAAAGATGATCCTCAATACATTACACACTTGAGTCTGTTGAGAGCTCCCAAATCTGTAACATGATTATCATCTAAGAAACTGTACAGGGCCTCAAAGATGGCTCAGCAGTTAAGAGCATTGAATGCTCTTCCAAATAACCCATATTCAATTACCAGCACCCACAGGTGACTCACAACCATCTATTGTTACAGTCCCAGATAATCTGATCCCTTCTTCTGACCTCCTTATGCACAAGGCATTCATATGGTGCACAGGCATACATGCAGGGAAAACACCAGTAACTTCTTAAAGAACAAAAGAAATTTTACATTTTTAAAAAAATAATTATAATTTGAGGTCTATGGGTAAAATACTTTAGCCATCAAATGTTGCAAATTTCGTTTACTTTTTATCATGTTATAGTAGCCTCACAAAGTAATAAAACTGAGCTCACAGATATCACCACACTTGGAATAACCCCAATGGAAATGGGGCCCAAGGAAAGCCGCTGTGGTTGAATGTGGAGACCTGTCCTTCATGCTCCGTTCTGCTCAAGTAAACGCCAAGGAAGGTAAATTCAAGCTGAGCCTCACTATTTTGTCCTGTTGCTTTTCTGCTTCCTTTAAGCAGGTTCAAATTCAAAATACACTCAATTTACAGGAAATTGAAAAATCAGTGTTTACCCCACATTTTGCAGGAGTTGTGCATACAAATATTTACTGGACATGAAAATTCAATATCCTAACACAAACCATCTGACTTCAGGAAATTGAATATACACGGCAACAAAGAGCAGCACATTCTCCGAGTTCCAAGTTCCACACTGGGAGCCCGGGCATGCTCTGGAGAGCAGGACAGGTGTGGGGTTGGGGGGTGGGGGCAGCACTTGGCAGAAGCCTGTTTTCATTGCTCAGCTCTGTTTCTATAGTCCCACTCAAGCACAGAGAAAACATTGGTCTCCGACGTAGAGTGAGGTTAAAAATAGAACGTAAATGAATGACTTGTCTTTGAGATTTCCTGAGATGAACTTTGACTCTAGCCAAAAAGCGCTGTTGAGAAATCTTCCTTTTTAGTTAAAACAGGAGAACAGCTAAGCGCAGCACCGGAACCAGCACAGCACCGGCAGAAAGTACTCTGTGCTTCCTGAGAAGACTGAGAGAACCAACCGATGGCCCGGACTGGTGTCTGCTGCGGTCCACATTGTTCTGTAGCGACTATTCACAGAATGGCAGAATTCTGAAATGCAACCACTTCGTCTCAAAGATTTAAAAAAAAAAAAAAAAAGTAGCCCCTTTAAAGTAAAAACCCAGATCACCTCACCCTGCACCTGTGCTCTTTCCGTTCCCACTAGATGTGTTTATATTCTAGACTAACCAAAGCACTACAGGAAAGGCCTTCTGGAAACCCAAATACCCTGGGCAAGTTGCCTTCACAACCGCACTAGCAAGGTCCTGAAATTACCAAGAGAGAACAACCCTTACTCAGAGTATAACCTCACAGGTTGCAAAGCATATGTATGTGCCCAGGTGGGAATGGCAGCACCACCATGGGCAAACCCCCGTGGCATGAGACAGACAGTTGATTTCTTCACAGGGCCACACACAGAGTCTGAGATTGACCATTCGTTTTCCTCTGGATAGGAATTTCTACTTTCCTTGTAGGGACAAAGCCTCCTGTGTTAGTCTATTAGGGTCCTGTAACAAAGTACCACACACCGGGCCGCTTAAAGATGTATTTATTTTCATCCAGTTTCTAGAAGCAGGAAGTCCAACAAGGCACATCAGCCAGCTGCTCTTCTGGAGCCTTCTTCCTTGGTGTATGACATCTTCCACCTGCCTCTGCACATCTCTGTCATGGTTTCATTTATAAAGCCACAGACTAGACTAGAGACACCCTAGTAGCCTTTCCAAACTTATCTTAACCTAATTATGTCTCTAAAGACTTCATCTCCAAATAGAGCCATACACTAAGATGCTGGGAGTAAAAACAGCAGTCGTGAGTTTAGGAGGAAAACACCATAGTTCATAATACATCCCCCACATGCCTAAAAAAGCAACATACTTTTCCAGTGGTTCAGATGCCTCACTGTATCTCTTGCTCCTACAGATGAGGATCCATACTGGTGCTGATCTCTCTCTCTCTCTCATACACACACACACACACATACACACACACACACACACACACACACACACACTCATACTCCTCACACTCAGGAGAATTTTCTCCACTTCTGAAAGAACCATGAGAAATCTAGAGTGGTAGAATGTGATAAGAAGTTCTAGGAACCCACCTGGACCCAGTATGGCAATAAGAACTTCAAAGATGTCTCCCTAAGCTTTCCAGCCCTGGTTATTCAATCAAACATGGATCTAAATATTGCTATGAAAAGACCCTTTTTTTTTTCATCTTGTGAACACTGGAAAGAGAAAACAGCCAAGCCAACATGAGCATCTGACTTAAAGAACCATGAGATGATACATTCATGTTGTTTAAAATATTTGAATCTATGATGCTTTTTACAGTATAATAAAGATGAGGGCCACCCAGAACCCCCTCTGTCTGGCGATCTGAATTCTTGCTTAGGCTGCGAGGCTAAGCACTGCAAGGGAATATAAATAAAAGTTAAAAATATGTTTCTGGGTTCCCTGAGGTACAAGCCTGACTGTATAGGGGTTAATGTCAAAAGTATACCCTCTCCAGATAAAAGACATTGGGATGGGTATGGACCTTATACCTCACTGGACAACGACAGGAGGAGCAGAGCCATTACAAGGTCCCCTTTAATTACTGGAGGTCAGGCTTCTATCCCCGCCTTGTCAAGATTAGAATCGCCACAGCCCTTCTATGCTTGGAGAAGGGAGGAGATGTCAGGGGCAGCCCTGCTTATACACTGAAGGCCTAAAATCAGCCATAAGCCTAAAATCAGCCATAAGCCTAAAATCAGCAATAGGCCTGACATACATGCCTGAACACCTATGCTCCTGTGTCATCCCCTTCCCCACATCCTGCATTTTTGAGTTTATAACCCCTGTGTTAAAAAGTAAAAATTAAGATTTGATAATAAATAATAAAAAAAAAAAAACCACATAGTGTCCCCCTGGCTCTGCTGACTTAGCTCCTGACAATCCATTTTCTTGTTCTCAGAAATACTTTGAATTATAAAACGTTATTGTGGTTTTTGTTAATTTGCTGGGTAAAATAATTTTTATTGATTTCATTTTAAACTTCAAAGTTTGTAGTGAGTTAAAATATCCTTCAACATAATTATAGGTCATATTTATTTTCATATTGTAAAATGCTAGTTAATCTGTTGAACATTTTAAAAAACTGGATTCCTTTTTGAGAATTTCATATATGAGCATTGTATTTACATAATTTCCCCTTTCTCTTCTTCCTCCCACTCTTCCCAACCCCCCATACTTTTCAAATACTTCTTATTATTTAATTATTGTTCATATATGTATATATATATGTATACATGTATAAGTATATGTGTATATACAAATACTGATAAATAAAGTGTTTTGAGTTCAAAAAAAATCCAGAACTACAAAGATGAGGGCCAGAGCTGTAATTAGGAAATAGAGCACCTACCTGGTATGTGCAAGGCCACAAGTCTGACCCATTGCACACATAGACAGATAGACAGACAAACATATAGAAGGAATAAATCCATCTTGTTAGTAAGCACACTGCCTTTATTTGTTTTATTTATTCCTGTTTAGAAATAAATTTCTCCTCATGTCAGCTAAACATCATATCTTTCTGAATGGCAGTTGTAAATACACACCACTTACTAAGTATAACAGCAAACCAAAGCCTTGTAAAGTCATAGATCATGTCTCAGAATCAATAGCTGATACCCTAAATGGGACACCGTGTTCATCTATCTATGTGTACATTCTCTGCCCTGAACTCTCCCCACAGGTAAGGGAGAGGTTACAAATCCTCCAATCATTACCATCTTAATCACCATCATCACCATCATCACCATCACCATCATACCCTGTAGGTAGACCCTGAAGCTGGCCTCATAAGGAACTACTCAGATCAGCCTCATTGCTTTCTGAATTGTGATCCTTTCAACCTCATATCCCCCTTGAAAATAATCCTGTCATGGACTCATTTTTTAAAGCACTGGTCTGAAATAAATGAAGTGAGAGTTTAGAAAAACTCACATCATCAAAAAACAGATAAAAATAGCAATGAGGAAAAGAACAGCCCAAGCCTTAGGCAAGAGATTCCAAAGAGAAGAGTAGAACACAGTCCTGTTTTGGTACCACAGCCCCAGGAGAATGTTCCAACACCAGGCACAGACAGGCCCAGAGCTTCTCTCAGTCCTCAATCTGTTTGTAACTTGAAAGAACAGGGCTTACCTTAGCTTGAAGAGGCCTTAAAATAGGTAATACTTCCCCATTATTCTAAGCATAGCCTCTCTTAAATATTATTCCATGTCCCAGCTCTCAGTCTCTGCTTGCCTGCTAGCCACTTCTTCTTCAGCCTTCCATGGGCTCCTTGGACACCACTGGACCATGACTAAGCCATCACTCTCCTCTCTAAAGCACAATACCTCCGGGCTTTTTCTTTATAGCAATCTCTTGTTGGACATCTGCCTGATATCTGGCTTGGCACTCACGTGTATTTAAATTCTGGCATGTATTTAAATCCCAAGCTCTTTTACAAATGCGCAATTTATATTAAAGTTGACTTTTAAGAAAAAAACAATTTTGGGGGACAATTCTTGCCTCCTCTGGAAAGTAATCATTCCCTTTGTGGAGGAAAGGATGCTAACACTCAAGGAACACTCAAGTGTTCCAAACCTGATGCTTACAACCATCTCACCAACAGCTATGGTAAGGGTGAGATGCAGAGAAAAAGTAGCCAAAGCTTGAGGAAAGGAGGGAATGGGAGAGAGAGGGGGAAAGAGGGAGGGAGAGAGGAGGGAGGGAGGGAGGGAGGGAGGGAGGGAGGGAGGGAGGGAGGGAGGGAGTGAGAGAGACATGAGCTCTGGATTCAAATGAGAGACCTCACCTCAGTATACAAGGTGGACAGCAATTGAAGAAGACTCTCAACATGGACCTCTGGTCCCCAAATCTACATGCAGGCATAGACACCTGCAAACACATGCGCACACACACACAGGCACACACACATGCTAACATGCATACACTCCACATATATACACACTACCAAAATGATAAATATAGTTCATTTAAAAACCAAAATACTGAGCTGAGCAGTGGTAGCATGCCTTTAATCCCAGTACTCAGGAGGCAGAGGCAGGCAGATCTGAGTTCAAGGCCACCTAGGCTGCAGAGCCATCTCTATACGGAGAAACCCTGTCTTGGGTGAGAGAGGAACACTCACTAGAATTTACTTTAACTTCTAATAAGACAGTCTTACTGATTTCATGTTTTTACCTCAATCAATTTTTATTATAAAGTCACATTTAAATTCTTTAATTGTATCTAGACTTTTTAACTGATACTGAGTAATAGTTAAATTGTTCACTTTTTCAGGAGGACTTCAGTTTTAAAGGGAGAATTTTCTAAAAGACAAAATCATAAAAGCAAGAGCTGGGTAGATTCCGTGCTTAAGCGTGCTTGCTGCTCTTAAAGAAGGGTTTGTGGTTCACAGCATTCATGTGGCAGCTCACAACCATTCCTAATTCCAGTTCCAGGGGAGACCAACCTGGGCATCAGACACACATGTGGTACACACACATGAGCCACAACATGCATACACATAAAATAAATATAGAAATAATTTTTTTAAACATAAAAAAATCTTTAAACATAAAAGCAACAAATTACTTCCAAAGATACAGGTAGGTAAGACTGGAAATGTCGGCTGCGGTAGTCTTCCTTCTTCACAGGCTTCCTCTCTATAGGTCAGCTCCTAGAAGGCCCTGCCAGGAAGGAGGTGAGAGACCAAGGCCATAGCACATACTTCCTCAGCTCACTCTCCCTCCTCACCTCCTCCCCAAGTGCAGGGTTGATGGTCCTTCAGTCAAAGGTGGCAGTATCTCTGTTGGCCCGTCTATACCTTTCTGGGCTTGGAAGCTGCTTATCTTCTCTATCCTTCAGGAAGTGAGCGTCTCTGCTGCCATATTTGGTGGTGGTGGTTGGTTGGTGGGTTTTAGTTTGGGTTTAGGTTTGGG
>JANHMN010000014.1:33071235-33125140 GCA_030674055.1 Rhabdomys pumilio
TTTGGTTTGGTTTGGTTTGGTTTGGTTTGGTTTGGTTTGGTTTGGTTTGGTTTGGTTTGGTTTGGTTTTGAGACAGAGTTCCTAGGCTAACCTAGAACTCAGAGATCCCCCTGCCCCTCCTCCTACCCCTATCCCTACCCCTCCCTCCTGAGTGCTGGAATTAAAGACATTCACCACACCCAGCTTCCCAGATGCCAGCCTTGAGGTGAGCCCTGTCTCCATGGTGACTTCCTAGAATTCCCACCACAACTTTGTAAAAGGTACCTGTGTTCATCCAACCACATTACACACTCATCTGCAAGTGCTATGACCGTGACCCATGACTAGGGCATCACCCTTCATCTCAGCTTAGATTCTACCTCTTCAGGGAAACAGCCCCTTCACCTAAGTCACACAGATAACACTGAATCCTGGCTATTTAACTTAGAGAACTTATCGTGGCTTATTATAGTTTTGTATTGCTTCCCACTCCCCTCTCCATCTTTTTTCTTCTCCCTAGCCCATAAGCTTTTTAAAGGCAGAGAGAGAGAGAGAGAGAGAGAGAGAGAGAGAGGAGTCTTTTTTTATTCCCTTGTAGCTACAGTAATAGCTCAGAGTATCGCACACAGTCATAAATCGGCCTTGCTATTGTAGCTAGTATTAAATTCTGGGTTGTTCCATTATTGCTTATGTTCTGGATGTAGTTTTCCCTTAAAGAAAATGAAAGCGCTGACCACATTTCCCTCGGTGTATCCCAGCCCTACATGCAGTATGATTAACAAACTTTTGTGGGACTAAATTGAAGGTCTGCAGGGAGCCTTCGACTCAGTTAACGGGATGGTCCTTGACAATATTCACTTTGGCTCAGACTTTGGAAAAACACAAAAGCTCAGATGTGTTCTAAGAATAGCAGACGAGCTGTCTCGGGGGGGGGGAGGGGAGAAGGATTCTTAGAGTTACATTTATTTTCCTTTAGGACGTGAAACTCTTTGATCTTTTGTCAATACATATGGACTAAATTAAATCGAAAAGATCGTATTCCCTTATCCTGCCGTTTCGTAACGTCTTTCCCCAAAATTGATCTCTGTTATTTTTAAATGTCAGTGTGGATACATATATTCCTAAATGGATGTGAAATAATATGGAAACAATCATAGCCCTGGAAGAAACTGTTAAAGAGCTCAGAATCAAAGCTTGCAATGAAGGATACATGAAAGGCTTCAAATCTCACGAGCCTTTTACTTTGACCCCTTAAAGAGGCCAAAGCAAAAGAACTGTGTTAAGACTGCATCCTCCTTTACATGACAAGTTATATACAAGGTCCCAATTACAGCTCAAGTAATCCCAATGTGCTACTGAGTACATAGACCACCAAAAAAAGAGAAAAAAATGAAGATCACTAACCTGACCTGAAGAAGTATTCAATAAAACTAATAAACATTAATGAAATATTTATTGGCAAACATTTCGCTCAACTTTTTCTTTAGGGTTTGCCATAACTCAGGGTTTGTCTATATATCTTCAAAAGTTTTGACACTGGAGACGTGGCTCCACAGCAGAGTACATGGCTAATATGCATGAGGCCTGAGATTCAATCCTCAGTACAGACTACAGGAAGGTGGGGGCGGGAGGAAGGCAGGAAGACACTCTGAAGAGATGTTTACACAAATGCCCATTTTGTGTTGATATATTTGCAGGCACCCAGATTCCAATTTTACCCACTGACATTATGGCTCTATTAAAAATGATTATGGTCCTTTTTTAATATAACCATTGTAAATCTAAATATTTGTGTTCACATCAAAAGCTGTAGGACTGGTGGGATGGCTATTCATCTTCACCGTGCCTTCTGCTTCTACCATGCGGTGGAATCATAGGCAGATGTGGCATACGTGGCCAAGCACTGGGAAATGGAGTCCAACTCTGTGTCAAGACGATGCACTCGGGTTTCTTCTGCTCCGTCTGCTTTGGATCATAGATCTGACAAGAAAAGGCTGCAGCGAGAAGCCAGGTCATCTGCACACTGCACACAGCCCTGCTGGGAGGTTTCCGTCATCGTTCCATAAGCACTTTACAGTGACTCCACTAAAGCGAGGGGCCGTGCAGGGTGTTGATGAATGTATAGCCAAAGGAAAATAGACCCACGGTGGACCTGTTTCCCTAGATGTTTCTCAGAGAGCTTGGCATTTCTGTGAGCTAATACTCAAGTAGTACATGCTCTTCTGCTACCTGTTCCCCAGAATGTGCCCAGGGTTAAGACCCAGAGTTGGGACATCTAAGGTAGAGATGGGAAGTCTTGTCTTCAAACACACTAATGTAGTCCACCCCACATCCCCATTAGGCCATGATGAGATCTACCCACCAGATGGCTTGTGGCAATCGACACTCTAAGGACTCAGGTTTCTCCTCCTTGCCTCCAACGACACTTCAGTTTCCTCCAGATTACTGACTTAATGCCAGACTGTGACCCTGTGCCCTCAAGTGGGAAAATGGGGACGTAATAGGCACCAGCAAAGACAAAGCCCACCATCTTCCTCTGTAAAAAGCCAATGGACTAATGGCTTAATGATAATTAAAAGTTAAAAAGACATTGTAATGGAATTGCCTCCTGAACCTCTGACTATAGCCCCTAGCCTGGGCACTTTCTGGGAGGACTTGTGACAGAAGGGGACGTTCTTCCTGGATATTAGCTCACAGAAATGCCAGGCTCTCTAAGTACTTTAATAAGAGAAAATTCTCTAGGGAAATACGTCCACTGTGGGTCTATTTTACTTTGGACGTACATTCAACACCATGCACAGTCTCTGGCTTTAGTGGTTTGGTTTTTGGTTTGAGGGTTTTGTTTGTTTGTTTTTGTTTGGGGGTTTTGGGTTTTTTGTTTGTTTGTCATTTTTTGTTTGTTTTTTTTTAGTGGAGACAGTGTGTAATTCTTATGGATGGGATGGTGATGGGGGGTGGGGGAGCTAATAATGAAACTCTGCAGTGTCTCTGACTGAGACCACATCTAGTGATCTCATACTTCTCACCTGTCTCCCAAAGTCTCTTTCTCTCTGTTCCTTCCTATAACATAAGAATAACTTGGTAGATCATATGCCTGGCATGCATGGGTTCAGTTCCCCAGAATCAAGAAACCTGGGGAATTTGTTTAAACGTAATATAATAAACATAATTCACTAACTCTCAGTCTGAGAGATTCAAGTTCAATTGTTGTTGGGAAGGTATTTTGTTTTCTAGACATATACTTGCCAAATTCCATCTCATAACATAAAGTATACATGCAGTTTTTACTTCTTAAACTTTAAAATGCTACCTCCGTGATGCTTCTTTAATAGTTTCTCTATTGACAAAGTGTAAACTAGAGATACATTTGGGTAACATGTGTAAAGGGAGACAATTTTAATGTTTCATTTAATAACTTTAATTCTAAAATATATATATATATATATATATATATATATATATATATATATTCAAAGAGAATAATCCAAAGACCAGGTATGCATGAGTGAATTATTTCTGTGGGAGAAATAAAACCTTGAAATTATTTTTTAAAGAAATAATGGTGACTACATAAAATAAATTCTCATAAAGCATTCAGAATTATTAGTATAAATAAGTTGCAATTATTTATTCTTTATAACATTTAATTTCAAGTGTTATATAAAAACAGATGGACTTTTATGTATCTACACATACATACTAGTGACCCCATCCACCCATGCCCTGTGGTACCCTAGAATCCCACCAGAACAGCACTGGAAAGCAAGGCCCTCTGATACACATAATTAAGATGATCTGACTTATTCTCATTCTTTTTCTTATTCTTTGACATCCTTTAGCCTAAAGCTCATAAAGTGGTCCCAGAGAAGTGATGCAGCCAAAGGTCTCACACAACTGTTTTAATAGGTTTCCTGATTTATGTGGGCATGATAAAAATCATAGAAGCTATTTGTCTAGCTGCCCAGTACTGACGATTTGGTGATCAGGGTTAATAGACAATGACCCAGAGGATGAGAAACTGGTAAGGGAAGTGGTTGGGGTGTTGGCTTTATTGCTGGCCAAATGAAAAACTAACTAGCCTCTAGCCAAGGCCTCAACACTGGGTCAAGGCAACCTTTAAGCCAGAGGAAGGGCAACATCTGAAAGTGCTTGCACACTGAAGATCATTAGTTGAAATTCTTGAACACCACAGATAGGGAAGAGAACACATAGGGAATGTAGCCACATTTAAGATCCCTTCCTTTATATCTACACTCACTCCACTCACATACCAAGTCTGTTCTCAAAATCCCGTGGGACTCCTCTCCAGCTTCGACTTAGTGTCTCTTTCTTCCGTTGCCACTAGGTTGAATACAGGGGGATTAAAGGTCTGACTTCTGTCCTGCTGGTAACCTGGAAAGGCTAGGAATGCTTTTGAAATCAGATTGAACTATTTCTATATCATGTGAACACTAAGCAAAAGAAAATAAAAACTGTCATACAAATTCTATATGGAAAAACCTTTTAACACAGAGAGTTATCAAGGATTTTTAAACCACTATGTAAAAGGTATAGGAGTCAATTCACCAAGAAAGTCAGTGGATAGAACAACTTTAATGTGACTGTCCTTTATACACTGCAAAATACATCCAAACATGTAATAGAACTTCAAAGAGAAGAGGATGGATGACTCCACAAACATCATTGGAGAGCTTTATAATCCTCTGTTAGAAATGAACAGATCCAGCAGGCAGGAAAGAAGGACACAACCAAAATCCTCATCTTCAGCCAACTGGATATAGCGGACATCTGCAGGCTACTTCATCCATCAACAAGATATATCTTCTTCTCAAACATCCATGAAGCATGAACAGAGCTAGACAGCAGTCTGTACATTGAACACAGCAACAAGTTTAAAAGAATAAAAATCATGCAGTGCCTCCCCGAATGTCACAGTGAAATTAAATTAGAAATAAATAAGAGAAAAACAATTAGAAAAATCTCTAAATACAAAGAGATTAAACATAATCTCCAAATGAAACATGGGTCAAAGAGGAACAACTAACACTTAGAGCTATTGGGGGAGGGGGTCATATGGAAACCTACTAAACTTCTTAAGATATATTTAATATATACATATAATTATACATGTACATATAATTATATACTATATAATATGAATAATTATTTATTTACATTTGTGTGCATACCCACCTGTGTATATGTATACACATATACATATGTATAGTATATGATATATACTACACATAGTATAGTATAGTATATACATATATACTATGTATGTGTGGGGCAGTGGGCTGTGAGAAGCAGCTGGGTGCTTGGTCCAGCATGAGCTTGGAACACTGGATCATTATTGGATGGCAGGAGTTTGGCTCTGCTCCCGGGCCCTGGTTCTTTTCATTTAGCTTCAGTCCTCCACAGCCCTTCCCACAGAGAGGTCTAAGGCCATCAGTCAAGAGGAACAGGCCTCAGGCCCTAGAGAGATTTACATACTAATGAGGTACCTAAAGGCCAAAGAGTGGAGCCAACTAAGCATTCTTCCCCAGCCCCTCCCCCCTCTCTCCCTCCCTATTTAACTCAGGTCTGCCCTGGGTTTTAGGGGGGGCGGGGAGAAGGGGTGCCCATCCAGATCCAACCACCATCCACCATGACATTAAAGTCTGTAAAAACCCATGGACTTTCTCGTGTCATTGGGACCGCACCATGAGGAACCATGGAAACATAGCAGCCATGACTATCTTTCCCCTGGAGGAACCCTCAGCATTCCCAGCCACCCTACCCACAGCCATGCTGAGCCACAGTTCCAGCCAACTGAGCCATGACAGGCACGCAGACCCACATATATGTATATATATGTATGTATAATATATAAGTATATACAGATACAAAATAAATCTAAATGGAGTCACCAAATAATAGGGGAGACAATGACCCAACTAGACATCTTCCATCACCAAGTGATGGCCAAGCAGCTCAATAGAAACCCCTAAACAATTTTTTGAAAATGTGACTAAAATAATAGGACTAAAGCCAGACTAGAGAAAAATAAAGTAAAACAAAGATTATTACATCAGGGCTGGGCACAGAGTTCAGTGATAGAGCACTTACCTAGCATGCACAAAGCCCTTGTTTCAATAAAATTAATTCTGAATAAAATTAACATCAGAAATGAAAGATAGGACATACTATAGACCCTGTGTGCATAAAGGGGATGGTATACTACAAGCAATTTCATGCTCACACATTTGATAACCTATGTGAAAAGCATCAGTTCCTTGAAACAAGCAATCTATCAATACCCATAAAAAAAGAAATGGATGGTCAACAAGTTCTATCTATTCAAGAAATTAAATCACTCATTAATATCTTCAAAAATGAAAATATCAGGTTCATATGGGATCATTTGTCAATTCTGCCAGCAATTTAAGAACATTTTACTAATTCTATTCACCTGCTTTAGAGGGCAGAAGATGAGAACACACTTTTTAAGACACTTTACACTGCAGTCACTAAAGCTATTATAAGAGAAAAACTAAAATCCATGAACATAAGTGCAAAATCCTCAAAATATATCAGCACACTGTCCAAGGGTTACATACAGCAGCCAAGGATGCTCAAATCTGGATATATAATGTGAGCATGATATTGAAAAATTAATGAGTAGAGCTCAGCATATCAACAGGCTGAAGAAGAAAGACGCTGGGTCCCATCAAAAGTGCAGAAAAAGCACCTGACAAAACCCAGTAATCATTCATAAGAACTCAGAAAACTAGAATTAAAAAGGATTTGGTGAAGAAGAATAGTTACTCCATACCAAAAACAAAACAAAAAATATTAAAACAAAAATCAAACAAACAAATAGAACTGTGGCAGTATCATACTTAGTACATGAAACTAGACACCTTCCCACTAAAACTGGGAGTGAAGCAAGGATGCTACTACCCTACTCCCACATTTGTTTCAGCATCACACTAAAACCCTCATCTCGCTCACACTAAAACAAGAAACAGAGATAAAGTATGCGTTCAGACTGCCAAGTAAAGAATAAAGCAGTGTTTGCTTATGGTTGATTTTATAGAAAATCCAAAAGAATTGATTCATACAAGGAAGAGGAGGAGAAGTAGAAGGAAAGGGGGAGGAAGTGAAGGGAGAGAAGAGAGAATAGCAGAGAGGGGAGGAGGAGGGAGGGAGAGAAGGGGATTGTGGGATTGTGGTTGTACCACTACCACTAGAACTAAGAAGTGGCTAGGTAGAAAAAGTTTCAGAATTCAAAGTTAACACACAAAAGTCACCCATACACAAAAGGAATTTGAAATTTAACATGCAACAATATTTACATTATCCCCCAAAATGAAATGTTTAGGATATCTAGCAAAATGTATATAATACATATAAGAGAGAAACTTAAAAATTCTGATTAAAGATAAATAAATAAACAAACTAAGTAAATGGAAGGATCATTCCTGACATTCGTGACCAGGGAGACACAATACTGTTGGATGCTGTTTCTCTGCAAATTTGCAACGAAATTGCAACCAAAATCCAATCCAGCTAGTTTCTGGGTACTTTTAAAGTGGTTCTAACATTTCTAGGGCATGAAAAAAGACCTAGAAGAATCAACACAACGTTGAAATGAGCAGCAGAGACTTCCTGACTCCAAGCCTCACTATCAGCTGGCTGGCATGAAGAGTCCAGAAAGAGACCATAAAAAACAACTGACTTTTGACAAAGGAGCAAAGGCAATAGGATATATAAATCACATTTTGCTCAAATAATTCTGAAACAATAGATCTCTATGTGTAAAATAATTATTAATGGCAATGCTGAGAATGATAAATCTGAATACAGATCTTCCATTTTCATAAATATATATGAACACACACACATATATATGTATGTGTGTGTATATGTGTGTGTGTGTGTGTGTGTGTGTGTGTATATATATATATATATATATATATATATATATATATATATATCCAAAATCAAAATGAGTCATGGACATATATGTGAAATGCAAGAGATAGACTCCAAAAAAAAATAACATGAAACAAATCTAGAATCTTTGAGTTTAACTATGACTTTAAGATATAATATCAAATATATAATCCATAAAAGGAAGGACTGATGAACTAAACTTAAATTCAAAACCATTCAAACTGAAAACACACACACACACACAAAGTCAAGGTAAAAAATAAATGTTTTAAGGGCTGGAGAAATGACCCAATGGGTAATGAGTGCACCGTCATATACTTTCTGGGGAGAGGAATTTGGAATGTGTTAGCAGGCATTAATGAAATGATTCACCAGGTAAAGGAGGTTGCTACAAAACCCTGGTGACCAGAGTTAGGTCTCTAGAACCATGATGAAGGGAGAAAATGACTTCTAAAAGTTGAATTTTAGCCAGGCTTAATAGAACACACATTAATCCTGGCACTTAGGAGGTAGAGACAGGCAGATCTATGAATTCTAGTCCAGCTTAGTCTATATAGTGAGTTCCAGGCTAGCCAAGGCTACATACACATTGAGACCCCCATCTCAAGGGGAGAAAAACGAAGTTGTATTCTGCTGCCCACATACTTTCTTTGGCATGAGTTTGCCTACATATACATACACATATCACACACATGCATACACAATAATAATAAATAAAATAAAAAGTCTAAAATTTGATATCAGAACTCCCTTAGACATCTACATAAATGTCCTTGAGTTAAATAATTTTCATGACTTTTTGATTAAGACTGATTGATGGACAGATATACAGACCAGTGTGCGTGGGTTGACATGTACATAAGTAGATGGACAAATAGGTCTGGAGATTGGAAAGGCATCACATACTAAGTTAAAGTTCTGTTAACTCTACTGATCAAAACTAGGGAAGCTGCATCTTGTGTGAATTTGTGTCTTCATGTCTCTTTGCATGTGGTATATGTACATGTAGGATAATGAATGGAAAAATTGTTACCTGTTCAGTATAATAGTCCTGCTTATAACACACAAATATATGTGTATATATTGTATATGTGTATATATGTATATATATATATACATATGTATAGATGTGTGTATTATGTGTGTGTGTATAAATGTAACCTGTTCAATCCCTATAATACTTGCATGCGTGTGTGTTTTCAGGGATGACAACTTGGCACTGGAAAACTAATTGGTGTGCTCTTCTCTGGGGAAAATCACTGTTCTTATTCCCAGCTCTCCTTGGTTGCCTTTAGTTCTTTGTGTAGGGTTGAGGCCTCCCTGGGCTCTCCTTGTCCCATTTGGCATATTCTTTGGTGTCATCTTTGTTCAGCTCACATTTGGGCAGTCATGTTAGTGAAACTATACGGGTGTAGCTTCTGATTTTACTAAAGGACACAATCTCCTGCTCCCTAGCTCTCACAATCTTTCTGGCTCTTCTTCTGTACCATAGAACCTACTTCTTATGAATTGCAACATGGACTGAAAACCAGAAGTTCTCTAGGACTCCGGCACCAAATTGGGACTGCTGAGACATCCAGTCTCATGGACTGAACAACTAGAACAACTACTTTATCCTTGGCCTTTTGATTAGGTGATAGTCATTGTTGAACTACTTGGACCACAGTCTGTAAGCCACTCTAGTAAATCCTCTTTTGTGTATATGTATATATATGTACATATACATATATACATATATGTATATATGTATGTGTGTATATATATAGATAGATATAGATATAGATATAGATATAGATATAGATATAGATATAGATATAGATATAGATGATATAGATATAGATATAGATATAGATATAGATATAGATATAGATATAGATATAGATATAGATATAGATGATATAGATATAGATGTCTAAGCCTTTCAGTATCAAATCCTCTATCAGTTGGAAGAGTTTGTGAGTATGTGTGTGTATTCTATCAGTGTGTTCCTTTAAAGAACCTTGGCTAAATACAACTGCCATCTTTGTACCTTAGACAATTTCACCTAAAAGCCAGTATATTCTCTTGAAAATTTAAGTTCTGGCAACATCGTACTCAAGGTTAGTGGTAATTTCTCTCTTTAAATGAGATGTTATGTTTCGCCATTTGTATAAGGGACCTACCTGGTCATCATGCCAGATGGGTGCCATCCCCACTTAACTACATCACCCACACCACCATGTGTGTCACAGCTCATCATCTGTGGTGGGTATACAAGACAAGCAGACAGCCTTCCCTCATGTGCCACATGCTAGACACTACATCCTGTCTAAGTGTGCCCTGCTGCCCTGCTGCTAGAACATATCTTTGACAGATATGTCCAGACCTAGGGATCTAGAGCTCGCTGTTTCTTGGCCTTACAACCCCCCTAAAGCATCCCCCCCAGGAACACAGTGCTTGGTGTCACAGTCGTGTGTTATATTCACATAACAAGACTCTGTCTACCAACCTAGCTTGAGATTATTTTGTGTATTTGTATTTTGTGAGATGGTCTCACTCTGAAGCCCAGGCTGGCCTGAAATGATGAGCCTAGGCTAGCCTAGAACTGTTCACAATAATACTACTGTCTCAGCTTAAGAATTGTTGATTCTTGGGCCAGTGGTGATAGTGCACACCTTTAATCCCAGCACTCAGGAGGCAGAGGCATGTGCATCTCTCAGTTTAAGGCCAGCCTGGTCTACAGAGCAAGTTCCAAGATGGCCAAGGCTACACAGAGAAACCCTGTCTCAAAAAAGGCAAAACAGAAGGAGGTGGAAGAGGAGAGAAATTATTTTTGGTTCTTTCTGTCTTTATATTCTGGCTTTCTTGACGTAATGGCCTTCAAGGTGGACTATGAGAGCTGCAGACACCACAGTATTTTCATTTTTTTGTTGTTGTTGTTTTTTAAGATGGGAAAAAGGGAACAGTTTTAAAGGGCCTGGGTTATAATACCTCTTCTTCTTCAACCCATTCCCACCAAAGGAAACCATCCACTGCAGGCTACCCCTTACATCTTCTGCTTCAGCTCCTTTATGTATTGTTTGTCAGAACTGGATGGAATGGAAATCCTAACAAATCACTGATCACCGATCAGAGAATGAGAGTCCCTTGCCAGGCTCCTGTGGTTTAATATTATGTGTCTTACATAAGACCAATGGCCCCCAGGTCAATCCGCTCTACTCTGCCTGCTCCCTGAATAAACTTGTACTCAGGAAAAACGGGAGTTGAGGAAGGATTTGGCTCTATTTAGACAATATGCAAATGACTGTCTCATCCTATGTTAGAAATCCAAATGTCCATTGACTGCATTTGCATGCTGTTGGCAGAGGCAGATAACAGAGTTCTTGTTGATGCCTTGCTCTTTCTTGCCTCCCAGCCTCCTCCCCATCTTTCCTATAAACACATACATACACATTCACATGCACAAGAGCATGATCACACACATTTACAACCACAGACGGAGAAAGAGCCAAGAAGCATCTGATCATCACCTGGACCAAGAGATCCCTGGGAGAAGGCTGTTCCTCAGTCTCCACGTGATCCACAGGCAAAAATCTCCTGGGAAGGTCCCCTTTCAGCTCTGCACTGTGCTGAAAATGGCACAGCTCCTCCTCCAACCCCCACCTTCCCCTCCTCCCCCCCCACACACATATACACACAGCCCAACAGTCCCTCTTCATCTTCAAGCACCTTCCCTTGGTCAGGAAGTCAGCTGTGGCTTCACGTCAATGTGCTGAACAAACAGAAGCCTGTTGGAAACCACTCAGGGTAGCCCATCTGACTCACCACACTCATCTTAACAGAAATATTTACATTTAGACCAGCAGAAGCTAACAATCATTTGGCTGGTAGAAACTATGGCTTTTTCCTCCCAGAGTTCTTACAGTGACTAAAGATCATCTATAGCCAACAGGTACAGAAACAATCCATTCGGTGTGAGGGTTTCCTGCAGGCAGAGTGCTTCTCCCTCTCCTGACCTGAGCACTGTTTCTCCAGAACCCCCTGCAACAGCTGTCACTTTAAAGTGCGGGGGAGGGAACAGAAAGAACACCAAGCTTCCAGCCATGCCACACTGGTTGTCATCTGTGAATGCCATGGAAGTCGAAGGTGAATCATGAAAAAGAACTTATTTTGCTATGAAAGCTAACCCCAAAGACTCCACCAAATAAACAGTTTTTATTAAAAGAATTCGCATGCTTGAGCCCCTTCTCTGACGTCATCTTCCGGAAGTGATACAACGGGGCTCATTAGCATAGAACAACTCATGTTCCAAACAGAGTGGGACTGCACCGGGGAACCTGTCCCCAGCAGAGTAGCCTTATCTCTCAGGGCCCAGAACAGACTGGGTGATGACGCAGTGTCCTTTACCATTGCTGTCCTTATCTAATTAGATTTTGCTTGACGACCTCATTGGATCACTTCCATTCTACAAAAGTCGTGACCTACTTCACTCCCTCTGCTCTTACCAAAACTGTACCAAATATTCTCCCTCACAGCGCTGCTGTGGGTTTTTTATTGCCCACTGCAGTAATAGGATATGTCCCAAAAAGTTATGTTGCCCTGTCATTAAGACCCACTCCTTCTAATTCCTAAGAACTGGATTCCTCATCAGGAGAATTTCATTTCTAATCTATGTGGATTATACAGAATAGAACTTCCTTGCATTAGGCTGGGAAGTAGCTCAGCTATTGGAGTGCTTGCCTGGCATGTACACAGCCCTGACTTCAGTCCCCAGCACTGCGTATCCCAGGCACACCAAAACCCTGTGATCCCAGCATGCTGGAGGTGGAGGCAGGAGGGCCAGAAAGTCAAGGTCATCCTTGACCATACAGCACGTTCCAAGTCAGTCTGAGATACCTGAGAGGATCTCGAAGAAAAAGCAAATGAGGAAAGAATAAAGGAAGTTGTTTGTATTAGCAAAACTCAGAAGACAGGGATGAAGCAGATGCTGGACAAGGAATGCAAGCTCAAAGCCTAATGAGAGCATCATTTACTGTGACATACACTTTTCTAAGCAGCTGGCATGTGTTAACAGCTCAGTACAATCACCCCACGACACAGGGACTTCTCAGTAAGCCCATTGGTGCAGACAACAATATAGAGAGCTAGGGAGTCCAGCAGAGCCACCAGCCAGCCTCCTCTTCTCCTGCGATCACAGCAAAGTATGCACAAAGTATACTAGGTTATGGGTGAAGATGTCTTGCAGCTATGCCCTTTGCCCTGTGTGTTTTCAGTTCTCAAAACAAACAAAATATGCTTGTCTGCCTTTGAGCCTAGAGCTCGCTCTGCTGACTTACTTTTGCCAATGAGACGCAAATAAATGTAAGGAATTTGCCCATTTAGTGGTATCTGTGACCCAAAAAGTCATGTTCAGTGGGAAATCTAAAATGGATTAATTGGAGTCTTATAAATATAACTATGTCAGAAGTGAGAAGAATTCACGGTAAAAGACCATCCTAAATCCGACAGAGTGTCCTTGTCTAAGGCAGGTCTCAGAGAAGGTGGAGGAAAAGAGATTCGGAGGAGCGATGCTGGCCAGAGCCAAGGACACATGGAGATAACAGCCTAGCAGAGTCACGGAAGGGCTCTTCTGTGGACTGTTCAGAGGGATCAGGAGTCTGCTGACACCTTGGTTTAGACTTGCTGGTAGGTAGCTTGTGAAGAATGTGTTCCTCTTGTTTTAAAGCACTGTGCTTGTAGCATTTTGCTACAGCAGCCCTAAGAAGTTCACCCACATCCTTCTGTCTCTTTGAGAAAGACTTCCTTCAGGTAGTTGTTGAGCTGACATTTGGGGAGCAGCTAGTGACCAAGATGAAGCCCAGTCCTCTTGAGCAGAGCCATATGGCCCCACCTCCATCAGTCATGCCATCATCAACCCACAAAGTTACAGGGTTATAACAAACTCCCACTGTTTATTGACCACTGTGTTTTAGGTAGCCTATGAAGTAGCATTGTTATTCCTACAGCTAACAAATACACTGTCCTAACATTCTCTGAGGTTAGATGAGACCCGTGGGCTAAATCCCAGACAATGCAGTATGAGGCACTGTGATATGGACCGCTCTGAGCCCTGGCCCTGAAACTCCTACAGGTACTCCCATGTTCTTCCCTCATCCATGGTGGTCCTGGGAGCCACATCTGGGCAGGAAGGGTTGGAGCCTACAGCTGTCTGATTACAATGTCCAGTACATTAACAGTTGAAACAGTGCTTCTTCTGTGAGACCTCAGGGAAGTTGAAGGAGGTTCCTGGAGGGCTGTGATCACCTAACATTTGCCATCAAAGAAGCTAGCCATGCCAGGGGAGATACAGCAAAGAGGTAGAACCTCAAGAAAATTCTGAGGCAACAGAAATTAGCAGCACCCAAGTGATCAGATAATCTGGGCACTAGAGACACAAAAAAGGCATCCAGCTGTATCAGGCACTCTTCTTCATAGGCTGCAGATACCTCACACCTTCCTCTCGACTTTCCTGTGATGATTACCACTTTATCACCAGTGTAAGAAGGAAAGTAAGCCCACAGCAGCTGAGGGAACTGCCCAATGAAGGAACATGCAGCCGCTAATGGATGGAGCCAGAACTAAACCACAGGCAGCCTGGCTGCAGGGTTCTCGTGCTAGAGGTACATGCTAGCATCATGCATTAGAATGTGTGTTCTAGTGTGAGCAAAGCAAAGAACCACCACAAAAAGGGACAAACTCAAGGGGGGAAAGAGCAGTAGTGACTGGGCCATCACATACCTGTGATCTCAGCACTCAAGTGGATGAGGCAGGGGGACTACCATGAGTTTCAGATCAGTTACATACTGAGCTCTAGGTCAACCAGACCTACATAGCAAGACCCTGTATAAAAGGGAAAAAAAAACAGTATCATTATCTACAGTACATTTTAAAGTGATAAAAGTCAGAAGAAATCTGAAATGTTCCTTTACACAATATAGAGAAAGAAAGCACATATGTGGTATCTATTACTGATTCAGTACTTAAATCCCTCCTTGAATGTGGACAATCCCACTGATTTTATCTTTAGCATCAGGTCTTTTTTGTTCTAGTTTTGGCATACAGTCTCCCACATAAAGGACTTTCAGAGGAGGCCTACTAGACTGTGTCATGGGGGCAGTGTGACCTGCAGCTCTGCAGATGTTAACACCAAGCCATGTGGTTAAAGCTAAGTGACCTAAGCAAGTGACCAAGCTTCTAGAAAATGTCATCCCTTCATCAGTAAAATATACACTATAACAATTCCAACCATAAAGTAAAAGATGCTTAGGCACACACACATACATGCACATGTATACACACACATACATGCACATGTATACACACACATACATGCACATGTATACACACACATACATGCACATGTACACACACACATACACTATAAACACACATCTCTACATACATACACATACACAACCTCACACACACAAACGTGTACACGCACAGACACACACATACATGTGCACACATAAACACACACATACACATGCAGCACATCCAGCAAATAAAACATGTTCTGTAAACATTAGCCACTCTTCCTTTTAAATACTGTTGTTAGAATGTATTCTAATTAGTTGACCAATAATGTAAACTACTACACAGTCCTAAAAATAAAAACTATTCATTTGTATTAAAGTTTGCTCTTTGACATTTTCAAGCATGCGTGCAATGAGTTCCAATGATTCGCAGACTCCTCCTCCCTCTCCTGTCCCTGTTCCCAGCCCAATAAAGCCCAATAAAACCCCTCTTTCCTGTAAGGTTCTTTTCTATACTTTATGGCTTCTTTTGAGACCCAATGAATTTATTCTATCCCATTTTCGTTTAAAGATTTATCAACTCTGTGTGTGTGTGTGTGTGTGTGTGTGTGTGTGTGTGTGTGTGTGTACACATATATATGCATATATATGCATATATATGCATATATATACATTTTGTCTACAACTAAACGGATCTCGTCGTCCATTCTCTCTACCACATCCAGGACATTTTTGTAGATGACTTTGCCAGTTGGTCTTCCCTGATCACCACCCCTCTCCTGTGACTGAGTTACTCAACGGTAATCAGCGGCTCCACAAGAACTCTGAAATTTCCCCACCCACAACCTTATCTTTCATTTATTTACTCTTCTTTAATAGGCATACAGTCTTCCTGTTTCTGTATTTCTGCTTTCTGTTATGGACTGAATATGAAATGTTGCCCCACACAGTCATGTTTTAAATGCATGATCCCTAGCTGGTAGTGTCATCTTGGAAAGCTGTGGAGGTAATAAGAGGTGGAGTCTCACTGGAGGAAGTAAGCCACAGGGGCCAGGTCCTTAAAGATATGTTTTCCCTGACAGTTTCTGGGCTTGCTCTCTGCTTCCTGGTCCTCAGTGAAATGAACAGAGCACCCTATGAGCCCTCCAGTGATGGACTGGAATAGTGAGCCAACTATGTCTCTTTAAGTTGTTTCTGTCAGGCGATTGAGTACAGTAGCAATACAAGCAGCTAATACACATCTTCCCTGTTTCCACTCACCTTTTACATTTTGACTCAAGCACACCTTATTCATGAGCACCACTGTAGCAGTTCCCAATTACAATATTCAAATTGATCCCGGCTGGGGCAGTGCATTCCTCCCTACCTGTCCCAGTGTTCTAGGCTCTCAAATGAAAGACACATTCACACAGCCTTTGTATTTTGATATACCTTAAACAGCTCAATGGCTGGGATACTTCCTAATCTCCACGTGGCTAATCCACTTCCCTTCAATATTTCCAAATTATTATTTACTAAAATCGATATTTCATCTTTGCTGCCCTCTTGGGGCCACTATTCCCCAGCTACTATATGGTGGCTATGCTCTCTGTCCCTCACCATCTCCAGTGTGGTGTCTCCTGACCTTCTCCTGGCAAGGCGGATCTCCTCCTTCCCCTTTCTCCCTGTCCCTAGCCCAGGAATCCTAAAAGTCCCACCTCTGTCTGCCCTGCCCAGCCATTGGCTGCCAGCAACTTTATTTACCAACCAAAACCAACTGTGGCAGGGTCCTTCAGTGTCTTATGTGCAGATGTGCGGAGTCTTGTGCAATTTTGGAGACCTAAATTAACATAATACAAGCAGCATTAGATCAAACCACTACACATCACTTTCTCCCCAACCCTGGCTCCACCCATATAAATATATGTATCCCTTCTCATTACTATGGCCCGCATTTTGTATCTCTTTTATGTCAAATATCGCAACATGCCTTCATCATAATTAATTTGACATTTGACTCATCCATTCACATGATGTGGACTAATTGAAATCAGAGACTGTGCCTTCCATATGTACCATATACAGGATGCATGGCATATGATATGTACTGTAAATAAATATTTAAAATCTGAGCACAGCAGCACACACTTCTAATCCTAGCACTTGGATGTAGGAGGGCCAGAAGTTCAAGGTCACCCTCTGTTACATAGCAAGTTCAACTCTAGCCTGGGCTACATGAAACCCTGTCTCAAACAGACATATAAATAGTTTTCTGATTAAGTTTAATGTGCACAATTTATTTCTCCTATTAAATAATTTCCATATCTAACTTACAGACACAGCTTCCATGCATTTCATCAGTGTTCTGCGTGGTGGCAAATACTTAATAAACATTTGTGAAATGGACAATGAATGAATGAAAGAGCCGATGGACAGATGGAAATAAGGACAAACAATGAATGGAATGCATTCATTTCTACACAGAACATTTCTTGGTTCTTCTAGTCATTGATCTTGTTGCCAACATACTGTGAAAGAATTGACTCTTAGCAGTAACCATTGCTCAAAGATAGAACACAGAAATTTTTGGCCTTTTCTTCTTTTATTTGCTCATTCATTCTTTCTTTCTTTCAAAAAAAAAAAACAAAACAAAACAAAACAAAAAAAAACAAGTTCTTTTCAGCTAGCCCAGGCTGGCCTCAGACTCACAATCTCCCTGCCTCAGCCTTTCAAGATATGTACTGCTGTGCCTGGCCTTGCTGTCTCACTTTGGACAACATGAATGTTCACATAAACCTGACTCTACTCCCTGAAAGAAAAACAAGCTGTTTGGCAAGCCATGCTTTCTCAGCCATATGGATGTGATATGTCTGACGACTGGGGACAACAAGATGGAGCAACTGGCCTACTGTGACCTGTCTAGCCATTACCTGGAAGAGATCAGAATTCCCACTCACAGAGTCTGGCCTAGTAAAGCAGTTACTAAAAGCTAAAAGAATTTTAAAGAGGAAGAAAGAGAGAAAGAAAGAAAGAAAGAAAGAAAGAAAGAAAGAAAGAAAGAAAGGAAAAAAGAAAAAAGAAAAGCAAAGAATGCTAACTTTTGTTAGGAATTATCAACAGAGAAACTATATTCCTATTAAGGCAGCTCATATTACATTTTAAAACATTATAGGAAAGTTCTTTCAATTGTTCCAAAGTTAACAAATGTATCTACTACTGGATTAGTCTACTGGAACAATTGGTGTGGGCTTAATAAGCCATTAGAATAGTCCCAAATATCAAAAGCTCAATAGCAGCTTAGCATTTAGTCTACTATGCTGTGTTCAACTTGGTTGTAAAGTTGCCACCCAGTGTCACACATCAGTTATAAAGGAGGCATTTCTATAGCCACAGTGTTGGTTGGTCCGGAAGCTAAGCGCCGTGGATAAAGTGACTGTTTTTCTACTAATAAAACATCTTTTGGAATATCATCTCAAATCCTCAAAACAACTCTACAGATAGGAGAGCGTGATTTTTGTTGATAGTGACATCACTATTATTTTACAGACTTAGAAACTGCGTGGCCTTTTTTCTTTAAGTCATGGCAGCTAATAAGTGAGTAAGCATGGGATTGGAATCTATTTCCTACAAATCAGTATTCCATGCTGTTTTCATGGCACCATGATTCTTTGGCAAAATCTTCCAGCCTTTCCCCCATTTCCTGCTAGGCTAATGGGTCTGCTAATTCCAGTATCTAAGGACTGGGCTAGAGGTTATGACCTTCTACGGTCTCCAAAATGCCACAGATACTAGTACACGCAGTCTAACTTCAAGATCCTCAATAAATGCTCATCTCCACACTTGACAAGTGGATTCTTCCATATCTAGGTTGTTCACCCTGGGGCCTTGATCGAGTACTGGGAATGAGGAATAGTTAGAAGTATATTTACTTCTGCCACACATGTATCTCTCTGCGTGTGGTGTATCAACTCTTCTCTCTCAACCAATTGCCACCAAGTCCTTACAGGGCTTTGTCAATCGTGATCTAAGCTCTATGAGATGTCAAACTATAATTTAGAGATCTCCGACATTCATGAACCCACAATTACTTTCCACTGACTGAAGCGGAGCTAACAGTCATGGCAAATCTTCTATTCCATCAACATCTCTCAAAAAACACGGCAGAAAGTACACCTGCAACTTAAACTCCTTCATCAACACGGCCGGCTTTCTTTGAAAAGCAGTAATAAAGATCAGTGGTATGAAGGGTAGAGATTATAGGCCTCCTTCTTTTCCTAGAAAAACCATTAGTATCGGCTGGCTCGAAACCAGCAATGTATCATTAGCTGGGACTGTTAAGCCACTGCTAATCACTTAAGGCAGAGGTGCCAGGAGGGACGAAAGCCAAGCCTTTGCAGGTTCTTTGAAAAATGTTCAATCTCAGAGTTCATTTATTTACCCTCATAAATTATGAACTTCACTCAAGCATTGCGAACTGCAAGTCGAACTGGAAATGCTGGGCTAATAGCTAGCATTCATCTATCTCTTCTGATAGATGAATGGGTGCAATTAACCTGTAGACTTAATAATTCGGAATTCTGATGAAGAAGGCAAAGACTAGGGGTAATGTTTCTAAAACAATGTTGTCTGAAAGAAATACAATGTGGTATCCATAGGTGTAATTTTTAATTTTCTATGAGCCCCAATGAAAAGGGCCAACAAAATGAAATTAACTTTAACAATATAAAAATATCCAAATAATTAGTATTTAACATATGGCCAGTGGAAAAACTAATTTTTAGCTTAGCTCTGGGTCTTGGAAATTCAGTCTATATGTCGTAACAGTGCTCAAAGATTTCATGTCAGAATGATTCTTTACTGAGCCATGAGTAGGGAAGGATTACATGAAAATACCATTGGGTGAGCCAAGGAGCTTTGGAGTTGTCCTCCTCAGAAAGACACTCAAAATAGCAAATGCAAAGAGAGGACAAGGTAAGGACACTGCTCAGCTTCAAAGATGACTATTCAATGTCAAGAATTCTCATTTCTTCTTTCTATGCCAGGGGCAGCTTCTCACACCAGTTTTTTCCACAAGGTAGAGCTAAAACTGCCAGACGCTTCTGCCTCACACCACCCAGTAGCACCATGAAGTCTAGGAAGTACTCCATCAATTCTGCATGAAAAACAAATCTAAGCAAGTGTTCTCATAGGACAAAGAGAGCAGGGTACCTTGCTTGGAATCCCTGCTCACTGCTTATTCTATTCCTGAGAGTCCACCCTGGAACCTTGCTGCTGAAATGGAGTAGAGCTTGGCTCCCAAGGAAAGAGGCTGCCCATTGTCCAAAAGAATGAGAGAAGATGCACAGTAGACCAAGAACACTACAGACTGTCTCAAAGACACCTACAGGATTGGTTCCTGCTCAACACCCTTCCCCAGATCCAGTGAGAAAATGTCAGAAGCCATGAAAGGCTCACTATACTCCTAAACGTTGCTGGAAAGATAAATCTGGAGCTTGGATTCTGTTTCCAAGCTCAGGATTCAGCCTTCTTGTTACCATATGGCAATTTTCAGTGAAGGTACCACACCCTAAAGTCATCCTGTGATTAGCTTTATTGGGGCATTTCTGATTGTCATGATGACTAGGGAGTAATATCAAATTTTAATGAGGGGGAGGTGGTCAGGAAAGAAAGGAATCATTGGATGTTTTCAATCCCCTCCAAACCATGAACGTTTTCAGGTCACCGTGACTTTTAAATATAAATGAAAGAAAAGAAAATATGCCTCTAATTATCTGGGCATAGAACCTAACTATTTTTACATGCAAATATGCTTATGCTGTTTTCACCTACACTGAACTTTCTAGAAATGGGACCACCATCTCTAGCCAGGAGCTCACACTTTCTTTCACCCTCAATTCACGTGTTCACCCCTTCAGAAAATCTTATCACCAATAGCAGCTCCTTTTGTGGTATTTGAACCGCCAAGATGTACACTCCATATAGCATTCTATATGTTGTAGGGAACATTTCACCATAAGACTAAGTGCATGTGTGTATATACCATGTGCACGGATGAAGGGTGGGGTCATGCTAGGACTTTCAGCAACTGATACAGTTAGAGACATTTTTAAGTCACTTCCAAGTTATCTTAATTCCAGAGTCCCATGGACTACGGTCCTTCAGCCAGATACCCTGGTACAATGTCCAGACTAGAGAAGTAGGTGCCAAGCTTCTGTAGTCTGTAGCCCTATTGCATACTACAGGGTGGCAACAGCATTCCTTGCTTTTCTGAAGTGTATAGTTGTCATTACTTGGAAGCTCATCTGTCTCCTTCCATGAGCATTCGTACAGCTGTGCCTGAACACCCATGAGTGTGCTTCACATTATCTCAAACTTGACTCTTTTCATTTCTCCCTTTTACAACAATAAGACCATTAGACTGACTCCTTTTAATCATGTCTATTGGGCTTCTGTGGCCTACACATTTCACTTCAGTATAATAATTAAAAAAAAAATCATAAAGTATTGGGAAAGTGAGTACTGAAACAGTCTAGAATCTCAGAATAATGCCAAGCTCCTGGGTGAAGAATCTGAAGAAAGAAAGAAGGAACTAGAATCAACAAGCAGGTGAGTACTGATGGGTGCCTGGCTATGGGCAGGAAACAAAAGTCAACAAAGGAAAAGCAAGGAGGGGGCAAGCCAATACAGCATGTTCCCAGCCTTCACATCTGTTCCCCTCCCTTCAACCCCACAGTCCTGATTCTCCTCATCTCTATCTCCCTAAAGCTCGGGGAGGCAAGAGACATCCAAAGACAGAAAACCTACAAGAACACCTACAAGCAAGTATTTCAGGGTTCCTGAGCACAAGCTCCCACTGGCTCAATCTCTGAGTGATGACAACCAGCTCAAAGAAGCAAGCTGGAGCCAAAAGCACAAAATGAGAGGAAACCCCATGGAGAGTTTGGAGCAATTTTTAAGAGAATCATGAGGACTAAGTAGAAATATTGACATATACCAGATACACCTGAAGACAGAAAATCAGAATTCATTCCATTTTGTATACCCCACATCGCAACAATTTTTTTTAACATACATAAATGACTGTAGACAGATACTTGGCAAGGAAAAGACAGGATGTGTTCAAAAGGCAGAAACAACTATTATTATAGCCTAAGATTGATTTTTTTTCTCTTTAATAGGCTTTGGCTCCAAAATATTTCCCCTCCCCTGATACTTGAACCCTCATGAAAAAAACTCTGTCTGCCTTTCCTTATTTCCTCACTAAATCTTCCTTCTTCTGTTGATTTACTTCCAGGCTTTCACAGTCAAACAGATCCTTTATTCCACTTGACATCCTTCCTTCAGCTTCTCTGCCAACAAATGAAGTTAACAGTCAATATTTCAACTAATCGTTTGTCTCCCATAAATCTCCCTCAAAATGGTCATTTCAGTCAGACCCATCTGTCCGATGTCAAAATAATTTGCTTAATTTTAAAAGCTGACTACATTTTTTCTTTACAACGTCAAAGACTGACGTTACGGTTTGAATGTAAGATGTCCCCAAAGAGCTCCTGTTTGGATACTTGGCTCACCAAATGATGGTACTGCTTCAGAAGGCTGTGGAATCTAAAGGAAATGGGCTATTAGGAAGTGGTTTTGCTTTGAGGTTTACGGACAGGGCCACTTTCTATAGGTCCCTGCTTCCCACTTCACTGAGATGTAAGCAGATGAAGGGACCCAGCTGCATCCTAGCAATGGCAGAGCTGCCTGGCTCTCATTCCCTGCCATGTCTCCCTCACCACAATAGGTGGCATCCTCTCAAACCATGAGTCCAGCAAGCTCCACCAGGAAGGTAGGGGTGAGAAAATACCATAACTGCAAACACAGACACCGGTATATGCATCTTGAGTGAAGAGAGCAGAGTTGGATTTTCACCATGTGTAAGGTGCCTTTTAACAGAATACTTTATTACTCTGAGAATTTCGTACAACGTATTTTGATAATATTTACCTCCCTTCCCTCAACTACTCCCAGATCTACTCCCACATCTCTCCCCACACAACTTTTCAAACAATTTTGTTATCTAAAGATAAATAGATAGATAGATAGATAGATAGATAGATAGATAGATAGATCATCTAATCTCCATATCCCTTTTTTAAAAACCCATCAAGTCCAAACTCAATACTCTTGGGTACTGGCCCTGCCCTGAGTGTGATCAATATGCCAGGTGACACACTATTAAAACTGACTCTCCCTCTCCCAGCTGCTATTGATTCTGTCACAAGTGCTGTGAGCTCATATGTGCAACTGCCCAGCTATGCCCAGAAAACACTGTTTCCTTGAAGTCACCCAGGACCTGTGGCTTTTACAATCCATCTGCCCATCCTTCTGTGTAGATCCCTGAGCCTTGATAGGAGGGGTGTTAAGCTCCTTCTTTTGCTAAGCATTCTCCTCCTGGCCACAGCTCCAGCTGTTAGGTTGGTGAAACAAGCTGTTCATCAGAGATGCAAATGATTTGCCTCAAATTTGGTGATTTGCAATCAAACCATTCAGACAAATTCTAAAGTTTTCAGGCACTATTATAATGTAGGCAGCTGTCTTCTCCAGAGGGCACTGAGTTCTGATTTGTTTTCTTTGCTTCTCCTTTAGCCATTCCTTGAGAACAATATATATCTCCCACTTGTGTTCCATGTCTGATTTGGGTTCTCATCCAGGGTGAGGCAAGACCTCTGTCTCATGGTGCACTCCGGTTCCAGTGTCTAGGACAGTTATCAGTTCATAGACACTAAACAATAGTAATAAGCCACCACTTACAATTCCTTAAATGTAAAAGCTTTATTGATCTGATTTTATATCTTGTAAATATAATAGTCATGTACTCATAAATATCAACTTTTCTCCCAGCCATGTGCCCAAACTTACTGAGTTAACTTACATCCTGGATTTGGGGCTCTGTGGTATTAGTCCCCTCAAATAACTCAAAGGCTAGTAAGAAAGAAAGCAAGTTGGTCAGCTTTGCACTAGAAGAATAGAAGACATAAGCAATAAATGCAAAAAAAAAAAAATCCCTAAGTGCTTTAAAAATACAGACCCATATAAGAGATTTGGGGAAATGTTCTTTGAGGAAGTTTGTTTGTTTGTTTGTTTGTTTGTTTTCTTGGGTTGTTTGTTTGTTCTGTTTTATTTTAAACATGCTACTTGGAAGATAAGAAAGACAGTCAACTGAGAACATAGGTCCTAGCAACAACAGTGACATTTGCACAGCTGTGAAGAGGGCACTATGGATAGCTTCCTTACATGCACCATCTCTTTTTTCTTCATCTACACAGACAGGGTCTCTATGTTACTGATGAGAATCATAGAGATTTTCAAAAGCAAGGGTACTGGTCAGAAATATATAGCAGACATATACAGCAAGTATGCCCGTGTGTGTGGACAGTCTTTCCCGAGATTTCATCAACTGTGTGCCAGCTTTGAATTTATAGTCCTTGCTGCACATAGCCTAGAATTAAAATAAGCAAACACCATCTGCCAAATATTCTATAGAAAGGGGAGAGATCAAATCATGTGGAAAAATCAATGGTGTGATATGAAATGTTCTCAAATGCAAAGATAACCAATGTTTTATTAACATAATCATAGATATAGAAAAAGTATAAAGAAAGCCAAGAAAATAATAGGTATAAACTGGGATTGTCCATAAGACTCACAAAACATTATAAGCTATTGCTGTACCTCTGGTCAGTCCCTAGAGATAGGTGGAAGATAAGTCACTATTGCTGAGGGTATCATGCACTTTGGACACAGGACTCAAAGAACACAAACTGGGTTTGACCTAAAAGCATTCTCCCTGAGGACTAGCTTTCATGGTACCAGAAGGTGCTATATACATTTCCAAAGAAAGGTAACAACCAATAATCCTAGCCAGTTATGATGTCTACAAACCATATCAATGACCAGCATGGCTCAGTAACTCTAAGGATGTAGTAGTGACATGCATACCTTGGCAGCAACCAGTTGGATTTAAGACCCACTCAACAAGAGAAAAACCATGCTTGGTACTAGAAACATAGCCAAATATCCAGGACTAGTGAAATCGTGAATCTCAAAGGAGAATTTACAACCAACACTTTATTAAACCAATGTAATCACTAAATACATTCTAAATATTTATAGTTCTCACATCTTATCAAGGGCACTGCTCTTTGCACCAGACAGAGGCCATTACAGAAAAGTACAAGCAATCAAAATGCAGAGTTGTGGAGCCCAGTCCCAGTGAATTCATCCACAAAACAACTCCCGCACCTAAGGCTCAGGGAACATTTCCAAAGAGGAGGCAGACTGATTGTAAGAGCCTGTCTTAGTTAGGGTTTTACTGCTGTGAACAGACACCTTGACCAAGGCATCTCTTATAAGGACAACATTTAACTGGGGCAGGCCGACAGATTTCAGAGGTTCAGTCCATCATCATCAAGGTGGAAGCATGGCAGCATCTAGGCAGGCATGGTGCAGGAGGAGCTAAGAGTTCTACATCTTCATCTGAAGGCTGCTATGAGAAGACTGGCTTCCAGGCAGCTAGGGCGAGGGTCTTAAAGCCCACACACACAGTGACAGACTTCCTCCAACAAGGCCACAGCTCCTAATAGTTTCACTCCCTAGGCCAAGCATATCCAAACTTCCACAGAACCAAAGGATTGGGGACTTTACTGTGAGGTTACCTCTCCTCAGTGTCATGTGCCCAAGTCCTGAGCGAATCTTCTCTTTATTCTGAGTTCAGCTACCTGCTGGTTTAAGTCTGTCTCCAGCTAGCATCTCCTGTACATCTCACTGTTTCCCAGAATCCTCTCTCTCTCTGCCAGTGTCCTACTATTTCCTGCCTCAGCCCATTGGCCATTGACTTTTTTTAGGATGCTTTTAAGAGATTTTCTCTACACAGTTGTTTGCAATTGAGGGAAACCTGACTACTCTCAAGAAAGGAGGTTTGAATGCAACTTAAAAATGGGTTCAGGGGCAGAGGGCAGGATGAGTAAATAAAAGGGGCTGTGGACCACTACTTCTGAGCATCTTCTTCCTGCTAGGACACTACAGAACCATCCCATTAAACCCAAGACTCAACTTAAAGCTATCTACTTTTCAGATGGAGAAATGAACCACAGGAGGCAAGTAAGTTGCAGATTTAAGAACTTAGACTGCAGTTCTGTCTCGAGGTTCAGAGCCTCTCAGGCATGCATACTATTTCAAATGGAAATGGAGGTGGATTGTTTTTCTTCTAGTTTGTCAGCTGACAGTAAGCTTACTGTGAGACTTAGCTAGATAAGGATATACCATCTTCGTGTTTACTGTGTTCCTCTGAATATATAATTCCTTGTTGGTTTTAAGCTTGACATCGATCTTATGACTTGTTGACTATTCTCTGGTTTTGAAAGAGCAGTTTGCTAGTAATGAGGGGTTAACTTTTGACCCTTATCTAGCGTTTTTGTAAGGATAATTCTATACAAATTGATCTGTATGGACTCACATCTCCCAGTCCAAGCAACACTGTGTCTTGATGTCAGTGACGTCATGCATCAGACTCAGTGGACAAAAGGAAGGAAGCAAACTGTGTGTTATTTAGGGAGAATTCAGTGGGATAGCTGTGTCCAAATCGTAGGAAGAGCTGTCTCCTGGGATGCAGCAGCATTTTTCTAAGAAGGTGGGAACCCTTACAGCTAACCAGAATTTGATAGAGCTAATTTGAGAAATCTTCTCTCCACTAGAACCTAAGAATGCTTTCTATTTTAAACTCCACTCTCCCTGTGTGGATCATTAGGAGAGGATTATTTTTCTATTTTTTTTTTTTTTCTTTTTGGCTATCATAGGGATAACCAGAACAAACCTACTTCTCTTCTTATGTAACGTCCTTGTTCAGAACCTGACTTTTTCAAGTTTTTTTTCCTCTCTTTTCTCTTAGAAAGTTAAGGCAAAGCAAACACGATATTATGTACAAGTGACAAAATTATTGGTCCTTAACGAGTCTCTCTTGGTGTACAAGGTTTAGAGATAACATTTGAGTGTATAATAGACTGTAGTTGGGACACCAGGCTGCAGGAGGAGTGGGGGACAGATGCACCTAAATGGTTATAATGATGGGCAGTGTTGCTTTATTGTGTGTGAATGCAGTTAATACCTCATTAGTTTATTAAAGACAGAGAACAAAAGGCTGAAGGAAGTAATGGCTGTGTTCCCGGAGCAATTTCCGCAGATGGCTGACTGAGTTTAGTAAACAAAATAAAACAAAACAGAAACCGAAGGTACCATTTGGCCTGTCTGCAGATGGGAGCCCCTAAAAGTTCATATTCCCTCTTAAGTGCCTTGGTGATGGTGTGTGGGTACTGGCTTCAGTGCTGCCAACACAGCCAGCTTTGATAAGAGGTAACTGGGAGCCTTCACTGGGTTAGACAGGCTCAAAGTCACAACAGCTTTTGTCAGGGGAGATTTTACTTGAAGGCCATATGGGTAAGGTGACTTTAAGAGAGTGGCACGTAAGTCTTGGGGTACAGGGTAAATATTGCTATTTTTCTTGAACTGAGCAACTTGCTGCTGATTTAAATAATGGTAAATTTTGGTGTACTTACTAGCTGATATTGATAATAACAAGGCAGCCTCCACAGACTCGATATTTAGTGTAAAAACGTCCATTGATAAGCTTCAGTTCCTCTTGGAACGCTTTCTTTCTAGTCTTGTTTTTAACTATACTTTAATTTTTGAGATTACAATGTAATTATATCGTTCTCCCCTTTCTCCTGCCTTCCTCCAAGTTCTCCCGTGTACCCCCTTGCTTTCTTTTAAATGAATGGCCTCTTTTCCTTAAAGTATATGAATGGGTTAAATAAGTTACGAGATAGTTGGGGACTGAGCTAAGGTTTGTGGCCGAGGCATTTGTTAATAAATAATTAGTCTCAGAGTAGTCATTCTGGAAGCAGGGACTGGGAGGAAAAACTGATTTTTTTTTTAACACAACTGATTCCAACATATACAAAAAGAAAATGTGGAGACTGAGACAAAGACTGTAGGAGCAGGCCATATACAGAAAGAGAATTCTGACTCACAGACCTCTTCAGGAACAGCCCTAGGTCAGATCTATAACAGCCATCCAGAAGCAAACACCTCATCAATCACTCCCAACTTCTCCAGCTTCCCTAGTTTGCTGAACTCTGTTTCTAATTTAGAACCAACCAAAGAAAGCCATCCTGTCTTTGGTTTCAGTTGACATAGGACTTCCCCTTTCAACCTGGCTCAGCCTTTCCCATTCCAGCCTGGCCTCTGAAGCCTTCTCCCTATGCATATAAAGTGTTCCCTTCCTCTGCCTGCCTTGTAGCCAGCCAGGCACCAGCGCTGCCATTTCTGAACTTGGAACTCATCAGAGGATAAAGGGCGGGCACAGCTGGGTGCAGCAGCTTGAGTAATGGCCCCCATAAACTTTTCCTCCTCATCTCTTACCTTAGCCCACCTTCTTCATAACAGTTTTTTCTCTGCTGGAGTCTGGCATCTTGCATGCAGTTAGGCAAAGTACCAGGGGCATACGGTACAACCTGCAAACCACAGCAGAACAACTCTCCCACTTTCTTTCAGTGATGATATTGTCACACACCCTTGTCACCACTGCCACCTTCTCTCCTCCAGTCTTAATGCTGTCTTGGCACACAGAGCTCCTGCCACCTCCAGCCTCAGGCTATGCCACTTCCTTTGTTAGGAGCTATAGCTGTGAGAAACACTGTGACCAACATAGCCCACGGAGTCAACTAAGCAGGGCTCATGGAGACTCACAAGGACTGAATCAACAGAGCGTCTGTATGGGTTTGAGCTAGGCCCTCTGCATAGATGTTATGGTTGTATAGCTTAGTGTCCTTGTGAGACTCCTAAAAGTAAGAGTAGGGTTGTCTCTGACTCTTTTGTCTGCTCTTTTCCTCCTACTAATGTACTTCACCCAGCCTTGGTATGAGGGTTTGTGCCTGGTCTCATTGTAACTCATTATACAGTGTTCGGTTGGTATCCCTGGGAAACCTGCTCTTTTCTGAAGGGAACAGAGGAGAGGTGGATCTGGGAGAGGAGGGAAGTAGAAGGGAGAATCTGGTAGGCGTAGATGGAGGGGAATGACACTTATGGCATAACATTTGAGAAAATAATAAATAAAAAAACTTTTAAAAAATAACCCACCATGACCAAAAGCAAATTGGGAGGAGAGGGTTTATTTTGGTTTATAACTCTTAGATGACATTCAACCCTGAGGGAAGACAGGGCAGGACACACTCAGAACAGGAATCCTGAGAAAAGACCTGATGCACAAATCACGGAGGAGTACTGTATACTGGCTTTTCCCCCAAGTCTTACTCAGCCTGTTATCTTATACACTCCAGGACCACCAGCCGAAGAACGTCACAGTGAGCTGGGCTCTCCAACAGAAATCTTCAAGAAAATGTACCACAGGTTTGCCACAAGCCAATCAGATGGGAGCTTTATCTCAATCGAGGTTCCCTCTTCCAAAAATGAGTCTAATTTCAGTCAAGTTGATATAAAACTAATTTAGACAGCCTCTCGCCTTTATCAACTGCCCAGAGAAGGCTCTGATCAAGGCCAAAGTGTTCTACTTTGCCAAATCCAGAGGTCAGTTTAGACTCTTCAAAGTACCCCCCTCCCCATTCTTTCCCTCCCTCCAACCCTCCTCTAATAAAAAACTAAGTATTTATCCCTCCAATAAAAACCTTTTGGTCTAAGCCAATGGCATCCACTTTATCAGATTACGTTGTAGGCCTGGCCTGGGTTTGCTTGGTTTTGCCCTCACTGTCTTCACGGGCCACATTACTTACTTTATCCACTGCTGCAACAAAATCCTGGACAGAAACATGTTAAAAGCAGAAGTTTGTGTGGCTTCAGACAGTGGTAGTTCATTCAGCACAGAAAGAAAGGCGTGGCAGAACACATGACTTCAGGAGCATGTGTCAGCAGTCTGTGCCTGTCGGCAGTCTGTACCTGTCGGCAGTCTGTGCCTGTCGGCAGTCTGTGCCTGTCGGCAGTCTGTGCCTGGCATCCCACCCAGAAAGCAGATACGATACAAGCTGGAACCAGAGGTAGTTGTCCTCTTCTAGGCTTATACCTACTAACCTACTTCTACCAGCTAGACCCCATCTCCCAGCTCTACAACCTCTCAAAATAGCGCCACCAGCAAGTGTTCAAACCCATGAGTCTATGTGGGACATTCCACATCACAATGCAAAACTTGCATGCCTGCCAGACTGTCTACATCCCTAGTTCAGAGCCCAGTTCTTCTTTCTCTCATATCTAGTGTTAACTCAAGACACAGTTCAGCCTCTCTCCCATGGTGGAGACCCACGCCATAAGTTACTTCATCCTCTAAGACATTATGTGCCATATATTCAGATGATATCCAACCTACTTTTTCAGCTCTGAACTTCATGCCTGCATTGGTTTCTTTTCCTTTGCTGTGATAAAAAATGCCCTTTAAACATCAGCTAAAAGGAGAAAGGGCTTATTTGGGTTCACAGACCCAGACTATAGTCTGTCATAGCAGACTATAGTATGTCATAAGTCATACTCACAGAAGCAAGAACTTGAGGGAGCTGGTCACATCATATCCATAGTCAGGAACAGAACAGAACGTAATGAATTCATACATGCTGCTCGGCTTCCTTTCTCCACACACCCAGCCTAGGACCCAGCCAGGGAATGGTTCTGCCCACAGTAGACAGGTCTTCCAACCTCAGTTAACTCAACCAAGATAAGCAAACCTCCACAAGACATTCTGAGAGACCCATGTCAAGTTGACAATGAACGTTAACCACCACAGTATCCAACCTACTTAACACTGTCAATGTATACAGTAGACATTTTGAATATTGCCACAAATTATCCTTCTCAGCCCATCTACCTACTCAGATGAGCTTCTTCTACTGAGTAAATCGCTCAGTTTGGATTCCACACCAAACTGAAGGACCTACTTTGGGGAACTCCACTGATGACAGAGTGGAAAGAACAGCTGAGCAAACCAAAAGTCAATCTCCAAGCCTCCTATTAGCCCAGCCTTCAGATACCCTGCCCAGCCAACAGACCTCCTGCCTCACAGAAGAGAGTGAGGATATCTGCCCATATCTGCACCAATTTTGATCTTCTTAGAGCACTCAGCCCATACCCTTTCCCCTAAGCCCCCATGTTCCTTCACTGATACTTGTCTATCAGCCACGCCCTTTTCTTCCCTTACAGTCTTTTCCTCCCAGCTGACACAACTCCATTCACATATCGGCATGTCCAAACTTCACCATCTTAAAATGTTCCAGCTCTTAGCTTCTGTTTCTCTCATCCTCTTCCCAGTCAGGCGGCTCGAGGCAGCAGTTGGTGCTTACTAACTATACTTTATTTCCTTGGTACCTGCCTTATTCTAGCAACCTGGCCTCCCAGTGGATTGAAACATACAAAGCCCTCTCTCCAATCCTGAGCCACTGGCTCATACCCAAGCCATTTCGGAATCATTACTTCCTCTCCACTTCACAAAGGATGAGCCCTTGGTACCCAGCATGGGAGCTGGCCTAAAGCAAATAGAATTATGGAATTCTCAAAACAACAGGCTAATTCTACCTGACAAGTCAGCTCTAAGATACATGAGAATTGCTCAAATTTCCCCATGGATTCACTAAGACAAAAATATGTAAACTGTTCATCTTTTATTAAATTTATACTAAGCATTAATGATAGAAATGGCTCAAAATATGCACAAAAATACTTAATTTTCTAAACTTGATTCATATAAGAATCATATTTTGTTAACATCTTAAAAGTAACTACAGAAATGTTAACCAAAACATATTGTTAGTCATGATTACAATTGTGCATGATAGAAGCATGAAGAACAAATCCACCCTTTTGACCCCATCTGCATTTATAGCATTTCAACAGGGAAGACTGGACCTGGTGAGCATAATGTCCACTAAGCAAAGTAACCCCACAACTACAAACTGGACAATTATCCTCATGAATTTTCTATGAAACAGAAGTGCCCCAAATAAAAATGATCCTAGGAAAAACACATAACAATGGGAAATAAAGTATAATTGTAAATGTTCTGAAAATTGATTAAGACATTGAACTAGCTTTATGTTGCTAGTCCCATAAAACATACTGTCATGCAATTTTCTTAAAGTCAGCCTAGTGCTTTGTAGACTGCTGCATTCATAAATCCACTAATATATTCCATATTCATGAATATATTTACATGCACAAAAGCATACATCTCCAGAATCAGTCAGCGGGGTAGAAGAATCTTCTTGATGAAAACAGCAGGACTAGGATAATCCTGTCTCCCCAGTACTTTCTCCATCTCCAAGCCTGGCCTGCTGCTTTGCTTCCCTGGTAACTACCAGCCTGTGCCTAAATTACCTGCCAAATGTAAACTCTTCAAGGCCAAGATGGTTCTAGCCATCTTTGAATCCCCAGTGCCTACACCTAGCACTTAGGACAAGCTCAACAACCATCCAACAAACTGAATTCACTAAGTCAACACGTGAGCAATGCATCTCACTGCCACTGTGCATCTGGATTCCCTAGGGATGGTGCCATGCAAACTCAAAGACCCCATTTCCAGAAAATTCCGAATCCCCAGACAGAACCTGATAGAGTTTTAATGAAAGAGTTACCAAACAACACATTTTTTTTAAATGTGGAAAGAATTATAATAACCTGGGGACATCTATCACATGGATCAGCTAGCAATGCTTTCAGCTGTCCAAAACAGGGGCCTTACCAGCAAGAAACCTGATGTAGGTGCTACCAGTGTTTCTTCAGCATAAAGAAGCCAGGACCATTGTGGCTAAGATTCTCTCAGCTTCTAATTTGCTCATCACCTTATGGTTGATAAATGCCTGCTGTAGGTCTGGACATCATACTCATAGTCAAAGCAAGAAAAGAAGGAACGGTATCAACAGAAATTGATCCTTTGTCAGAAAGCAAAACCATCCGAGGACTCTGCCCTGTAGACTCTCTCTTCCATTCCTTTGCCTAGAGCTGGAGGAAGTGGCTAGAACTGTGTAAGTAACTTGCCTAGAGTCACTCAGCTGGCCACGCCCCCACCTCACCTCCACACACCCCACCCCCTGACTGACAGGGTAACTGAAAGGAAAGAATGCTAGCTTTCCTTTGTAGCTTCCTTGGTGAAAAGCTTGCGGAGATTGGGAATGAAAGGTTATTGATTTAGTCCAGTGGTTCTCAGCCTTCCTAATGCTGCAACCCTTTAATACAGTTCCTCATGTTGTGGTGGTCTCCAGCCATAACATTATTTCATTGCTACTTCATAACTGTAATTTTGCTACTGTTATGAATTGTAATGCAAATGTCTGATATGCAGGATATCTGATATGTGATCGCTGTGAGGAGCTTGACCCCCAGGTTGAGAACCATGGGTTTAGCCAAGCATCTGCCATATAGTCATTCCTACCAATTTGATATTTACCCTGTTCAACAAATAAAGCTCACAACAACCCAATGATCAAGGTATCTTTATTGTAAAGATTTTAAAAAATAAAATAAAAAACGGGGGCACAGAGAGAATAAGTATCTTTCCCAGAATCCCCCAATCAAACCCAGGTCATTTTTCCTCAGAACTCATGCCCTTTCCCTCTCCACTCCGGGGCTTTAGAAGCAAGCCTGTGGTGAGTGAATGTCTGCTAGCTCAGGTGCTGTCAGCCTTTAATGCACTCCACCACCTGCTAGTGAAGCAGACCTTTAAATATCACCTTTATCTTATGTCTCCCTTTCAGTGCAGACCCAGGATAGTGTAACATTTTAATGCGCATTAAAATTCAGGACTTGTCCCACTGTCTGGTTTATTTTGGGTCTGGTTATCTTTCGTCCTACACCTTGGCACATGAACCCTGCTCAAATTGCAAGCATGTGAGGAATGTGTTGCAAATGAGGTCCCAAGACAACAGTAGGCATTTTCTTATTATAGGTCGACTGTTTTCCAAACTGAAGGATATATTAAAATTCTGTAACATGGAGCCCCTGAGGTGCCTCAAGTCACTAAACCTATTTATCCTAACTAAGATGTGTTCAGGAAGTTCAAACATCCAAAAAAAGATAACTTTCCCCTGGAGCTGTACATATGGAAATAGAAATAAAGTAAGGCAAGATGAAAAACCAACAGTCAGCTCCCTTAGAGAATCTGGAAGCCTTCCCTTTCCCTAACCATACCTAAGTGGTATTATCTCCAAATTACTTATGCATGGCAGAAATTCTAATATTAAGAATCAATAATGCACGCCATTGTTTCCCACTGTTGAAAGTGAAGAGTTGCCACACATTTTAAAATTAGAAATAGCTGTGGGCTCTTTGGGTTATAATAAAAGGGACCTAGTTTTCACCTCTGTCGGTAGGATAAAGCACACTCACCAAGAGCAATGCAGAGGAGTTCATTTCAGCATATGCTTCCAGATCACAGACCATTATGAGGGAAGTCAAGGGAGGAACTCAAAACAGGAAGTTGAAAGAAGACCTAATTGCTACTCCATGTAGAGATACCTCTGACCGCACAGTAGGAACAATGGAAGATGATGCTTGCCAGCTGGCTCACAGACCAGCTTATATTCCAGCCAGCATTCTTATGAAGTTCATGCTGCCTCGGGATAACACCTCCCACTATAGGCTGGACCCTTTACATTAATTAATAATAAAGATAATCTCCCACGGACATGTCCACAGGGCAACAGACACAGCCACAGGCCAAACCTATCTAGACAATTTCTCAGTTGGGGCTGTCCTCTCAGATAACTCCAGGCTGTGTTAAATTGGCAGTTGAAGTTAACACCGTATTTGGCTAGTCAGTCTGATACACAGGACCGCCTAAGACTGTGGTCTTCACACAACTGATTATTGATTCGCAAAGAGAGTTGATATAAAACTTCCTACAGAAATTTGAAAATGACACATTTGGTTGCTTTATTGGTAGATCAAATGTATGTATGTGTTTGTTTGTTTGTTTGTTTGATGTTGCCAGTTCAGGTACAATGCTTACTTGATCAGTCTCAGGAGAAAAAAACTAAGTATTTAGCTTGAAAAGGATGGTCTGTCCTTCACCTCAGGACGATAAATAATGTACTCTATCAGAAGCGCTAATACATCATGACATTGTGGATAGTAACCCTCATGAGGGGCACTAGCTCTAAGATTAGAGATTAAGGACTCACATTTCCATTATACAAGGCTACCTTCTTCAACCTTATAAGAGAAAAGGTTTTCCCAGTTCTAATTTAGAAGTAGCAGAAGAAAGGAAATAACCTCTTGAACCTAAAAGTAATTCTGGATCACCAAGCATATGCCTGGCAGAAGGGGGACTATAGACAGAAGGTAAAGAGTCAAGAGAGATTGTCAACCTAACACCAGAAGTAAGCCAAAACGGAGGAGCAAACTTTCCAGAAGTTTCTTCTTCCTCAATAGAATTGTTTCCAGGAGTTATTCAGCCAGAAGGAGCTATTTTCTTCACAGTTATATAGAGGTTAAACATATAGAGCATGAGGTAAAATCACCTTGCTTTGAGCCCTCTAGTTCCAACATGTATTTTACTGCATGTCTGATCTTGAGGAAGTCACTTAATCAGTGAAGAGACATCATGACCAAGGCAACTCTTATAAAGGACAACATTTAAGTGGGGCTGGCTTACAAGTTCAGATGTTCAGTCCATTATCATTATGGCAGGAAGCACAGCAGCATCCAGACAGACATGGTGCTGGAAAAAGATCTGAGAGTTCTACATCTTGATCTTAAGGCAGCCAGAAGGAGACTGTCTTCTGCAGGCAGCTAGGAGGAGGTTCTCATCCCCACTGTATGTAGCTTGAGCTTATATATGAGACCACAAAGTCCACTCCCAAAGTGGCACGCTTCCTCTGACAAAGCCATACCTCCTAATAGTGTCACTCCCTATATGCCAAGAATTCAAACACATGAATTGATAGGGGCCATACTTATTCTAACCCCCACAGTGATTTTATTATCAACTGATTGGATTGAGAAAGGCCTACATTAGGTAAGCACACTGGAGAGTGTGTCTGCAAGGCCACTTCCAGAGAAGAATAAAGAGGCAACCCTGAGTGTGGGTGGCATTATCCCCTAGACTAAAGACCCAGACAGAATAAGTGGGGAAAATAAGAAAGCCCATAACTGTGGTCGTTATCTTTCTAACTCACAGTAAAGTAAGCTTTTTCAAGATGTCACATCTGTTCCACTGTGGAGACTGAAGCCACAGACCCTGGGAGAGAGATAAGTCTTTCCTCCCTGGAGTCATTCTCTCAACAGAAAGGCTAACACAATGTTACCGTGATAATTGAAGAACACAGCATAGGAAAAGTACTAAGAGCAGTAGAGAGGTCTTAGGAAACACGTAAGAATTCATCTGCTGTTACTTTAGAATTACCATTGGTGGGAAAGAGCGCATAGTGAGAATATCTTTTAATATCTTAAAACTAACTCACCCCAGTTAGTTTTAAGGCCTAAAGTCTTTCGTGTCTAAAAAGCTAAAATGTGCCATTTAGACTCCTAAAAGTGAGCCCCACAATTGTTAGGTATGTTCTCGTGAAGGCCATCAGAGTCACCTAGCAAGTGCTCTTTTCTTCCTGTTTTGTCTGTTTGGTGTTTTGTTTTGTTTTGTTTTGTTTTGTTTTGTTTTGTTTTGTTTTGAGACGGGGTCTCACCATTAGCCTTGGCTAGCCTGAGCTCACTATGAACAACAGGCTGGCACTGCCTCACAGGTGCTGGTATTATTGTCATGTAGCATTATTCATTTATTGACTTCTTGAAGCCAGGTTCTTGGCAGTATTTCTATCTCCTTGTTTCTTAAACTCTACTGAGGAGAGGGAAGACATACATTTGTGTTCATAATTGCATAGAGGGTAAATATGACCAAAATACATTATATGCAGGTATGAGAGTGTCATTAATGGAAGCCATTATCCGATACAATGAATGTAATGCTAATAAATAAGTTCAAAATTCAAAGGAGAGTATTCCCAGCAATGGCGGCGTAGCCAAGTCAGATGTTGCTGGGGACATGAGGAAGGAGGAAGACTTGGTTTTAACTGTTTTCATCCTTCATAACTTTTTGAATTTCGAACCAAACACATATTGCATATCCATTAAAGATCCATTACAAACTTTTGTAAAAATAATATGACTACTCAAGAAGATGCAGTGCAAGTAAATACTAGACTGGGCCCCAGGAGAGCGGTGCTGTATCACTTATGTGCTATGAGATCATGGCGAGACACTTAATATCTTCTTGGATTTCACAGCTGTAAAATAAGAAAATTAATGCCTCCCCAACCACCACCTCACTGGGTTTATGTGGGGGTCAAGTGAGATTCCAGTGCTGCTTTCCAAAGCAAAAGGCACTACACAGACAGAAGATATCATTATTGTTCCTGGAAACCTGCTGGAACCAGCCTCCTTGGTTGTTTTGGCTCCTAGAATCATAGAAGAACATTGAAACATTTGAGTTTAGGATGAAGGGCACAGGAGGAGATCATGCCCCTGTTTCTGGTTAAACCCTTCTCTATATCATCCTCCCCTCCTCGGGTCCCAACTCCATCACCATAAAGAGCAGTGTGTGTGTGTGTGAAAAGCAGCCCATCTTGCCATGAATAACAACAATTTAATTTCCATGTCGTTTTTCCTATGTCCAACACCAATAGATGACATCAGTTCTAGATACAGGCATGTGCTGTGTGCCACTTGGGATAGGGGCAAGAGAACCCAGTAATACCTGACTTCTGTATACACAAAAGTGATCTAGGAAAACTTTTCAAGGCCAAAGGGGAATGCCTCTTGGACAGTAGGCTCTGACTATAGAGAGGGAAGGTCAGGACGTGGAAGAGAAAACAGGAGCCCGAAACAAGTTTGAACTGTACAGATCTTGACACCTCAGCCCCTGCAGCCGAATGCCTCATGCAGTTGGCTCAGCTCCAACTAAACCTCTCTTAATCCTTCCAAACAATTCTTGTTGAATAAAAAACCTGTAGAAACAGGCTTGGTGGCACACACCTATAATGCTGGTACTTGGGAAGTGAAAACAGGAGGATCGGAAGTTCAAGGCCAGACTCAGCTATACAGTAAATTTCAGGACTACAGCCTGGGCTATGTGAGATCATGTCTCAAAAAATAAGAGAGGGAAAGAGAGGTGGGGGGGGGAGAGAGAGAGAGACTATCTGTTGTAGCCTAATAGAGGCTCACCTATGAATATTTTCTATAAATTCCTACCTAACAGAATTATAATAAGGTATTTTGTTTTTATGGCCTTTGCCTTTGTGAGAATATTTACTCAACATTTATTGTGTGTTGGGCTCTTTCAAATATGTAATAATGTTCATCAATTGAAATTAAAAAAAAAAAAAAAAAGCCACTCAGCCCTAATGGGCAGTTAAGAAGTCTGAGGTTCTGAGAGGCCTGTGGGTATCTGCTTATGGTTTCCTAACAAGGTCTGGATCCAGGTTCCCAGACACTAGACCCCATGCTCTTTCTCTTCATCCTGGTGCTCACAAAACTAAGTTTTCCATGAAGGACCCTCCGCATAACATGTAAGTGAGCCATTTAGCTGTGGTACATAAAGAGCTAAAGGCAAAAGCACAATGACGGTAACAGATCAGGTATTTGAAGTTAAAGTGTAAGACTTTTCAAAACTTGCAGAAAGGCCTCAAACAGTACGAGCAAGAGTGAAGGCCACCTTACTCTGCCATGTCAGCGCTAGAGAAGACTGCAGCCCTCCTTGGGTCACTGCACACAGTTATACAGGACACATGCCACTTACTAGTTGTTGAGCGAGGCGCCCTGCAGGTATCACATTCTCCACAGATGTCCACAGCAGCCCACTCTTTTTTGGCTGCCATATGCATCTGTGGCTATAATATGCTAAAATCTAGCTGTTTGGAAAGGTAAATTCATTCTAATCCAGATTCAGAAAATCTGTACTATTAGGCCCCTTGGCAAGAGAAAAAAAAATAGTTTTTATCACTAACTTCATCCCAAAAGTTATCTCTAATTTTGTTATTCTTAGAAGAATTGGCAAAAATTAAAGATTAAAAGATATAAAAATAACACCTCAAGATTTTATGCAAATGAACATTAAAGCCAACAACTCGTCACTTTATAGACATTTTCTGTCACAGACTCAGAGCCTCAAATTTTCAAAAATCAATGCTCTGGGGGAAAAAAATCATTGCACACCTAGAAAGGGTCAAATAATTAAACCATCATTGTCAAATGTTTGCGCTTAGCTCCTGGGAAGCAGCCCCAAGAAGGAATAGAACCATAGCCAAGCCAGCCACCACTTTCCCATGAGACAAAGAAGATGACAGACATCTCAAGGAAGCAGAGACACCTGATACCTGTGCCTAGTGGGGTAGTGAGGGGAAATGAATGGCACACTTGAAATAAAAGAATATGTAGAAAACTCAACAAAGTTTTTTTTTTTAAATGACCCATTCAAAGAAAAAGAAAAAAAAAAAAGGCTAAGAAAATTGCAAAAAAAAAAAAAAAAATCATCGACTTTAACAATCAATAAAACACAAATCCGAAAAACTTTGAGTTTCCATCTTACCTCAGCCAGAAAGGCAAAGGTCGACAAATGCTCAGGAAATGTGGGGGAAAGGGACCCTCATTCAGTACTAAGGGTTTGCAAACTAGTCCAGCCACACCAGAAACCAATGTGGAGAATCCTGAAGAAGCTAAAAATAAATCCATCCAGTGACTCACTGTACCATTCCATGGCCTGTGCCCAAGGCACTCAACCTCCTACTCTACATGTGTTCTGCTAACTCAGCCATACATTGCTGCTCAAGTCACGGGAGCTAGGAAATGGAAGCAGCCTAAATGTCCTTCTGTTGATGAGTAGATAATGAAAATGTGGTATGTATACTCTATGGGGTATGTCTCAGTTGTAAAAACAATGAAACCATGAAACTCTGCAGGTAAATGAACAGAACCAGAAAAGATCAGATTGAGTGAAGTAACCCAGACTCTGAAAGACAAACATCACGTGTTCTAGCTCATCTGAGGCTCTTCTTCCAAATCTTCATGTGTGAATACAGGGCAGCAGAAACCATAAAAGAAACACTGCAGGGATAGGAGGAAGGAGCGATAGAAAAGGGCACGCCTGATCTGAAGGGCTAAATGGGGAAAACGGAGGGGGCTCTAATTAGGGGAGGGGAGAGAGACATAAATACAGAAAGAATGAAGAGGTTAAAGTAACAGCAGGTGTCTGAAAAGTCATAAGGAACCATACTACTATCTACCTGAAAATATTTATAATGTGTATAAATCAGCATATGTAAAAAATTAAAATGAATATGTAATGTAATATGGTATGTATTTAAAGTAATATATAATATGTTAAGATTTATATAGTATATAGTATATTTATATTTTATAGATTGTAGATTAAAAGAAAATTTTCCATCTAGACTGACAGTTCTCCAACAGCCATAGGTCATCTAACAAAAACCACAACATCAGGTATGAGAAGCCTTCTTTTGAGTTGTTGGTCAGGGTTCTCCCAGAGACTCCCAGGATATTACAGACTATTGCCATTGACTGCCTCTCTGAAATAAGTCCCTATTGCTAAAGACACACAATATACTTTGGACCCAGGACCCAGAGGACCCAAGCTGGATCTGACCTGAAAGCTTCCTCCCTGAGGACTAGATTTCATGGTACCAGGAGGGACTAAACGAGCTTCTAAAAGAGAGAAGTAACCAACTTTCCTACCCAGCTATGATGTATAGCCACCAACAGCACAGCACAGTAACTCTAAGGTGCAGTGGTGGCACTCATAGCTTGTCTGCATGTTGACCACATTCATTTTTGCTGTAACCAATAGCTCTCTAATTGGACTTAAGACCCAAGCCACAGGAGGGAACTCATGGCTTGTACTGGAAACCTAACCAGCTATCCAGACCTAATGAAGTACTGGATCTTGGAGAAGAACCTACAACAAGTTTACTAAACCAGCATAATCCCTAACTAAATATTTTTCCTTATAGCCACTCATCTTATCCCTCTTTGCAACAAACCAAGACAATTACAGAAAAATACAACCAGTCAAAATACAGAGCTATGAAGCCAAATCCCAACTGATACATCTGTAATATAACTCCTGTTCCTAAGGCTCAGGGATCGTTGTAGAAGGGGGAGCAAAACAATTTTAAGAGCCAAAGAGCAAACAAGGAGTTTGCTGAAGTTGTGTCTCCTAGAAATGTCGGAGGCAATACTCATGAGGTCTCACCAACATGGCTGGTGACACAACACAAACAAGAATAACACCAATAGACATGCAAACATGAAAAGAGAAAGCTCAGTAGACTTCAGTCCTAGACAAAGAACTACAGACAATTAAAAAATGCTGAAAGTAGAAGAAATAATCTTCCCCAGAGAAGAGCTCACCAATTAGTTATCCAATACCAAGTGGTCAGCCCTGAAAGCATACACATATAAGTAACATGCAGACTGAGCAGGTTTTGTTTAGGGGTGTGTGTATGTGTGAGTGTGAGTGTGTGTGTGTGTGTGTGTGTGTGAGTGTGAGTGTGTGTGTGTATGTGTGTGTGTGTGAGTGTGTATAAAACAACAATTAAAGAAAAGGAGGCAGTGAATTTAAAGAGAGCAAAGGGTGAGAGGTACCTGGGGGAAAAAAGAGAAGGAGAAAATTATGTAATTAGAATATCAAAATAGAAAACCTATGGGCTGGAGAGATGGCTCGGTGGTTAACAGAACTGGCTGCATTGAAAAGAAATTGAGATAAGAATGCTGAAGTGTAGCTCTCCATAACTGACAGCTTCCGGTGGGGGTGCAGGTAGGGAAGGACTCAAGTTTCCTTTTAAGAGAAGTTTGACCATGCTCCAGTGAGTATATTAGCGACACAAACTGAACTTGTTTTTCCTCCTCCTCTTCCTCCTTTCCTTCCTCCTTCTCCTCTTTCTTCTCCTCCTTTTCCTTCTTCTTCCTCTTCTTATTCTTGTTCTTTGAGTGAGGAGGTCACAAAGTGGGAGGCAGATCTGGGAGGAAGGGAAATGAGTGTGATCAGGGAACATGATGTAAAATTTCCAAATAATAAGAATATTATGTTGGGGGCAAGGGGAGAAAAGAGCACTGGCTACTCTTCCAAAGGACTCAAGTTCAATTCCCAGCACCCACATGGCAGCTCACAATTGTCTGTAACTCCTTTTCCAGAGAATTTGACACCCTCACATAGACATACATGCAGGTAAAACACCAATGCACATTTAAGAAAATTAAAAATAAATAAAAAGAGACTGTAAAAGGGTTTTCTTGTCAAGTTGTGAATGTGGGAGAGAATAGAAAAGCATCTCAATTGTGGCTTAATAGTAGAACTATTATGAAGTGGGCCAACCACTTCATAGGGGAGGAATTGCCATAACCTAAGGGAGAGGGTGCAGAGATCAACTTGGGAAGCCTAGTGACCTTCCACAGAGGGATAGAGCAGTCGGTACACCCAACCAGGAAGGAGTCACAGGATGACCCTTCATTCCATCCTTCCTCCCTCTGAGCCTCACCCAGGACCTCTTCTTTATTGGATAAGCTCAACTGAGGCACCAAGCATAGAAATGTGTGGTACAGACAGCAGAAAGCCAGGTGACATATGGGGGAAATATAGAAAGGGAGACATTAAGGAGCACTTGGCTAAAGAGAATCCAGGGCAACAGCTACACTCATCTCTGAAGCAACAGCTACGTATCAAGAATCTTTGCATCTGCTTTAGATATTATTTAAGTTTCTTCTTCTTCTTTTTTTTTTTTTTTTACAATCTTAAAGACAGAGTTCTAAATTTGTCTTCACAAACGTAGTCCTCGCTGAAACCATTTCTCCATCAACACATGGGATCCTGGGAAGAATGTATTTGAAAGGCAAAGTTTCCTTTGAAATACAGACACACCCAAAAAGATCATTTTTCATTTTGGAAAGTATGCATACGCAATTACTTACAACTCTTTTTTTAAATAAAATGCTAAGGATCCACAGCCCACAACTAAGAGGAAGACTTGCTAGAAACCCTCATCAGCTGACGGGTAGGGCCAAGGGACACAGTGGTGCTGGCCATAAGCAGCTTGAAGGAGAAACAGCAGTAGTACCGTGAGCCGTATGGGCCCCCTCAGGAAATTATTTGGCTGTGACCTAGTTTCTTCCTGGAAACCTGTCTTATGGCCTATCTTCAGTTAATCCTCTAAAGCTGGAGGACCCATTATAAAGAGAGCCTTCTGTGGGAAGCAGCCTGCTCTCCACTCTATGCCAGTCACTCACTCAGAAGCTACTGGCTTGTGGGATCCTGAGAACACCCAGAAATGAAGCTCCACTCAGCTCCAAAACTGAGAAAGTAGCTGGAATCATAGGAGGAGCAGAGCTGAGAAACACATCCTCCTGCTAAGGCCTTGTTTGATTCTCTCCAAACTTTCCAGGGAGCGAGGACTGGAGCCAATAAATTTGCTGGGGAGCAGGAGAGATATGTTAGAAAATTCCATATTTTCAAAGACTGTAAGATGCCTATAATTTAAAGACTACACCAGTCTGGTAAGTATTGCTTACAACTATAAGACACTGCCAATCAGTGGGACGACTCCTTATTCTTTAAAATCTGTGTGATTTAGTTCATTTAGTTTAGTCAGCCTAAGGACTCCTGTTGTGATGATTACATTGTTTGTCCTATAGGGGCACTCCTTTATACCCATCAACTAGTGCCAGCCTCACAAGGGCATCTTTCATTCCTATAAAGCCCTTTATAATTGCGGGACTGTCTCCAATCTGACCAAGATAAATAAATATTCACCTCACTGACATCCAGTCCCACTTCACTGCTGTCTCATGCCTCTGTGCACACAATCACTGCATTCTAGAGCTGAATCATTATGGAAATGTTCTGAAAACACTGTAAACAGTGAGTAGAACCAACAACCAACATAATAAAAATGAGGAATATAAAACACTGACCAGCAAGAACTATGGTCTCACATATAGATCATTTCACTGATAACAAATGAAATATCACCATTTGGAGAAAAAAAACTCATCCTGGTTTTAGAAATGCTTAAATATGTGTGCAGGTACATCATCTCATAATTGTGGGACTTTTTGACTATGTGAATAACTTTTCTCATAACCATGACAAAATATTTAACTGAGACAAGTTAAGGGAAGAAGGATTTATTTGGGCTCATGGTTTCCGAGGATCACAGTCTATTACATTGGAGAAGCATGGGCGTTTGTGCCAATGGCAGGAACATGTGGCAGAGGCTCCTCATATTTTCACAGATCAGAAAATAAAGAATTAGACCCAAAACAGAACCAGGCTATCACCCTTAAATTTCTCCAACACTGCCCTATCCCCACCAACTAGGTCCTATGTCCCAAAGGTTCCACAACTTTCTAAAACAGAGCCGGCAGCTGGGGACCAAGTATTCAAGTGCATGAGCCTATGGGAGGCCTTTCACATTCTAACCATAACAATGACACATACTGACATCTTCTTACATTCAACTCACTAGGACCCTATAGCAAGAATACATTTTTAAACAACTTTATCATACTATATGGGAAAGGATGTACAGGAAATATGTGGTAATACACTGTGAAAAGATACTATTTATAAAAAGAAACTATTTATCAAGAATGTGGGCTATTTAAGGAACCCAGCAAGTATTCGTGCGCTAGTATCAATAGAAAACATTTGCAAATTTCATATATGAGCATTGGATTTACATAATTTTCCTCTTTATCTCCTTCCTCCCACTCTTCCCAACCCCCCATACATTTTAAATACATCTTATTATTTAATTATCATTTATATTTGTATGTATATATGTATACATGTATAAGTATATACAAATATTAATATTATACAAATATTAATAAATAAAGTGTTTTAAATTAAAAAACAAAGAAAACATCTGCAAATCTCTAGTCTGAGAGGATAGGAGAAAGGTGGCTACATGGACTCAAAGACATGGACTCAAAGGACACACAGAGGAGAGTCATCACAACTAGAGCTATGGGCTTTGATGGCGCAAGACAGCCACCTCCCAGGAGATGAGAAAGAGAATGGAAAGGGTGAGTATATAAGCCTCCCTGGCTGGCTGTCATGAATCTCCTAGCTTGGATCTCACATTCAGCAATCACAGACACTGGTCCATGAGGGTCAGACCCTCAGGACAGAAAGCAGATATTAGTCAGTAAAGATATGTAGAGACCAATTTACCAGTGCTCAGCCCTAAAAGGGACATCAATGTTAACTCCACCACCAAGGCTCGGGGAACACTGGAAGAGGAGTCAGAAAGAACAGTAGAGCTGGAGGATGGGAAGGGGCACTGTGAAATGCTTTCTGGCCCTGACATGGCTAATACCACCATGCCTTCGTAGTGACTGTAGTGATCTTCATAAGCCCAAGATGGTTACAAATCCAGCATAAATGGGGCAGACAATATCCAGACCTCACCGCTTCATGAGGAACGTATTGACAGTGGATGGTTTCTGCAGGAAGAGAATTGTCCTTTTTTGGATGTGGCCACTGGCAGGTTTCTCATGCTCCAATGGGTAGACACACATACACACACATATATTACTAACCAGATTTAATGAGTTATCAAAAAGAGAGAGATGAGGTTGTAAGGGACAAAGACTAGTAACAATAGCCAACATGCCCTAAGCTTACTTGGTGCTGAACACCGGGCTAAGTATTCTACACTCAGACTTCACTGTCTTTGCACAACCCTCTGAAATCAATACTTTTGTATTCCTGACTTACAGAAGGTCAGAAGCAACAGCACAGATTAATTTATCATTTGGCAGCTTCATGCATGTATAGAATAAATTGTAATCACTCACACACAAACACCCACGTTCCTCTCTCCTCATCTTCCTTCTCTTCCTGGAACCCTTATTCTCAACGAGCCCTGCTCCCACCTGCATGCCTTCATGTGAATGAAGCCCACTGAGTTTAGAGTTCCTTGTCCAAGCGTCAGTACGAGTTTATTTGTGGGAACAAGAACAACTTATCACTGACAAAACCACTGAAGAAGATGGCATCCACTCCTATATGAACATTAAATGCCAGTAGTTCCTTGGGGAAGGGGTGTGAGAGAGCCATCCATGATGAAATGTGGAGGGGCACAATTTTCTGTAGTTTGTATGCAGATAACCACAGCTTCAGAGAATTCATGAGCTATGACAGATCCAGAATCCATCATTCCTCTTCACATCTCCTCAGACTCAGTTCTTGTGTCTTTCTGCTCTCTTCTTCCGTGATGTCCTCTGAGCTTTTGTAGGGGAGGGGTGATGATACAGCTGTCCCACTTAAGACTGAGCAATTCACCTGTGATGGTTGGAATATGCTTGACCAAGGAGCGGCGCTATTAGGAGATGTGGCCTTGTTGGAGCAGGTGTGGCCTTGTGGGAAGTGTGTCACTGTGTGGGTGGGCAATGAGATCCTCTTTCTAGCTCCCTGAGGATGCCGGTCTTCTGGCTGCCTTTGGATCTCCGCTCCTTCACCAGCACCATGTCTCCCTGCATGCTGTCATGATTCCCGATACGATGATTATAGACTGAACCTCTAAAACTGTAAACTGGCCTGAATTAAACGTTTGCTTTTCTAAGAGTTGCCTTGGTCACGGTGTCTCTTCACAGCAATGGAAACCCTGAGACATCACCACCATTTATTCTTAGGCCTTTCACCAATTATGAGTATGTATTAGCTACTACCTGCTATAGTAATAAGTTTCCCTGATGAAGACTGGGTCCAACACTAATCCATGGATAGAAACATGACAACTTAGAAAATAGTTTGCCCACATGGCCCATTAACCAAACAAAAGCAGTGCCTCTCTCCATGGAGCCTATAGTCTCTCCATCCACCAGCTCTCAACCAGATTTACAGTACCACGTATGCATTCCCTCCTGTGGAGCAGCCCTCAAATCCAATCAGAAAGTGGTTGGTTACCCTCATAACACTCACACCACCATTGCACTGGAGGGCACATCTTGTCTGGTAGATTGCTCACAGAACTCACAGCTAAGTATCACTATTGACGACTTTTCTCACCTAGTAGTATATTCTGGATAGTACATTCTGGTTCTATGAAAGCTATCCAGTAAATCCAATATATCTTCCAGCACAGCTCCAGCTTGATTTATCTACGTCCCGTGGCCAAAGTGCAATGTCTTACCAGCAACAGGGTCTTACCATCAGGTTCTGGTGGGAACCTAGAAGGTAATAGACTGTGTTGTTTAGGGAAATCTCTGGGGCTCCCTTACAAATAACTAGTTGGAAGTTGTACACATCTGGCACAGGGATTTTTCTTTAATAACTCATGTGTTATAGAGCAATTTCCTGAGATAAAACATATTGGAAGGAAGCTTGTTGTGACTCAAGATGTTCTAAAGGAAGGTAAAACTGAGGGGAAGGGCCTAGAAACTCAGAAAATAAGCAACTCAATAGCTTTCAGGAAGTCGCTGAAACCGACCAGATCCACTATGTTCTTCCCTCTTGAAGTTTATATAGAAACAATAAGGACTGCTGAGACACTCTCTCAGACAAGCTCAGACCTGCCAAGTGGCCCAAAATAAGCAGAGACCAGCTGAGATGTCGAGAAGAGAGTCAGAGCACCTGAGCTTCCTGAAAGGCATTCTCTCACCTGTTGGGCTGCCCTGCAGGTGGTACCCTGAGTTCCAGGTTTCCAACTTCTGGTAATGCATCTGTCTTTGGATCATTTCTGCTGCTCCTATAAGTAACTCAACTATCAAACTGGACTTTAATAGTATCCTCACTTTGTGTTGGGGGCCCTGCAAGCATCACAGTCAGCAGGGAAAGGATCTGTGGAAAATGAAATGGGTCAGCACCGTTTTAGTAAGTGCTGGGTCAAAAACTCCCAGAGTCTTACCTTACAGTTTATTTTTCTTACACATTTAAACACAGTAAAGTTTGGGGGGGAAAGTCTCCATGTGACAATTATCACAACAAAGCTTCAGGGATGGCTACATCAAAACTCTCTCCAAAAGGAGCAAAGCACCTGTGACCTTTACAATAAGAATGAGTTCTATTGACTGATAAGCAGTGCTCAGGGTAAGGACCTAAAGAGGAAGGATTTATAACAAGCACAGAACAGAGTCTATTGATGGAGAATACAGAGTACATGGGACCTCTTTCATAAGGATGGGTCTATTCACTGAGAGACAAAAAGCCTGTAGTGGTTTGAATATGCTTGGCCCCTGGGAAGTGTCACTGTTAGGAGGTGTGGCCTTGTTGGAGAAAGTGCATCACTGTGGGCGTGGGCTTCGAGGTCCTATGCTCAAGCTCCACCTACTGTGGAAGACAGCCTCTTCCTAGCTGCCTGCAGAAGAGAATCTTCTTCTCCCTTCCTTCAGATCAAGATGTAGAGCCCTCAGCTCCTCCAGCACCATGTCTGCCTGCACCGCTGCCATGCTTTCGACCATGATGATAATGGAAACCCTCACTAAAACAGGGCCTAAACAATGCTCATGATTTTAAGGATTCCAGAAGGCTGGCTAGGGAACTATTCTAGCTGCCTAGAGCAGCAGAAAGATTACCAGGTTGTTAGACACCATTATTCTAGCCTTCTGGATGAAAAGACATCAGTCATTTTCTTCTCTTGAAGAAAAAAAAAAAAAAAGGCCTTCATGTTTAACAATTTTGGATTTTCTAGGGCTTCCTGCGAGCTGTGCCTCCTACAACTTTGGTCTGTTATTGCATCCCTATCTGGGGTGAGTAGATATTTGTTCATTTCTTGCCAGGAATAGTGTCACACAGCACCATGGTTTCTGGGATAGGCATTACCTAAAAGTTAAATTTCTTTATTACAATCAGAAGATAAATAAGGCTTAAAAGTAGACAAAGAAATAAAAGACTGATCAACATTGAGTGACCAGAAATAACAATAATATATTGTATATTTCAAAAAAGATAGAAAAGAAGATTTTTAGTATTTTCGCAAAGAAATCATAAATGTTGGAACCAACTAGCTTATTCAATCAGTACACATGTATACATGGACAAAACATCCCAATACATTGGCTACACATGTCATTATTCTGTCTCAGTTAAAAATAAAGTAAACTTATTTTTAAATGCAGTAAAATAAGATCCATTGTGTCATTTTCCTTGCCTAATAAGCTTTCTCTGTTACTTGGAAGAAAATCTGTGATGCGCACCAGGGCCTAACAGCCTCACGGGATCAAGCCTGACATGGCTCTAGAATAGTTCATTTCTCACTCTCCCAACACCAGCACACGGGGCTTCCTCCAGTGTCCCAGCTCATCCCTTCACCACCTCTGCACCCATTGTTCTCACTACCCAAGCCGAATGCCCTTTCCCCTGTCTATAATCAAGTGCTTTTCCATGGTTTGTCAGCTCACTCATTAGCTCCTTGGAGGCTGTGTTCAACTACCCCACCCAAAGCAGGCTGAATCCTCGGCCTTCTTCCTCTTAGTGGCCTTTATTTGATTCCTTAGCAGCTCTGCATGTGGTATGTTTGCATCTGTTTGTCTGTCTGTCTATATGTACATGTCTGCCTGTATGTTTCACTCTTACAAGACTCATGAAAACCATACCTGCCTTACCTCTCTGCAAATCGCTCTCCCAGCCCTGGATGCCCTTTGTTATTTTTGTTATTATTTTCTTTTATTTCTTTGTTATTGCACTGCCTTCCTAGAGGAGTCAAAGTTCCTGTGCTCACTTGGTAGGCTGATAGTAGAACACGTCCAAAGTCTTGGAGTAACTGAGCACTTGGGATGTGTGAGACTCGCCTATCTTTCTTTAGCCCCCCTACTCCCTTCTCCATTCTTCCAGACTGCCTCCAAAATGTTACCTGATTGCCCAAATGTTGCAGACTACTCATGCAGCATGCCTTTGTCCCCAGTGTCCCCCACATCAGTCAGCTGAAATGACTGAAAAAACATGTCTCTGCACTTTAGCTCCAATCCCAGTCTGGCTACACAGAAACTGGTCCTGGTTTTATGTGGGCAGGAAAGGTAGCTCCTACAAACACTGAAGAGATGTGGCCGAAGGCAGCATTGCTACCCTAAGTGTGGGCTCAGCTTTCCTTCTGTCTGTCCCTTCCTCCCTCCAGAATTTGTTCCTTTCAGTTGAATCAGGAAAAGAAAAAGACCGCATAAGGGTGCACACAGCATCCTCTCCTAGGAAAGAAACTGCCCTCATTTCATGAAATCTGCTGAAGCCTTCCTGTACGTTCTTTCTTTGGTACTGCTTCCTGCTCTTCTGTACCTTCCTAACTCCTCCACCACTTGCTTTCTGCCAGGGAGTCTGTTCTACACGAGCATATGTGCACATCTTTTAATACACAACGTTGGCTGTATTCCCAGCAAAGGAGGAAGAAGCTTTCATGGCCAAACTAATTCAGCAAGCTTCAATTATTCATAGGAAATTTATTAAGTGGGAAGAAAGCAAGGGTTCCACCATTTGTTATTACTTTGTGATCTGTCATGAGGGAGTTACCTATCCTCAAAGACAAGAGGGCTTAATCACAAAAGTTTGGAAGCAATTTTTCAAAAACACTTACGCTACATGGCCCAGATTTCTTTTAAAATAATAATAAGCTGTTTGAGAGATGGGGTGATGACAGGTGGAGAAGAACCAACAGGCACACAGTCCCCTGAGTTCTCATGGTCCCAGGAGCTCCAGTTATACAGACAGAACTCCAAGTTCATGGTCAGTTGCTGTTAATTCTTTGTGTGACAACCAGTCAAATATAGTCACCAGAGTGATCTGGGACTACAAATGCCATGACACTCATGAGTCCTCCACATAAGGGTTATACATGGACTTATGCAAAAAGACACTAGCATGCCACAGAGGCAGTGGGCAAAACAAGTACGTTTAAGTCAGAGCCTTCTTGGGGATTTCCACAGGAACGACAAACTAGAGCAGAGTGAACAACTTGCCACCACAAAATTGAAAGTGTTCAGCAAGATTTGAATTTACACAGGCAGAATGTAGTTGCCTGGTTCAAGGCTGTGGTGTTATCAAGACAGAAAGATCCCATCTTAAAGAAGATGGGTTACACAGATGAGTTATAGCTGTGGGCTGAGTTTGTCGATCAAAGGCATACTGTCTGTTGGGCTCTTGGCTACCCCTCAGAATCGGTAGCCCTAGGAGGAGCAATTTCTCTCAGCCTGAAAGGACTCATAAGCTATCAAAGAATTATAATATATAGAAATTTTTAAATACCTACAGTACAGTGATGGTCACTTTTATGTGTCAACTTAATTAGGCCATTAGTTGACCAGAAAACTGTTTAAGCATGCTTTTGTCTGTCTAGGTGTGTGGCCAGGAGAGATAAGCACTTGAATTGGTGGGTTGAGTAAATGAGATACCCTTCCCCCCAGTATGCTCATCCAATCTTCTGAGGGCCTGGACACAACAGAAAAGAGGTGTCAAATACGGTGGTATACATCTTTAACCCCAGCACTCAGGAAACAGAAGCAGGAGGATTCAAGTTCAAGGCTAGGCTGGTATACATAGTGAGTTCCAGGCCATCAAGGGATACAAAATGAGTACCTGTCTCAAGGTAGATAGATAGATAGATAGATAGATAGATAGATAGATAGATAGATAGATAGATGAAAGGTGAGGGCCCATAAGATTGCTGAGCCAGTAAGCCAGTAAGAGTACTTGCCCTGCTGTGTTCAATCATCAGAACATACAGTAGGAGAAAACTGTTTCCTGAATTGTTCTATAGCTTTTAGACACACACATACAGATACAAATAGACAGACAGACAGACACACATACACACACACACACACACACACACACACACCATGCACACATCAATAATAAACAATAAAGTTAATAGAGGGAGAAGAATGAGGTCCCAGCTACTGAGCTGCTCAAGGAGAAACATCAGTCTCCTAGTAGTCTTTGCTCTTAAGCCTTCAGATCTCACTACCCACTAGTGAGCTCTCAGACTTTAGAACCACACGAGTGATTATTCTGGCCTGAAAATTCTATCCTATGGCAAATAATAAGACTTCCTAACTTCTAAAACCATATGATTCAATACTTTCTGACAACATAAGTAGGTAGGTATGTACGTGGGTGGGTGGGTGGGTGGATGGATGGACGGACGGACAGACAGATAGATGGACCAACAGATGGACAGACCAATAGATGATATATAGCTGGCCTATTGCTCTGTTTCTCTAGAAAATCCTTTCCTATGAAATACATCAGTGTTCTGATATAGCAAAACACCATCATCAACCTCCACACATTTTGGTACTAAATATTCTCTTATCGAGCAAATGATCTTGTTAGAAGTCCAACTCTGGGGGCTGGAGAGATGACTCCCCAGTTAAAAGCATACATGGCTCTTGAAGAGACCTGAGTTTGGCTCCTAACACCCACTCCATGCACCCCTTCCAGCCTACAGGTCCAACTCTAAGGAATCTTGTGTTCTCTTCTTGCCTCTGTGGGTACCTGTACTCCCATGAACATAACCACACACACATATATACATGACTTAAAGTTAATTTTTTAAAAACTAAAAAAAGCAAACAAACAAACAAACAAACTAAACTGAGCTTTAGACATTTTCTTAGTAGAAAAACAATTCTAAGTTGCCCATATTTCTGTAATAGTCCCCCAGTCATATTCTTGTAAGTCACACTAATTAAATTTACTGGGTCATCAAAGTTTTAAAGAAAAAAAGAGAAGTATGTCTGTTATTTAGCAATTATAAGGTAAATGAAGAATGTAAATAAAGGACTTGGAATAATTAAAACTAGGAATAGGAAATGGAATGTACCCACTATAAACTGGGTATGTATAAGCTGGTATATGTATAATATTTTATTTTTAAATCTTATACATATGCTTTAATAAAAAATAAAATTAAAATATCTTTCACTATTAAAGAAGAAAGAAAAAGAAAAGGAATATTTTAAGCCTGTTTTGAAATGTAGTTAACCCCAACGTCTGAGCCAGCTCTATTAACGTACTAAAACATGGGGAGAAAATGTACCTCTGGGGTCATCATGCTTTTCTCTCCTTGAAGCCTAAATGGTTTCATCTTTAGTGAGTAGGGCCTGAAGTGACTGAGCCTGTCCCCTGGAGAAGCAATCAGGTGATGAGCTAGCCATCCATCAGCTAGTTCTTCAATACCAAGAGAACATAGTCACCAAGGGATTTGGAGTTAAAGGCATTCAGAGGTTGACATGAGCCACAGACTGATTGCAGACACCTGGGGAACCAGTAGTTATATAGACAGATATTGACTCCTGGAGGGGATTATAGAGAAGCCCACCTAGCACTTAAATCTTATAAAACACAGAGGATTGTAAGATGGATTAGTAGTGAGAAGCTAAAGATGGGAAGTAGGCTATGGTGGTTTGAATGAGAAATGTCTCCTGTGGGCTCCATTGTTTGGACCTGTGTTCTCAGTTGGTGGTGCTGGTGGGGAAGTGTGCAGCCTTGCTGGAGGAAGTACATCACTGGGGATGGAGTTGGAGCGTGCACAGCCTCACCTTACATCCAGTTTTCTGTCTGCTTAATGTTTTTTAGTGAAAAGGTGATCTCTCAGCCTTCTACTCCTTCTGCCATGACTGCTGTTTGGTGCCAGGGCTCTGCTGACCATTATGGATTCATATTCTCTCTCTCTCTCTCTCTCTCTCTCTCTCTCTCTCTCTCTCTCTCT
>JANHMN010000014.1:33126991-33145430 GCA_030674055.1 Rhabdomys pumilio
ATTCCTTGGTCACCCAGCTCTCAACTCCCTGGTCACCCAGTGCTCAACTTCCTGATCATCCAGGGCACAAACTTATTTGAGGTCTCACTAGCTCATAAGTCACTGTGGAGAGTTGGGATCATAAAGTTCTCTAAAAGCTGTTTCTGATTAGTAAGCTTGGCTCTAAAGCCAAACTCCCCAGTTGAGGCAAGAAGCCAATTATTTCTAAGCAAGGTTGAGTCTTGACCTTGAACACATTCGGGGATTAGACTATTCAGTGAATCGGAAAAGTATTTTGGCTGGGTTTTGGGTTTATTGTATTTCTTTTTTTTTTTTTCTTTTGAATAATTATCTTCCTCCTGAAAACCTTCAAACTCTAATATGGTTTTCCATGACATACATAGAAATGATTCTTCACTAGTGATTCAGGATATGTTCTGAAAAAGATTCTAATTCATACTTCTACCCCAAGATACAAACATATAATAAAGAATAGCGCGCTTCCTGGCATACTGTAGGTCTTAAATACATTTTATCTAAATTGACTTCTTAAGTTTTATGCTTTATGCTCTCCACTCTCTCACATAGACCATACCACTCAACAAGTATCTGTATCAGTCCATATCATACCTGTCTTGTGCTTCAATAACTGGAAACTCAACTAGGTCACTGATTTAAGGAAGTTCAATAGTTAAAGCCATGACGGCCCATGCCTTTAATCTCAGTATCTGAGAGGTAGAGGCAGTGAGTTCAAGGCCAGCCTCTTCTACCTAGTGCATTCAGGTCAGCTGGGCCTACATAGTGAGGTGATTTCTCAACAAACAAACAAACAAAAAAATGAACTCACAGCTAAAGGCACCTGTTGCCAAGCCTGATGACATGAGTTCCATCCCCATAGCCCACATGGAAGGAGAGAAGACTGCAAGGTGTCGTCTGACCTCCATGAAGGCACTATGGCATACATATGTATGCAGGCATGACTGCATGTGTGCACATACACACACACACACACACACACACACACACACACACATACACACACACACATGTACACACACAAGAGCATATGCTAATTAAAGAAATAAATGGAATTTGACAATTTTAAGAGCACTATTCTAAAAGTTGGGAAGTCCAAGGTCAATGGGCTCCCCCCTGGCATGGGCCCGCCTGCTGTGCCAGCCCACAGCAAAAGGCAAGAGAACATGCAAGAGACAGTGAGAGTAAAACTCTGAACTCTCATCCTCCAGTCCTTCTAAAATCCACAGCAGTCCGTTCATAAAGACAGAGCCCTTGAGGCCTAAGCTCTTGACAAAAATCCCCCCCTTAGTGCTGGAGATGGCACTTCCTATGCACGATTTTGTGGGGAGCACATTCTAAGTGAGCATTAGAAATTATGACTATTATTTTTATGTTCTAAATCTTGCTACAAATTAGCAATTATAAAGAGAGTTGTCAGAAGTTGTGTCCAGAAGTTGCTATCCTTGGAAGCACGGGCCATTTTTATACAAGGATCCTTGGGCGTGTTTGTCACTGTGGTGACTCTCTGTAGTTATAGATGGACATGGCAGTTCCTTTTCCCAAGCTGCTGTAAAAAAACAGTTCAGCTCATACTCACTCGCACATCCATGGTGACAGGTATACACTCCTAGTAGCTATGATACAGATCAGATTAGGTGTCCATCAACAGATGAATGGATAAAGAAAACATGGTGCACACACAGAGTCATGAGGAGAAACGAAAGCATGACGTTTCCAGGAAAATAGATGCAACTGGTAATCTTTATGTCAGGAGAAAAGACCTAGGCTCAAACAGGCAAATCCCATATGTTTACTTCTGTATAAAGAACCAAAAATTAAAAGTGTGTGTGTGTGTGTGTGTGTGTGTGTGTGATGAAACTGAACGGAGATAGTAAAAAGGAGAGAAAGAGATTTTTAGGGATGTGGGACAGAGGGTCATGGAACATATTCAAAGAAAACAACATAGCCTGACTGTGGAAAGAAAGAAATGAGCTAGAGGGGGAAGGGCGGTGTGAAGCCAGGGAGTAAGAGAGAGTTGGGGAGATGAACAGAATAGGAAAAAAGTCTATCACATACACAAAAATACCATAAGGATGGGCTGACCAGCTCAGCTACTTCCTAGGCCCAGCTCCTGGGCTCTGTCTGAGATGGCTCGCCCCAACATCTACCAATGAACTGCTGGAGTGCATGAGGAAGCCAGTCCTAGAGATCCAAAATTACAGGATCTTCATGACACAGGGCAATATCAGGATGCCTGAGAGGAGTCTCAGTGCAGATCCAGTACTGAGAGAGTAGAAACAGAGGTCTCACACCAGACCGATGAGTCACTTCAATGAACATTTGCAGGCAAAGAAGTGGACTAAAGGGTATGCCATGGGGCACACTGCAACACACTATAGCTTCCACAATGAGTTTTTTTTTTTCCTCTGTTGGGGGAAGGTTGCAAGGGTGGAAGGCAGGCACAAGGGGAAGGGGAGATGAATGGGATTGGGGTGCATGATATGACATTTACAAAGAACCAATAAAAGGGTAAAGCTGACAGGTTTGCCCTATGGAAGATTTAGGGCAAGGACTGAAGGAACTGAAGGGGATGACAATCCCATAGGAGTCCAACAGTGTCAACTAACCTGGACCCCTGGGAGCTCCTAGAGACCGAGCTACCAACCAAAGAGCATACACAGGCTTGTCCTAGGCCCCCAACACATGTGTACCAGAGGGCTGCCTTGTCTGGCCTCAGTGGGAGAGGATGTGTTTAATACTGTAGAGACTTGATGCCAGGGAAGGGGGAAGGGGACACCCTCTCAGAGGCAAAGGGGACAGAGGATGGGGGAAAGAACTCTGTGAGGGGAGCCAGGGGGCAACACTGGGGATATAAATAAATAAAATAATTAATTAACTGATTAAAAAATAAAAAAACAAAAAAGAAAGAAAAAAGAAAAATACAGTAATGAACCCATTACTTTGTATGCTAACCTGAAAAGATTAATTTTAAAAATTCCCTTTAACTAAGACCTACCATAAAGCCATGAATATCTGTGCCAGAAGCAACTGTAAGACTGGCGCTTTCCCAGGGCTGTGACTTGGGTGACAAGGGAGAAATCTGTGGGACACCCTGTAAATGGGGTGTGAAACCAGGATACCAACTACCCAGGAGTCACTCCCTTCCCACACACGAGCAAGTACAGCTGCCTTCTCGCTCACTCACTGCCTCCCTCGCCACCTCCCTGGCAGCCAGTGAAATGTTTTTGTTCCACGGCTTTTCCAGAGCCAGCAGCTCCAAGGCCGTAGAGCATCAGCGGGATCGGAGCAGCCACACCCAGAATTCAGGGAACCTGAACTGGAAATCACCTTCGAGAGCCATCTCTACCTCAGCCTTGGGACAAGCTGGCCTGGCGTGGACCTTGAACTTGGCTCAGCCTGCTTCAGAACTGGGGTGCAAGCATACAGACCACTAACAATCTAGCAATCTGCATGAAAAGCTTGCAGGTGGAATTTCATGCCTAAGCAAGTGGAAACAACCGAGGTTGTTCTCTTAAAGGCTAGCCTTTGCTATCAACTCTTGTGCACTTAAAAGCATGTCTACCTGCAAGCAAACAAACAAACAAAAAAAAGTCTTATCTACCTCTTTTTTATAAATCTGAAGTTAGACACAGAAGAACCAGTGCTGTTTTTTGGGTTTTTTTTTTTTTTTCTGTTTATCTGTGTAATATTTTTTTAATCCACTTCTCCCAACATCCTGTTGGGCCTACGATGTTAAGAAAGCCTCTTACATATTTGGGGTTGGGAAGGGGGGCAGGAAGGGAGACTGCAGGGAAGATTGTGATGAATTTGAGCAGGAAATGTCTTTGACAAATGAAGCCTCTCTCTTCTCTTGCCTAATTTTGAAATGCCTCTGGCTTGAAATTTCTCCATATGCTCATAGCTGTTATTTAGGTACACCACGCAATTTCTAAACAAAGAGCTCCATTCTTGGCCCCCACATACACAGCCTGCAACAGCAAGGCAACGTTCCGCTGGAGAAATATAGGAGAATCTGGGGCCGAATGAGGCCACAGGTCACTGTATAAAACGTGATTGGCAATAACAATAGGACAGTATGGATAGTCAGGGCTAATCAGTCAGCCTGGGAAGAAGCTTCTGCTTGTTTTCAGAAAGCTCCAACATTCCCATTGGTATTGCTTAGCTAGGGTTGATAAAACAAAGCACCTTAGACTGGGTGGCTTAAATAGCAGAAAGATAGCCTCACAGTTTTGAGACTAAAGATCTAAGACCAAGGTCTTACTTACAAGGTTAATTCCTTCCGAGACTTTTAGAGTCTGTTCTGTCTCTTCTCTGGATTCTGGTAGTTTTCTGGCCATCTTTATTGCCCCCAGGCTATCACCTTGGAATCCACACTTGTGTCCTCCCCATGGGTATGTGCCTATGACCACATTTCCCCTTTCCATCAGCACTCTGTGTATTAGACTAGAACCAAAACTAAGAGCCTACCTGTAACACATGATATCTACAGAGCCCTTATTTCCAAATAAGCCCACACTCATCAATACTGGAGATTAGGACTTGAGCTTGTGGGTTAGTGAGGAGAGAAAGAGGAGACCCATAACACTGTCCAGTATAAAACTTTCTAAAAGGCACCAATAAAGTGGCTCGATGGGCAAACATGCTTGCTACCAAGCGTGATGACCTTAATTTGATCCCGGGAATTGACAGGTGAAAGGGAAAAACCAACCACAAGCTGTCCTCTGGCTTCCACATGCATGCTACAGCATGCACGTACACATGCATGTAATTAATTAATTAAGCTTTGGCCATCCTGGGAGGTTTTCTGAACCATCAATGCTCCTACAGAAGACCTGGGTCTAAAAAATTCTCTGTAAAGGTGTGGAAGGACACCACCCAAGACAGGTCCCTCCTAATCTCTCCAACCTTTCTGACCCCTTCTCTCAGAAATTCAATGGCAAAAACCTCACTCAATTAGAGGCAAGCAGCCAGAATTGATAGACATCTTCAGCCAGGTCCTAAAGAAAAGATTCATCCCCCATCTGAGCCTCTGAAGGAGGATTCCACAAGCCAAAAGGTGAAAACAAGTAGGGTTTCCCCACCTAACTCCTTCCAACTCCTGATCCCCCAACTTGTATGCCATCCTAACCCAGGATGACCCAGGCTCCCACCTTTCAGCTCCCACTAGAATCACTTCAACTCACTTTCAGGTCAGAGAAACTATACCACAGGTTCTTAACCTGAGAGTTGTGACCTCTTGTGGGTTGACATGCCCTTTCACGGGAGTTGCCTAAGACCATCAGAAAACACATTATGATTCATAACAGTAGCAAAATGACAGTTATGAAGTAGCAGTGAACATAATTCTGTGGTTGTGAGGTCACCACGGCATGAGGAGAATATTACAGGCTGAGAACCACCGAACTGCAGGGCTTGTCTTCAGACAGACCAGCTCCCTGCTCCAGAAAATTCCAATTTTACCCAATTTGGATAGCTCTCCCAAGATCATACTTACTCCAATAGAAGGAAAGGCTTGTGGTCAGCTCAGGGGTAGCCTAATGAAAGCCAGTGGACACTTTCTCCAGGACACATGGGGCCTTCAAAAAAGTCAGGCCTTAAAAAGGACAAAATCCTTTGTAACTGAGGATGAAGATCAGCTCTGGGACACTGAGGCTTTGACACACGCACACGCACACGCACGCGCACACTCGCTTTCTTTCGGGTACATGCTCCCTACAGCAAAAGCCACTACATTTACAATTCAATTCACGAATTTTAAGCTTCCCACTTAAGGTGTCAGGTGTTTATTGGCAAATAAAATATCCACCATCCACCTAAAACTGAACTATATGACCTTTGTAAATATTAACCCATTAAAATCCACATAGGCGCTTGAAGCAGGTGCAAGTATTCCCTCATTTTACCAACGAACACGATGCACAAACGGTCAAGCAACTCGCCTGAGCACACCCAACCTGTGAGTGCTGGAGGCTAGATCTGAACTTTTGATGTTAACAGTCTGGGTGCTGAGCTGCTGCAAGGGAAGACTAACCGTAACTTTTAAGGAGTTAATAGAGCTAAATGTAGAAGGAAATAACCGGAAGCTGCAGCTGAACCGGAACCTTCTTCCTGGCGGAACAGTCCCTGCCTTTGAGCATGCGCTTTCTCCCACTCAACAAGCCTAGCCAGAGAATAAACAAAACTGTGTTCTGTGTGGGCCCTGCAGCATAGTGTGAACCATCAAGGGAGACGTGCCTCCTCCTTTGAGGACAGCACGGAGCTGCTGGCTGGGCTGTAATATCCCCTAAGAGTCGTCTCTCTTTCCCTGCTCTCCCGTAGATGCAAATTCTAAAATGGCAAACAAAAACCCAGCCCAATTTTTATTGGAGAGTGCGATTTCTACCTTGTGGGGAAAAGAGTACTGCCTAAACCTCCCACACTTCGCGCACAGCTGCCACAGACCCCGACAGCCTCTCCTCGGAGCAGGGAGGATGCTGGGACTGGTTTTTGTCGTGTTTTTTGAGTCAATTCTTCCCTCTTGGGAAGGGAGTTGATCATCACCCCCTTGGAGAGCACTCAGAAGCCCTCCCCCTCTTTAAACCAATCTGGACTACAGCATCTGTCAGATGCACCCCCCTGGTTACTGCTGCTCTGCAAATCGGAATGAGATTGGAATGATTGCAGCTGCTCACTAAATTAAGCTTAACAACCGTGTTTACTCTAGCAGGTTCCTGGTAAACAGTGCTGAGGCCTGAGGGGCTTGTCCTGTTTACATTAGCGTGACAGATCCTAGTTGGGGGTCCCAGAGCAGGGCAGAGGCTGCACTCCCCAAATGCCAGCTGTTTGAAGAGCCTTGTGTTTTGACAAATGGTGTTTATGTAAGGAACCACTGTTGATGTGCTCTTCCTATCAACTGTGAGCTTGTGACGTAGATGGACGTCGTTCTATTTCAGGATATGCCAGGCCTCCGCGAAAGAGGAGAATCATCACCGTGTGCAAAGATTAGAAGTCCCCCATAGGTCACGCTCCATACACAGTGTGACCTTCGTGAGTTTGGGGCTCTGTGTCAGCACTTCTTGACGTCAGCACTATTAGCGTTTGGCCTGGATCATTGTAGAAGCTGTCCAGCGCATTGTTTAGCTTCCTACAGCATCCAATCCTTCGCAAGCTAGATGCTAAGACTACTTTCTCCAAGTTACAGCAAACATTAAATACTGCTAAATGTCCCCTAGAGGAGTGGACAAAGTCACAGGCCCACCACTCACCTGTGCTAAGAAGTACCACTCAAAGTTAAAAGACCATGATTCTTCTAAAGACCAAAAAGGGTGTAGACTCAGTGCAGACTATGAAGGGCAGTCTGGTTTGCTCCATTATCCATGTCCTCAGAAAGCCTGTACTGGCCCTGCTTGTTGAAACCTGGAGGCATGTATATCTAAAAACCCTTAAGGAACATTTCCAGAAAAATCAAACTCAGCCAAGAAGGGTGAGCACACGCCCTCCATATGGTCTCCTTGCTTGGTTCTTTTAAAACATCTGTCCTGTTAACCTTAAAAAGGAAGGAAATTTGATGCACTGTGATATGGATGGAACTTATAGACTCAGCCTAACAGGCCAGTTACAGACTTCAAACAGCATGATTCCACTTTCATATGGTACCTCGAGTAGCCAAATCATAGAGACAGGAGATGCAGTGGTGTATATCCCAGGAAATGGGAGTAGGGTGAGTGGTTGGTTGTTCACTGGGTATAGAACTCCAGTTTTACAAGATGGAAAGAGTTCTGGAGAATGGATGTATGGTGGTGCGCATGCTCACAGCCTTGCTGAACTGTACGTTAAAGAAATGACTTAAATGGTAAGTTTTATGTTATGTGTTTTTATTGCAACAAAAAGAAAATACTAATAAATGAGACTAGGAACAAACAGCAGGGGAAAGTAGCCTTGTGCTCTAGTGAGATCATATCAGAGGCCTGGAGGGCCAACCCACGAGGCACAGGTCTGCCTCGCTCCCCCATCCTAACCTTACAGGCTGAATCCTGACAGTGAACTGAATCCACCCCATGCCCTGACTGAAAAAAGAAAAAGAAAAAAAAAAAAAGAAACCTAACAGCCTTTCCTCACCAAGGGTCACTTGTTTCTCCAATGAATCCTTTCAGGGTATTTTAAAATGGGTGCATCTAAAACCATCTTCTCTCCCTAATTTAGTCAAATTTCTGAAGTTTTGACTTTTACAAGTTGATAACCAGGCCCTAAGAATTAGAAATTCCCACCCAGGCTCTACTAACTCCAGCACACACCAGAACATCAATAGCCCCGTGAAGTGGGTGAGACAGAGCAAGGTCACAGAAAGAAGACAGAGGCTGAGGTGGGGGTCATAGAGTCTGTTCTTTTCCAGAAGTTTCCATGATGACCAGGAAAAGACTCCTATACCTTAAGTTTGGTGGTTAATGATCCACCTGTAGCTTTCTGTGCTCAGCTCTGTAGGAACCAACGTGGATGATCACGTACAAGTCATGAGCTCTTCTGTGGCTTTCAGAAAACTTATACACATTGTATGCTCATTTCTTCTGGTGAGGCTAGCCAATACCAGCAGACAGTATTGTATATGCTCCTCCTTAGTGGCTAAGAGTTGCTATCAGTGAGCACTCCAGCTTGCCTACCTTGGGGTTCTCTCTCTCTCTCTGCTTTTATGAGGGCTGAGTTGCTGCCCAATGCCAGTCTGTGTTTTTGTAGTGGTATCTCCAAACTGCATCCTAATAAGGAGTGTGTGTGCAATGAAGTTTTTTTTTTTCCTTAAGGCATAAAGAATAAAGTTGTATCATTTGCAGAAAATGAATAAATGAATACAACTGGAAATACTCGTATTAAGCTAATTAAACCCATCACAGAAAGATAAATATTGTATTTTCTCTCATTTGTACTTCCTAGATTTTATAAATATATAAAATCATATATGATGTGAAACTATGTAGGAAGACAAAGAGGACCAATGGGAGGGGGAGGGAAGGAAGAAAGAGAAAATGTTCACGAGTATGAAAAAGAAATATGCTCAACATACAGTATACACATATATGAAAGCTTGAATATAAAAAAATAGTGTGCATATAATGTATAGCATATAAGGATAGTTTGTAATATATATTATGTATAATGTATAATGTCAGGCATATAATATAGGAAAGCATGCTCCATATACACATACAGTAATATATATATATATACGTATATATATATTATATATATATGTTTTAAGCATATATATATGTATATATACGTATATATATGCATATATACGTATATATACATGTATATATATATACGTATATATATGCTTAAAACATCAGTATAGCTTATTTCTCTGAAAAGAATGTAGCTTTTCGTGCATTTTGATGTTAATGAAATCAACACGATCTTATCACTTAAGTATAGTGCTTTTGTTTTACCTAAAATGCTACTGTTAAATCAGTGATACAGCCATGGTTATCTCAAATCAATGAAATACCTTACATAACCATCTGAGAGGGCACCTGACCCTAGAATATTCCCATAATCATACAGGATGCCCCGAAGCATCCATGCAAAAGATGAGCTGGATCCACCTCTAGGTGACCGAGGGCAGGGCAAAGTGTCCCAGCCACAGTCATCTCCTGCAAGATGACAGGTCTAGGATACAGATTGATCCTAAAAGCCACAGAATGTCTTATTAAATACTAAACATGTGTATTTTAGTCATGTATTTCCATGTTGCAAATCTGAAAGATAATTTACATTAAAAGATCACTAAATATTTTTAGATCACTAACTCTAAAAGCATATCTAAAGCAAATATAAAAAGTATCACAATTCTCCAAATGAAAAATGAAAATTTTCTATCTTGCCAGACATGGTAGCATACACCTTTAACCCCAGGACTCGGGTGGCAAAGGCAGGCAGATCTTTGTGAATTCAAGGCTAGTCTATATTGTGAGTTCAAGTTCCAGGTCAGCCAGAGTTGTACAGAGAGATCCTGTGTCAAAAACGCATAAAAAGAAAAAAATCTATCTTTACTTTCTAAGAAATTAAAAAGAAGATAACCAATGCAAAGAGTTTATAATTTCAAAGAAGGTGAGTTTATATTAAACTAGATTAAACTAGATATTCTAAGATGTGAACCTGATCTTCATCTTCCTTTTATCACATAATCTCAATACAAAGCTAAATTTTCACTTTAGACTGCAAGTTTTAAAATATTGGACTACACTGACTTTAAAAGATTTAATTTGTAGTGTTTGTAATTATCTACACATGTGTGTGGATATGTGCACATGAATGCAGGTATCCATAGAAACCAGAAGCATTGGAACCCTAGGAACTGGGGCTACACATGGGTTTTAGTGGCCTGACATCAGTGCCAAGACTCAGACTCTAATCCTCTGAAAGAACAGTTCATGTCCTTAGTCACTGAGCCATCCTTCCAACGTAGCTAAACTGCTTTTGATGTAAGATTCAGTATCAGAAACAGTACTCCTTTAGTCACCATAGAAAGGTGATTTAAAAATCTATTCTCAGTAGACACTGTAAGATACCAAATTCATTTCCCTCCTGCCTCACCCTCCTGGGCTGTGGGATTCCAGACATGAGCCTGTATTCTTCCTAATAGAAATACATTTTTGTCTTGCCTTTACATTTTTCTGGAAGTAGGGGGTTGTTTGGCTTTTTCTTTTTCTAGACCTTGTCTAGAACTCAATACATAGACCAGGCTGGCTTCAGACTCATAGAAAGCCACCTGTCTGTGACTCTTGGGTGCTAGGATTAAAGGTGTGAGGGTCCTCTGCCCAACCTGTTTTAATCTTAATAAAATTCCCTTTATATTAATTTCTATCTTTACATTTTAAAATATTGTGATAAAATGTGATTATTTCTTACAGCAATTGATACTGCATTTGCCATCTGCTGTGATTTGTGTGTTCGTGCTAGTTCATGAGTTTCCTTCCATGCTTTTGGACTTGTTATAACTGTGCCAAATGAATTCAGAAGCCCTCCCTACTTTAGTGGGCTTTGCAGTCTTCCTGGAAGACCTAGAAGACTCAAGGCAAGCTTGTTTGCTAACACAGTAAAGGGTTAACTTTTTGACAAGACATAGAAATACCCATGTGTATTTAAGTAGTTTTATGTTGCAAACAGCAGCTAGGAGATTTATGACACCAGATGCCAATAACACATTCTAAAACAAGGTAAATTGAAATTCTTGATTTTTTTTTTTAAGTGTAGGAAGGTCAGATTACCATGCTGCTTTTCATCCTGCCCTGACAGGGCAGTGGTCAACATAGGATATGCAGAGTCCTGATGACAGTGTGTGGGATGTGGAGAGTAGGGCCAAGAAAGGGTTTGGGAAAACCATTGTAGTTTGTAAGGGAGGCCCTGCCACATAAGCATCGGGCAAATTTGAGTGCTTTGAGCTGATCCTATTCCTAAAAGGGCAACAACATCTACTATGAAATGCTTAGATAATACTAGAACATTTTGAGACATTCATGTCATGTCCTTTCTTACTTCTCCAAGACCGGGGGCGGGGGGCGTATATGTGTGTATGTGGAGTGTGTGTGTGTGTGTGTGTGTGTGTGTGTGTGTGTGTGCGCGCGCGCGCGCGCGCGTGCGTGTGCATTAGAAAGTATAGCATCAACATGTGATTTCTTATAGCTGATTTATAAGAAAAGAAACCTGGCTGTGAAAATCAAAACTCTATTAAGGCCAAAGGAGATGGTCACACAAGAGTGATCCATCCAGAAAGTTCTACAGAGACCCTGTTGTGGGTTTGTCAAAGGAAAAGTGAGACAGTGGTACTCTGTGCTACCCACCTCACTAGAACAACTCCACTTCCAGGACCTCCTCCCACAGGCTTCCTCTTAAGAGTTCTGCCACCATCAGTCTAATCATCCCCGGACAGATAATGCACTGTTCTTTTTATCATTTAAGCAATTGATCCTCACTCCCAAAACTGGAGTCTCAACCCAAATGCAATGCAGACTAGGAAAATTAAAAAAGAAAAAAAAGTCTGCATCACCTGACTCAAGAAACTTATGTTGTAATGAATCAAACAGAATGCTAACCAAAAAAAATGCTGCCCTGTATTCTAGAGAATTCTATAAGATGAAATTGAAACAAAACAAAGTCTTTACCTGAAGGAAAACAGGGCTCAGGAAAGATTTAAAGTGGGTCTGGGTTGTTGAAAATGGCAGGAAGGAATACTAGCTACTTCAGGCAGAAGTAAAATACAGAGAGACCTGGAGCGAAGATATCCATGGTGGAGGTCAGACCTGGCAGGACAAGGAGCTTGATGAAGGACACCAGAGGTGAATGACACCAGAAAAGGACCTTCTGATGATGAGCCCTCAGTGATGCCACACTCTCCCAATGCAGAAACAATACATAGATGACTGTCATAGCCCCAAACTTAGCAGCACTGATATGTGGATTGATAGATAGGCAGATAGATAGATAGATAGATAGATAGATAGATAGATAGATAGATAGATACATACATACATACATACATACATACATACATGATTGATAGATGATAGATTAGATAGATAGATAGATAGATAGATAGATGATAGATAGATAGATAGATAGATAGATAGATAGATAGATAGATAATGAATAGATGGATGGATGATAGATGGATGGATAGATGATAGATAGATAGATAGATAGATAGATAGATAGATAGATAGATAATGTAGATAGATAAATAATGGATGGATAGATGGATGGATGATAGATGAATGGATAGATAGATGATAGATAGACAGACAGATGAATAATAGATAATGGATGGATGGATGAATAGATGATAGATGGATAGAGGATGGATAGATGGATGGATGATAGATGAATGGATAGATGGATAATAGATGGATAGATGGATAGATAAATAATGAATGGATGGATAGATAGTTGATAGATAGATAGATAGATAGATAGATAGATAGATAGATAGATAGATAGATAGATAAATAGAATGAAAAAGCAGATGGGGCTGTTAGAGTGACAGGGATTAGCATTAGCTACTTCAGAGTTGTAAGCACTTTGCCCTCCCTCCATCCAGCATCAAATGGGCTGAGACTAAGAGGAAAGGAGTGGTAAGAAAGCCACTGAACATCAATTGCTGCATAAGATGTCTTAGATAAAGTGTGGAGAATAGCAGGTCTGTCTTCCCAACTAGTCCCTTCCCACCATACTAATTACATCATCCAGGTCCCCGTCAACCATTTCTATAAATGACACAGCCAGAGGAGGAGGCCACGGGTACAGATTATTTGTTACCTTCCATGGATACCACATCAAAACTTTAACAATAGGAATGTATTGTCTCAGTTCTGGAGGCTGCAAGTCTTAGAAGGAGTTGGCAGGGCTATGGTTCCTCTAGGAGGTGTGGGAAGTTCTTCCTGGTTTCATTCCTTGGCATGTAGACGCACCATTCTAGCTGGCTATTTCTATGGCGCACTCTCCATGTGACGCTGTGTCTTCACTTCATGATTATAAAAAGACATCAATCACGTTGGATTAGGGGCCCCCACCCACATTAGTATAACCACAACTTAAAATATTATACTCACCAAAAGTGACTCTTCATTCTGGGGCACTGGGAATTAGAAATTCAACGTAACTCTCCAGGGACACAATTCAACCCACAGTAGCCCAGTGCTGAGCTTGTAGTACAAAATATAAAGAGAACTCTTTCCTCTTCGTGTGGCTTACTCAGAGATCTTGCTCACTTTAAGTCAAAGACAGTAGACTGAGGTAAAATCTAATACGAAAAGCAAGTGCAGCTCAATGCTTACAGGAGCAAACACTATTTAATCCTCCAATGCAGAAAGCTTATATTGACCTGAAACTCCACTGTGATCTATGCCTCTGAAATCTACAGCTTTCACTGCTCCCTAAACATCAGATTCTACAATTTGCCTCATTATATAAGACCACACAGCACTTTATGGAAGCATAAAGTAGGCAACTCAGTCCTTAAAGCATACGTTTTAATCCATTTGCAGCTAATCAGGCAAAGAGTGTGTGTCTGTTGTCTGGGGACTATTTCAACATCTCCCAAAGACTGTAAATGTCCTTATTTGCAGCAAACTGTACCCAAGATGTTAGCAAAACATAAGCCATAGCTGTGCAGCTGTGCTACGGTGAGGATCTGCTCTCTTGAGGTGAGGAAGGAAGTAGACATGGCAAGTAGAAAGCAAAGCTAGCAATCAAGAGGAAACTCAAGACCAAGACAGGGTAAGAATGGCTGACTCCATGCAGACTGCATTTACCTCCAGTTCATAGTAATTTAACTTTGTCTAAATATTCAAGGGCATCAACAGGCAATAATGGGACACACCTTTAGTCCCAGCACTTAGGAGGCAGAGGCAGGTGGATCTCTAAGTTCAAGGCCAGCCTGAAACAAATTCCACAACAACCAGGGCTATACAAAGAAACCCTGTCTAATGTGTGTGTGTGTGTGTGTGTGTGTGTGTGTGTGTGTGTGTGTATCACATAATATGATATATATATACATATATATTATTAGATATGCTACCAAATAGCAGATACACAAACTCTTTGCCTTATTAGCTGTAAAATGATTTATCAAACATGCTTTAAGAACTTAGGTGCCTACTTTATGCTTTCATAAAATGCTGTATAGTCTTATATAATAAGGCAAATTGTAGAATCCAATGTTTATGGAGAAGTGTATATATGTACATATTATATATAGTATACCATATACCATATAGATATGCCATATATATATACTGTATACTCTGTGTGTGTGTATATATATATATGTGTGTGTGTGTGTGTGTGTGTATACACACAAAGTGTAGAGCAGAGACCAAAGGAAAGGCCATCCAGAGACTGCCTTATCTGGGGATCCATCCCATATACAGTTGCCAAATCCAGACACTATTGTGGATGCTGGGAAGTTCTTGCTGACAGGAGCCTGATATAGCTGTCTCCTGAGAGTTCTGCCAGAGCCTGACAAATACAGAGGCGGATACTCCCAGCCAACCATTGGACTGAGCGCAGCGCCCCTGATAGAGGAGTTGGAAAGAGACTGAAGGAGCTGAGGGGGTTTGCAGCCCCACGTAGGAAACAACAGTGTCAACTGGCCAGGCTCCCCAGAGCGCCTGGGGACTGGACCACCAACCAAAGAGTACACCTGAAGAGACCCATGGCTCCAGCCGTATATGTGGCAGAGAATGGCCTTGTTGGACATCAGTGGGAGGAGCAACCCTTGGTCCTGAGGGGGTTCGATGCCCCAGTGTAGGAGAATGCCAGGTCAGGAAGGCAGGAGTGAGTAGGGGAGTAGGGGAACACCCTCATAGAGGCAGGGGAAGGAGATAGAGGGGGGAGGAGATAGAGGATTTCCAGAGGGGAGACCTGGAAAGGGGATAACATTTGAAATGTAAATAAAGAAAATATCCAATAAAAGGCAGAAAAAGAAAGCAGGCTGAGCAAGTATGCCAAGCATACTTACTGGGATGCATGCCAGCAAGCATGGCCTCTGCATCAGCTCCTGCCTCCGGGTTCCAGCCCTGCTTGAGTTCCTGACCTTAATGCTTTTTATAATAAACTGTTCTATGAAACTGTGAGTGGAATAAACCCTTTGCAGTGCACTATGGGAACTTCCAATATCAAATATAACAATGTAGCAGGAATAGGGGAGATAAAGAAAGCAATGATGGGGTGCATAAGATCAGAATACACTGTATACAAGTGTGGAATCGTCAAAGATAAGTTAACATATCAAAACAGTCGGGGGCTAGGGATGTAGCTCAGTGGAAGAGCTCTGCTCTGGTGTATGTGAAACCTTGGGGGCCAATCTTCATCACACATACACAGAGAGAGAGAGAGAGAGAGAGAGAGAACATTATTATCACCATGAATATTACATAAGTGTGACTCACTGAACTGAGCGTCTGGTTAATGTGAAAACCCGAGGTGGGTGGATTACAATTCCCCACCCTCAGGAGACTGGAGTAGACTGGAGTAGACTGGAAAGTCTCTACGTGGGATTCTATACCCCACAGCATCACCTGGAACTTGTATGAAACGCGCATCCCAGGCTCCAGCCTAGATGTACTGAATCAGAAACTAGGTGGGATCAGCACTCTACCCTGAAACACACTCTGCTCTAACCCAGTGGCAACGCTATCATTTGAAAGCCAATGGAAGAAACACTTGGAAGCATTCGACACGCATGCACACACCCACCCTTGCATGGTCTGTAGCATGGGGCAGTGTGAGAATGTCTATTTGTTGTGTTAGAGCCTCAGCTCAGGTCTGGCAGGTCTGAGAAGTTTCACTGCTTTCTCTTAACCAGCAGGTCCTTTCCTCAAGTCTCACAGGGTAAGGGTTTGTGTGTCAAGGGGAAACTGTCAAAGAGAACTGCTAAGATATACTGTTCTCATCCAAATTTTATTTTAACTGTGTGACCTAGGACCCCAGAATCATGGGCCCTTTGTTCCTATGACAGGCTCTGTGTTCCAGTGAGGCTCTCTGTGCAGTTAAGGGCTCTGGTGAACTCAGAGGTGACTGACTCTGCTGGGCTTCGGAGCAGAGAAAGCAACTGGAATTTTTCCCTGTGGAAACAAATGCAAGCCAGCCTTCATAGATGATCTTCTCCCGAACTGTGTTTCCATTTACAGCAGACTAGAGAATCCTGAAGACAACTTTTAAAGTCAGATGAAACACACAAGAATAGTTTCATGAAAGGATCCAATAGCTAGCAAGACAGTGGAGCAATTGCTTGGTAATGGTGTAGGGAAAATGGGAAATTTGGAGCCATGGGACCTACATCTGGGGCTGTCACTGTCCCTACGAGGGAGACAGAAGACAGACCAGTACTTTTGTCACTTTATGAAAATAACAGAAAGAAAACAAAGACTCTTGAGAGATATCAGCGCTGGGGGCGGGGCTTCCCAAGGGCCGTCCCCTAAAAAGGAGCACAAGTTTGTGTGCTGCTTGCCTGCAGGTCTCAGTTTCTCAGTTCAATTGACAAGACAGTGGATTCTACATCTAAACACCTCCAGGCACCTAGTGGAAGTCAAATAAAATCTTCTCTAAAAGAAAATATCATATTAAGTCTCAAGTTATTTTTGCAAGTTAAGTTCTTTAAATCCAGAGTCTAGAACGTGGCACATGGTAAAATCAGACCTCAGTAACTGTGGTCTACACATGCTTTGGTATTCCAGCATTTGGGAGTCAGAGGGAGGAGAACTATGAGTCCAATGCCAACCTTGGCTACACAATACATCCTAGACCAGCCTCGGTTAAATGAGACCTAATTATAAAAATATATAGAATATTATGATATAAGCAGGCATCAAGGAGACAGAATGTCAATAACAAGCAAAAATGATAAAATACTTACTTGTGTAGTCCAGATGATGACATTTCCAGACAGGACTCTGAAATTATTACAATCACTGTGTCCAAAGATATCAAAACTAAACTAAACAATTCACCGAGGACTTGGCTTAAACAGGTATCATCAATCATACAGCACAGTTAAGACATCTTAGAGACAGAGCAGGGGACAGCAGTACCATTTGCCCATCATCCTTACAATAAGGCTCTGGTCTGAGCCCTGGGCTAAAATTTTGACAGAAGCCAAAGAAACTGTAGGATGTGATGATACATATGAAATAAAATCGCTCAGAGTTAGCAGTGTGGTGGTTCCCAGTTCAAGGACATAGCTTCCAATTGCTCAGTCATGGAGTAGTCAACCAGAAACGTAGGAAGGGCAGAGACCGCCGGCTGGGGCAGAGGCCCTGGCAAAACTCACTGGCATTTGCCAATGGTCATCTAACTCTGAATCCTGAGTTCTGAGCCCTTGTGTGGCTTCCCAAGCCAACAGCAAATGGACCCTGGCAACATTCAAGTAAGGTACTCATGGCTTTCCTGTGCAAAAGTGAGTTTCCTATTATTTATTCCTTAGGTGCACAGAGAGACAGGGAGCAGCTTGAAGGACAGACTGATACTGACAGACAGCAGTGCACAGCCTTTTCCCATGCTCAAATCAAGGCACCCTCAGGAAAAAACAAAACAAAACAAAACAAAACAAAACAAAACAAAACAAAACAAAACAAAACAAAAAACGGTTAGGTCAGAAGCAAGCAGAAGAGCAGGATCCACAATGTGCAAACAGAAGCTTCTCACCTGCTCTTGTTATATTTTAGGAAACGTCTAATGTAAGCACAAGACCAAGTGCTGGTGGAACAGTGGAAAGTGGTCATGATTAGCCTGTGCTGTAGATTTTACCTTCCATGGCGCATCAGTACTACGAGTGACACTAAAGAGCTTTTGTCTGCGTCTCCTCTTTCCTTTGAGACAGGATGCTAGACTCCTCAGGAACCATCCTCTGTGTGTGTGTGTGTGTGTGTGTGTGTGTGTGTGTGTGTGTGTGTGT
>JANHMN010000014.1:33149218-33169025 GCA_030674055.1 Rhabdomys pumilio
GGAAGGAAGGAAGGAAGGAAGGAAGGAAGGAAAAAGGGAGGGAAGGAAGAAGGGAAGGAGGGCTCCTAATGTGAAGCTGGAGACATGGCTCAGCAGTTGAGAATACTAGTTGCTCTTCCAGAAGACCTGAGTTTGATTGTTCACATTCACATAATGGCTTACATCTGTGCCTAGCTCCAGTTCCAGAGAATCTGATGCCCTCTTCTGGCCTCTGCAGACACTAGGCACACATGTGATCCATGTCTGCTTGTGTGCTGCCATGTTTTCTGACATAATGATAATTGATTAAACCTCTGAAATGTAAGCCAGCCCCAATTAAAGAGTTGTTATGGCCCTGGTTTCTCTTCCCAGCTATAGAAACCCTAAATAAGACAGGGTGATACTTGGATTTGGAAGAAGAACCCTCCATGAGATGATGATGGTAGGAAGGAGGACACCAAGGAAAGGGAGTACATGTTGCACACTTGCCCCAAGATCCTAGCACTCATCCTTCTGTGCTCCCAGCCAAGCAACAACAAACAAGAAAGTTAGAAAAGGGATGAGGATGGAGAGTGCAAGACAGCCTTGTCTGCCATCATGTCAATGTGGACTGCTGCCTGTCCTGCACTTACGGTCACTCTAGGCAACCGGTAGCCAGTGTCTGCTGATCAATATATACCAATGATCAATATGCCACCTCTGAGGAACAAAGGTGGGACTAGCTCTGTGAAAGGATTTTTTTTAAACTGCCTTGCAGAAGTGTCCATTAAAGTGGGACAGAAAGGTGTCATTCACTAAGACTCTTCGGTACTTTTTTTATTTTTTTGGCAGGGTGGGGTGGAGTAGGGTGGGAGACAGGGTTTCTCCATGTAGCGCTGACTGTCTTAGAACTCAATCTGTAGACCAAGTAGGCTGGCCTCAAACTTGAAATCCACCTGTCTTTGCCTCCTGAGTGCTGGGATTAAAGGCATTCACAGCTACCATTATGCTTTTCAGTACATTTTTAAATGTGTGTTTTGTTGTCAAATTACTTAAAAGATACATGTTTTTCCCCAAGGCAAAGTAAAGTCAGTGTTTAAAATGTCTGTTTCTGGAACCTGGAATCAGAGAGAATGTGGAGAACAGAAGTTATCTTCAGAACCACTTTATAGTTTGGTTGTCTTGTTTTTGTATGTAAAAAGCTTTTCCTTCTTAACTCTTGGGATTCTTGCAACAAGATATCTATGCAGTTCTCTGCATATATTAATCTCACTTCCTTCAGAAAAATGAAAGCCATGATACTTCTTGGATACGAAGTTTAAACATTATTTTGTGTGCTGTGCCAGTAGACATCAAAAGTTCTTTGGCCCCCTCTGCTGGTCACTGAGATATACTTGTAAAAAATAAGGTCATTTGAAACTATTAAATTCCTTAGTTGGGGTTTCTCAGAGGAAGGGGTGTGTGTGTGTGTGTGTGTGTGTGTGTGTGTGTGTAAGTGTGTGTAATTAAGCTATTTGAATATATTTGACATTTGCTGTCATGTCAGAAAAGAAATTGTTTCCATTTCTGAGTCCAAAGGGCCTCTTTTTCCTCAGCCAATAACTTCACGAAGCTCTGAGATGTGTTTTTCTAAATGCTTCATCTGTAAACAGAACACCAAATAGAAATTGGCTTATGACCTTTGCTTGCTTTTTAGGTAAATTCAAGCTTCTATACAGAAACATTGAGGATTCATGAGTGGTTATAGTCTAAAGTTACTGAGAGATAGATAGTGGTGGCACACATCTTTAATCCCAGCAGTAGGAAACAAAGGCAAGCAGATCTCTGAGTTCAAGGCCAGCCTGGTCTATAGGGTGAGTTTCAGGACAGCCAAGGCTATGCAGAGAAACCCTGTCTTGTAAAAAACAAAACAAAAGAACAACAACAACAAAACCCCAACAGTCTAAACCTTCTCCAACTCCTGCTCAGCAGAGGATTGTCCTGGAAGAGCCAGGACCAGTGAGAACCTACTTACCTATGGTCTCTTGTATATCTGGTGGGCATAGGTAATCCCAAGGCACTCTACGGACTCTTGCTGTTTGGGATTACAAATGCAATATACAATTGCCTTGAAAGCTACACATTATTCTTTTTGTGAATTTTTTAAATCTCCTCCAGTCAGGTAGAGTACATGCATGTATCCAAGAACCTGGGAGGCTAAAGTCAGAAGACTGAGTCTGAAGACAACCTGGCTACATTGAAACTATCTCTGTGGGTAAAACTCTGACTGTACAAGCAGTTCACACTCTACCACCCACATAAAAAGCCAAGTGTGACAGCACAAATTTGTAAGCCTGTTTCTTAGTTGGGGTTTTATTACTGTAAAGAGATACCATGACCAAGGCAACTCTTATAAAAGAAAGCATTTAATTGGGGCTGGCTTACAATTACAGAGGTTCAGTCCATTATCATCATGGAAGCATGGCAGCATGCAGGCAGACTTGCTGTTAGAGGAGCCAAGAGTTCTATATCTTAATCCAAAGGCAGCCCAGGAGGAAACTGTCTTCTACAGGCAGTCAAGAAGAGGCTCTCTTCCACACTGGGTGGAGCTGAGCATAGGAAGAGACTTCAAAGCCCACCCTTGAAAGTGACACACTTCCTCCAACAAGCCCATGCCTCCTAATACTGCCATTCCCCATGGGCCAAGCATTCAAATACATGTGTCTATTGAACCCAAATCACAACCCAGTACCAGAGAATGGAGACTAGAGGATCCCTGTGTTTGCCGCTTAGTCTAGCCAATCACTGAGTTCCAGGTTCAGTAAGAGACCCTATGTGGTGGTGCAGAACCTACCAGGTGCTATGAAAAGCATATCACACACCACACACATAGGCTTATATATTTGAATGTTTGATCTCTGATTCATTGAAATGTTTTGAGAAGAATTAAAAGGTGTGGGCTTATTAGAGGGGTTTTGTCACTGGTTGGGGTGAGCTTTGAAGTTTCAAAAGCCTACTCTACACCCATTCTCTTTTCTTCCAACTCACAGATAAGATGGTACTGCACCAGCATCATGCCTGCCTGCCTGATGCCTTGTTTTTCACTGGTCATGGACTTACCCTCTGAAACTATAAGCAAGCCCCCAATTAAATACTTTAGTTAATAAGTTGCCTTTGTCATGATGTCTCTTCAGAACAATAGAACAATAACTGAGACACCCTACCTCAAAAACAAAACAAACAACAACAAAACATGATAGAAAGTAATAAAGAAAGGCACCTGGCATTGGCCTCTACCCTTCACAAGTACATATAGGAAGCATAAACATCCATGCATACACACAGAGAAGTAAAATAAAAAATTTAAAACTTCCTTTGGATTATGAAACAAAGCATAAATTAGTATAGCCTCTTTTAAAGGCATTTTCACAAAATTAAATAAAGGCAACTCTATAGAATCTATTTTTAAAATCATTTTTCAATTTTGATTCTCTATGTCCCAAAACTAATACATTTTACCTCTGTGACTTTCCTTACAAAGGGATAGGCTGGTGAAATGGTTCAGTGGAGAAAAGTAGCTGCCCAAGCTTGACGGCCTGAGTTCACTCCTACTTAGTGGAAAAGGAGAACTACCTTCTGCAAGTTGTCCTCTGACATCCACAAATGCACAATGTTGCACACACCACACAGACACACACTCATACACAAACATATAAATAAGTAAATACAATAGGAAAATTATGAAGCTTTAGCAAAGTATATTATAGAAGGATCCTTACTACCTGGTTTCAAACATCGTTAAATGTATAAAAAATCTCTGTGTACATATATATCCACATAAATGAACAGAAAACACGAGGAAGGCTACATGTTACGTGAGGAATAATGGATGGAGATAGGCTTAGGAGTGTCACTCAAACGTACCAACTTTGCCTCTGTCTTAGTCAGTGTTCCATTGCTTTGAAGAGAGACCATGACCATGTTGACTCTTATGAAAGAAAAACTTTTAATGGAGGCTTTCTTATGGTTTTGAAACTTTAGTCTATCATCACGGTGAGAAGCATGGCGGCACACAGGAAGACAGTGTCTACAGAAAACTACAGAGAGGTTGGCATCTGATCCACAGGTGGCAGAAATGGGAAGACAATGGAACTGGCTTGGGAACTCAAAGCCCATCCCCAGTGACACTTTTTCCACCAAGGCCATGCCTCCCAATCCCTTCCAGTAGTGTCACTCTCTGGTGACCAAGCATTGAGCATGAACCTGTGGTGACTATCTCCTTCAAGCTACCACAACCTCTAAATTTTATTTACGTGCATACAATTTATTACTTGAGTAATTAAAGCTTAATGCACATTTTCCTTTCCCACCCAACACCCCTCCTTCTTGTTCAGAAACAATTACTCCTTAAGAAGTATCCTAGAACTTTTGCTATGCTCGGATGTACAGCATACATGCACATAGACTTCTTTATTTTCCTTTTAGATTTACTTTTAAACTAGCACCATACCATACCTAATAATCTGCAGTTTTCCTTTTTCACTTAATATCTTAAAGTTATCCTCCAGGCAAAATTTAAGAGATATTCACTTTTTATATTTTTCATAATAGTTTATATTATGGATGAAATAGCTTGTATAAAGTCCCTTTATGAAAATCTATGTTGTTTCCAATGGCTTATTTTGCTGCTCATACAAGTATATGATATGTATTTGCCACTTATATATAACATGGTTAAAAATACAAATACATATGTAGAAGCATACACTTATATGAAAAAGCACAAAAATAATCAAGAAATTAAAACAAAAACTACTAGATTGATACCAGCACACACACACACACACACACACACACACACACACACAAAGACAAAAGGAATGCTAGACCAAAAAGCATTCAAATTTTCAGTTCTATTATATAAAAAGGCCACATTATTTCCAGAAAATTCATATCCCACCAAGGCTCCACTGAAAGTTCCCATTTGCCATGCACACACCAACTAAGCATGCTGTCTGTTACCATACATAAACTTTGGAAGGAAATGGAAGCATTACTGCTTTCTTGTTTTACATGAGAATTAAGACCTAAACAGATTATTTGCCTAAATAAATAACTAGAAGCTGAACTGAAATTTGCAGACCCACCCTCTAGTCCTTCACCTAAAACAGCTTTCTGAATTGACAGTGTGGTGAGCAGAATAATGGCCCCCAAAGCTGTCTCACCCCAACCTCTTTAACCTGAGAATATGTTACCTTACAAGACAAGCACTTTCAAATATGATTAAAGTTTCTGGGAAAGGGGATCATGAAGGGTCAACCAATAATCAATATCAGCACTATAAAGTACAAAAGAACTTCATTTGGGGGTCTTAGTATGGCAAATACTATTGCAGTTGTAATCCCCTAAAGACTCATGTATCTGAACAATCAGTTCCAGGCTACTGATATCATTTGTGAAAGTTGTAGAGCTTTTAGAAAATGGAGCTTGCTAGTCAGTGGTGGCTCATGACTTTAATCCCAGCATTCAGAGGCCAAGGCAGGTGGATAGATCTCTGAGTTCAATGGCAACGTGCCTGGTCTACAGAGTGAGTTCTTGGACAACCAGGACTACATACACACACATACACACACACACACACACACACACACACACACACACACTGACAACAACAACAAAAAGCTGTCTTGAAAATTAAAACAAAAGAGAAAAAGAAAGAAGGAAGGTGGAAGGAGGGAGGGAGAGAGCCTTGCTGGAGGAAAGAGAATGTTACAAAAAAAGAAGAATTATGAGGCCTAGTTCTTCAGGGTGAACTGAAGAACCCTTATTGTCTCTGTGTTACCCCAACCCAGCATATTCTCCTTACCATAACTCCTATCTTCCTTTAGAAGCTGCATCTAGCCTCCACCCAACCCCTAAAATTCTCCAAGAAACATTGGCCAAAGTGTCCACTCCTCCCCAACCACAGGTGCCACTAGGCCTGGCCTATACCTCACCTTTTCTCTGTTCTTGTCTACAGAAGGCAGAAGCAGAATCTCCTAGGGTTGCTAAACTTTCTCCATTAGAAGGCAATTTAGCAAAAGTTAGTAGAACATGTGCTTCAAGAACCTGGTTTTGTGGCTATGTTCTACATCCTCTGAAGCATCATCTCATTAACTATCTCATTAACTCAACAGTCATAGTTTTGAGATCTGAAGACAAGATTAAGTTAGGGATACATCTAACCAAGTGTAAGTGGGATATAGTTATATTAAAGTGGATTTACTGTAATTCTTTATGAGAGGCACTGGTTTTTCCATACATGGGTCAATTGCTGCAAGCAACTTTTTTTCCTGCTTCTCTAGGTCAGTAAGTTGTGGAGTTGTGATTCAGTTATTGCATCAATGACATTAACATTTCCTGTTATGTTCACCATTTTCCACCTCTCTTCCTGGCCTATACAGCTCTTATGTCAACTACCTAACACCTCGGGGCAGGCTCCTCCCCAGTCATCACCCAGCTAGACATTTGTTGTTGTTAATATATTACTGATCTTAATTATGGTAATAGTTTAAACAAATATATATATATATATATATATATATATATATATATTGTATATATATATTGTATATATATATTGTATATGCCATTTCAGCAAGAACAGAGACAAACTATTGAATGAATGTTGTCCTGTTCACTGTTCTATGGCTCTGAAGAGACACCATAACCAAGAAGACTCTTAGAAGAGAAAGCATTTAACTGGGGCTGCCTTGCAGTTTTAGAGAATTAATCCATCACCACCATCATGACCACACCACCACCACCATCACTGCAGGGAGCACAGCAGCAGGCCAACAGGCAGTAAACAGGAGCTGAGAGCTACATCCCAATCAGTAGGCAGACAGAGACACAGCCTGCTGTGAGCCTTTTGAAACCTTCAAGCCCTCTCCCAGTGATGACACTCTGCATCCAGTGAGGCCACATCTACTGCAACAAGGTCCTTCTCATATAGTGCCACTTCAGTCAGGTCACTAAGCGTTCAAACATATTAGCCTTTGGGAGACATTCTTATTCAAACCACAAGCACCATTACTTCAAAGGCTGTTGAACACCAGCTACCGAAATAGAAAAAAGTAAATTACCTAAAATTAGAAGCAGATTTGTATGCAGAATACACATGGTGGAACTTTTATAAGTTAAAATTTTTAGAAATTCATAAGCTATAAAACTAGAAGAAAACTAGAATACTGTTAGATGAGATGGCTCACACTTTTAATCCTAGCACTTGGGAGGCAGAAGCAGGTTGAAGCTCTGAGAGTTCGAGATCAGTCTGGTCTACCAAGAGTTCCAGGACAGCCAGGGCTATTACACAGAGAAACCCTGTCTAAAAAAAAAAAACCAAACAAACAAAAACAAAAAACAAACAAACAAAGAAACCTAGAAGATATTCTTGTATACTAATGACAATAAAGACAAATTACACGATGTGGAAAAATTGATTAGTGAATTGTATTTTTCTTTTATGGGTGAGAAACTACACTGATATGTAGCCCAGCCTGCCTAATAGCTGGGTGACTACAGGCCTATGTCACCAGGACCAGTCAAAAAAAGAATTTATTAATTAAAAACAAACAAAAGCAAAAGAGCTAAAGAAGTGGCCCAGTGCTTAAGAACACTGTTGCTCTTACGGAAGACACAGGTTTGGTTCTCAACACCCACAAGGCAGCTCACCACTCATCTAGAACTCCAGTTCAAGGAAATTGAACACTCTTCTGGCTCTGTGTCCATCAAGCGTGAATATGGTATACATACATACATGCAAACTACTTATACACATGAATAAAAAGGAAAAAACTTTAGATAAGATGATGTGAAATGTTGTCTTCTGGACATAACATGCTGGTTGTACTCATGAGTTCATAGCATAAGAAGCCAGCAAGGTCAGTATTTCAGCAAGCAGCGCTAATGGATTCAGGAGGAGGAGAAGAGGGAGACTAAGTATTGGCAGGTGTGGCAGCACACTTTTAATTCCCAGAACAGAGGAGGCAAAGGCAGATGGACCTCAACCTCAATGCCAGCCTAATTTGTATAGCAATACAAATTTGTATAATTTGTTCCATGAAGCTCTAAGCTCTAGTCTCTGTCTCTCTCACACACACCCACAAACACCCACAATACACACAGCATATACATACAGAGTATTCTTAAAATAAGCATATTTTTTCCTCCTCGGGTAATCTACGTAGCTTCTGGTTGGTCTTAAACTCACAGAGATCCATCTTCCCCTTTGCAGTGTTGGGACTGAAGGTGTTTGAACCATGACTGACAAATATTCTTAGCGTAAATGTTCTGCTGGGTAGTTCAGTTTTTAATGTCTTTGAAACAGTATCTTTGTTGTATAGGCTGGTCTTCATCTCCTAGGCTTAAGTAATCTTTCCATTTAATAAAAACAAAAGTTAAAGACTTGGTGTGGTAGCACATGCCAGCAATTTCAGCATTGAGCAGTACAGCAGAATCAAGACTGGTACAGATACATAGCAAGCCTGAGGCCAATACGGGCTGTATAAAACCCTGTCTCAAGAAACAAAGCGCAAAAGAGTGGCCATATCACATATGTGCTTGTTGGAAATCTCCGTATATTTTCCTAGTTATAGAACTGGAATTCTTCCTATTCTTCCTTTCAGTTACTTTGGTGAACTCCAGGGCCACAATGCCCTGAACTGGCCATAGGACAAGCAGTTCTCATCATAGTCGTCCTTTGCTATGAGGGACTACTTTGAGGGACACTGAAGATACCAAAATCCAGATCCAAAGGTCACCGATATAATTGTATAACAACCTAAACACATCCTCCCAAATACTGCACATAATCTCGACATACTTATAATACCAATGCAATGTAAATGCCATGTTATTATCATATTGTACTACTGGAATAATTTTTAAAAAGATTGTGCAGTCATTTTTTTAGATGACTATAAATAAAGTCAATAAAGAGGGCTGGCTATATTGACCATCAGAGTGACTGAGTGCAGCATATTCTCAAATTTCAGATTCCAAACAGTAACAGGGACAAGAACACATATTTTCCTGTATCTACGAGCTCCATGTAAATAGTCCCCACTTTTAGTTAGCAGTACATGAACCCACATATTCACACAAAGAAGTTCGTGTATTTTGCAAGAGGCATGTCAAAAACTCCTAACGCAAAAATGTCCTTACCATTCTAAACTTTCTATACTTTGAAAAGGCAGTCAGAGAAGTACAATAGCAATCGATTAGCAATTAGGATGAAAGGCCTATGATAGCCCAAGAATCCTGTCAAGTATAGAACTTACCCTCTTAATCAGGAAACTAACTGCAATAGTGTGAGTCATTAACATTCCCTGAAGAATAAGAAATGAACAAATGGTACACTTGTCATGAAATTGTGAAACTATCTTATAACAAACAGGGCCATTTCAAGTTGTATCAAAATGAGAGGTGAGGATATAATTCATAATAATAGTTTATTGTACATGTGCAAGATAATTTGAAGTGTAGAAGAGTATTGATAAGAAACAGCAACTGAAGTCATTACTCAAATTTTAATATATAGTCTTCCTAAGCTGTTTTGCAACATTATGACACACGAGGGCACCAAAGCTCCATGCTTTCTTCCAATGTAAGTCTTTAGCTTTGTTTTTCCACATTCTGCTGGGCATGGTGGCACAAATCTGTAATCCTGATACCTGGCAAGTGGAAGTGTTCAAGGTCATCTTTGTCTAAGTAGCAAGGTTGAGGCCAGCCTAAACAACATCACACACACACACACATATACACACACAGGCAGGGGGAGTTAGTTCATTCTCAAGAATGTATGTATGTATTTTTTTTTCCCCAAGGCAAGGTCTTCCTATGTAACTGCCCATCCTGGAACTTACTATGCAGATCAGATTGGCCCCCAACTCACAGAGATCCAATTTAAATTCACTATATACACAAGGATAACCATGGACTTTTTGAGTCTTCTGCTTCACCTTTAGTGCAGATATGTACTATGGATCAAACCTAGGCCTTTATGCAGCAGTTACATCAACTCCTTTAATGATGTCCAGGTCCTTATTCAACCTTTCCTCTGTCTTAATATTCCAGGAAGATTTTCATGGTTAATACATGCTCCTCTATTTGACTTTACTAAAAGTCACACCTGAAGGAGACAGTTCCAAGTTTCCCTTCCGTAGTCATAATGCAGTTTTTAAGCAAGCATGATATGGACTTTGAAATTAAGGTGCTCACAGATAAATGGAAGGCACATTAAGTCTAGCATTTCAGTTTTAACATATGATCCTTGCTGATGTGGTTCACCAATCTTTTTCTTCACTCTTTTCCTGAGAGGTTTGCATGTAACCTAGACTGGCCTCTACCTCCCAAATGCTTGGATTAGAGTACAGCACCACCTGTCTCCCTTATACACCCTTTCTAAACACTGTGAGTTCTAAACCCAAAAGGCTCTATAGTATGCCTTTACAAAGGCTCCTGTTGCCTACAGAGTCCTTCCACTCCTAATTCCCCTTAGTATTCATTCACTCAGCCCCAGAAAGCTGTTCCATAGTAAACGTTTTCCCTAACTTACAGTACCCACCTAGCTGATGCTGTACATATTTCCTTGACTACAAAAATTCATACAACTTCTAGGGTAGAACATGCAACCTACGATAACCTGCTTTTGTACCCTCAGACCATTTTATCTCGCAGCAGGGCAGAGTGGCACAATCCCTTAACCCCTATACTATAGGGGCAGAAGCAGGCAGATTTCTGTGAGCTCAAGGCCAGCCTAGTCTAGAGTTCAGACTAGCAAGAACTACATGGTAAGATCCTGTCTTAAAATAAATTAAAATCCCCCTTTTGGAAGACAGAAAGTCTGTCCTTTAAAACTGTCCCCACAGTTTCCCCATTTTCTTCGTTTATATTGTACTGATAAATTTCACTTAGAATAAATTATATTTTAGCTTTGGTGAGTAAATTACACATGAGTTTAAAATTGTTTCCTTCAAAGCTGAAAAAAAATTTAAAAAGCACAAGATTAAAAAAAAAAATCACACCTAAACTTCCACTTCAAAGTTTCTAGCGGCCTAAATTTTACTGTCCACAACTAGACTCTATTGGAACTGACACACAGCTACTTATTTTCTATACCTGCTTTGGTTGTACAATGACACTGTTGAATATTTTGCAACACAGATCAATGCTGAGGGAAAGCCAGACTTAAAGAGAGCTACTAAGCACAAATAAAGACCTTTTACCTCACTAGGTTAATTTCTTATCAAAGAACTCCTCTACTTACTCGTTAATGAGTTTCTCCTTGTCTTTTTAGACAATGGAGAAACTATTGACATGGTTTTAAGGTGCTAAGCAGAGTGTCATACAATCTGTAACCTCAACAGTTTTGCCCCTGAAACAAGAGGGTAGCTGTAGACCCAAAGCCACTCTGAGCTACAGAATGAGTTCAAAATCAGCTTTGGGTTACTGTGATTGAAAAACAAAACATTAAAAATCCTGGGTATTAAAAAGATGACAAAGATTAAGAGGTTAAGCAGTCCTGCAAAGTATTTGAGCTAGGTTCCCAGCACCCAGCACAAAAAGTTTACAACCACCTGAGACTCATCTCCAGGGGATCTGGAACAGTATATTGCAATGCCTCAGCAGACCAAGCTTATATGAGCGGCATAATACTACCTACTGAGAAATAGCATACTAGAATCAAAGTTTGTTTTTTTTGCTTTTAGAATCAAGAGTACCCTACAACCTAATTTTCTCAAAACATGTCATCTAGACCTGGTGAGCTTGATACCAAAGCATTCATTACAAGTGGATTCTCTAGTTCGTTACCCTTAGACCATTAGCATTCCAGAAAGCAATAAACTTACAAAGTTGGCATGTCAAACCCAACTTACCTTATGGTAGAACTTACCTTATTTACACAAAGTTTGGAGTGGTATGACTAACAAAATAACTTTGTTTTTAAGTATCTTCAAGTATGGAAGACAAACTTTACAATACTTTCACAAAAAAAATGGTTTACCATTGAAATCCAATGATCGTACTTTATCAAAACAGTCAATCTTTTTTTTTTTAAAGACTGAAGAAACTCAAACTACCAAGCTTACAACTGAGCAAAATGGCAAATAAAGAAAGCAGAAACTGCAGCTGTTTATCTTACTGAGAACTCAGCTACTTCTTCGTGTTCTTACAACAAAGTTTGTTTAAATATAATTCTAAACAGCTTTGGGCTCAAGCAGAGTAACAACACAGTTTGTAATATAACTACAGGCTGATTTTGGTGGTATACACCTTTAATTCCAGCACTCAGGAGTCAGAAAAGCAGGATGATCTCCATGAGTTTAAGGCTAGCCTGGTCTATAGTTCCAGGATAGCCAAATCTACCCAAAGAGACTATGTCTCAAAAACAAGAAACCCAAAGAAACAGCTTGAACTTTATGGAATGATCACTATGGTTTAGGAGTCAAACCAAGTGCATGAATGATTCTTAATCTCACAATAACCCAATGTGGAATAGAGATTAATGTCTAGAGTTAAGAATGTGGATTAATTACACAACTCAAAAGAATAAAGCTTCAAATTTCAAATTAGGTGCATATCTAACACTTTGTGTGTCCCTAATTTAGGGAGTTCTACCAAGAGCTTAAAATTGACAGCCCAGGCTCCAACCATGTAACAGAACTTAAGCTCTGAGAGGGGTGACCCAGCTGTAGCTGTTGTTTTAGGCTAGTCAGTACATAAACAAACCATTCTGAGCATTACTCCTCTTACACATCAGAGCAGTCAAGGCCCTGCTGTACAAAACACACCACAATGGGTCCTAGTGGACCTAATGGTTCCCCATACATGAACCATCCCCACCATATCATGTATACAAAATAAAATTCCATATTAGACCACACAACCGCTGTGCTTATCTACAAAGGGGGGGTTCATAAGGACTTCCCTGAATAATTACACACATAACCTAAATTATTGACAGGGAAACGAGACGTTTTGTTCAGCGTTGTAGCCACTGGTAAAGGCGCCCTCCATGCTTCTGTAAACAGTAACAACAATTCACTACGTCACACACACACACACACACACAAAAAAACCACTATCCAAAACAACAAAACTCAAGCACACACACAAAAAGCCAAGTAAAAATATAAAGCCAGATGAAAACAGATGGAGGGATTAGTTGGGAAGTGAGACTAACAATACAAGCAAGAGGAAGACGAAATAGTAGGAAGGAAATATAACCAAAATGCATTATGTTCATGTAAATGTCATAATGAAATAATCATGTATAACATATCCTAATAGAAGGTATTGAATATCACAAAATATTCAACTTGTACTGGTTACACCCAGTAAATAAACAAATACTATTAATTATAAAACCTGTTACCTAGGCTAAGTGATGAACTATACAGTCCCAAATTCTGAACAAAGAATTCCAGATTAAAACAAACAGTGCTACTTGGAATACCACTGCTATGGTTAAATACTACTATTCAACCTCACCTATGGAAACATGTTAAGCAGAAAATGAACTGAAGCCTCTGCACCACTTGGTTCTTTTACAGATTTTGCTATTTCTTGGAAAATTCTTAGAAAGCCCTCTCCCATGGCCTTTCCAATGGCTACGATAATAAACTCGGAAAATCTTCCCAAAAGACAAGCGTCCAGTTTCCAACTGCTGATACCTTTAATTTCCATAAATATATTAAATTCAAATAAACATAGAAGTATAAACCCAAATATAGCAAGATTGGTTTATGATAGCAGTTTTATGTTAAAATTTAGTCTGTTGGAATTTATGATTTTTAAACCTTACTTCTTTTTGCTAATACTTAGAAGCATTGTTAGGCTATTCATTTAAAATTTACGAATACAACAAATGAGTTTTGTGTGAGATTTTTTTAAAAAAGGATTCCTCCAACATCAGAATCACTTTGGGTGTTCCACAATCTCTTCAAAACTTCATAGAAGAGGTTTCATGTTACAGACAGAAACGAGGAAACTAAGCTAGAAAACACAATTGAGAAATTGCTTAAAGTGAGGTTTTAAATTTAAATAAAATTGGTTTTTGGGTGAATTTAATATACTTATGGAAATTACAATCACTCTAAATCCTTATCTTAAATTCGAACATTATACACTTTTTGAAATGCTATTTTAAATAGAATTACCATAAGTATTCTACTCATTAATTGCAATTTATACAAGAAATGTTAGAGTGAGGAAGAAGTCAAAAACTCACAATTGTGGTGAGTGCTTGATTGTGGTGCTCTGCAGAAAATGAGCGCTCAAATCAAGCATTCAAGCTGTGCTGCCCCTGACAACCATGAGCTAGTTCTGTTCAATAGTTCCATACTACATCTACAACTAAGCACTCTGCATTTGTAGGCTCTTTTCTAATATGATTCAAACTTTTACTAGAAGCCAATTCTGTACACAACAAGTTAAAACTATGATGACTAAATACTCTTAAATTACATGTGTATGTCTCCATCCTCTAAAGAACTAAATGTGCTTATGCCATCACTTAATGGGTTAACATTATGGTACTGCAGTTAACACACCATATTTATAAAATAGTAATTACATCAAGACACAATAAACATTAGCTAAGAGCTGCCTAGACTGAAATAAAAGCAAAAGAACTGCCTAAATACAAAGATGCCCCAAAACAAGTTTTCATTACTCTATTTTGCAAATAATAGTGCAATCCAAAGGCATTCAATGTTACATTTTTTGTTATACTATCCATTAGGTATGCTTGTGGCTGATACACTGAACTTTTCCCATTTAGAATAAATTGTGGCAAACTCCAAAATAAAAAGCCTATTTTTTAAAACCTATTATTTAGTATTTTACTAATAGTTAGCCTCAAAATTGTTTATGGGAGTAAAAATATAGATAGGTGTTTTTTAGGCCGGGCAGTGGTGGCACACACCTTTAATCCCAGCACTTGGGAGGCAGAGGCAGGCAGATTTCTGAGTTCGAGGCCAGCCTGGTCTACAGAGTGAGTTCCAGGACAGCCAGGGCTACACAGAGAAACCGTCTCAAAATATACACACACACACACACATATATATGTGTATATATATTTGGTTATGTAATTTGGTTTAATTTCTCCATTACCCTAGTCTTAGCAGGAAACAAAACAAGAAAAAAGTAAAGCCTAGCTTATGGTAAAAGCTAGAGACTGATATGAAAACATAAAAATTTTGTAGCCTTCTGAGGAAAAAAAAGTAAGTTAAGTTCTTAGAAAAAGACTAGTCTGGCATAAAACAAAAACATCTGGTCTATTTTTCTGTACAATAATAATATCCTGCACCCCTATCAGGCAGCTCACAACTACTTGCAACTCCAGGCCCAGGGGATCTGACATCCTCATATGTAGAATATACTGGTATAAATGAGGTCGGGACAGAGGAATATAAAAAGTACCTGAGAGTTAACCAAGCTTGAAAATTGGTAACAAATATAGTTAGTAGTCTAACATACTATCTAAACAAAAATGATTCTAAATTTGATGTACAAATGAAAATAGTCAACATTCTTCAAATAGCTTTGTGAAATTAATAAAAACTTAAAATCTTTAAGCTCAAAGAAATTGCATTTTAACAAAGTATAAAAGAAATAAAAGCATGTATAGAGACCAATATCTTGAACACTACAAAGAACAACAAAATTCTGAAAATCCAGTTTATTTTCCATGTTGTGGACAGATCCAGTCAGTGATCAGGTTTTCTGCATGTGTAATAATTTATCAAAATAAGTTTTCCCACAACTCTTTCAATCGCCTCTGAAAACCCTGATCTGACAGTACACCAAATAAAGCTCTTGACAAGCACCTCCTAAAGCTTGGAAGAACGCCTGGCACGGCTCCTCTCTCAAATTCACTGCACTACGAAAGACTAAAGAGAAATTTGTTTTGAAAGGTGACTTAGTACAAGAGTTGAGTTCAAGAAGTTAATGTTTTTAGTGCACTTTGCTCCAGTTTTAGCCAACATGCTACATTTTCCTTTTTTGCTGTTGTTTTGTTTTAGGGGGAAGTGGGGTGAGGAGGTGCACACAAGTAGAGTTGAAGATTTCCACTGTTCAAAAAAGATAGGACTCTGCAAGCAAAACTGTAAGCTGCCTTGTACCTTAAGACCTGAACATTTTAAGACAGAAGCTTTGCAAAACATTACACAATTTTTTATTATTAAATGAGAAAATCTCATTTGTTACATCGTCACATTGCTAGTCAAGAGAAATGCTGCAGTGATGAAGAAAGTCAATGTTGGATCAACCAAAGTCCTCATTTCTACAACATTCATTTACAAAGAAATAATGTTCAACACAGCCCAACACAACATTCTTGGTTTTCTTCATATTGAAGTCCCCCAAAAAATCATCTTCTAATGGGGTAGGTTCACTACATAAATTATAGTTCTTCATTTTTACAATTCACCCCAAACTGCATGAGAGATGTATCACACTAAAATTTCTAAAGCTGTGAGGAAATCCTTCACACATCGTCATCATCCGATGTGTCACTGCTACTTGTCTCTGTGTCATCATTCTCAATTGTGGGTTTGAAAGTGCTGTTTTTCCAGGGTCCAAACTTGAAGTCACAGATCAGGCCATTTTTCAAAATACCATTTTTTCTCAGACCGTTCTTCTGTAACTAAAATGTAAAAAACAAGCAAATTAATTTTGCCCCAAGAATTACTATATTAATAAACGTAAACATGACTATAATAAACTATTCACTGTATCTTACCCTGAAAATTTCAGAAACAAGTATATCATACCCCCAAAATAAATTATTTCAAGTCACATGTAATTGACTAATTTATTCTAACAAAATATCTCTAACAGAATTAATCTATTCTTAGTTGAGCATGTTAGCCTAAATATGTTAGCACTTGAGAGACATAGGATCTTAAATTCATGGTACACTCTAAGCTACTTAAAAGAATTCCAGGCCAGTCTGGCTATATAGCAAGACCTTGTTACAAAATGTAACAAAATGGAAATTAAAATCTATTCTTTGAGCAGAACAAATAACTATAAAAAAGTAAGAGTAGAGGTACTGGAAATACAAAAGATAGACGTGACTCAAAACTGTTACACAAAAGTTTTTAACCTTTCCAAATTTTTGTTGTCTTACATTATCACTGTAATAAATATGCTTTCAGGTGCTACTAAGGAATATAAATCAATAACCAGTAACCTTAATCTCTTCATTTCCGTGATCTAAATTAACAAACCTAGCAGCTAGTTTTATTCAGCTTTGCAGAATAAGTAATGTGAAGTATACAAAGAGTCCTATGCTTAACCAAGCAACTTAAGATGCAAGAAAAAAGTCTTTTTTTTTTTTTTTTTGGTTTTTCAAGACAGGGTTTCTCTGTATAGCCCTGGCTGTCCTGGAACTCACTCTGTAGACCAGGCTAGCCTCGAACTCAGAAATCCACCTGCCTCTGCCTCCCAAGTGCTAGGATTAGAGGCGTGCGCCACCACTGCCCAGCCAAGAAAAAAAGTCTTAATACCCAAAATGAGAAATAAAAACTAAACATGATAATGATGATAAACCTGAGTCAAAATTATCACCCCTCAAAATAGGAAAAAGACACCCAAAGTCAAAAGTAAGGGGGAGGGGGGGGGTGTGTGCACGCCTTTAATCCCAGCACCTGGGGGGCAGAGGCAGGCAGATTTCTTGAGTTTGAGGCCAGCCTGGTCCACAGAGTGAGAATCAGGACAGCCAGGACTACACAGAGAAACCCTGTCTCGGGAAGAAAAAAAAAAAAAAAAAGTATCATAAAACTATAAAACAAATGACAACACATATTAACAGTCTGAATTTCTCTCATGAAAAACTTGTGGCTAATTTTCGTGTGTGTGTGTGTGTGTGTGTGTGTGTGTGTGTATAATATATATATATATATATATATATATATATATATATATACGCAAGTTTCTAGAGATAAAATTCAGCTAAATAAGCTAATGTTAGGTACTGTGTAGATGAGAGAGGGTTCTTTAATTCTGAGAATTTCTACTCAAGCCCAAAGAGCTACAGCTAAAATTCAATCAATCAATCTCTCATTCTCATACACACACAAACACACACACACACACACACACACACACACACACACACACACACACACTGGGGGGGGGGGTTAATATAAAATCTCACAATGAAACCACTAGCTGTGTAATTTACATGTTAATATAAAAGGTTTTTAACATAGATATAGAGGAGCCAGACAATGGTGACATATACTTTTAATGCCAGCACTTGGGAGGCAGAGGCAGATGGATCTCTGAGTTCAAGGCCAGCCTGGTCTACACAGTGATTTATGAGGCAGCCAGGGCTATACAGAGAAACCCTGCCTTGGGAGGAAAAAGAAACAAAAGAAAATTCCCTATAAAATTTACGTGGAATATAAAGAGACCACAAAACAATCTTTTAAAGCAAAGTTGGAAGATCATACTTCCTGACTCTCAAAACTTAAGTTATGAAAACAGTGTAGCTAGAACTTGCAAATGCAGAGCCTTGCCAGCACTGCCTAGGGACCCTCAGCACTGCATGACCTAGGCATGAGAAATAGAGTAAGTCTGCTATCTCAGCACACCAAGGAACCTTACCTAAGTTCAAGGTCATTCTCCCCAGCCACAGGAGTTCAAGGGCAACCAGTGCTAAGACTGTCTTAAAAAAGAAAATGATTCAAACTGACAGGGACAAAAATGGAGAACCCAGAAAGAAACCCATGTGTGTATATAAATATATATGCATATATTTAGCTTGGTTACCTGTGTTAATTATATATTTAGTTTAAATTTTTATAGCATTTGGTAGAAGGAGAGAAGTCAAAGACAACCTTTAAGAGCTAGTTTGGCTCTCTCCTTCCACTAAAGGGTCAAAACTCAAGCAATCAGGCTTGATGGCAACTGTGTTTATCTGCTGAGTCATCTATCTCACTGGACCTGCCCAGACCAGAAATTAGGGACAGCACAGTCTTCAATAAATAGTACTAGAGAGAGGATACTTATGACTGTTACATCTCTGTCAACTTAAGTAGATTAAACATCATCTAGGAGATATAGTTTTTATGAAAACTATTTATGAAAGTGTTTCCAGAGAGGCTTAACTAAAAAGTTAATTCACCCTAAATGTTAGTGGTACCTGCATTCGCCTGTTTCCTAGTCAGTACAAAATTACTCATGCCTTTATGCCTAACCACTCAAAACTGAGCCATAATAATCTTCCGTCAGGACTCAGTCATGTTAACAAAGAGATCTAAAACTTCAAAGATACAAATTAAAAACTTCAGAAATTTCATAAAAAATACAAGTACCTAAAATCTTAAAAAATAAAAATTAAATAAAGGATAAATCAGACTGATTCAAAATATTTTCCTAAACTGACCTACAATCAAAAGCTAGGGTGTATATGCCCAGCATGCACAAGGCTCTAGTCTTGACCCTGCTACCATTACCCCCTCTCCCAATCAAGAAGATAAAAAGGCAATCCACAAAATGGCAAAAAATATTTGCAAATCAATTATGCAACAGGATTTAACATTTATGACATATAAAAAATTCTTTAACAACTCAATGACAAAATCTGATTTTAAAAATTGGCAATGGGACTGGAGAGATGACTCAAAGATTAAAATAAAAGCACTAGCTGCTCTTTCAGAGGACAGAGGTTCTATTTATTTATCCACATGGTGGCTTACAAACATAGGTAACTCTAGTTCTAAAGGATTCAATGCCCTTTGCTGGCCTCTGTAGGCACAAAGCATGTACCAAGACAGACAGACAGACACACACACACACACAGACACACACACACACA
>JANHMN010000014.1:33169125-33200465 GCA_030674055.1 Rhabdomys pumilio
ACACACACACACACACACACACACACACACACATACATGGGGGGGAGGGAGAGCGAGGGAGGGAGGGAAAGAGAGAGAGAAGAGAGAAGAAGAGAAGAGAGAGAGAGAGAGAGAGGAGAGAGAAGAGAAATACGGAAAGGAGTGGAGGATGTCTCCACCATATGACGGGTTGGCCTTGGATATGATCTCCAGCATGGAGTGGGTGGAAGAGTGAGCTAAAAAACAAAAATCATTTTAAAAGAAATTTACCCAAAGAAGTTACACAAACGGATAATAAGCCCATGAAAAGATGATCAAATTTCAACATGGTGGACTGAATGACAGCATCCACAGACTCATAAATTTGAAGGCCCTCAGCTATTTAAATGTTTGGGAGGATTAACAAGTATAGCATTGTTGGAGTACATGTGCCACAGGGGGTGGGCTTTGAGGTTTAGAAAGCCCATGCCATTCTCCATCCCTCTCCTCTCCTCTCCCCCTCCCCCCATCTTCTCTTTTAGTGTAAGAATGTAAATTCTGAGTTACTGCTCCAGGACAACCATGCTTACCTGCCACCATGTCCCTTACCATCCTCATCATGAACTCTAAACCTGTGAAAACTATGAGTTCCAAATAAACTCTCCCTTCCATGGTCATAGTACCTTATCACAGCAATAGGAAAGTAACTAAGACACTAGTCATTAGAGAAACGTTTATTGAAACTACTGAGTCTGTTTTTGTTTAATGTGCATGTGTGAGTACTTGCATATACATGTGTGCACTATGACATACCTACTACTCAGAAGAGGCAATGGGATCCCATTACTGGAGTTACATGCCTATAGGCCATTGTCAGATACCCAAAGTGAGTACTGGGAAGTGAACATGGGTCCTCTGCAAGAAGCACTTAACACTGAACCATCTCTCCAGTCCCTAAATATATCATAAAATGTACATGTGATAGAGGACAACACACTGGCTCGATTCTCTCCTACCCAATAGGTCCTAGAGATCCAACTCAGGTTGTCAGGCTTTTGTGGGGGGAGGTGGGCGGAAGGGGGAGGGAGGGGGAGGGGGAGGGGGGAGAGACAGGGAAGGGAAAGGGAGGGAGGGGGAGAGTGAGAGTGTTTGATGAGGGGTTGGTAAATTAGCAAATTTTATGTGGTATATTTTTATAAAATATAAGTACAATGAGGATATGGCCCACATTCAAGTTATTATGACTGCTTCATGAAAGACTTCATTCAAAATATTTAGATAATGTTTCTAAAGGTCACAGTACCAACCATAATATTTTGTATAGAAAATCAGTTATATATGATGAGAACTAATCTTTTAATCTATTTTGGATTAAGAAAAATAACTTTTTGATGCTCTAATATTTCATAATTACTCTTTCAGAAAGGAAACAAGATAGTTTAGAATGTTAAATATTTCTTGAAAGGATCAAATTAATTAAAATTTGTCACCCATGTCAAATAAATAACCAAAAAGTTTAGACAATAAAAATTTGGAAGCATTTTGTTCAGCCAGGTATTGAATATACAGTAAGTCACTGAAAATTTGTCTCAAAGGGAATTCTGGCCTATGTGATGGCTAGTGTTTCCCTGTAATCTGGTTAGCTTCAGATGTCCTTACCTGTTCACTAATGACTTGGAATTCTCTCATTTCATCCTCAGTTAAGGGAGCACATGTTTCATCATTTTCACTGTCTTCCTGCCAGCCCATCTCTTTTAATAATCTGCAAAGAAGGAAAGTATGCTTAGTTTAGAGCGTCACCTAGGTTGTACAATTTCTATCTACATAGTATTTTGAAGAAGAAAAATTTAATCCACAATTTACTATATATAGTCCTCAAGACACAAAACAACTTCTGAGTTTATTTTCTTAAAAATGAATAATTGATCAAGTAAACCATATTTGACAGTAAGAATGATTGAACTGCCGGACAGCTTAGATCTTTAGGGACAAGGTTCTCTATGCTGGAAACTTGCAACAACCAGAGTCAAAAATAAAAAGTGGCCAATCCTTGAACTGAGAGTAGTAATAATGCCACTTTTGCTTCTTCTTAAATACCACCACAATCTAACATATTCTCGACCACTTATCCTCATATTCTCATTTCTACTTGAGAGACTGAAGAAGCTTGTTCTATTTTGCACTTTATACTTTATTCTGCACAGCTAGATCTTGGGTGTATATCACCATCCTCAGCATAGAATTCAATTTAAAAAAGAAGAAGCGCAACAGTAACAGAAAAAGTTCTCAACTTACAGCTAAATAGTGGAAAATGACTAACAACAGTTTTACTCTTTGCAATTTATTTTTTAAAGAAAATACTTCCGGGCAGTGGTGGCGCACGCCTTTAATCTCAGGGTTTGGGATTTCTCAGTTCTCTTTAATCTCAGGCGGATTTCTGAGTTCAAGGCCAGCCTGGTCTACAGAGTGAGTTCCAGGACAGCCAGGGCTACACAGAGAAACCCTGTCTCCAAAAACAAACAAACAAACAAACAAACAAACAAACAAACAAACAAAAAAACCTTCCATTTTAGGAAAAGAAAGCTAAGAAAAGACTAACAGAGAACTAACCATTTTGACTTGGGCAAGCATACAGCGCATGAGGCAGGAACTTTAAAATTTCTGTCTCTTGTAAGGCCAATTTTAAAGACAATTTTTAAAAATTGCACTCCACTCCTTAGGAATTTCTGATATTTCTAATTGCCTATTTTTCAATTTGCATCTATCACATAAATTGTTATGGATTTCAGAGAATTTTTTTCAAGGTGTCAAAGAATTATTAGTACTCATGAGCCCTAAATAGTATCCAATGTGCTATTCATAGTTTACAGAGTAAGAATTACAAATCATTTAAGTAAAACAATTTGCTTACTTCACAACAAAGAAAAACAATTTTAACTTTCGGCCTCACAAATTATTATGTACCATGCTGAACTACTGCTTCAAAATCAGTATGCTCAAGTAAACATTAACTATTTCTTTGATCTCTATTCACTGTCTTTTCTGATAAACTGTCTTGACTGTAACATAGATAACTGTCCTTAAGAATGGCATTTTTACTTAACCTTAATCATTGGCACTTAGCCCAAAGCTTTTAAGACTAATAATTAAACTGTTTTTGCTATGACCACATTTTTACCTCCTTTACTGTAAGGACTGATAAAACATTTGTGGCGCCCTGGGTTCAATCCTCAACACTAAAGAAAATGAGGGAACCAAGTATTCTTAACTCTCCAGCTGATAAACAAACATGATTGCTTAATATAAAACAAAAGAATTGTTAGAAATTATTGTTTGTAACTGATAAACACATTTACTCTAAGATTATATGCACTTAAGAACTGCAAAGAAAGTGAAAATTGAAGCTTCAAGAAATAAATATCACATTTTCATTTAAAAAAAAATCTAAAAGCTGTAACTTCGTGAACTTAGGAAAAACTGTTTTAAGCGCTTGAGGTGGTGCTCAGTGGTTGGAAGTTTCCTAACAAAAATGAGGTCCTAAGTTCAAACTCTAACTCCAAACTCGCTCACATACAAAAAACGGTTAAGAGTGACCATAATTTATTTGCCCAGTGAATTAATCCTTACAAACTTCCAGTTGAGAATTAATTTCGTAAATTTAAATGCTAACTACACAATTTCCTGATTTTGAGACACTAAATAATCAACATGAATCTTGAATCTATGAGACAGAAATCAAGTGAAAGGCATACAAGTACATAAAATCATTAAAGAACTGCTGATGTATCCATTTATTCATTTCTGTATGTAAACATATATTCATACAAATGTTTTCAGTAATCCAAGTGAACATTTTTTCCTTTTTCTTTGCATACTGTGATAATACACAACACAATATTACTAGCACCTATGTAGAGGCTGTTCATTATACAACTAGATGTGCTTAGTTTTGCAAATTCTACCCAGTGTTATAAAGAATGTTATATACGATGTGCACATTCTGCTATTAATAGCTTTAGCTAGCTTCTCACCTTCAGCCTCAACAGTATCTTCACATAACTAGTTCATACAATTCCCTGTGCACTAGTCACTGTTTTCCTTCCTTTATGTACAATCTAACTTAACTAGGCAAAAGGCCTATAAGAATTCCTCATCTTTTTTTAATGTTCACAAAATGCACAAATGTTCACATATATTCACAATTCCCAGCATCCACATGACAGCTCACAGCCATCTCTAATTCCAGTTCCATGGTATCCAATGCTCTCTATGACCTCCATAGGCACCAGGCATAGGTGTGGTAGAGATTTAAATTCAGGCAAATGCTTAAACACATAAAATGGATCAATAGTCGATTAGCCATACTAGTCAGCAATAAAAATAAACAAACTACTGACATACCCTACCAGAGGGAAAAAAATAAGATTAAAACCAATACGAAAAAGCAGAGATACAATACCACATATACAGATGTCTACTAACTCAAATCTATATAGAAAATAGACCAGTGACTACCAAAATGAAAGTGAAATAATTAAACTACAATGGAAACAGAACTATGAATGCAATAAAAACCATCTTCCCATTTAAAATCAAGTGAAACTTACTTTTAACAAACACATTAAAGGCAAATAGATTAGAGCTAGGTGTGGTGGCGCATACCTTAGATCCCAGCACTCAGGAGAAAGTGCCAAGCATCTCTAAGATCCAGTACCCAGCATCACAAAAATAAACCTATCAATCACTTAAAACTTAATAATAAAATCTTAAACAGAGAAAATTCCAGAAAAAAAAGTAAAAATAATTACCTGTGTTCTGCCTCAAGTGAACTGGAAAGAACATCAGTTTGTGGAAAAGTCGAAGAACGAATGATCTGTTGAGAAATCACCGAGGCATTGCCATTCTCCTGTGGAATTTCATTTTCATCAAAGTTTCTGTTTATATCTCTTTCTTGGTGAGTACTATTACTGTTATGTAAATTAAATGAGTCGTCATCCTGATTTTTAGGGAATTTAAAAAATAAACAGTGAGTTCTAATGACAAGTAACAGAACCTGTTTAAAGTCACATAAAAATACAAAACTCTAAATTATTTCATTATCATTAAATTTCAAAGGCATTGTTTAAAATGTATATAAAGCCAAAAAGGTGAAGATGAAAGAAAAGAGATGTTCCTGCTGGACTCATTCCTACACCAATCTGCCTGATTCAGTCTATAGGGTATTAGAATTAAAAGTATATACCACAGTGCCCAGTCCAGAATTTTTAAGTATAGATTTGTGTCTCGGCATGGTATAAATTACATGTACACACATGTAATTCCAGCCTCTGACTAGTAAGCTAAGGATTATGAATTACATGTAAGCCTCCAAAAGATTAAGCAAAACAATAAAACCCACATGTTTTTGCATAAAAGTTGAAAAATACAAAATGAGACACATTTCTGGGGAAAAAAAAAAAAGCTAGCCATCTGATGGTGGTGCAAACATTCAATCCCAGCACTTTGGAGTAGAGGGAGGCAGTGGTGGAAGCAGCAGTGCAGCAGAGACATCTCTGTGAGTTCAAGACCAACATGCTTTAAAGAGTACCAAAACAGCCCTGTCTCCTACAAGCTACCTGGTTTTCTTAAGCTGCAATTTCAAAATAGGCTTATTGAGGGCTTATTTACAACAATGTAAATGTAAAGGCACCACTAGGCGTGGTGGCAAGGTTGAGTGAGTACAAATTTGTCACCACCAATAAGTCTGAAGGGAAAGGGGAAAAAAGAAAATCATCAATAGGGAAGGAATCAAGTAGTCTGCTGAGGATACATACAGGAAGAGAACCAGAGGATTAGGGGCTCTGATCTCACTATCTTTCTATGTCCTTCTTGGGCTCCTCAAAGCTGAATCTAATGCAAAAGCAGAACACTCATTTCTAATCTTGCAAAAGAATTCAATGATTAAAATAGATCAATAAAAAAAAGTCATTAAGTATATCTGAACTATACAGAGTTGACCTATACTCTTGTAACATCACTGTTAACACCCACCAAAAATACTTTTGCCCAAACCGGGTGTGGTGGTATGTGTCTGTCCAGTTTTCCAGAGGTAGAGACAGGTTGCCTGGCATGGTGGCAGGTGACTCTGATCCCAGCACTCAAGAGGCAGAGGGAAGCAAGTCTCTGAGTTTGAAGACAGCCTAGTCTACAGACTGAGTTCCAGGACAGACTAAATTACAGAGAGAAACCTGGTCTATATTAGCCCCTGGAATATCCATCCACCCAGAGAAGACAGGAATCTGCTAGTATAAGCTTAGCAGGAGGAAAACCAAAGGTGAAGTTTTAATTAGAGTTTGTCAAGGTTCTAAATATTTACCCACATAGTTTAATAATATGTTAATGTCAAATCAAGAATCACTGCAATTTCAATTACCTTCTCTGAGCCAGCATGGCTTTCATCTTCATGTTCCTCTTCTACTCTGTCCCTTTTCAATGCTTTCAAAAATTCACTCTTTTTATCACTGCGCATTCGCGTCAGTTTAGTTAAACGAGGCTGCTGATTAAGTTTGTCAACAGGCGAAGATGAATTTGAACGATTACACTAATGGAAAATTCAGAAATACTAATGAACATGTAACCAGGTCAAACACAGTTCACCATAATCACTATTTCATATTGTACATTCATTTATAAGGTAAAAACGCATTTTAAAGTATAGTTCAAAGTAAACTAACAATGTTTTTTCCTTAACATCAAATGGGTTAACTCTGTGACAGCAATTTTCCACAGAAATAAATCATAATAAGGCTTAATTACTTGCATTAAAGTGACTATTAAAGAGCAATAAACCAGTTAGAAATATTGATCCTAACAGTAGACCTTTAAGATCCAAAATTCTGCAGATAAGAACATAAATTATATGTGGTTTTGATATTGCAATATGGGACATAAAACAGTTTAGTACAAAAATAAAGAGTCTTTGACACTGGATTAGTCAAGAAACTCCCTAGTCTGGGTTTCAAAAAATAAAACTACCTGAGCTGCCACATACTCACATACACCTTTGCTTCCACTGCTCTCTCTAAATCATTGTTACTACCATTAATGTCCATCACTGTCAAAACAAGAGTATACACATCCACATTCATAGTCAAGGTTTAACCCTAAAGTAAAACTTCCACGTGTATCAAATGAAACTACAATTATTTTAACACTTTCTTAACAATTCTTTGTAATGAATGGGTATATATGGGAGTTTCACTATTTTCTCTGTTGTCTAGAATGCTTAGGGATTTAAATTTTTAATTTCTATTCCTCAAAGTATAATAATGCAAATAAAATGAGTTGTCTGAACTAAATTCACTGAAGAAAAAAAATGAAAGCATCTTATCTTTAATGAATTGTTACAGCTAATAAATTAGTAAACTATCAGGATTTAGTTAACTAGGAATCACAACCTATGTCAGGAAGCTAAGAAAGAATGGTCATTTATGAACATGAGCTTCAGACCAACCCTGGACAGCAACACCCTGTCCTTTTACTTTTAAATATATTTCTCAAGAAATGTTCAGTGGCATACCTCTTTCACTGAATTTGTTGATGGACTAATATTCTTGGCTGTTGACTTAAAAGTATTGAAGTTGCCAACACCATACGTAGATTCATGAGGAAAAGAAGTCCCGACTTTGTTTTCTTTAGTTTGGCTTTTCCATTGTGTAGGCTAAGAAAAACAGAAGATGCAATCGTTACCAAAAACAAATTTATAAAAAACAGAGAAACACTAAGCAATGATTACATTTAAATCATAAGTTATTTAAATACTACTTTTACCATCTCCCCATGGTCCTTTGACCCTTGTGCCTTTTGTTTTATCTATGTAGCCCACTAGCTAGCCTAGAACTCAAATCAGGCCCCTCAGTGCTAAGATTACAGGTATAAGTTTCTCTACAAGTAAAATAAAGATTTAATATGCCTAAGTCTGGGGCTGAAGAGATGGCTTGGTGGCTCTTACAGGCAGCTCATGTTCAGCTCCCAATATCAAAGTCACAATAACCATTAACTCCACAATCACCTGTAATACCCGTGGCCTCTTCAGGCACCTGCACATACATGATTTAAAATAACAAAGGGAACCTAGGTTTGCACATGTCTTTAATCTCAGCACCCTAGAGGCAGAGGCTGACCTGTAGATTCTGTAGCCTGATCTACAGAATATAGGCCAGCAACAGCTACATAAAGACCTGTTTCAAAAACACAAACAAAATAACACTGATAATGATAAAGGGGACTGGTAAGATGCTCAGTGGATAAGGCACCTGTTTCTGAACCGGAGTCTAATCCCTGAAAACTACAGGTAGAAGACTTCTAAAAGTTGTCCTCTGACCTCCACCTCTACACTGTAGCACATGTAAACATAAATAACTACACACAAAATAATGTGACTTGTAAACTAATATATTAATCCTTTTCTTTTTTTCCAGTTTAAATTATGGTTATTTCCAAAACTCAAAAGTGAGGAATTTCCTTTTTTTTGTCCTACAATAAAACTCATTAGCACTTCAAAGCCTTACAACTTAGCACCAAATAAATAGTATAATACATGTAGCAAGCAAATATATACTATTGCATCCAACGGATCAGAAATTTTAAGTTTAATTTTCTCCTCTTAAAATACAGAGGAACTTAAAAAAAAGGTTTATATGAACGAAGCTACTTTTTACAGCAGATAGAGACCACTACAAAAAACAGCAACTGGTCAAAGTAAGCAGAATAATTCGGTGTAGTGTTGACAATTCACAAATGGGACATCTATAACAAATTTGGCTTGCACACAAGGACTTACTTTTGTAGGTGGAACAGCAGGTTTGGGGACTAAGCCTTTATAAACACTCGGACCAGTTCCATTCTTAACTGGCTGTGACTGGAGGTTTCCTGCTACTGGGAATCCAGATAGCTGTAAGTCTTTTGTATTACCTTTCTTAATGACCAGCATTCTTGGAGTTCTAGATTTAGGATTCGGGGGATATTCTGCATAAATAAAGCACAAAAAAGTGTTATATACAATTTCAAATTTTAGGATAAAAATCACTCTAACAAACCTTACAGCATTTTTAAAAAATAGTAATATAAGCTGGTTTGGGGTTGAAATAATTAATCTGATTAAATCAAATTCCAGATTAAGAAATAAGGCTAAAATATAATCTTATAAAATGTACGAAGTGGATAACGCTTACTAATGTAGATAACTGCAGGTTAGAAGATATAAATTAAAAATCAGAATTAAAATACATACATTTTTCTCTTATTTAAAAAAAAAATCTGCAAACTTCATGCTAATGATTCAAGGCTTACAATACAAAAGCTCTAGTTTCCTCTTATGCTAGTCTTAAAATTTTGTCAAAATTTCCTATTCTTTTTTAATCCTTTCATCATACTAACAAACTCATAATGAGCAAGGAACAAAAATCCCAATATTTCTAAATGTCTATTAATCAACTATAAGTTAAAAATATAGTTTTCATAATACCGATTCATTAAAATATTTAACAGTCCATCTAATTATAAAATAAGACATCATATTATGTGAGATTAGAGCAACCAACTCAATCTGTTTTCTAAAGCTAGTATTAGGAATAACTAGTAGATAAAGGGTTTTTTCCCCCCAAGACTACTGTACTTGCTAAAAGTATGAAACTTTTTCCCTGGAATTTAATCAGTTTGTATGTATAAACAAATAGATGTTATACATACTTCTCATTATCACAATGAAGTATATTCTACATTCCTTATTAAAATTTCTACAAGCTACCAGTTTCACAATTAGAAAATTTACAATAGTTAACTTAGATACAACAGTTAACTTAGACCAAAAATCCCTAAAAATAAATCTAATTTAAAATTAGCTCAGAATACTAATGACATACTTTATGAATGTATCAACTAGGCAGACATTTGTGCTGATACCCAGACCCTAAACTACCAACTTCTTATCATGGTAACAAAATTGTAAGGACTCCTAGGGAAACTTGGAAGGACTCAGTTCATCTAAGACTCCAAAAGATTAATTGATGTTTTATCTACTGTCATGCAGACAGGTGTAAATGACGGCTTAGAACAAAATGAGGGACACCTTACCAAATATCAAATATGTTGAATTATTAGGAAAAATTTCCCATAAGTTTTGGTATCTAAAAGACCTAATAGCTTGAAAAAGTACCCTCAAGCATTTAAAGAACAAAGAAAACTGTCAAAATATAGTTCTAATGAGTATATTATTATATATTGAAGAAAACCAAAAATAAAAAAGAAGATCTAAAACACAGAATAACAAATACTAGACCCTCAACTGGTTTAGTAATTCTTAGAAAAATACGTAATAGTGTGAACAAACTACTAATAATAAAAAATTAAGAAAAACCCAGGCTCTGAGCTGGATATGGTTGGTGGCTAAAGCAGAGTTTGGGCCTGCTTGTGCTACAATTGAGACACTGCTAGATTCCTCCTACCAAAAAGGTTCTTGAAGACTATCATGATGGCATTTATGGTCCCAACACTTTAAAAAAGGAGACAGGAGATTGCTTGTGTTTAGGAGTACCAAACTGGTTTCATTAACACAGTAAGATCTCATCTCACAACAGGGGGGAGGAAAATTCCTGGCAGTCAATCCATGGTTGGGAGTCAGTGCTCTCAAAAGGGGAGAAAGAAGTTGGAATTATCTAAGACAGTATCTTAGGCTAGAATTTTAAGTAGCAACAAGTAATGTGAGGCATAACTGATTTTTTTTACAGAATACAATTGACTTTAAGGATGTCAGATATCAGGCTTTGAAACAGGAGCATTTCAATCAGTATTGATGAGATCTAAGTTCATCTTCCTTCCCTCAGACATTCTTTTATATTAAGCTACTTACATTAAGTTAACCAATATGCTATATAGAAGTAGAGGTGCCAGTAAAAGGGTGATCAATAAACATTGCCAAAGTAAGATGTGAAGAGAAAAGATTTCAGTTTAGAATGGGCACAGAAAAGTGTAACAGCTGAGAATGATCCAATAATCTGCCCTGTGGACTCTCAGAAGCAGTGAAACGAAATGAAAATGTCAAGATATAATGGAACTAAAACAGAATTTATCCAGCCAAAATTACATAATTCACAGCCTAGTCTCTGTGTTTAAACAAGTGTGTGGTTTGACAAAGGTTGAAAACATATGAACAAATAAAATTTATAGATGTCATCATTGATTTTAAAACACAAACAAGATGGATGTGGTGGTTGGTACATGTAGCAGGACAGACAGGATAGACAGGAAAAGAAAGATGGAGGAAAAGAAAGACGATCCAGATTCCACCACTGGTAGTGATGAATATCTTGGTGGGCAGTTTATATCAATATCAATTGGTTCTGAGTTCATCGTATGAATGTTTTGTGGATTAAGAATTTACTGATATCAATCTGACTGATAAATTACAAGCCTCTAGAGTTTTGATTTTACCTGGTTAGGGGGATTTGTGACACCTAACCACAGGGAGCAGATGGCTGGGAATGTGAGCAGAGTCTGCAGAAAAAGAACCACAAGATGGACGGTCGCTGCATGGGGCTACCGCTACAAGTACATGCCTGAATGGTAAAGGCTTGAGAAGTTGAGGGAAAAGTCACAAGGTTCAGTCAGCCTGCACTGCATACTGAGACCCTAACTCCAAAACAGGAGTGTGTGGGATAAGAACAGTAGGAGGTAGAAAAGACAGAATATACAGATAAATTCGCTTTTGTTTTGGTTTGGTTTTGAGCCTCAAATTGATTCTGACTACAAATTTCACCTTTCCTAAAACTGGATTCCTTGAACCAAGAAATATTCTGGCTGTTTCTTCAATGAGGTCCTCAGTGAAAAGAATGATGGACTGTCCTATAAAGAAGAAAGGTGAAGCCTAAGAAATCACTCTCAGAAGACTAATCAGCAAAAGAGATGACAAATGTCCCAGAAGAAAGAATAAGGAATTAAAAGTGAAGAGAAGCAAATACCGTGTTATGTTTTACAAATATATAAGTATCATGATGCAGAGAAAAATAGAATTTTGTACATGATTATCAAACTCTAATACTAACTTCTAAGCAGATCTAATCATGTTGTACAACTTTATAGAGTTGGTCTTTCACTTATAAAAAGCAGTCTTATTTAGGTAACTTATACAAAATACACACAAAAGGCCGGGTGGTGGTAGCGCACGACTTTAATCCCAGCACTTGGGAGGCAGAGGCAGGCGGATTTCTGAGTTCAAGGCCAGCCTGGTCTACAGAGTGAGTTCCAGGACAGCCAGGGCTACACAGAGAAACCCTGTCTCGGGGGGGGGGAACCACACACAAAAAAAGGGATATGCTATCTTCAGAACAGCAACTCAAAAAGGTATGATTTTCCTAGAACTTAATTGTTAACATATAAGAGTTTTTAAAAAGGCCATGCAGTGATGGCACATGCCTTTAATTCCAGCACCTGGGAGGCAGAGGCAGGTACAACACTGTGATTGGAGGTCAAACAGGACTGTTACACAGAGAAACCCTGTCTCAAAAAAACAAAAACAAACAAAAAGAAAACAATTATAATAAAAATATGTAAAGGCCCACATATATCCTATAAAGCTGTTGTGAATAAACTATACAAACATTGTCCAGTTAAGAAAATCTTTTTGAGACCAGTGAGATAACTCAGCAAGTAAGAACACAAGTAAGTCACCACACCTGACAAACTGAGTTTTAATTCCCATGGATCTACATATTGGAAAAACAGAAGTGACTTCTACAAGCTGTCCTCTAACCTCTACATGCACCACTGCCATTTGTACACACCAACCACAAAATAACGAATTTTTTGTTTACTATTAAAAATAAAAAGTACAATTCTTTAAAAGAAGCTCTCATAGGGACTAGAGAGATAGATGGCTCAGTGGGTCAGAGAGCTCACTATGCAACCATGAAGACCAAAGTTCAAACCCTTAATATCTACATCAAGTTGATGTGATCCCATGTGTGCCTATAATCCCAGCATTGTGGGGAGCAGAGACAAGAGGACCACTGGCTCTTATTGGCTGCCAGCACTGCTCCAGATTCAGTGAGGTAATCTGCCTCAAATAATGTGGAGAATAACAAAGCAGAAACCCCACATTCTCTTCTGGTCTCTGCAGCCAAGTTTGGACCTAACCTGGGCTACAAAGTTAGACTCTGTCAAACACTCCCAACACTCTTATTGAAACAATGACCTGTAAGTAACGGAAGGAGTGATAGAGAAATTTTAATTTGTACAGCTACATTCATTTTATACTATTTTATTATTTGTCTCTTTACATTATTTCCCAATTCCTATAAGCATTAAACTTTTAGATTCAAGTATCTCAGATCTTTGTCAACTGCTAAACTTTTTTTTTTTTTGATTTTTCTAGACAGGGTTTCTCTGTGTAGCCCTGGCTGTCCTGGAACTCACTCTGTAGACCAGGCTGGCCTCGAACTCAGAAATCCGCCTGCCTCTGCCTCCCAAGTGCTGGGATCAAAGGCGTGCGCCACCACTGCCCAGCGTCAATTGTTAAACTTAATGAACTTCCTTCCATTCAAGTACTCTGAAGGTAAATGCGTTTGAAATTTTCATATTATCATTTCCTACTAGCCTCCTAAATAACTAATCTTACAGTAAGTGACTTATTACTGTCTTGTCATGTATGCCTTCTTTATTACCTACCAATGCAAAAATTAGGTTTTATTTTTTTTTAATACAAAGACACTAGTAGGGGAAAACTGGCTAAATTTTTCAAGAAAAATCAGAACACTGCTTCAAATAATAAACTCAGGTAGTTGACACGGGAAGACTGAGCATTTGAAGACAACCTGGCTACAGACCTTCAACACTTCAATTCATTGACCATATCTCTTTGTCTTTCAGTATCATCTTCATAGAGTTACCCACTGCACATAATCTGATTCTATCACTGTATTTATTACTTCCTTTCTGGTCTACTACCTATAAGTTTCATTTTTGCCTTTTAATGATTCCGTAATTCCTTTCACTTACAGGATGTGAACAAAGCAATTGATATTGACCACTTGTGTCATGATAAAAGACTTCTGGGTAAGCAGTAATTGTGCTTTGTGATCATCCTCATCTTTCAGATAAGGGAATTAACCTCAAAAATATATCTATCGTGTATCTAAATAACCAGTAAAAGATCTAATGCTAGGACCTAGATCTAGCTGATTCCAAAGCCAGTCTTAACAACTATACTGATAAAAATAATGGAAATCCAGATATTCACATATCAGTTATTTTCAAATGGTTAGTATTCTTAACTAAAAATATTATCTGAAAATCCAGATAAAAAACTTGCAATGTAACTGAGTTGAGGCTACTTTAAATTCCTGTCTTAATAGAAGGGTCAATTTTAATGTAGAAATGCACAAAGTAAAAGTAAATAGCATTTGAAGTACATTTTCAAAATAATTTCAATATTCCTAGGATAATGACAATATATCATACTCCAAAGAATCTATGTCAACCAATTAAATTAAATTCCTATTGTGAACTTATTTTAACAGAGAAAAACAATCTACTAAAGATGACTTTAAGACATAAGGTTTTGCTGGGTTTGACTGTTCCTATTTAAAAATCTGTTTTGATCTGCAGCTGTTTTAATCGGTCAAGTTTACATTCGTATCAACAGACATGGTGACTTTCCTTTAATGAGATCTCCTGCTTTATTCATATAAAGAATACTCTTAAAGATACTTCACAAGCCATGTGTAATGTCATACACCTATAATTTCAGAGCTTCGAAAATAGAAGCAGAAAGATCAGCAGAATTCAAGCCCATAAGACCCTGCCTTAACATAAGAAGGGGCCAGGCGGAAAGGGGATGCAATTGATAAATCTTTGTCTGTGCTTCCTAGATATTAGGAAGGATATTATAACTGTGTACCACCATTCCCAACTAAACAAGTTATGTTCCTGACAAAAGATTTACTTTCAAGTTGTCCACTCAGTCTTAAAACTGCTCAATTCCCTTTTTCTTACAATGTTAAATTTTTCACTGCTTTTACACAAGACAGGTAGTAGAGGAATATATTTCAATACTCAAGCAAAATTATCCATCACCATAATACTATTTCATTCCTCAATCTGTACACTTCAGGCTATGTTCCAGTTCTCTAGTTAATGATAAAATGAAGTTTTTTGGGGTTTTGTTTTGATTTTGAGTAGTGATGGTGAGATTGGTCGCTAATATGTTTTAGTTTAGAAGGCTAAAGATTTTAATATTGTGCCTTATACTAAAAAGTACTATGCCAGCTATGAGCAAAAAAAAAAAAAAATCACAGATGGTCATCATATTATTTCATACAAATATAAATGTTGACCAGGAGACCCTATTAATTAAAAAATTATTCTTCCATGACTTAAGAACAATCCTGGTAATATGCTATTAGCATATAGCAGTCATTAGGACTTCTGAAAATTACAACATCTATTGACAGCCACTCTACCCTCAGTTGCTTACACATACATACTCAGCTTTCTTTCTCCTTCCTTGTTCCTCAACTCTCAAAGTAACACAATTATTTTAAAATTCCCAGTTACACATTGCCAAGTATCTTGAATTGCTATTTTAGCATCTTGTTATTAAGAAAATAGATATTACTTAATAGTCATTAACCTTTTTTAAACAAACACAGCTTTGATACAGGTTAAGACAAAAACACTATGGAAGTCCTAAGTATATAAGCTTGAATGCAGATGTCCCTAATAAAGCCAGCTAAATCCTAAGTAAAGGTAACTGTACTAACTTTATTTTAAATAACTTAATTACCCTCAAGTTGTTTTTAAATTTGAGTATTACATTAAGAATAGTCTATTTGCAATTGACAAAGTCATAGCTTGGGAAACAATTTTTTTCACTTTGTAAATACTAGATTTTTGTTAGTAAATTTTTGCTTACCTGGTTGTATCATTAGAAAAGTTCTACTGAAGTCTTTGCTAAAATCCTTTCATCTTCCTCAGGAACATAGCTACTCTAAATGTTGCAATGAGGAAAAGCATACTTGGGAACCCAGGGTGTAAATGAAAAAGGAATAGAGTGCAGTGTGATACAATGAAGAGTTTCATTGTCTTCCTATGGGAAGCACTCAAAATTCAACCGTTAACCATTCCACAATTAACCTTTTATTTTTAATGCAGACACATATCTTAGTTTACATAAACAAGAGTTTACCTCCCCTTTAAATATCTTTTCAACTAGGTTCAAAATCTTTAAATCAACTCAGAAACAACAAAACCAAAATCTTTATATACATTTAGTCTAGTCTTCAAAGCTGTCTTTGTCTTTAAATCATATCTAAGATTAAGTCAACCAAGGACAGTACCACAATAGTATCTTATAGTTTATATGACAAATGCTGACATTCATGATTTTTAAAATTTACTTGCATTCCACTAAAGTTCAAATCATCCCTAATTTCTTAGAGAGTCTATTTAACACTTTTCAGGTGATTCTATACTCTTATGCAATCAGTTGTTCCCAGAAAAACTGAATAATAAGGAAACATACCTAAGAGAGGAGCTTGGGAGATTTTTTTGGTTGGGTATGTGTGTGTCTGGGCGTGTAGGCCTGGGGAGAGTGGCAGAAATACTAATTTGCAATACAGAAAAAACAACGCCATTCACATGGTTCTAACAAAAATGTATGACCACCCCCTCCCCCACCCTCAAAAGACATTAAGAGGGAGAGCAAAAGAAAACAAAGTAATTCCCCAGTTTCACCCCATAAATATAATTAAGACCAGAACGGAAAGTGGCAAAGTTTAAAATAATGCCATTATCATTAGGACTAGCATGTTCTCATAAGCCACAATCCTTTTATATAATAGGTTGTTGGTTTTCAATTTAAATATTACAAATGAACATGTCTACACGTTTTAAAAATGGATAGCACTTTTAACGTGGTATCAAATTCAAGTTTATTTTTCAGAAATCTTATAAAAACTTCATTATTTTAAACTTCACTTAAATCTTTTAAAAGCTTTCTAATTTGTACTATGAGTGCAGTTTCTTCTATAAGATATTATCAAGTTAAACTCAGCAGTTTTAAAAGGGAGTTATTTGCCAGAAACTTGTTAATCTTAAAAAAACTGTATCAAATAATTTCAAATATAGACTAGTCAAAAGAAAATCTATACAATTAAACAGTAAATACACAACCAATTTCATATATAAAGATTAATTTTATATTACAATGACTAAAAGTACTTATTTTCCAAGTTAGCCAAATTTTAATTATAGAAAACTAAAAATTTAACTATATATTAAATTGTTTGAGATTATTTAGACTGCTCTCAAAACTTCATTAACCACAAATAATTCTCAAAAAGATCAAATACATAATAATGTCACTAGCATGTATAAATTAAGTATTTCAAATCAAATTTATACCCCAGTATTTCCTTAAAAAGATATTACTTCGGTAGCTAAGCACATCAAATGCAGTTATATTAAAGTGTTTTACTGTACCCTATTTTGTACTCTTTTAAAAAAGAGAACCTAGAAATACAATATATTCTGTCCCTCAAAAATTAAATAAAACATTACTTACCCCATACACCCGCAGCTAAAGATTTATTCTGATTTGGTTCCCTCTCATATTCAGGATTTAATGATGGCTAAAAAAGAAATTAAATTTTAAAATGTAACAGGGTATATAAGAGTTCCACATATCAAAGATCTTTTAAAACAATCAGTTATATATTTTATAATTGATGAACATGAATTATCTATAATAACTAATTCCCCATAAATTTTGCATTCAATTTTCTCTGCTAACCATTGCTAGTTGGAGACAAAGAGAATCTTTATCTAACTGCCTGAGAAATATATGGAATAAAGTGGAGAGAGGACACAGACACAAGGGCTGGAATGTAGCATAATGGTGGCGTGCTGGTCTAACACATGACAGTCCCCGAGTTAAATATTCAACACTACCAAAAGACAAAAAACCCAAAGAACCCAGATTGAATATATTTAACTCAGGGCCTGGCCAACCTATAGCAGCTGCTATTTAGGAATTGTAGGAAATAATGACTTTAGTCAAGTTCAAGGCAGGCTGATCAAGAGAACAGTGAATGAAAACCCCCATACAGAAGTATAATACTTTCTGCACTATAAAAAATTATGACCAATGAGATGAAAATTATACTATATGTCAATTCTATAAGGTGTTGTATCAATAGACTGGTTCTGTTAAAACATACATTCTGAACACATGGGATAATGAGGCAAGAGAATTCAGAATGCCATCCCGAGTACATAATAAGATTAAGGACAGTCAGGGATATGTGAGAGAGCCTGTCTCCAAGAAATAACAGAAGTAAATAGGATTGGATACTACTCAGCTTTTTCTGTAACTCGCATAAATAAACTCTGTCTCAATAAGTAACAGAAAGAAACACACACATTCCCAAAGCAAACTATAAAATTTTTTCAAGAGATGTTAGGTATTATTCAAAAGAGATAAAAAGCATTAATGAGTACTCTAAAGCTAACCTTGGGAGATGTTTACACTCTAGAATCCTAAGACTTATTATACCAGGTTACTACCTGGCAACACAGCCTGTTTTCCTTAAGAAAAATACTTAAGATGAATAAAATGAATCCACGTACATTTTTTAAAATATATACAGAAATAAATATACATACACAAGAATGTGTATGTATACCAGTATAACTAATTCATTAACAAAAACTAAAACAGAATTAAGTTTGTTGGCTATATTTCCTTTAATTATACTATAGCATTATGTAGTTTATAAATATATTCGCACATATACATATACAATGCTTATATCCCATGAGTGAAGTTATAATAACTGATTACCACTATCTTAAAACTGGAGGTGAGGGGATGATAAAATAATAGCAATTGGGGGAGGGTGTTTTTATTTTGGGTAGAGTTGAAACAGGGTCTCATTCTGCTGTAGCCCTGGCTAGCCTGAAACTCAATTTGTAGACAAACTGGCCTCAAACTCAGAAGTGAGCCTGCCTCTGCTACCATGCCAGGCAGTCATTTTTACTAAAAGCTTATTTACTATGTATGTTTACAGAGTAAACAATTTAGTATTCGATAAACAAATGGTACAAGTAACATAAGGACTGAACAGGCACTGAATTTGCATATTTAGAAACTCTCTCTCCCCTCTCCCCTACTTCCTCCCTTTCCCCACACCTCTCTAAACAAAAGGCTCAACAAAAAGGCCCGTAATTTGAAAAAGAGAGAAGACTGTGTACATTGGATGATAAGGGGGAAATTATATAATTTTATTATGATCCCATAAAACACACACACACACTTTTTAAAGAGCTTATAATATGCTATGTTTTTAATTCACTATATTGTTTAATGTATTGTGAGAGAACACTATTATTCCCAGTCTGATTGTGTAAGTTAAATTTTATGGTGATTATGAAGTGGAAAAACAAACCATTCAAATGGTAAGGTACAAAAACTTTCACTGTTATTTGGTAATAATATCTAAAACAAATCAATTACTATTCATTTTTTTGTAAGCACTCCCCTGCCAAGTCCAATATGTCCACTTTTTCCCTTCAGCTACCTGAAATACAGCCAAAAAATATTCAAATACCTTGTCTTCAGTTATCAAAACTTCCAATCAAAGCATTACATTTAGAAACTAAAAATCCTTCACACTAGACTCAACCCTTCTTCCCGGGTTTTAATTTTAGTGGCGCTGGGGACTGAACCAGGGCCTCTTACATAGGAGAAGCACATATCCTACCAGAGCTACATATACTCCTAGTTTCACAGTGCTGACAAGGCTTGTTTCTGATCAATTAAGTCCCAGAGTCAATGTTACATAGAAGACTCTTGACTTCCCTAACCAAAATGGCTACTTAGCCACTTCCTCTTCATATTCTCTGAAAAATACAAATTTATTTTTTCATTTAATGTTTTGAGTCTTCCAACCTGAATAAGAGCTCAATAAGAACAGTTTACCTGTCATATTAAACTGTATATTCTATGCTTCATGAGCAGCAACAAACTCATACAGCTGCCCAAATAATAATATCATAGTAATAAATAAATGCATGTAAATTTTAAATGATCAGGAATGACTCAGAGCCAAGCATAGTTGGTTAGTATACACACCTATAAAACCAGCAATTGGAAGGTAAAGGCAGAAGGATCAGACTTTAAGGTTATCTTCAGCTACATAGTAAGTTTAGAGCCAACCTAGGCTACACAAGACCCTAACTCAAACAACAAAATCCCAAAAGTTCACTAGGTCACTTTTCTGTAACTTAAGAAGAATGGTGTTTAGAGAAGACACATACTCAGATTAAGGGAAAGGAAAAGAAGAAAATTCTGCTTTCATTAACTCAGGAGGAACAAATGAGCCCTGAAGTTCCAGACCAGCATAGCCTGGGCAATCTACTAAAAACTCATGTCAGCAAAATCAACCAGCAAAAGGCCTTTTCAAGGTAATGTATGTATACACATTTACATGTATTTTTATATACAAACATGAATTAGAGTTTATGGGATATTTGTAAGTAAGCCACTCATGAGGCTACTAGTTCTAATATGCAATTTTCTATAAAAATTTAATAAAAAAACAACATAAATATGCCAAAAGATTCTGGAAGAAGTGGGAAGAAAGGAGGAAAGGAACTGGCTTAAGGTAGCACTGGTCAACAAAAAACCCCTTTCAAGTGGCCAAGGAGACAACTCAGGAGGTAGAGGTACCTGCCCTCCAACTCTGTATAAAGTGGCTCATGCCTTTAATCTCAACACTTGGAAGGCAGAGGCAAAGAGGCAGGCTCTGTGAGTTTCAAGGCCAGTTTGGTATATACAGTTTGGTATATAAGTTCCAGGATAACAAGAGCTATGGTAAGACCTTGTCTCAAAATATTAGTAATAATGACAATGTTTAGAACACTTGTATCATAATTTCAAATTATTTATTATAATTTATATTAGTGGCCATAACTAAATACTTTAAAAAATTAACAAAGGAGGAGCAACAGTCTCAGAAAGCTCAGTTCACTGGTCTAGGGATATCATTGTAAAGAGAAGGAGATGCCTGCCTGTACTAGCATTCTCCTTTAATTCCTTTTATTCTGTTTGGATACCAAGCCCATGCTGCCCACATTTTTAGGTTGAGTATTGCTCCTTAATCTTAATCCTCTTTGGAACTGGCAGCCTGGTCTACATGACAAGTTCTCGGCTATCCAGTGCAGCCTAGTCTCAATAAAAGTCAAACACAAACACACTGTGGCCTGCATACACATAAAACTCAAACACAAAATTAAAAGATAATAAAAATCAGTGATTCCTTATAAAATAAAGAACCAGATAACAACTCATGCTTGAATTCAACTCAATTCAACTGGGCATGAAACCCTTACTCAATACAAAATACCTGCAACTGGACAAGCACCTGTTAGAATGACCCTACAGAAAATTATCTGTACTAATTTTAAAAAACACCAAGGAGTGCCTTTATACTAAAATGGCACTTGCAAAAACATTTGTATTAAAATTATGAGAAACTTACAAAATCCTCAGCCTCAAACTGTCTGCGTTCTCTTTTGTCTTCTTTCCTCCCAGTTTCATTGTCAGGGATGTTGTTTTCATGTAGTCCTTGGCTTTTTCCAGAATGGAAAATACTGCTACGAGAACGGGAATTTCCACCATGGTATCCCCCACGATGATTTATGTTTTCTGTACCATTTCTGCCATGCGTACGCCATCCATTTTTTTCTTTCCTCCCAAAATTACCTTTATTTGATAACAGTAAAGTAATATAAATTCAAAGATAGTTACACTTAACGACTGAATAGCAATCAAAACATCCTCAAGATTATGAAAAAATAATCATGAGTTCTATTATTACTTAGAACATTACCTCCATTAGGACGTCCAATACCAGAATCAAAGCCATCTGAAGAATTGTGTCGTCGACGACTCACATCATAACGATTTTCTGTCCATGAAAAATTTTCAGAATGCTTCTCAAAATTCAATGATGACTGCAATAAATACAAACACATTTATTAAAACTAAATTTAACTTTAATACCAGTAACATACCAATTTATTTCTAATAGTTTAAATGGTTAAGAATGCATGCAGTTACTTCCAAGGTATTTGAAATATGTATGAAAACTAACATTGTTTGTCTCTTTTCTTTGGCTTTACAGGAAAAAAATGTACATTTTCTTGAAATTTTCAAGAATTACATCTTGCCGGCGGTGGTGGCGCACGCCTTTAATCCCAGCACTTGGGAGGCAAAGGCAGACAGATTTCTGAGTTCAAGGCCAGCCAGGTCTACCAAGTGAGTTCCAGGACAGCCAGAGCTATACAGAAAAACCCTGTCTAAAAAAAAAAAAAAAAACCAAAAACAAAAACAAAAAAAAAAAAAAATTACATCTATTTTTCCAGTAATGATAGCAATAGTAACAATAATGTTCTAAGAAAACAAGTTAAAATGTGCTGTGATTTTTTTTTTTGTAACTACTACATTCTATTTGATTTAAACATTTTCATTCTGTTTATTTCTAGAGCAAGAGAAATTGTCAGCTCAGTGTGGTGGCACACTGAGGCAGAGGCAGGTGGATCTTTTTGAGTTCAAGGCCTACAGAGCTAGTTCCAAGATAGACATGACTACACAGAGAGAAACCCTGTCTTGAAAAACCAAAACCAGGAGAGGAGGAGGAGGAAGAGAAAGAGAAAGAAAAAGAAGAGGAAGAAGAAAAGGAGGAGGAGGAGGAGGAATAAAAATTGTTGTCACTTGTGGAAGATTTTTAATTTTTCTAGACTCTTCATAAAGCAGTAAGTACAAAAAGAGGAAAGAACACAAAAAAACTATTACAAAAATTAGAACTACAAAATACAATCTACTTTATAATGGTTACTTAATATACATATGTGAATAATAATCACAATCAAAATTCCCAACTTCAAAAACTTCTGACATTAATAAATAGATTTATACATCATCAGAAATGTAAGCTAGGCTGGGCATTGGTGGCGCGCGTCTTTAATCCCAGCACTTGGGAGGCAGAGGCAGGTGGATTTCTGAGTTCAAGGCCAGCCTGGTCTACAGAGTGAGCTCCAGGACAGTCAGGGCTACACAGAGAAACCCCAAAAAAAAAAAAAACTCAAAAAACAAACAAACAAACAAACAAAAAAGTCTGCTCATCTTTCTTTCCTGTCCTGTCCCCTTTCCCTTTTTCTTTTTTCTTTCTTCCTTTCCCCTTCTCCTTTGCTTTCCTTTTTTCTTTTCTTTCAAGACAAGGTCTCAATATGTATCCTTAGTGGGCCAAGAAGCCTAGAAGATGAGGTTGGCCTTAAGAGGAGGAACCTTCTTTAAAAAGATGTAAAATCCACGAACAAGCAAACAAGAAAAGGCAGCTCATGCTTGTCTAGGTCTGTAGAAATCAAGAGAGAATGACTGAAAAAATTTCTAAGGAAGAAAAAAATATAAATAAACCTTAATTTTAAATGACTTAAAGTCATTAACTTGAGACCATGCTGCTAAGCAAGACCATCTATCTCACTACCTCTGCTAACAGAATACCTCTGACATGTGAGTTATAATGACTCCATAGATTTACCAAAGACTTGAAATCTTTTGCTAAAAGCAAAACTCCTACTTGGCCTTGCAGATATCCTACAGGTAATTAAACAAGGCAAAAGGCCTTGCATCTCTGCCTTTACAGTATCCATCTCCTTTGCAATTTGAATTCCATCTCTGCTCAACTATCTACATAGGTATCTTAGTCATTTAGGAAATGTTTATCCTAAATTTGCTATACAGATTGACACAATGAAATCACCAACATCTTTTTTTTCTTTTCCTCAGATTAATGAGGATGAAAAACAGGTAACCAAACCTTTTGAAGATTGACAGGGACATCATAAGTCTGTGCTTACATATATGGAAGGTTCCATGATACCCTATCCCAGACTACCTAAGCAAAATCTGAAGGTCCACCTAAAATAGAGGTATGCCACCAATCCCGTCTGTATGATACTGGGAATTGAACCAGAACATCATGCATATAAAGCAATTAAAACAAGGTGAAAATAAAAACCACCAGAAAATTTAAACATCATCAATAAAACCCTCTATCATGACTTTCCAACAAAAATTATCTAATATCATCTATTAATACCTATAATAGGGGCTGGAGAGATGGCTTGGCGATTAAGAAAGAGCACTAAATGCTCTTCCAGAGGACCCAGGTTTAATTCCCACTACCCACATGGCAGCTGAAAACTGTCTGTAAACCCAAGATCTGACACCCTCACACAGACATATAAGCAAAACAGAAAAAAAAAACAAAAAACAAAAAAACCTCTAACAACATCCAGGAGTGGTTGTGTGGTTGTGTGAGAGTGTGTGTGAGAGTGTGTGTGTGTGTGTGTGTGTGTGTGTGTGTGTGTATATATATGTGTGTGTGTGTGTGTATGTGTGTGTGTGTGAATGTGTATATATATGTGTGTGTATGTGTGTATGTGTGTGTATATATATATTTTTTTATGTATATATGTATACATATACATACATACATACATACATACATACATATATATATATATATATGCGCCTGTAATCCAAGTACTAGCAAGGCAGAGAGATCTGAGTTCTAAGACAGCAATAGCTACAGAGAGAACTTGTCTCCCAAAGAAAACACTATACAATGCTGCTATTCGATACATGTAGTTATTAGGCACTTGAAATAACACTGGTTCAAGTTAAAACTTCACTGGTTTCATATTTAATTGGCTCATGGAAGGATGTCTACTGTACTCTCAGTGAAGAATCTATGTTCTTTACAAATAACTATCAAAGATACAATTTAAGAGACGTGGAAAAAAACAGAAACTAAGTAACTGAAGCAAGAGCCAGTAATCTCAGTACTAGAGATATCAAGGTAGACAAGCTTGAGTTATGTAAATATAAAACCTGCAGAAATTATATAACAAGATCCCATCACAAACAGAAAAAAATCTAAAGTCAGTATAAGCTTAATATCAAAACCAAATGAATCAAGCTAGGCATGGTACTCCACACCTCCCAGTGCTTGGGAGGCAGAAGATCACCATCTGTGAGTTGCGGCCAGCCTGATTATTGAGTCTAGGACAGCCAGGTGGGGTTGGCGAGACTGTAGCTGGAGAGGTGATTCAGCTATTAAAAGCACTAGCTGCTCTTATAATAGAGGACCCACACAGTAACTTTAACTCCAGTTTAAAGTATATGACGCCCTCTTCTGACCTCCATGGGCACCAGACACACAGGTGGCAAACAGAGACATGCAGGCAGGCAAAACATTCATACACAAAAACTCTTAAAAACGCTTTAAAAAAAAAAAGTTTATAAGCCATTAATTATTTAGATGCAAAAATTATAAACAAGAAATCTCGGAGTGGTTGTTTATTAATTTAGTGCTTGCCTAGATTGTGCAAGGCATGATGACGTCAAATTTCTAGTCTCACACCCATGGAGGGGGAAGCAAGGTAGGGACCAGGGACTACAACCCTCACACAGAAAACTGAAAGACTTTAATCATGACATACCTCCCACAAGGGATAGAATGTTTTAGAAATCTTAATTTACTTCCATTAATGAGTTATTTTTTTCCATTAACAAATTACATGTCTACCTACAGAGAAATAAGAACAAGTTAAAGTGACATTGTGTATGAATACCCCCATCATGAAACTCATTAACTGTAACTTCACAAAAAGTTCATTTACATACATATGCTGAAGGGAAATTAATTTTTAGACTCATCCTTTGTTTTTATTAGCATATATTAATTCTATATAATGATGGGTTTCATTATGGATTTCTTATTCTTAAATTTTGATCATATTCATGCTCATCACTCTCTCGTCTCCTCCTCCTGCTGATCCCCCTTTCTACCTTATGGTTTTGTTATGGTGGTGGTGACCCAATGCATTTCATTAAGGTTGCTTAGAGTAGCAAGAGTGAGGGCTTTTTACAGCAGCATGGGCATCTTAATAGTGCTACACCAGTGAAGAAAATACAAATGTCTGCTTTATCAGCAACCACTGGCTACATATACATTCTAGAGAACTTGTGAATCCCTCCCCATTCTTAACACCAGGAGTGCTGGCAAGATCTTGTGTTTCACAATTGCTATGAATTCAAGAGTGAGCAGCTATGCCATGCATGGAAGGCAGCATTCAACAGTACTCTACTCCTTAAAAAGGCCATGCTTCAGAGTCATGCCCTACTGTCCAAACTGGCCTGAATCTCCTTGAAATCCTTTTCCCTTATCTTATCCTTCAGATAACAGGTGTACATTAAACTCAGTTATTGTCAACATTTTAGTTAGGTCGTTCACTTTGAAACAGTCTATTGCCGGGCAGTGGTGGCGCACGCCTTTATTCCCAGCACTTGGGAGGCAGAGGCAGGCGGATTTCTGAGTTCAAGGCCAGCCTGGTCTACAGAGTGAGTTCCAGGACAGCCAGGGCTATGCAGAGAAACCCTGTCTCGAAAAACAAACAAACAAACAAAAAACAAACAAAAAAATGTCTATTATGGAGCTCTGGATATCCCAGAACTCAACCAGGATGACCTCAAACTCCATGAAGCCCTAGCCCCCTACCCCTGCAGTGCTGAGCCTTGCCTGCCCCTCAAACAGCTTCTAAAGGGTTGGGGGGAATCATCTCCGTCCAAGGAGGAAAAAGCATTTTATCAAACTCAACACTACCCATTTGTGAGTGTTTAAAAGTACCTTAACTAAAAGAAAAAGATCTGGCATGCTAGGATGAAAAGAAGAGCCGGTAAGGACGCCCATACTACAGGACAAGACATTTAACATCTCTAGCTATGAGTCACAGCTACTATGAGGGACAATCTAACATGAGACCAAAGAGTCTTAACATTCTTTGCTGAGCCAACCCAAAATACAAGGCCTTAATCATTTTATTTACAGAGCCCTATACTTGTACCTAAACTTTCTCAAAGATAAAAGAACAGAAGAAAACCTACTGGACACTTACCCTACTATCATTAACAAAACAAAACACAACAAAAACCTCAAAACTGGAGTGACAAGTGTCCATTAAGTAAGGTATTTCCATGTTAGGATGGAGAGTCAATCTCTTAAACCTTTCTCTCTTTAGCTTCCCTCCATAGGTTCATCTAGATTTAACATTTGGGTTTATATTTTGCAACAATAACACCAAATGTTAAGTTACTTTAAGCTGCCTTGAACTGGTAATACATGACTCCAAGCCTATCTTGTCTATCCAGAAAAACATACTTACACATTGCCACCACCCAGCACTTTTCCACAGCTTAGTGGATTCTGGCTGCCTCCTGCTGCTACTAGGAATATTGACAGTAGACTTAATTACATGTTGTACCAGACAAATTAAATGAATTTGGTTTCAGCATCAATTAATTGGCATTTGAGAAAAGTGGAGCGAACATCATGTGAAAATTCTGGTTCAGCCAAGAGTATGTAAGCTGATGAGTAGATAGTTGGGAGAGGAAATCTACCATGTGCCCACCCTGTACATCCTCATTCAATTTTTTTTTAAGTACTAAAAATACCAATACCACTATTGCTTTTCCCATGTACCATTTCTTAGTCATGTTTACATGAATGAACATCAAGTAGCAACCTCCTGTGAAACAAAGAATAAGGTTTTTTGTTTGGAGTTCTGATATTCCAAACAGGGTTTCTCTGTCCAGAATTTGCTTTGTAGACCAGACTGGCCTCAAACTCATATAGAACTCCTTGCCTCTACCTCCCAAGTACTGGGATTGAAAAGTGCTCACTATCACTACCTGGCAAAAACAGGTTTACTATAAACGTAGGTCCTAAAAACTAGATGCAAAGGAAGTACCTTCCTAGGCCCCTTTCCTGTTGTGAACCTCAAAAGACCTCAGGAAGCATGACAAACCAGTGCCTGTCTCATTCAGTTTTACTGTTTGCTAAGTCACTAGTCATATACTTGTCTCCTACTTAAGGACCTTTATGTCTTCTGCTAACATCCCAAAACAGCAGAAGGTATGTTTATTTGTTTGCAAAAAAGATACAATGCAAAGAATTTTCAAAGTCTCCTGAAAAATTGCCAGTGCAGCAAAACACAAATAAGAAACAAAAGCTGTAAAAGGACACAGGAAGTTGATATTCAAGAATATGATGGTTGGGCTGAAGAGATGGCTCAGAAGTTGCACTGACTGACTGCTCTTCCAGAGGTCCTGAGTTCAAATCTAGTAACCATAAGGTAGTCCGCTGCAGTCATTTGTAATAGGATCCAATGCCCTCTTCTGGTGTGTCTGAAGAGAGTGACGGTGTACTCACATACATAAAATAAATCAAATTTAAAAGAGAATGATTGTCTATATAAAAAAATTCAAGAAGGACTAGTGCTTAGGGTTATTGGTGGTGGAGCACTTGCATCTGATAGGCCCTGGATTCAATACCCATCCACAATAAAGAAGAAAAAAACAATACTAACAGCAGCAACACCCACAACAAAGTATGGATTAGATTAAACAAGAATGTTAGACGGAAGACTAATATGAGATACAATATTACTACTAACACCTTAATTAAAAAGTACTTAAAATATACTAAGGTACTATAATATATCTAGTGAAATACAGAGAATGAAAAAATAATTTAACTTAAAAGACACTAAAGATAACAAACAAGACCATATATATATATACCTCTGTATATACTTCTCTAACCCATAGTAAAAAAAAAAGTAACTCAGAAAAAGCAAACACATCAACAGAGAGGTCAGAGAGACATAAGCCAAGTATGCCCACATGATAGCAAGTGGACTGTTCAGAAGTAAATAATAAGGACATGTTGAGTATATAGGTATGGTCTATTTCCAAAAGTAATACAAATGAGACAAAGTGTTTAGGATATGGCCTTGTAAGTCTGTATGCTTAAATATTTCATTAAAACCTCCATAGGGGGCTGAAGAGATGGCTCAGCAGTTAAGAGCACTGGTTGCTCTTCCAGAGGTCCTGAATTCAATTCCCAGCAACCACATGGTGGCTCACAGCCATTTGCAATGGAGTCTGATGCCCTCTTCTGGTGTGTCTGAAGATTAAGCTACAGTGTACTCATACATAAAATAAACATTAAAAAAAAACCCTTCTGTATAGTATTGTTCAGAACATTAAAACAGAAGTGGGTATGTCAATTACTAACAGTACTTTCTTAGCATGTACAAGATCATGGCCTCAAACTCCAGAACCACCCCATCAAAAGGACATTTTTTTTTCTTTGTGACAGATTGTATTGGCTGTCCAGGAAAAGGCTCTGTAGACCAGACTGACCTGAACTCATAGATTAGACTGTGTCTGCCTCATGAGAAATAGAATTAAAGGCACACCCAAACACAGCCTGGCCCCAAAAAAAAGGACAAATCTTAAAGTGAGTTATCTACAGGAACTTATGCAGCTCTAATACTTTAAGAGAAATTCTTTCTCTTCTCCCAACTTGTATCCCCATTTACAAATGGGTCTCTATAGAACATTAGGCCTCAACACTGAAAAATAGTCTTTTCAGCACCCCAAAAACTGTTCTCTAAAACAGACCATACTGTAGGACACAAAGCAAACCTTAACGAAGACTGTTAAAAACCTTGCTAAAAATCTTAACAAAAAAAACAAATGGGTCGGTCATTAATGAAAAAAAAATTTAATTCCTAGAATTAGGAACTGGGGATATAGCTCAGTTGGTAGAGTGCTTATCACCAGATTTGATCCCTAGTGTGCTAAAATGGACATAGTAAAGCACATTTAATAGTGCCCGCACACAGGAGGTGAAGAGAAGGCCAGAAAAAAGTAAAGGTCATCTCTCAGCTAGAGTTTGAGGACAGCCTGTTTTCAAAAACAAAAATGGTTTCTTCTATTTTCTCTGAACACTACCATAACTCAATAAAAATTTATATAAACACACAAAAAGTCTACATAGTACATTATGTCACACAAAGATACTTCAATTAATTAAACTACTAGTCTGATTTTTGAGATTCTCTTATCCTACTAAAATGCATCTAAAAGGTATTTTCAATACAAGCCTGTTTACACTGTTAGTGTGATAAAATAGTCTTACTATAACTATAACCAGTGCTTTTTAACTTTGGTCATGAAAGAATAAATAACCAGGCTAACCAAGTGTAATAGACCATACTAGGAGATTAAGACAGGAAGACGGTAAATTTGATGTTAGCCTTAGATGCAAAACAAGCTGAACTACTAAGTAAATTTGAAGCCACTCAGAGATACAAAGATCTTGTATTTTAAAATAAATAAAACTTCAAAGTGGCCGGGCAGTGGTGGCGCACGCCTTTATTCCCAGCACTTGGGAGGCAGAGGCAGGCGGATTTCTGAGTTCAAGGCCAGCCTGGTCTACAGAGTGAGTTCCAGGACAGCCAGGGCTACACAGAGAAACCCTGTCTCAAAAAAACAAAACAAAACAAACAAACAAAAAAAACCCTTTAAAGTGGTAATGATACTCTTGATAGCTATTTAAGAATATTAAAATACAAATATGCAGTTTTCACCTCTAGTAGAATTTCATCATAATGGGTTCTGTTTTAAATTTTCTATAACCAACATGCTTTTTGCCCTCCTTTCTTGCTTTCTTCTTCCATGCAGGAGACTGAGCACACTATACAAAGCCTTGAGCAAACTATACAAAGGGCCAGGCAGCCAGGTACAACTCTAGCTCATCTTACCCTTTCAACAATGCACTCCTGGGATCTTCTTTTTCTAACACCTACTACTATGAAAGTTCTAGTAACCTCTTCATAGGGACTGCACTTATATTAAAGGTCTATATTAAAGATAATGAATGAGATGGAGTCCCTCACTGACCTGGAACTCACCAATTAGGCTGTGCTGACTCAGAGAGTTCCCAAGGACCCGGCTACTTGTCTCACTCTCCCTCAGTGCTGAAATTAAAAAGGCACAGGCCAGATTTTCCAGGATGAATACGGGTCCTCATACTCTCACAGCAAGCCTTTTACCAAGAGTATCTCCCCAGCCCAAAATGCTTTCATTTTCGTTATTATTGTTTAACAAATAATCTGGTCTAACCATATATCCCCGTAAGGTGGCCTAGAGCAGAACTTCGTATACAGACCACACAGACCTCAAACTCAAGAGATTTACCTGCCTCTACCTCTTCAAGTGCTGAAATTAAGGACATGTGCCACTGTACCTTACTGAAATATGTTACTTTTACTGCAGGCCAGATCCAGCTAGGCTAAATGAGTGAAGGTGCTTGCTGCCAAGAAATCTGAGTAGGTCCTTTGGAACCCATGTGGTATAAGACAACTCCACAAGTTAT
>JANHMN010000014.1:33200565-33229959 GCA_030674055.1 Rhabdomys pumilio
GGGAGGGAGGGAAGGAGGGAAAGGGAGAGAGAGAGAGGGAGAGAGGGAGAGAGGGAGAGAGAGAGGGAGGGAGAGAGGGAGAGAGAGAGGGAGAGAGAGAGGGAGAGAGAGAGGGAGAGAGAGGGAGAGAGGGAGGGAGGGAGAGGGAGGGAGAGAGGGAGGGAGAGAGAGGGGGAGGGAGGGAGGGAGGGAAGAAGGGAGGGAGTGGGCGGGAAAGAGCTAGCACCCACTGCTCTGTTAAGAGCACTTGTTGCTCTTCCAGAGAATCCACATAGTAGCTCACAATCATCTGTAACTCTAATTCCAGGAGATGAGACACTCCTCTTCTGGCCTCTGTGAACACACTGTATGTACATGGTATGCAAACATACATGCAGACTATGTATACTCATACATGTAAGTTAAAATTGGAGAAAAATATTAACGGATTCAGAAAAAAAATTAAAGCAACAGCTACAAAAAGAAAACAACCATAAAAGTATAAACTAGTAAAAAGGCAACTGAAACTTGTTTCAACTAGATCTATCTATATGCAAAAACACTATGTAAACTACCCGAAGGCACAGGCATAATCAGACCATGTAGTTTATATTTTGACCACATGATGGAGCTAAAATACTACATATCTCAGGCACACTGCCACAGCTATAACATAACTGTACATCATGCCAAACAAAAATTGAGGACTATCATTATACTGAACTAAAGAACATAATAGTAATATTTGTTCCACTAACTCAAGATTAAAAGCAGAGACATGAGACAAACAAAAATAAAAATCACAGTAGAGAACAAGCACTTAATGACAAACAGAAATCTAAGATTAGTGATAAGATCAAAAAAGAAGCTGAAAGGTTAAAAAAAAAAAAAAAATCACTAGAGTGAAGAACTGTGGCACAAACAGAGGCAGGCAGATCTGAGTTCCAGGACAGTCAGAGATGCCTTGTCTCAAAAACGAACAAAAAAAACCCAAAAGAAAGAAAAAGAGTACAATATGTGTTTATCTCAATATGAAAAACAAAAGCTTGTATTTGTCCCTTTAAGACAGTAGTTTTCAACTTGTGTGGGAGGGGTCATCATGACCCCTTTGGCAAAACTCTTACCTCTAAAAAATATCTACATTATGACTTATCATAACAATAGCATAATAGATTTATAAAGTAGCAACAAAAAAATTCATGGATGGGGGTCACAACATGAGAAACTGCATTAAAGGATTGCAGGCACTAGGAAGATTGAAAACCACTGCTTTAGGGTAAGAGAAATAAATACTAAGAATTCAGATTGAGGACCACACAGATTGATGACTACTCTTGAGAAGAAATGTAACATTTGGTTAGAAAAATCTGGAACTGAACTTGGGTGTCAAGAGCTCAGCTACTGGAGAGCTGAAACAGAAGAACCATACAAGTTCAATACCTGGCTGAACTACACAGAATGTTTGAAACTAACCTGGGCAACTTGATGAAATTCTGTCCCAAAATAAAGAGCAATGGGCACTGTCACAAATATGTAATCCCAGAATTTTGAAGTTTGAGGAAGAAGGTTTGAAAGTTCAAAGGTCATATTCCACCACACAGATTGGGGCTACATAAAACCCTATCTTTTAAAGAAAAGTTGAAATAAACAAACGGATAGTAAAGAGCTCTAGCTCAGCAGGAGTGCGTGCTGCCTGCCCTACCGGTATGGTTAGACCTAATGGGGACAGCCAGGAAAAAAAATCTTGTCTTAAAGAGGGTGGGAGGATGAAATTTTAATAATAAAAGACTCTCCAGTAAGTTCTCTTCCCTAACAATTTCAAGTCTTTTTGTTAATAGTCTTACAATCTACAAAATGAAATTTTAATCATTTTTCTCTAATTCCAAATCAAATCGTGTGTCAAAAACATAGAATAAGAAGTCTAGATTCTGCTGGGCGGTGGTGGCGCACGCCTTTAATCCCAGCACTTGGGAGGCAGAGGCAGGCGGATTTCTGAGTTCAAGGCCAGCCTGGTCTACAGAGTGAGTTCCAGGAGAGCCAGAGCTACACAGAGAAACCCTGTCTCGAAAAACAAACAAACAAAAAACAAACAAACAAACAAAAAAAGATTCTCTGTTGAGAATTCTGTTTAGTTCTAAGTCTAGATTCTAGTCCAGTTTCACACTAATTAACTATGTAAAAAGGAATGGGCAACTTAACATTCCAAAGAAACTTGTACATGACAGTGAGCTTAGATGATCACTAAGCTTCATCTTCAAACTAAATTTTATTGTCTAGGGAAATAGCTCAACACATACTAAGGGAACACCGAAATCATTCTCCTGAGTTATTTTTAATTAACTTTTATTTAAAAAAAACCCTACCTGTATACTAAAAGTACTAGATGGCTACCTGACCAAATGAAAGGCTCATACGATTAAGTCTGGATGGATTCCTCTACACTACAAAGAAACAAAGTAGAAGACAGCTATTTAAGACAGATGGACGGTTTCTAGCAAAAAGTAATAAGTCCAATCTAGAATTTAGATTAATTTGAAAATACTTTTCCTTCTTTCTTTGTGGCAATTAAAGAGGGCATCTTAGAAAAAGTTAGCTGTTACTAAACTAGGCGAAATATGGTGTCCTTTAACTTTAAATATAGAGTAGAAACAAGTTATTAAATTTGATCTCTGCTATGAGTATGTTTAGGACATAAACTATTTTTGGTCTGTGTCCCTGTAACTTGTTACAAACCTCCTAAAAGCCGCAGAAATCTCCAGGTAATAGATTTTTCTTACTCATATAATGAGTTCTTTTAATTACTCCAGAGTTTATGTTAATTATGGTGGGTCCACAGATAGCCTGGGAAATTTTTGAAAGGATTTTCCCAATAATTCATCCCATTCATCTATATCTTTTATAAGGCTACCAAAGCAAGTACTTCCCTGAGTTCTATAAGGCATCCTATGAAGCTCATCTAACACATACATGGAAGAGGTTTATGGGGGTTCTGGTTTGTGATCAGTTAGTCAGAGGGGATATGGTAGCACAGACCAGAAATTCCACCTGAAGGAAGAAGCATGATTGGAAACGCAAAGCGGTCCTAGGAAAGTAAGATAGCCTCAATAAGTCAATCAAACAAACAATATTTAGAGAGACACTAACAAGTCAGCTTATGAGGCTGACTCTCAACCTCTGTAACTCATTCATAATTATATTGTAGACTATCCAATTGGTGACCACTAAAAACTTGTGTATAAGAAAAAGAAAAATCTGGTCAGAAATGTTTTGTATTACAAGTAGTAACAAAATATGGCCTTCCCCACCCTCTTATTAACACTGAGGAAAGAAGAGAGAATAAGACAGAGAGGAAGAACAGAATGGGGTGATGGTATGTGTGCCTGTAATCCCTGAACTTGGATGGTTGATTCCTAACACTCTAGAAAACTTATTATCTTTTGAAAAAAGATGCCACTTCCAATGTCAGTTAAGTCTTGAATGTTAATAAACATAATACATAAATTATGGCCATTCTTATTATGAATTAGTATGTTTTGAGTCAATGTCTCTCTCTTCATTTACTATGTGTTTTCAGAAAAATTAGAGACTAATTTCTCCACTGATTGTTTTATGACAATATGTAGCACTGAGCCACCACCAGTCTTCCTTTAACTGTAGACTCCAACTATAAGAGGTTATATTCCAAGTGAGTAGTCTTGAAATCAAGGTTCTTTTTCTCTGCCCAACCCCCCCATTCACAACCTAAAGTTCTATCTATTTCAGATTTTTCAGGCCAAAAATATTGAGGTCCAAATTTCTCTTAGTTGAGCTACCTAATAAATAGATTTCTAGCCGGGCAGTGGTGGCGCACTCCTTTATTCCCAGCACTTGGGAGGCAGAGGCAGGCAGATTTCTGAGTTCAAGGCCAGCCTGGTCTACAGAGTGAGTTCCAGGACAGCCAGGGCTACACAGAGAAACCCTGTCTCGAAAAACAAAACAAAAAAAAAAAAAAAAAGATTTCTACAATGGTAAGAAGCAGTATTCAAAGGAACTCTAAAATTACAACATGAGGAAGTTTAAGCCTATCAGTACCCTCAGAAACAATACAGATGTATTTGTATTTGGGCTACTCTCAGCAAACACCAATAAGCTAAACTAATAAACCAGATAGCAGAGAGAACCAGGCAACTAAGAGGAGACTTCCTTCTGAGGTCAGAATAAACTTCAAAGACTGGCCTCAAAAACCACCCTTTATCTAATTAAACTGAGTCAGAACAAGGAGCAATTTATGCCTTAGGGCACTGTTGAAAACACAGCAGTGAACCAGCAATTAATGGAGCCTAGCAGGAGTTGTGATATCAAATGGGGCAGACAGCTTCACAGAGGAATCAGTATGCAATACAGAAGCCTTCAATTTTTTTTTTCATCCCAGAATGACTGTGCTCATGTCCTTTACTCTGGAATACAATCATTTCACTTCTGTCGATAACAGAAGTCAGTAATTAAAATTCAAGGGACAAGAATAAATCTAAAACATAACATTCATGATATTACGACCAAATTAAATATTTGGCAAAGTACTCCGCAAACTTTTAAGGTATACCATGTATGCTAAGGTATTACTACTTAGCAGAAAAGCAATACGTTTTTTTAAAGTAAGATAAGTTCAAAGTTACGGAAATTAAAATATACGGACCCTCAAACACTACAAAAGCCACCATGAACAAAGATAGAGCATAGAAACTGTTTTCACTTTTCTCTTCATATTTTGACTTAAACCCCAGACTTGTACAGGTTAGACAAGTACTCTTACCACTGAGCCACACTTCACTCCACCCCAAGTCTTCACATTTTGATTACATTTGTGTACAACATGAGCAAAACAGAGGCAGAGATGGGGTGGGAGGAAGTACCTTTGTTGATGATGGAGGAGTAGGAAAATTAAGCCAGGCTGGAGCAAAGTCATGCTGCGCCATTTAGGTCCAGTCTCTCCAACTCAGTGAAACAAGGCTTCAACACCTCATGGCAAGTCCCTGTCACATAAAAATGGAAAAAAATTAGATCTGTAGTTTCTGGCCAAAAGTATATCCTTATGCTATGTCTCCCTGAAATTACAATTGGCTGGACATGGCTTTAAAACCCAGCACTCAAAGCCACCCTAATCTACATAACAAGTTCCAGAACAGCTGTGGCTACATAGTGAGAGACCCTGTCTCAAAAGACAAGAAGAAAACCTAAATTACAATGACCAAATTGTAAGATTCCATTTGTAATTGCTAAATCATAATAGGAGGCCACTGAAGCAGACTCCAACAGACCAAACTAAAATAAAATAAAAATGAAGTTTTCCCAGCCAAGCAGGAGTGGTATATACGTCTTTGATCCCAACACTTAATCTAGCCCTCAGGAGGCAGATGTAGGCAGATCTCGAGGCCTACCTAGTCTATATACCAAGTTCCAGGACAGCCAGGGCTACACAGAGAAACACTGGGGGGGCGGGGGAGATGAAGTTTCCCATACTAAAATTCCACATCACCAATCTGAAAGTTACCTGTTGCCATCCCTCCCCTGCATCCCCCTAAAGAGGAGAGCGGTGGTAGCCAACTTTCTAAATAGACCAGTTTCAAAACACCCTTTAATGAAGTTCCTCTCCAAGTTCATCCTTGCCCGAAAAAAAGCAACCTGATGTCAACCTACTGGTTATCTACTGTCTCCCTAATCTAACTTTTTCTTCTGTTTCCTTCTTCATCTTGTATATCTAAAAAGCCTACTTTTTCTATAGAAAAAGATTTCCCAATTTCTGAAAGAGCAAATAAGACCCAGTAAGATCTTCAAATGTGTCAATTTCTCTTTTTACATAATGAAGTTCTAGTTATTAAAAAGATCAGTTGCAGCTGGGTGTGGTGGCTCACGCCTTTAATCCCAGCACTCAGGAGACAGGCAAATCTCTGAGTTTGAGGCTAGCTTAGCCTACACAGTGAGTTCCAGGATAGCCAAGACTAAACAGAAACCATCTTGAAAGGAAAAAGAAAAAAAAAAACAGGCCCTTGTATGTTACTGTCATGAATTTAAGATTGTACAACCACTATTCATTTGGCAATCCTTCAAAAAAGTTAAACACATAATTATCCTATTGTCCACAATACCTTTATTCAGTATGCTCAAAGAACTGAAAATCATACTTAGCAATTTGTATACCAATGTTTACAGCAGCACTTGGCAATCATCAAAAGGTAGAATCTTTAATTTCCATAAACAGACAAAAGAATATGCAAAATGTGGCCCTCAATAAAATTTTAGTCATTAAAAACTGGTATATGGCATGAGCATGAACAAGCTAACTAGCCAGGTGGCAGTGGTGGTGCACACCTTGATAATCTCAGAATTTAGGAGGCAGAAGAAGCAGATCGACTTCAAAGCCAGCCTCATTTACAGAGAAGGTTCCAGGACAAGAGGTGCACAAACTGTCTTGAAATAAATAAATAAATAAATAAATAAATAAAATATATTTTATTTTATATTATATATAAACATGTTAACTATAAAAAAGGGAAACAAAAATTAAAAAAAAAAAATCACATGACTACAGCTATCTCTCTTAAGAAATAAATCTAGGGCTGGAGAGACAGCCCCACTTTTCCAGAGGTCCTAAGTCAATTCCCAGCAACCTCATGGTGGCTCACAACCATCTGTAATGGGATCTGATGCCCTCTTCTAGTGTGTCAGAAAACAGCTAAATTAAAAAAAAAAGAATGAAATCTATAGCAAAAAGAAAACTGGACGAAAGAAAAAGATCAGCAGGAGCCAGTGGTAGGATGAAATGGCAGCCTCACAAATAACACCTTAATAAACAGATCCGTGAAATCCATTAGTAATGAACAATTTGACAATGTATGTCACAGAATAAAAAACAAAACCAAGCATTTCTCCTTATTCTACACCAAAGATGCCTAGCTTCTATAAAAACAAAGAAACTTAGGCAGACAAAGATGATGCAAGATTAAGGGTACTTGTTGACAACCCTGACTATGTAAATTTTAGAACCCACTTGGTAGAAAAGAGTCAATTCACAAACATTAAACTCTGGTCTGGAAATCAACATGGAATGCAAATCCCATGCCCTCATGAAAAGGCAATCAATCAAGTTAATCAATTTAAGAGAAAAATAACTAGCTCAAAAAAAAAAAAAAAATCAAGAATGGCATGTTATAGGGCTGGAGAATTGGCTCAGTAGGTAAAGGCGACTGTTGCCTAGTCTGATGAACTGAGTCCAATCCCCAGGCCCACATAGTTAAAGCAGAGAACAGAGATCACCAGGTTGTGCTCCTCACATGACTATGGCACACATATGAACAAACAAATGGCTAAAACATAATTTAAAAATTCAAAAACAAAAATCAGGCTAAGAAAGTCAAGAAAAAATATAGTTTATAAACTGGTCCAGCTGTTAAATATGTTCACTCTTTGACATTTGTGAGTGCTAAGGCACAAGTGTGTAGGTACATTTACATCATGGAGAATAGAAGTCTTTCTCAACCATCCTCAATGTATTTACTGAGTAAGGGTTTGAACCTCAATCTCAAAATCTCAGCTGGTCTGCCAAGCCAGACTGCTCCTGGAATCCATCTCTACCAATGGGATTATAGGTGAACCTCCACAACCACTCATGAATCTGGTCCTTTAAAAATGAAATATGGATGCTGGAATTACCACTGGCAGCTTCTCATTAGCTTATCCTTGTGCATAATCTTCAGTTCAGCCACCTTGCCTTCAAGCTCAGACATTTTATCTTCTTGACTCATTCTATTCTATTCCACAAAGTTTTTTTTATTGACTTACAATGTTTTTTATTTCTAGCATTTCAGATCCTTTTTTTCCAATATTTCTCTCTTAAAAAAAAAAAAAAAAAAGTTTCGAGCCAGGTGGTGGTGGCTTTAATCCCAGCACTTGGGAGGCAGAGGCAGGCGGATTTCTAAGTTCAAGGCCAGCCTGGTCTACAGAGTGAGTTCCAGGATAGCCAGAGCTACACAGAGAAACCCTGTCTCGAAAAACCAGAAAAGAAAAAAACAATAAATAAATAAATAAATAAATAAATAAATAAATTAGTATGGAGTATATACTGAGATTTTAGTTACTAAGATTAGGATTGGAAGGTAAGCAGTAAGAAGGGGAAAGCTGGGGATACCATTAAAGAATGTTAAAGCTATGGGTGGTTGTAATTCAGAGATTAAAAAAGGAGGGAAGCTGGGCAGTGGTGGTATATGCTTTTTTTAATCCAGGAACATGGGAGAAAGGTGAATCTCAGGACAGCCATGGGTATACAGTGAGACTCTGTCTTAGAGGAAAGTAAGAGTGGTGGTTACTATTCTAAAGAACCTGGCATACACACAGCTGCTCATAATTTCAGTAACTCCAATTTCAGGGGATCTGACTCCTTACAGCTACACACACACACACACACACACACACACACACAGACACACACACACACACACACACACACACACACACACGGGCCACAGACAGACAAGACAGACAGGCAAAACACACACACACACACACACACACACACACACACACAACACACACTGCCTAGGCTACTTTAAAGATTTAAAGTGTGTGTGTGTGTGTGTGTGTGTGTGTGTGTGTGTGTATGTATGTATGTATGTATGTATATATGACCCTAGCACTAGGAAACTAGGAAGGAGGATCCGAAGTTCAACTCAAGGTTATCTGCAACTACTCTTGTCAGTTCTGGAAGCCAGCCTGGGTTGTATGAGATCCTGTATACTAAATGCTCTATCAAAAAACCAAAACACCATGAATACGGAGTGTAACCTTTAAAAACCAAAGGGAGGCAGAGTGATTCTACTGCTCGGCTAATTTTAAAAAATTTGATCACAAAACAAAGAACAGGCTTTTTTTTTCCTGATATCAAACTCTGATTTTAGAAATAAGACCTCCTAGGTTTGCCACTTACCAGAATCATTCTGAAATTGGTTTACAAAACATGCAAGAAAATTATAAAACTGTTATATTTGTTAAAGGATTGCACAAATACATGCCTAAATGTTCTCCCCTCCAAAAAACAACATTTATTTAAATAGAAAATATATATTATATTCTGTAAACAGGATGGCCTAATACTTAAATTTGTTAAGACTACTAGAGGGCAATACATAAAATATACTTACAATAGAAACACACACCTAAAAAAAAAAAATATAGGGCTAAAAACACAGCTTAAGCTGGGAATACAGCTCAAGCTGAGCTAACATTTAACCTCAGTAGTATCATGCATACATATCATATGAGATCTTGGTTTCAACTAAAATTCACCAGGGAGGGAGGGAGGGAGTATGTGGAGCTAAAAGAAATGCTGTCTGCCACCAGTTAAGAGCACTTTATTAAGTACTCTTAATAGGACACAGCATTCACACTGGCCAGCTGACAATTTGCAATTAATTCAGTACCAAAAAATATTATTACGAGTTTTGGTTCTGTGACAATGTCATTTATAGCAGGATGGCCTCAAAGTAGCTGAGGATAATCTTGATAAACTTCTGATCCTTCTGCCTCTTCTTCCCAAGTATTGAAACTGTAGTCTTCCTCCACAAGGCCAGGTTATTTGGTGCTGAAGATTAGTCTCGGGGATCTCAGGGCAGTCAAGTCCCAACAAGCTAATGAATAATTGTAAAACTAGTCTGTAGCCACAGATCCCTTCAGGAGACTTTTAAGTATTTACTATTAGAAAGTGCAACAACAACAGGATACAGCATGGCCCCATGGTCTGTAATTTCAGCACTCAGGAAGCTAAATCAAGAGTATTGCTACAAGTTCATGGCCAGCCTAGAATATCTAGGATACACAGCAAGACAGCCTGAGAAAGCCAAAAAGTATAGCCAGGAATGGTATCACCTGTCTGTAATCTAAGCACTTGAGAAGGAAGAAGAGGATTACAAACTCAAGGTCATTTATTGCTATACAGAGAATTACAGGCCAACTTTAAGTGCCAACACTGAAACATTCCTATAAAAGGAAGGATAAAAGGGGCATAATTAGAATTATAGCCAAGTTAGTCTATCCCTGAACCACAGTTAATAAATGACAGAACTTGGAAAATAGAACCCCAAATATCTTATACATGTTAAAGGCTGCTTAAGGCCAAGACAGTGATACACCCATAATCTCAGCACTTAGGGAGTGGGGGTGGGGGGCTGAGGAGGGAGAAGAGAAGGGGGGAACAATCTCTCAAACTTTCCCTAATTTACTAAAATATGCAATCTGTTGCCTACTCTTAAGTAGTACTGATTCCTCTTTTATTTTATAAATGTATAAAAATTTCTGTATTACACTACAATACAGCCATAGTCTTGATACTGTTTTAAAAGATGTTTATCCAAATAAACTGTGAAATCTTAGTAAGTGCTTAGTTTATCCTTAATTTGTGTTTCTTACACCTAACACTACTAGACTTAAGAAATCCCACAGATGGCTTAGCTCAATGATACAACACTGAACAAAACTAAATGTCTTTATGGCAATAGTATGATCAAAAACAACATTCTTGGAAAACGTAAAATTATTTTATGATGTAGAATTTCACTTTTTAGAACAAAGTTTATACACTAGGATCAATAATTACCATGTAGCTATCCTTTAAAGAGTAGCCACTGTTTAGTATTTTCAAATTTCCACAGCCCAAGACACAAGACTTTTAATATATCTTTGATGTCCAATACATAAAGATAATGATATTTATCACTGTTTCCTCCTGCCTTAAAGACACATGATGGGAGGAGTGAGAGGCATGTGTGTGCCAGCTTGTGTTGAAATTGGAGAACTTTGGTTCTAAGGATTAAACTCAAGCTTCCAAGCTTGGACTATTATGCACTGAGCTGTCTCAGCCCTCAATAAATGTTTTAAAAGTAATTTTGCTAATTTACAACAAAGTAACAGGCCTCATAATTTTGTATTCAAGGTGGGCCACCTTTCTAGAGTCACATCATCTTTAGCTTAGCCTGTCACACACATTATTAAGTTACAGTTATACAAAACTAAGAAAATGCAGGTCTTAATAGTATACACAGGGAAAGTATTTTACTGCTTAGTAAAGCAGTAAAAATTTGCTCCCTATCAACTCTGGCCTCTTAGGCTCTAAACAGATACTGTCTTTAGAAAATTAAGTATTTGGAAGGTTTTACCTTAACTAGAGTAATATCAAAACATTTGCAGTCACTTTTTGGGGGATGGAGAGTGAGACATCTAGTTTACACAAGGAAGTCTTTGAAGTACATTCAAGTAGTTTTCAACCTAATTCAGTTTCCACAATCACTTCAGCACTCACCTACTAATTACTTGTCAAAGCTCCATCTTGGCATTTTTTTTTTCAGAGCTCTGTTTGATAAAACCCTAAAGTAATCTGTAACAATCCTTCTTACACAGATCCAAAGCAAGATTACACTAAAAAAACTTCAGTCCCTGCCAGGCATAATAGTAGCACAGGCCAGCACTCAAGAGACAGAAGCAGGAGGATTTCTGAGGCCAGCCTGCTCTACAGAATGAGTACAACCATGGCTACACAGAGAAACTCTGTCTTGAAAAACCAAACAGGCCGGGTGGTAGCACATGCCTTTAAACCCAGCACTTGGGAGGCAGAGGCAGGCAGATTTCTGAGTTCGAGGCCAGCCTGGTCTACCGAGTGAGTTCCAGGACAGACAGGGTTACAGAGAAACCCTGTCTCAAAAAACAAAAAAAAAAAAAAAAAAGAAAAAGAAAGAAAGAAAGAAAGAAAGACCAAACAAAAACAAAAGAAGAAAACACTCCCTTTCTTCATTCCCTCCTCTCAAATAATACGAGGCAGAAGAGATATATAATAGTTAATACATTATTTGATGTAAACAGTCATAGCTGGGCCAGCCAGATAGGGAAGCATTAAAATGCTTGCTATGAAAGCTTGGAAACCCAAGTTTGATTTCCAGAAGCCACATACTCTTATTTCTATACACACATATCATGCACACATAAAAAAGTCAGCCTCCTGGTCAAAACCTCTGAGCTGGAAATTGTGTTTACCACTTTATTTCATTCAGAGTGGATTCTGGTGTTTTAGCGGAAATGGCAAAATAACTGTTCGGATCCATGTGGTTCAATTCAAAATTAGAGGAAAAAAATCTCAAAAGGGTCAAGGTAGCTAACTCTTCATCAAGTAAACAAATGTAGATGTTCATACAACATATGATACAAACTTAAGCAAGAAAAACAGCTTCTGAATGGTCTGACAACAAACCAATCTGGCTATAACCCTGTAAAAACAAATGTCACTAGTCCCCAAGCAATTAAGCATCAACCTATAATAAAAATATTAACTACATATATCAAATTTAAACCTCAGAAAAGAATAAAATACCTATGTGAGTGATCATTTGACTTTCCATAATTTCACTCAATAAACAGTAAATAAGAAAAGATCCTTGCCCTCCAAGTTTATATAAGGACAGGTTAAAAAAAAAATTAAATGAGGTGATTTCAGGCTCTGATGAACTAAAATGAAAGAATGTACAGAGTTGCCCACTACATACAATAGTTAAGACACAGTAAGTAGTAAGAGAAAGTCTATCGTATCTGATTTAAAACTGAACTAGCCAGGTGAAGTACTGCACAAAAACACAACTAGTGGAAAAGGCAAGAGAATCCCTGGAGCCCAAGAGTTCCAAATCAGCACTCTCCCTGCAAGGGGTGGGGGTGGGGGGGGGGGGGAAGAAGAGGGAGAAGAGGGAGAAGAGGATGGATGAGCTAATGAAAACAACTGGAGAAAAAACATAAAGCCCTTACACCTCTGGGTTGTGACCTCTTTGAGGTGAAGAACTTTTTCACAGGAACTGAATATCATATATCGTGACTAGCAGATAAGAAGCTCACACTCTTCACCTCTAACTCATCTCTACTGCCCCAATTACCACCACTTTTAAAGGATCATTATACTCTCTGTAAGCTATACAGTACAAATGGTAAAGAAAGGAGGCTAATGCACTCATTCAAATGAAAATAGGATGTGTCTTATACAACTGTAGAAAGCAGTGAAATAGAAAAGACTTGAGATTTGAGGTGGAACAAATAGAATTGCTGAGTCCATGGAGAATGAAAGCTAAAGGTGATTCCCAGGAGTTTTGAGTTTGATAAGGTAGATCAGGAAAACATTAACTGAGATAAAAATGAAGAGGAAAAAAAAGAGTAGCAATTATGACAGACCACTTGCCCAGCATGCATAAAATTGCTTAAGAATCCCTTCCCACAAAAGGCCAAGGCTGTAACTCAATAGTAGTGTGCTTGTCTAGCCCAATCTCTAGTCCTAAGGGGGTTTGGGGGGAGGGGTGGAGAACCACAGATCTGAGGCTGCCTTTGAAGGTATGGAGTACATCATAATTTTATAAGTGAAGAATTCAAGAAAAGATAGTTACATAATTAAAAGATCTGTACTGGACATTTAAGGTTATCTAAAAAGGGCTAGGCTTGATGATCCATACCTGTACATCTCAGAAGAGATGGACTGCCACGAGTTCAAGAGGTTTACATGCCAAGATGTTATCTCAAAAAAGCAAACTTGCAAGTAAAAGTATCACTTAAAGCTATGATGCCTTACCACAGATTACCCAAGTAATCATACCCAAGTAAGATCCAAAAGTACAATGCACTGTCTTGACAATCTTATTTTTTTTAAACGATTTATTTAATGTATATGAGCACACTGTCGCTGTCTTCAGACACGCTAGAGGAGGGCATCAGATTCCATTACAGATGGCTGTGAGCCACCATGTGGTTGCTGGGAATCGAACTCAGAACCTCTGGAAGGACAGTCAGTGCCCTTAACCACTGAGCCATTTCTCCAGCCCGACAATCTTATTTTTTAAAGGGTTATTTTATTTTTTTATTTTATGCATGAGTACACCACCATTGCTCTCTTCAGACACACCAGAAGAGGGCAATAGTCTCCATTACAGATGGTTGTTGGAAATTGAACTCAGAACCTCTGGAAAGCAGTTGGTGTTCTTAACTGCTGAGCCATCTCTCCAGCCCCATCTTGACAATTTTAAATGTGTCGTGTATAAATGAAATATTTGAAACACCACACACATTAAACTTATTGATCAAATAGGTCCCTTCATTTTATATTTACCTACATTCTCCAATTCATTCTTTCCCCTCTTAGCTAATCCCATGGTACTCAACACCCCATTTTGAGTTGTCTGGTTTTGTTTTTGGTTTTGAGGGTAGTCGTTGAGACAAGGTTTCACTATGTAGCCAGAGTTGTCCTAACCTTGCTTTGCAGAGTAGGCAGACCTTTTGACTCTGCTTCCTTTGTGCTGAGATTTCAGGCCTAAACCATCACCCAATATTCCAATTTCTTAAACTGTGGACCTCAACCCCAAATGGATCACCAACTGAATGTAAGAATGATGAAAAATCCGACATCAGCAAAAGGATTAAAAGGATTTTCAGTGCTTAACAATCAAAAATAATAATCAAAATTTCATAAATCTGATGTTCTGACAGTATTGACCCATACTGCATCAGGCACTTTCACTGTACAAAACATTGTATCAGGCAATGTTCTAAGTCCAATATTCACTTCCTTCTGCCTGTGTCATACCACGCAGGCTTCCAACACAAATGAAAAATAAATGTTGCCTCAAACTCCTCAGATTCAAGACTATACTAATCAAGACTATACCATGCCATCAAATGCAGTGCTTCACACAAATTTTTCTACTTTTAAACATAATGCTCTGATCACAGGAAACAAAGACTTGTTTTCCTATCACCATTCCTCATCATGCACCAAATCTTTGGATTGTACTGTGTTAGAATATGATTTTTAAGAAACATTGTTTGAGGGTCAGAGAGATAGGTCAGTGAAATTAAAAAGGTCAACCCAGATTCGATTTCCCAGGACACATGGGAGAAGAGAGCAAGCAAAATAAGTTATCCCTTGATCTCCACATGGAGGCTGCGGCACTTATACCCACACACACACAATAAGTGGAAGAAAGACAGACTGATGATGGGTAGATAGGTAGGTAAATAAAAAAAAAAAAAACCTTGAGTTGTTGACTTTAGTTACTTGGGGGTTTGTCTGCTTGCTTTAAATTGGAACGTTTACTTGTTACTTTTTGGTTGTTTCTGCTGTTTTGATGGTACTTTTTTTAAGGTGTCACATACAACAAACTAGCCTACAATTCACTACATAGCTGAACTCCTGATCCACCTCCTCCTCCTCCTCCCAAGTGTCAGGATACACCACCATGGCTGCTGATGAGTTTAATTAACTGTTAAAAACTTTGGCTTAAGTATAGGACAAACTTTTCCAACAATTTCTAAAATAGCTTTAAACATGCTTCTGCCAACAACATGTGGAAGTCCATGATCTGTGCTCTCAGATAAAAAGGAAGCTACTTTTGCCATGGTACTGATGACTGCCTACTCCCAGGTGAGAAAGGGGGACATTGAAGGCTTCTAGGACAGACAATTCCTACTTTCACCCTCCTGAACCCCACAACAGCCTAAACAGAAATCCATGGAAGAGAACTCTTAAAAATTGTGACAAGGATGCTGAAGTGTAGCTCTCCACAACTGATGGCTCCTGGTAGGGGTGCAGTGGAGAGGGGAGGACTCGGTTTTAAAGGGCTGGCCACTGGGAGTTTGACCATGCTCCAGTGAGTATATAGGCAACAAAAATTGGAAGTAGTTTATCTTATTTGGGGGGAATGGGAAGATCTTAAGGGTGGAGGGGCTGACCTTGAATGACTGAAGTATGTGTTTGTGTTCTCAGGATTCATGATGCAAAATTCCAGAATAATCACTAAAAGTATTAAAAAAAAAAAAAAACTCAGGCGGTGTTTTTTTAATCCCAGCACTTGGGAAGCAGAGGCAGGCAGATTTCTGAGTTCAAGGCCAGCCTGGTCTACAGAGTGAGTTCCAGGACAGCCAGGACTACACAGAGAAACCCTGTCTCGAAAAACAAACAAACAAACAAAAAACAAAAACAAAAAAACAAAATAAATAAATAAATAAATACTCCTCTTTTGCAGTGTACTCAGAATAGACATTCTCAGCATTGATTAGCATCACTAACACATGAAAGAATGTTGAAGACAGTTTACATCTTAGTTTCAAATATCCAAAGATTTCATTCTTGTAGTAGGGAGGAGGAGGGGGAGGAAGAGAAGGAGGAGAAGGAGGAGGAGGAGGAGGAGGAGGAGGAGGAGGAGCAGGAGGAGCAGCAGGAGCAGCAGCTGCAGCAGCATACCCAAGCACAATGAGGCAAGTTGGTAACCTCAGAATTTGAGGTGTAAGTAAGATCAGGATGAAAGGCCATCCTCCGTGAATTAAGAAGCCAGGTTGGGCAATGACACCCTGTCTCAAAAATATTCCATATTGGGCTGGAGAGATGGTTCAGCAGTTAAGAGCACTGACTGACTGCTCTTCCAGAAGTCCTGAGTTCAATTCCCAGCAACCACATGGTGACTCACAACCATCTGTAATGGGGTCTGATGTCTTTTTGGTGTGTCTGAAGACAGCTACAGTGTACTCATGTAAATAAAATAAATCTTTAAAAAAAAAAGTGAAAACTAATCAAGAACTTTAATTTTTTTAAGACACCAGATGAGCTGGCTAGAGGTACAGGTCTTTGATCACAGCACTGGGAAGGTAGAAGCAAAATACCCCAAGTTCAAAAGCAGCATGTTTTACATAGTGAGTTCCATGTCATCACATACTGGGCACAAAAACAAAGTGTAAAGAATGTTTTATATTCTATATTGATCATACTTATACATTCAAACACATTTTAAATTCCACTCATTTACCTTGCTTACTTAAGTATATATTATTTTGATCTAATATGAAAGAGGGTATTTTGCCTCAACAAAGTAAAATGATTAATTCTATCAACTAAACTGGAGAGAAGAGCCTAGGAGATTAATAAAACACTGTGTGTCTAAGTGTGCACTTCCACAGAATTAAGGGGAGGGTCTACCCTAAATATAGGAATTAGACAATTAAATGGGAGGGAAAAGAAAAAAACCAGTAGAGTTTAGCTAGTACAAACATTCTCTGCTTTCTATTTGTTAATGCTTTGAGAGCCACTCTGCTCTGCCCCTGCACCATGATGGATGATTGGTTTCCTTGAGGTTTTTAATCACAACAATGTCTAAAAGGTAACTTTAAAAATGACTTACAGGGCTAAAGTATAGTTCAGTGGTGTATTCTTTCCCTAGCTGCTCTATTTGTGTGGCCCTGGGCTATTTATCTCCAGCTCCAAAAATACATGAAGTATACCTAGACTTGATAACATCTGCTTGCATACCTAGAACTTGATAGGCAAAGGTATACAAATTCAGGGCTAGCCTGAACTACAGAGCTCAAATCTTCTAAAAAGGGAGGAAGAGAGGAAAGGAACAGAAGGGGGAAGAGGAAAATGGAATGAGGAGGAAAGAAATGGAGAGAAGAGGAGGGACTGAGAGGGAGGGAAGAGATAAAAGGAAGAGGAGGATCTCCAGAGACTTTCACCAATCACAAAGTTTTAGTAGACAGGAAAACTGGGGTAAGAGCCACTACTAGTTTACTGAACAGAATTTACTTGGCAAAATTCAGTCCTAGCACCACCTCAAAAGAGAAAGTGAGAGAGAAAAAGAAAAACAAAACACATTCAAAATCTAGTTTTGTCACCTAACCCCTTAGGTAAATTATTCAACTGTACACTGAATTTCTTTGTGTGACTCAAGATGGCTCAGAGGTTAAGAGCACCTACAGTTCTTGTAGAGGACTTGGGTTTGATTCCCAGAGCCCACATGTTCCTGAATGACCTGCAACTGTTTACCATAGTCACCTAGGAATATAAAATTGAGTTGCTACATAAAATGTAAGTAAGTTATCTTTTGAAGGAGAATAGTATTTTACTTTTCTCATTAGCACCTTAAAAACTAACTGTAAGCCTTGCTATGGGTTCAGAAGAAACACTATTTGTATAACCTTGGCAAAACGTTTGAAATCCCTATGCCTACATTTTCTCAACTGTGAAGTATGAGTAAACAGGCCTTCCCACACAGGGTGTCCATGAGGACTAAAACTTAAAAGGCTCAAAATAGCATAGAACATGGTATAAACACTGATAAACATTACTTAGTAGTTATTAGGATTCATTCATTGCTGAACATGACAGAATACCCTGTAATCTCAGCATTCACCAGTCTGAGGCAAGAAACCACAGAAAGTTCAAAAGCCAGCCTGGGATATATGGTAAGATCCTGTCTCAAAAATATCTAAAATAAAAGACTGTCTACAACAACGAAGTTTTAATGGACAAATATGCCGAGTATACCTGTGATCTCAGCAACAGGGAGGCTGAGGCAGGAGGAGTTGTAAATTCCAGGCCAGATTAGGCTACAAAGCAAAGAATGGAGAAGCGAAGAGGGGAGAGGAAGGGAGAAGAGGAGAAAGGGTAAGAGAGGACAGCTGTGGCTACCTTTATTCTTAAATACTTCTCTGAAGATATACAAATGACCCAATTAGTATATAAAAATATCCTATTAGTCATTAGAGAAAGTATATCAAAAACTGTTTACAAATGGACAACTAGGGGCTGGAGAGACAGCTGGTTGGTAAGAGGCCTTGCTGCTGCAAAGGATAGGTTACCAGCACCCACACCAGACACCTCACAACTGCCTATAACTTCAGCTCCATTGGATCTGGTGTCTCTGGCCTCTAGCATGTACTTACACAAACACACACAAATGATTTTATCAAAAAAAAAAAAAAGGCAGGGTATTTGTTGCCTTTTAATCTTGACACTTGGGAAGCAGAGGCCAGTATGGTCTACATAGTGAATTCCAGGACAGCCAGAGCTACAGAGAAATCCTGTCTGAAAAACTCAAGAATGTTATTGGGAAGGGTGGGCCTAGAGATTTTGCTAAGAGCACTGATGCTCTTCCAGAAGATCTGGGTTCTCAGTTCCCAGCATCTACATGGCAGTTCACCTGTGTCTGTAATTCCAGTTCCAAAGAATTCAATGCCCTCTTCTCATTAGACACTAATGTGGTACACATATGAATATGAAGGCAAAAATCATACATATAAAAAACAAAATCTTGGCCGGGCAGTGGTGGCGCACACCTTTATTCCCAGCACTTGGGAGGCAGAGGCAGGAGAATTTCTGAGTTCGAGGCCAGCCTGGTCTACAGAGTGAGTTCCAGGACAGCCAGGGCTACAGAGAAACCCTGTCTCGAAAAACAAAACAAAACAAAAAAAAAAAAAATCTTTTCATTCATTTACTATGCTCAGTGAAAAGCGAAAACAATAAACAGAGGTGAGGTTATAGCTTAGCAATTGTCTCAAATGTAATTCAAGTTAATCCTTTAATATGGACCCCTAAAAAAGAAAAATAACAGAATACCTTACCTCCACAAGTCATACAGCAGCTGGAAGTTAGTAAACCTATTGAGTATGCATAAATACAGAATACGACCTGCTCTAAGAGATCCAAGGGGATTGTGGTCCTAGCTGATACTGACAGGTATTTAGTGAAAAACCTAAAGGGAGCCAAAACAACAGCTAAGCTGTTTTTGATAATGTATTTTGGGAAAGTTTGAGACTTTTTACAGAATAGGATTTAAAGTAAACAAATAAGTTAGCTGCTTCCTTAAAGGAAAAAAAAAATTCTAGCATAGCAAATCAAACTTTGAAATGAGGAAGCAAAAGTTCTATGTCTTAAGTAAAAAAATACAATTTCAGATTGGCATGAATGGAATCCAGATAATGCCAGTTAACAAAAAACAAGAAATAGAAAGACTAGCTTAAGATAATGTAATAAAAATAAACACTGTCAAACACTGTTTAACATATAAACTGAATTAAGTAAATTCTTCTAATATTATACATATATAACTTTTACATACAACTTCACAATTAACATCATTTCCATCAGTTTAATGAAAAGAACTAAGGCAAAAAAAAATTAGGGTAAATACACAATATCACAATTCCTTTTTCTAGACACCTCATAACCTCAAAATTATCCTTTTCTTACATCATACCTGCATCTAAATAAACTATTATATCAAAGTCTCAACAGGGCCTGTGACATAGCTTCCCAAGTAAAGTCATTTGCTGTACAACCTAATGACCTAAGCTGGATGGCAGAGATACACGTATTGGAAAGAACCCAATTTCTGAGAGCTGTCCTGACTTAAGCATGAATGTAGAGGTATGCAAACAAATATACCCAAACACACATACATACACTGAGTCTTGCATTATAAGTGACACTGACAAGGCCAACTACAGTGGTGTGGACCTATAATTCCTCTAATGAGAAGGCAGAAGCAAGATGATCTCACCAGCAGCTTTAAAAACAAAAACTTATGTAGTAATTTCAGTCCAAAAGCAGAAAGAAAGGCGCAAATATTTAGATCCACATCTGTAAGAAATATGGTTGAAAACCACATTTTAATTTGTAAGTAAAAGCAAAGATCATCCAAATAGTTATCAACAAATAGCAAAACTAAACAGCAGCTTCCTCTTATTTCTAAGCTTCTCCAACCTCTATAGTATAATCAGAGTTAACCCAAGAGGAATGGTATACAGGAAAAAAATAAACACCAAGGAAAATGTTCAAATAGAAGGAATTGGCATCTACAAGACAGTGTTAAGTAAAGTATAATGACTAAGAGTACTGACTGGGCTGGGGCTCGACTGTCTAGCACAGATGAGTAAATAAGTTTAAAGCATAATAATTAAGAGTACAGACTGGGCTGAGGGTACTACTCAGGGTGAGAGCTTGTCTAGTATGAAAGCACATCCTCAATACAAAATAAAACAAAAACCATCGGGGGGGATGAAGAGTATGGACAGAGTCAGATCTCTTAGAGTCTAATTCTAAGCAAGCAACTCTATTCCCACATCAACTTCTCTAAATCTTACTTTTCTCACACCACTATAATTACACTACTTTCCTTGTAGTATTAAGAATGGATATCATGTAAAAGTATGGAGCAAAACATGACACCATAATCTATAATTGCTAGTTATTGTAATTACTGAAAAAACTCATTTAGGGAAAGAGGAACTGGACATGTGAAAGGGAGAAGCAGTCCTAGCAGTGCTCTAATTACTAACTAGTGATACTATAGGGTTCAATCTCCAGAAAGTAAAACACTGAAAAACTGTCAAAATATTCAGAGGAACAAGAAGTGTGAAGGGGGGGGGATGGTTTAAGGGGTCTTCTCTGAACCCATTTTTTGAGCTTGACTGCTCTGAAACTGAAGATTAGACCTACCTGCCTGTCTCTTGAATGCTGAGATAAAAGGTTAACGCCACCACTCAGGACCTACTTCAATTTCTTACTCACATTAAAGATACACATTTTAATACAAATAACTTCAAAAAGCCAAATAAAATACAGGCTTTCCAAGTGATTGATAAATACTCTCATCAATTTTTACATAAATTAAGACAAAACCAATTAAAATACTGCACACAAGACCTGGCATGGCAACATACAGGTAAATTTCAGCATATTTAAGTCAGGAGGACTCCATGTTCCAGGCCACCCTCAACACAACTTTTTAATAACTTCTAAAGATCTTTCAACACAGAAAAGATATATAATCCAGTCTGTTAGCATATAGAGAACTGAACTCTAATTCCAACCTCAGAGCAGAAAATAAATGTTAAACCTGACTATCCAAATACTTTTGACTTAAGGAAACTAACATAATTCAACAGGTTAGCAAGGGGGAAAACTTTTTCGAAATAAACAATTTACTAAAGTTATAAAACCTTGGAATTGGAAGTGTTAAAAAATTACAATTTTCTACCTCAGAAAAGGTAGTAGATTAAATAAGCTAAATGCAGCTATATTAATCTCTTTACTAATGGTTGAATTGAAAAAAAAAAAAAACCTCCAGACTGCCCCAACATACTGAAAAAATTTAATGTAATAACTATTAGTAAATAAAAACCAGTCTAGGTTGAAGAACTGGCTCAGTGATCAAGAGCACATACTGTTTTGCAGATGACCTGAGTTCAACTCCAGGCACTCACAACAGGCAGCGAACAACTGCTTGTAACTTCAACTCCAGGTGACCTAACCTAATATCCCTCCAACCTCCCCCTCAAGTAAGTAATAATTTATTTATATATATATACATACACACACACACACACACACATATATATAAATCACTAAAGATTCTTACATTTGCTAAAAGAATTTCAACTACAACAATTACTATCCAAAACTTAAAAAAAAAACTTGTCTATGAACTTAAGCCAGCAGAGGGAAGAGCGTTTATATATACATGTCATGTGTGTATGTATATGACATACATATATGTGAAATATGTATGTAATATACGTTATATACTTTAAAGATTAAGTCAATTTGCTCAGTTCTTGTGAAATTGAAGAGTATGAAATACAAATTGCTTCAACAGTTTCAAAAACTTGTCTGTAATGGGTTAAAACCTATGGAATAGTAGTGCCTTAAAACAAGCTATTTCTTTTTTTTTGTTTTGTTTTGTTTTGTTTTTTCGGGACAGGATTTCTCTGTGTAGCCCTGGCTGTCCTGGAACTCACTCTGTAGACCAGGCTGGCCTCGAACTCAGAAATCCACCTGCCTCTGCCCCCCAAGTGCTGGGATTAAAGGTGCGCGCCACCACCGCCTGGCAAAACAAGCTATTTCATAAGACATCAAATTTAAAGCCAAACGTGCATTTTTTTCTGTTACACTACTTCTAAATGAGATCTCTAAACTGTATGTTTAGTAATGCAGTCTGAACTCACATTTAGAAAATAACCTAGGGATCAAGACACATGACATTTACAATGTAAAACCAACCAGACATGTGACTTGAGTAGGATTTTTCTACCTTTCTACTATTCTATTATTCATAAAGCATTAAAGTGATTACTGACCTGATGCATTTGACTTTTTTTCAACTTTAAAAATAACAGAAACTTTTAATAATTCTGTAATGTGTAAAACATTTGTAAACCTTAAAATGGTCTCCATTTCAATTTACCATACATATAGCTAAACAGCTGGCTATTTTCAGACTATCCAGAAATTTAATCAAAAACAATCTTTTCAAGAAACTGAAAGGTTTCCAAAAGTAACAGGATCAATTTGACTCTTATTACAGATTACAAATGAACATCTAATTTGCTCACCATAGAGTACTTACAAATTCCAAGAGGACTGCACAGGAAGGTGTTGATTTTTTCTCTATAAGCTTTATGTTTTCCAGTTTGTTTTTTTATTTTGTATCCTCTGAAATATCCAAGTTCTTTGAAGATACTTAACCTATGACTATTTGACATAGAGTTACTTGAAGTCAGCTACCCATATTTATTTTGAAGTTTTCATAGGGCTAGATCCAGAATTAGCCAAGTTCCTTGGATTCAAGAGCAAGGTCTTCTTTACTATTCCATGTATTTGTCACTGTTGTATTTATCCACTCCAGATGAAATATCCAATATATGTGCCAAAAAGCAGAAACAAAAAGGAAAATTTCACATCTGAAGATTACTTCTAAACATCAGCGAATACAGACACACAAATAGCTATCTCAATACTACCATGCTGGTGTGAAACTGGAACATCTTACATTCCCAAGTAAATAAAAGATAAAAAGAAAAAAACTCTGTATCCTTTCAATGTCTTCATTTAGAAAAGCTGTCCCATTGTAATATGAAAAGAGCTGAAGTCAAAAATTACTAAAACTTTTAATAAGGTAAAAAGAACTGCCACAAAACTTCAGCAATACTTAAACAGTAATTTGAAACTGCTGAAACTACTGGGTACACAAATCAAACATATCTTACAGTTTTGGCTGAAGAACACCAACAGGAGAGGGGGAAGAGACAAAAATAACACCAGACGAAATACTTTTAACCACTTATATAATCCGTTTGAACCAAAATACTGAAGAAATGGCTGGGTCTTTTAGTAGTTCGTTGAATTTGTTCACTACTATCAAGTCACTTCAGAGATGATTCTTGTCAATTTTAATAAACTTCTGGGGCAAAATTGCCCAAAACCAAAAACAAAACTGTAATTCCAAAATGGCCACTTGAAATATCCGGGGCCTTTTAAACAAAACCTAGATGACGATCTTCGTATCTGCCAAAGTCAATCACCTGCAAAAGTTGTATTAAAAAAAAAAACTTACGTCAGTTTTTCTTTTCAAATTAAAATTAATCCCCACTTTGGAAAAAAATTAACCTCTGGGAACATTTTTTAACTACACGGTCCTAAAAAGAGCTGGAGGAAAAAAGTCATTTCCCAGCACTCGATGAAAGTCTACTGAATGAAGGGGCAGAAAACTGTGGGTAACGATATCACTGGACGAGCTCCGGTTTGAAGTGGGAACTGGGTGCAGGTAGAATACTGGAGGCTGCAATTGCCAAACTTTAAAACTTCGAGCAAATATTCAAACTACGAAACTGGCACACGGTCTTGCCACTGATCTTCCCCAATTCTATGCCATGTGCCAAAGGAAAACAAATGGACAGGTGGTGCTGCCACGGAGCGTTAGTAAACCCAACTCCGAGAATGAGAGGCTAAGGGAGAAGGACGCTCCTTCCAAAATGCAATCTCTGAGAGAATGGAGCAGCTGGATTTTACCCACTAAGGCCGAGTCGGAAGGTGGGAGGGGAGCGTGGCGAGAAGAGTGGCGAAGATTCGCCCGAGGGGTGACTTCCCGGCCTCAGAGAGCACCGGTGGGCTAAAGGTGTACGCTCCCATTTCCTAGAATTCAGCAAACAGGTTTCGGCCAAAACTCAAGGTGTGGGAGGTGCGGAACCCGACTCCTCCACCACGTTAAGGACCGTGTTCTTCCCCGGAAAAAAAATAACAGGTCCCGTCGGACTCGGAGCCGACACGACTTCGGAGCGCAGGTAGCGCTCGCCTCGGCAAGCAACTACCACGGCAACTGCCACGGAGCCGGGCGCGGCGGGGAGGGCGCAGCGCCGCCGAGCACACGGCGGAAGGCCACAGCTCGGCCGCGAGTCCCCCGGCCTCCGGGCCGGCTTGGCGGTGCCCAGGAAGGCGCGTGCCGGGGCCTGGGGCAACCTGACGCCGCGGGCGCCCCAAGCCCGTTCCCGGCCTCCGCCGAGCACCCCCCCACGGTCGCCGAGGCCCGCCGCCCACCTTGCCTCACAGCCGCCGCCTCCGCTCCGCCGGGCTGAGTCAACGCCGAGGGCGGGCGCCCCGCGCCTCACGCCGCCCCCCCGGCCGCCCGCAGCCTCACGCCTCGCGCCACCAACGCCGCTCCCGACCCCTCAAGCCCCAACGCCGACACGGGCACCCCCTGACCCCCGGGACTCCCGTACGGGGCCCAGGGGACTGTGTTACCTTCTGCCCCACCAGAGGTGCCCCTGGCCTGGGGGTGCCGCTGCGCTCGATCCCGGGAGGAGGTTTTCGGTACTTTGAATAATCCCCTTTTGCCGCTTTTCCCTCCCCCACAACCAGTCTCAGTCCCAAAATGGCGCCGACCCGATCCGCAATGTTCTGGGCCAAGTCTCGCGAGATCGTGGAAGGTGGCGAGGCGGGGAAGGAACCAGAGAGGTTGAGAAGTAAGAGAAGGAAGGCGGGGCGAGGGGAAAGAGGAGGAAGAAAGGGTGTGGAAGCAGCCGTGCAAACGAACCCACTGGGCGGGGCAGCAGGAGGAGGGCCTCCACCACAGAACCTTCTGGCCCAAGTAACCGCTCACGCCCCGGTCAGAGAAGCTCCGCCCTCTACGTCGGCGCCTGGGGGAGGGGAAGGGGCGGGGCTAGTCCGGAGGCTGGGCCGCGCGCGGGGTGGCGGGGGCGGGGAAGCGGAGGCTCGGCGCGGTGACGTCAGGAGCAGCTGGAGCCGGGGATTACCCCCTGCTGCTGACGTGAGGACGGTGAACAATCCGGAACGTTCGGTGGAAGGGGGAATTCCCGGCCGTTCCCTGAGGAGCGCCTCTTTGCAGCCGCGGGCCCTCCCCGAGCTCGGGACCGTGGGGTGGAGAGGACAAGCGCGGGCTCGCAGGGCGCGCGGCGCTCTTGAGCCTGTCGGGCCGCGAAGGCCGGAACGGACGGCGGCGGACGGCGTTCGGCTCGGCCTGAAGCCGCGGTGGCTAGCAGGCCGCTCGGCGCGGGCACTGGGCGCTACGTGGGCGGAGCCGGCCCTGCCTGAGTGATTGGGCGCCGCAGTCGCGCGCCACGCGGAGCGTGCGGGACGTTAACACGCGGAAACCGGGTTAGGGAGGCGCGCGGGTCTCGGCTGCAGCCTCGGTTCCCCCGGAGTGCAAAGGGCGTCCAAATAGCATCGCACTAATAATTCGTATCTCTAATAACTCTAAAGGAGGTGGATTATTTCATCAGCGTTGTCCTTGGACTCCGCATATCACAAACGATTCTTTTTTTAAAATAAAATTTTACAGTATTCACTTTGCCTACATGTCGCCAAAGGTTCACTCTGGAAAGGGTGAAGATGGCATTCCAAGAGGGGAAAAGGTAGAAGAAACGAGGGGAAGCGTCCAAAGAGGGAAAATAAATATTTGCCTCTACCTTCTACCGAACCACAGAAGCGTCATTTCCCAAAAACTTTTTATATGCATTTTAGGGTTTGTAGTTTAGTGCGTTGCCCCTACAAGTTCGCTGAAACACCACTACAATGTAAACTCGCCTTAATTTGTACCTCAACCTTTACCCATCTTGGAGAATGCCACCTTGGGCAATTAATACATGTCCCCTAGGTACATAGGGAAAGGCTTTAAAACTAAAGGATGCTTTTTAATCGTGCCAATGTCTACGATGTGTTTTCCTCGTTTTTTACATAAGCTGGTTTCATATTTTAAGAGTAAGTGTTCCAGTTACTCCCTAGACCTTGGCTACTCAATCTGACTACCAGGTTTAAACTTCCATTTGTTTTAGATGGGTTTGTATTGGGGCGGGTGGGCATGGGAGAGGCAAGGATTCTTGTTGCTGTCTCAACTCTAAGGAATTGTGTAGATAACCTTTGAGTCTTTCTGCCTCTGCTTCACAAATATCACAACCATGCCCCCACCACACCTTGCTCCCTTTTAGATCTTAATCCAAACTCTACCACACCAGGTTTGTGTTGATAAAAATAACATATATTTAAAGAGAACTTGGGTTGCTTTTGATTTTAGCTAGGATCTCAGCTATGTAGCCTAGGCTGGCCTGGAATTCTCCTTATCCTTTCGAAACCACACCACCTGGTTTCTATTTCAAAGAATTGATATCAAACTGGGCAGAACAGGAAGAGGGGGAAATTTATGGGGACATGAGAAGAAAAAGGAGCCCCTTTCACTGAGAGTCGAGAGTTTAATACAATGAACAACTCATGTCACGAGGAGTACTTTTTATAGAAAACTATTCCAAGAAAGTTAAAACATCCTGGAGTCATGGCTTACACCTATAATCCCAGCACTCTGTAAGCTAAGCAGATCTCTATGAGTTCAGATTAGCCTGGTCAATATAGAAAAATTCCAGGCTAGTCAGGGCTACAAATAAGACCCTGCCTCAGATTTAAAAGAATGTTAAAACAGCAATCAACTGTGAATAAGTAAGAACATGTAACCTTCAGTATGGACTTAACTCTTTTCCTAGCTATAGTCTAGAAATTTGAAACAAGAAACAGTAACATCCTAACTTCCCTTAAAACCCTAGTGATTTAGGGTTTTACTTTGTGGGAGAGGGGTCCAAGACAGGGTTTCTCTGTGTGGCCTTGGCTGTGCTGGAACTCATCCTGTAGACCAAGATGGCCTCCTACCTCTGCCTCCCTAGTGCTGGGATTAAAGTTGAACACCACCTGGCTGGGTTTTAACCTTTTCAACAGTTAACTGCCCAGTGTATCTCAAGAACCACCCTGTGATCTTACTTCTATTCTGTAGCAAGATAAACTTTAAACTTCAAAGCGAACTAAGATCTTACATAGATAGTATAAAGACAATGAAATGGTCCAGACACTTGAAAAGCCCACAGCCATGCTCCTGGGTGTGGTGGTCTTTGAGCCCCTTGGCTTACCCACTGGAGTAAGCAAATCAATGCTTTAAAAAACAATCTCTAAGTCTACTCTAACTCTGCTTTGCACCAGCTTGTCTTTCTGTAGTGAAGTCAAAGGTCCCGAGTTACCTGAAAAGGAGTCTGACAACAGCTACTCAGGCTGCTGAGTTCAGCAGTGTAGGCTGTGTCTCGCTCAGCTTGTCCCTGCACTGCAGACAGACCAAAAAGAACAGTTTTAAAGAGTCAGGTTTGATGATGCACACTGGAATTCAGAAGCTCGAGACCACAAGACCCTGTTTCAAAAAGCCAAAGGAGGATGGGAGAGTTGCAAATGTTTAAGGGAGAAGGAAGTACTCCTAGATGTGAGAGAAAGGGCAGATCTTTACAATATTATGCTAAGAGCAGTGTTACTTGTGTAATCACAGAAAAACCAAGTTAAATACAAGGACCTGTTAGCAGTTCCACCAGACTGCCCTTTGTTTTCTTTTCCTCAGATAAGGAAGTCTACACACGGCACATCCACTAACAGATTACAAGTGAACCCAACATTATACCTTCTGGGGAAAGAGATCTTGCTTGTCTGTAACCAAGCTCTTGATGAGATTTTTCTCTTTTGTTTACAAGAAATTTTAAATTAATTCTTAATATATATATGTGTATGTGTGTGTGTACGTGTGTGTGTGTGTGCGCGCCACATCAACTAATATAGCCCAAGATCATATCAGCCCAAATATACCAGGCTGTATAAGCTAATAGGTTTTTTTCCCAACTTCCAGGTGAGAGTGAAAACTGGGGAACTGAAAAGCCCACCAGCTAAGAACTGGTTTAAAAGTGCACCAGCACCTGCCTAGCACACGCAAGACCCTGGGTACTGATACTCTCTAAAAATGAAATGGATTTGTTTTTTCCTCCAATTACAGATTTAAAAGGCAGAATTTTGAAAGTCAAGCAAAGCCAAAGTTTATTCAAAGAGGATAATTTTATTAGGGTTTAAAAGAAAAGCCTGCAGGCAGGTAAACTGTTAATCTCAGTAGCTGCCCAGAGATGAAGGAACTAACAAGAAAAAGGCTGTGGTTTAAGCCAGCAAGTGGACAGACAACATAGTGGACAGGAAACTGGAGAAAGAATTAGAATGCTCAGGACCAGAAAAGACATGGCTAATAAGAGTTCTAGGGGATAGGGGTTCTGGGAAGTAAAAGGGCATTATCTCTTAGCTGCCCCAATCATCCTTTTTTTTTTTTTTCGAGACAGGGTTTCTCTTTATAGCCCTGGCTGTCCGGGAACTTACTCTGTAGACCAGGCTGGCCTCGAACTCAGAAATCCGCCTGCCTCTGCCTCCCAAGTGCTGGGATTAGAGGCGTGCGCCACCACTGTCCAGCA